>CM059977.1:68513902-69713902 GCA_030490835.1 Annona cherimola
CAAAAAAATATTTTATTTTCTAAAAACATACATACAAGTCCCGCGGGCGTCCAAAAAAATATTTTGTTTCCTCAAAATATATATACACGTCTCGCGGGCGTCCAAAAAAATATTTTATTTTCTAAAAATATATATAGATGTCCCGCAGGCCTCCAAAAAATATTTTGTTTTCTAAAAAAACAATGTCTCGCGGGCGTCCGAAAAAATATTTTATTTTCTAAAAATATATATACATGTTCCAGCCTCCAAAAATGAATATTTTATTTTCTAAAATATATATATGTGTCCTGTGAAATATTTTATTTTCTAAAAATATATATACATGTCCCGCAGGCTTCCAAAAAAATATTTTGTTTTTCTAAAAATATATATAAAAGTCCCGCGGGCCTCCAAAAATGAATTGTTTTCTAAAATATATATATGTGTCCCGCAGGTGTCCAAAAAATATTTTGTTTTCTAAAAATATATATACATGTCCCGCGGGCCTCCAAAAATGAATATTTTTTTTCCAAAATATATATATGTGTCCTGCGGCGTCAAAAAAATATTTTATTTCCTAAAAATATATATACATGTCCCGCGGGTCTCAAAAAATGAATATTTTGTTTTCTAAAATATATATATGTGTCCCGTAGGTGTCCAAAAAATATTTTGTTTTCTAGAAATATATATACATGTCCCGCGGGCCTCCAAAAATGAATATTTTTTTTCCAAAATATATATGTGTGTCCCGCGGGCGTCAAAAAAATATTTTATTTCCTAAAAATATATATACATGTGCCGCGGGGCTTCAAAAAAATAATTTTTTTTCAAAAATATATATACATGTCCAGTGGGCATCCAAAAAATATTTTATTTTATAAAAATATATACATATCCCGCGGGCCTCCAAAAATGAATATTTTGTTTTATAAAATATATACGTGTCCCGTGGGCGTCCAAATAAATATTTTGTTTTCTAAAAATATATATATGTCCCCCGCGGGCCTCCAAAAAAATATTTTTTTTTCCAAAAATATAGATACATGTCCCGCGGGCATCCAAAAAAATATTTTATTTTCTAAAAACATACATACATGTCCCGCGGGCCTTCAAAAATGAATATTTTGTTTAATAAAATATATACGTGTCACGTGGGCGTCCAAATAAATATTTTGTTTTCTAAAAAAGATATACATGTCCCCTGCGGGCCTCCAAAAAAATATTTCGTTTTCTAAAAATATATGTACATGTCCCGCGGGCCTCAAAAAAAATATTTTATTTTCCAAAAATATATATACATGTCCCGCGGGCATCCAAAAAAATATTTTATTTTCTAAAAATATATATACATGTCTCGCGGGCCTCCAAAAATGAATATTTTGTTTCCTTAAAATATATATATGTGTCCCACGGGCTTCCAAAAAAATATTTTGTTTCCTAAAAATATATATACATGTCTCGCCGGCATCCAAAAAAAATATTTTATTTTCTAGATATATATATAGATGTCCCGCGGGCCTCCAATAAATATTTTGTTTTCTAAAAATATATATACATGTCTCGCGGGTGTCCGAAAAAATATTTTATTTTCTAAAATATATATATGTGTCCTGTGGAATATTTTATTTTCTAAAAATATAAATACATGTCCCGCAGGCTTCTAAAAAAATATTTTATTTTCTAAAAATATATATATGTCCCCCGCGGGCCTCCAAAAATAAATTGTTTTCTAAAATATATATATGTGTCCCGCAGGTGTCCAGAAAATATTTTGTTTTCTAAAAATATATATACATGTCCTACGGGCCTCCAAAAATGAATATTTTTTTTCCAAAATATATATATGTGTCCCGCAGGCGTTAAAAAAATATTTTATTTCCTAAAAATATATATACATGTCCCGCGGGGCTTCAAAAAAATATTTTATTTTTCAAAAATATATATACATGTCCAGTGGGCGTCCAAAAAATATTTTATTTTATAAAAATATATACATGTCCCGCGGGCCTCCAAAAATGAATATTTTGTTTTCTAAAAATATATATATGTGTCTGGCGGGCGTCCGAAAAAATATTTTATTTTCTAAAAATATATATACATGTTCCAGCCTCCAAAAATGAATATTTTATTTTCTAAAATATATATATGTGTCCTGTGGAATATTTTATTTTCTAAAAATATATATACATGTCCCGCAGGCTTCCAAAAAAATATTTTGTTTTCTAAAAATATATATAAAAGTCCGCGGGCCTCCAAAAATGAATTGTTTTCTAAAATATATATATGTGTCCCGCAGGTGTGCAAAAAATATTTTGTTTTCTAAAAATATATATACATGTCCCGCGGGCCTCCAAAAATGAATATTTTTTTTCCAAAATATATATATGTGTCCTGCGGGCGTCAAAAAAATATTTTATTTCCTAAAAATATATATACATGTCCCGCGGGTCTCGAAAAATGAATATTTTGTTTTCTAAAATATATATATGTGTCCCGTAGGTGTCCAAAAAATATTTTATTTTCTAAAAATATATATACATGTCCCGCGGGCCTCCCAAAATGAATATTTTTTTTTCCAAAATATATATGTGTCCCGCGGGCGTCAAAAAAATATTTTATTTCCTAAAAATATATATACATGTCCCGCGGGTCTCAAAAAATGAATATTTTATTTTCTAAAATATATATATGTGTCTCGCGGGGCTTCAAAAAATTATTTTATTTTTCAAAAATATATATACATATCCAGCGGGCGTCCAAAAAATATTTTATTTTCTAAAAATATATACATGTCTCGCGGGCCTCCAAAAATGATTATTTTATTTTCTAAAATATATATATGTGTCCTGCCGGCGTCCAAAAAAGTATTTTGTTTCCTAAAAATATATATACATGTCTCGCGGGCGTCCAAAAAAATATTTTATTTTCTAAAAATATATATAGATTTCCCGCGGGCCTCCAAAAAATATTTTGTTTTCTAAAAATATATATACATGTCTCGCGGGCGTCCGAAAAAATATTTTATTTTCTAAAAATATATATACATGTTCCAGCCTCCAAAAATGAATAATTTATTTTCTAAAATATATATATGTCTCCTGTGGAATATTTTATTTTCTAAAAATATATATACATGTCCCGCAGGCTTCCAAAAAAATATTTTATTTTCTAAAAATATATATACAAGTTCCGCGGGCCTCCAAAAATGAATTGTTTTCTAAAATATATATATGTGTCCCGCAGGTGTCCAAAAAATATTTTGTTTTCTAAAAATATATATACATGTCCCACGGGCCTCCAAAAATGAATATTTTTTTTCCAAAATATATATATGTGTCCCGCAGGCGTCAAAAAAATATTTTATTTCCTAAAAATATATATACATGTCCCGCGGGGCTTCAAACAAATATTTTATTTTTCAAAAATATATATACATGACCAGTGGGCGTCCAAAAAATATTTTATTTTATAAAAATATATACATGTCCCGCGGGCCTCCAAAAATGAATATTTTGTTTTATAAAATATATACGTGTCCCGTGGGCGTCCAAATAAATATTTTGTTTTCTAAAAATATATATACATGTCCCAGCCTCCAAAAATGAATATTTTATTTTCTAAAATATATATATGTGTCCTGTGGAATATTTTATTTTCTAAAAATATATATACATGTCCCACAGGCTTCCGAAAAAATATTTTATTTTCTAAAAATATAAATACAAGTCCCGCGGGCCTCCAAAAATGAATTGTTTTCTAAAATATATATATGTGTCCCGCAGGTGTCCAAAAAATATTTTGTTTTCTAAAAATATATATGCATGTCCCACGGGACTCCAAAAATGAATATTTTTTTTCCAAAATATATATATGTATCCCGCAGGCGTCAAAAAAATATTTTATTTCCTAAAAATATATATACATGTCCCGCGGGGCTTCAAAAAAATATTTTATTTTTCAAAAATATATATACATGTCCAGTGGGCGTCCAAAAAATATTTTATTTTATAAAATTATATACATGTCCCGCGGGCCTCCAAAAATGAATATTTTGTTTTATAAAATATCTACGTGTCCCGTGGGCGTCCAAATAAATATTTTATTTTCTAAAAAATATATATATGTCCCCCGCGGGCCTCCAAAAAAATATTTTGTTTTCAAAAAATATATGTACATGTCCCGCGGGCTTCTAAAAAAATATTTTGTTTTCTAAAAATATATGTACATGTCCCGCGGGCCTCCAAAAAAATATTTTATTTTCCAAAAATATATCTACATGTCCCGCGGGCATCCAAAAAAATATTTTATTTTCTATAAACATACATACATGTCCCGCGGGCCTTTAAAAATGAATATTTTGTTTTATAAAATATATACGTTTCATGTGGGCGTCCAAATAAATATTTTGTTTTCTAAAAAATATATACATGTCCCCCGCGGGCCTCCAAAAAAAAATTTTATTTTCTAAAAATATATGTACATGTCCCGCGGGCCTGAAAAAAATATTTTATTTTCCAAAAATATATATACATGTCCCGCGGGCATCCAAAAAAATATTTTATTTTCTAAAAATATATATACATGTCTCGCGGGCCTCCAAAAATGAATATTTTGTTTCCTTAAAATATATGTATGTGTCCCACGGGCTTCCAAAAAAATATTTTGTTTCCTAAAAATATATATACATGTCTCGCCGGCCTCCAAAAAAAATATTTTATTTTCTAGAAATATATATACATTCCCACGGGCCACCAAAAATGAATATTTTTTTTCCAAAATATATATATGTGTCCCGCAGGCGTCAAAAAAACATTTTATTTTGCAAAAACATATATACATGTCCAGTGAGAGTCCAAAAAATATTTTATTTTATAAAAATATATACATGTCCCGCGGGCCTCCAAAAATGAATATTTTATTTTATAAAATATATACGTGTCCCGTGGGCGTCCAAATAAAAATTTTGTTTTCTAAAAAATATATATATGTCCCCCGCGGGCCTCCAAAAAAATATTTTGTTTTCTAAAAATATATGTACATGTCACGCGGGCTTCCAAAAAAATATTTTGTTTTCTAAAAATATATGTACATGTCCCGCGGGCCTCCAAAAAAATATTTTATTTTCCAAAAATATATATACATGTCCCGCGGGCATCCAAAAAAATATTTTATTTTCTAAAAACATACATACATGTCCCGCGGGCCTTCAAAAATGAATATTTTGTTTTATAAAATATATACGTGTCACGTGGGCGTCCAAATAAATATTTTGTTTTCTAAAAAAAATATATATGTCCCCCGCGGGCCTCCAAAAAAATATTTTGTTTTCTAAAAATATATGTACATGTCCCGCGGGCCTCCAAAAAAATATTTTATTTTCCAAAAATATATATACATGTCCCGCGGGCATCCAAAAAAATATTTTATTTTCTAAAAATATATATACATGTCTCGCGCGCCTCCAAAAATGAATATTTTATTTTCTAAAATATATATATGTGTCCCGTGGGTGTCCAAAAAAATATTTTGTTTCCTAAAAATATATATGCATGTCTCGCGGGAGTCCAAAAAAATATTTTATTTTCTAGAAATATATATAGATTTCCCGCGGGCCTCCAAAAAATATTTTGTTTTCTAAAAATATATCTACATGTTCCAGCCTCCAAAAATGAATATTTTTTTTTCCAAAATATATATATGTGTCTCGCGGGCGTCAAAAAAATACATGTCCCACGGGTCTCAAAAAATGAATATTTTGTTTTCTAAAATATATATATATGTTTCCCGCGGGGCTTCAAAAGAATATTTTATTTTTCAAAAATATATATACATGTCCAGCGGGCGTCCAAAAAATATTTTATTTTCTAAAAATAAATACATGTCCCGCGGGCCTCCAAAAATGAATATTTTGTTTTATAAAATATATACGTGTCCCGTGGGCGTCCAAATAAATATTTTGTTTTCTAAAAAATATATAGATGTCCCCCGCGGGCCTCAAAAAAAAATTTTGTTTTCTAAAAATATATGTACATGTCGCGCGGGCTTCCAAAAAAATATTTTGTTTTCTAAAAATATATGTACATCTCCTGCGGGCCTCCAAAAAAATATTTTATTTTCCAAAAATATATATACATGTCCTGCGGGCATCCAAAAAAATATTTTATTTTCTAAAAACATACATACATGTCCCGCGGGCCTTCAAAAATGAATATTTTGTTTTATAAAATATATACGTGTGACGTGGGCGTCCAAATAAATATTTTGTTTTCTAAAAAATATATATATGTCCCCCGCGGGCCCCCAAAAAAATAATTTGTTTTCTAAAAATATATGTACATGTCCCGCGGGCCTCCAAAAAAATATTTTATTTTCCAAAAATATATATACATGTCTCGCGGGAGTCCGAAAAAATATTTTATTTTCTAAAAATATATATACCTGTTCCAGCCTCCAAAAATGAATATTTTATTTTCTAAAATATATATATGTGTCCTGTGGAATATTTTATTTTCTAAAAATATATATACATGTCCCGCAGGCTTCAAAAAAAATATTTTGTTTTCTAAAAATATATATACAAGTCCCGCGGGCCTCCGAAAATGAATTGTTTTCTAAAACATAAATATGTGTCCCGCACGTGTCCAAAAAATATTTTGTTTTCCAAAAATATATATACATGTCCCACGGGCCTCCAAAAATGAATATTTTTTTTCCAAAATATATATATGTGTCCCGCAGGCGTCAAAAAAATATTTTATTTCCTAAAAATATATATACATGTCCCGCGGGGCTTCAAACAAATATTTTATTTTTCAAAAATATATATACATGACCAGTGGGCGTCCAAAAAATATTTTATTTTATAAAAATATATACATGTCCCGCGGGCCTCCAAAAATGAATATTTTGTTTTATAAAATATATACGTGTCCCGTGGGCGTCCAAATAAATATTTTGTTTTCTAAAAATATATATACATGTCCCAGCCTCCAAAAATGAATATTTTATTTTCTAAAATATATATATGTGTCCTGTGGAATATTTTATTTTCTAAAAATATATATACATGTCCCACAGGCTTCCGAAAAAATATTTTATTTTCTAAAAATATAAATACAAGTCCCGCGGGCCTCCAAAAATGAATTGTTTTCTAAAATATATATATGTTTCCGCAGGTGTCCAAAAAATATTTTGTTTTCTAAAAATATATATGCATGTCCCACGGGACTCCAAAAATGAATATTTTTTTTCCAAAATATATATATGTGTCCCGCTGGCGTCAAAAAAATATTTTATTTCCTAAAAATATATATACATGTCCCGCGGGGCTTCAAAAAAATATTTTATTTTATAAAATTATATACATGTCCCGCGGGCCTCCAAAAATGAATATTTTGTTTTATAAAATATCTACGTGTCCCGTGGGCGTCCAAATAAATATTTTATTTTCTAAAAAATATATATATGTCCCCCGCGGGCCTCCAAAAAAATATTTTGTTTTCAAAAAATATATGTACATGTCCCGCGGGCTTCTAAAAAAATATTTTGTTTTCTAAAAATATATGTACATGTCCCGCGGGCCTCCAAAAAAATATTTTATTTTCCAAAAATATATATACATGTCCCGCGGGCATCCAAAAAAATATTTTATTTTCTAAAAACATACATACATGTCCCGCGGGCCTTCAAAAATGAATATTTTGTTTTATAAAATATATACGTGTCACGTGGGCGTCCAAATAAATATTTTGTTTTCTAAAAAAAATATATATGTCCCCCGCGGGCCTCCAAAAAAATATTTTGTTTTCTAAAAATATATGTACATGTCCCGCGGGCCTCCAAAAAAATATTTTATTTTCCAAAAATATATATACATGTCCCGCGGGCATCCAAAAAAATATTTTATTTTCTAAAAATATATATACATGTCTCGCGCGCCTCCAAAAATGAATATTTTATTTTCTAAAATATATATATGTGTCCCGTGGGTGTCCAAAAAAATATTTTGTTTCCTAAAAATATATATGCATGTCTCGCGGGAGTCCAAAAAAATATTTTATTTTCTAGAAATATATATAGATTTCCCGCGGGCCTCCAAAAAATATTTTGTTTTCTAAAAATATATCTACATGTTCCAGCCTCCAAAAATGAATATTTTTTTTTCCAAAATATATATATGTGTCTCGCGGGCGTCAAAAAAATATTTTATTTCCTAAAAATATATATACATGTCCCACGGGTCTCAAAAAATGAATATTTTGTTTTCTAAAATATATATATATGTTTCCCGCGGGGCTTCAAAAGAATATTTTATTTTTCAAAAATATATATACATGTCCAGCGGGCGTCCAAAAAATATTTTATTTTCTAAAAATAAATACATGTCCCGCGGGCCTCCAAAAATGAATATTTTGTTTTATAAAATATATACGTGTCCCGTGGGCGTCCAAATAAATATTTTGTTTTCTAAAAAATATATAGATGTCCCCCGCGGGCCTCAAAAAAAAATTTTGTTTTCTAAAAATATATGTACATGTCGCGCGGGCTTCCAAAAAAATATTTTGTTTTCTAAAAATATATGTACATCTCCTGCGGGCCTCCAAAAAAATATTTTATTTTCCAAAAATATATATACATGTCCTGCGGGCATCCAAAAAAATATTTTATTTTCTAAAAACATACATACATGTCCCGCGGGCCTTCAAAAATGAATATTTTGTTTTATAAAATATATACGTGTGACGTGGGCGTCCAAATAAATATTTTGTTTTCTAAAAAATATATATATGTCCCCCGCGGGCCCCCAAAAAAATAATTTGTTTTCTAAAAATATATGTACATGTCCCGCGGGCCTCCAAAAAAATATTTTATTTTCCAAAAATATATATACATGTCTCGCGGGAGTCCGAAAAAATATTTTATTTTCTAAAAATATATATACCTGTTCCAGCCTCCAAAAATGAATATTTTATTTTCTAAAATATATATATGTGTCCTGTGGAATATTTTATTTTCTAAAAATATATATACATGTCCCGCAGGCTTCAAAAAAAATATTTTGTTTTCTAAAAATATATATACAAGTCCCGCGGGCCTCCGAAAATGAATTGTTTTCTAAAACATAAATATGTGTCCCGCACGTGTCCAAAAAATATTTTGTTTTCCAAAAATATATATACATGTCCCACGGGCCTCCAAAAATGAATATTTTTTTTCCAAAATATATATATGTGTCCCGCAGGCGTCAAAAAAATATTTTATTTCCTAAAAATATATATACATGTCCCGCGGGGCTTCAAACAAATATTTTATTTTTCAAAAATATATATACATGACCAGTGGGCGTCCAAAAAATATTTTATTTTATAAAAATATATACATGTCCCGCGGGCCTCCAAAAATGAATATTTTGTTTTATAAAATATATACGTGTCCCGTGGGCGTCCAAATAAATATTTTGTTTTCTAAAAATATATATACATGTCCCAGCCTCCAAAAATGAATATTTTATTTTCTAAAATATATATATGTGTCCTGTGGAATATTTTATTTTCTAAAAATATATATACATGTCCCACAGGCTTCCGAAAAAATATTTTATTTTCTAAAAATATAAATACAAGTCCCGCGGGCCTCCAAAAATGAATTGTTTTCTAAAATATATATATGTGTCCCGCAGGTGTCCAAAAAATATTTTGTTTTCTAAAAATATATATGCATGTCCCACGGGACTCCAAAAATGAATATTTTTTTTCCAAAATATATATATGTGTCCCGCAGGCGTCAAAAAAATATTTTATTTCCTAAAAATATATATACATGTCCCGCGGGGCTTCAAAAAAATATTTTATTTTATAAAATTATATACATGTCCCGCGGGCCTCCAAAAATGAATATTTTGTTTTATAAAATATCTACGTGTCCCGTGGGCGTCCAAATAAATATTTTATTTTCTAAAAAATATATATATGTCCCCCGCGGGCCTCCAAAAAAATATTTTGTTTTCAAAAAATATATGTACATGTCCCGCGGGCTTCTAAAAAAATATTTTGTTTTCTAAAAATATATGTACATGTCCCGCGGGCCTCCAAAAAAATATTTTATTTTCCAAAAATATATCTACATGTCCCGCGGGCATCCAAAAAAATATTTTATTTTCTATAAACATACATACATGTCCCGCGGGCCTTTAAAAATGAATATTTTGTTTTATAAAATATATACGTTTCATGTGGGCGTCCAAATAAATATTTTGTTTTCTAAAAAATATATACATGTCCCCCGCGGGCCTCCAAAAAAAAATTTTATTTTCTAAAAATATATGTACATGTCCCGCGGGCCTGAAAAAAATATTTTATTTTCCAAAAATATATATACATGTCCCGCGGGCATCCAAAAAAATATTTTATTTTCTAAAAATATATATACATGTCTCGCGGGCCTCCAAAAATGAATATTTTGTTTCCTTAAAATATATGTATGTGTCCCACGGGCTTCCAAAAAAATATTTTGTTTCCTAAAAATATATATACATGTCTCGCCGGCCTCCAAAAAAAATATTTTATTTTCTAGAAATATATATACATTCCCACGGGCCACCAAAAATGAATATTTTTTTTCCAAAATATATATATGTGTCCCGCAGGCGTCAAAAAAACATTTTATTTTGCAAAAACATATATACATGTCCAGTGAGAGTCCAAAAAATATTTTATTTTATAAAAATATATACATGTCCCGCGGGCCTCCAAAAATGAATATTTTATTTTATAAAATATATACGTGTCCCGTGGGCGTCCAAATAAAAATTTTGTTTTCTAAAAAATATATATATGTCCCCCGCGGGCCTCCAAAAAAATATTTTGTTTTCTAAAAATATATGTACATGTCACGCGGGCTTCCAAAAAAATATTTTGTTTTCTAAAAATATATGTACATGTCCCGCGGGCCTCCAAAAAAATATTTTATTTTCCAAAAATATATATACATGTCCCGCGGGCATCCAAAAAAATATTTTATTTTCTAAAAACATACATACATGTCCCGCGGGCCTTCAAAAATGAATATTTTGTTTTATAAAATATATACGTGTCACGTGGGCGTCCAAATAAATATTTTGTTTTCTAAAAAAAATATATATGTCCCCCGCGGGCCTCCAAAAAAATATTTTGTTTTCTAAAAATATATGTACATGTCCCGCGGGCCTCCAAAAAAATATTTTATTTTCCAAAAATATATATACATGTCCCGCGGGCATCCAAAAAAATATTTTATTTTCTAAAAATATATATACATGTCTCGCGCGCCTCCAAAAATGAATATTTTATTTTCTAAAATATATATATGTGTCCCGTGGGTGTCCAAAAAAATATTTTGTTTCCTAAAAATATATATGCATGTCTCGCGGGAGTCCAAATATTTTCTAGAAATATATATAGATTTCCCGCGGGCCTCCAAAAAATATTTTGTTTTCTAAAAATATATCTACATGTTCCAGCCTCCAAAAATGAATATTTTTTTTTCCAAAATATATATATGTGTCTCGCGGGCGTCAAAAAAATATTTTATTTCCTAAAAATATATATACATGTCCCACGGGTCTCAAAAAATGAATATTTTGTTTTCTAAAATATATATATATGTTTCCCGCGGGGCTTCAAAAGAATATTTTATTTTTCAAAAATATATATACATGTCCAGCGGGCGTCCAAAAAATATTTTATTTTCTAAAAATAAATACATGTCCCGCGGGCCTCCAAAAATGAATATTTTGTTTTATAAAATATATATATGTGTCCCGTGGGTGTCCAAAAAAATATTTTGTTTCCTAAAAATATATATGCATGTCTCGCGGGAGTCCAAAAAAATATTTTATTTTCTAGAAATATATATAGATTTCCCGCGGGCCTCCAAAAAATATTTTGTTTTCTAAAAATATATCTACATTTTCCAGCCTCCAAAAATGAATATTTTTTTTTCCAAAATATATATATGTGTCCCGCGGGCGTCAAAAAAATATTTTATTTCCTAAAAATATATATACATGTCCCACGGGTCTCAAAAAATGAATATTTTGTTTTCTAAAATATATATATATGTTTCCCGCGGGGCTTCAAAAGAATATTTTATTTTTCAAAAATATATATACATGTCCAGCGGGCGTCCAAAAAATATTTTATTTTCTAAAAATAAATACATGTCCCGCGGGCCTCCAAAAATGAATATTTTGTTTTATAAAATATATACGTGTCCCGTGGGCGTCCAAATAAATATTTTGTTTTCTAAAAAATATATAGATGTCCCCCGCGGGCCTCAAAAAAAAATTTTGTTTTCTAAAAATATATGTACATGTCGCGCGGGCTTCCAAAAAAATATTTTGTTTTCTAAAAATATATGTACATCTCCTGCGGGCCTCCAAAAAAATATTTTATTTTCCAAAAATATATCTACATGTCCTGCGGGCATCCAAAAAAATATTTTATTTTCTAAAAACATACATACATGTCCCGCGGGCCTTCAAAAATGAATATTTTGTTTTATAAAATATATACGTGTGACGTGGGCGTCCAAATAAATATTTTGTTTTCTAAAAAATATATATATGTCCCCCGCGGGCCCCCAAAAAAATAATTTGTTTTCTAAAAATATATGTACATGTCCCGCGGGCCTCCAAAAAAATATTTTATTTTCCAAAAATATATATACATGTCTCGCGGGAGTCCGAAAAAATATTTTATTTTCTAAAAATATATATACCTGTTCCAGCCTCCAAAAATGAATATTTTATTTTCTAAAATATATATATGTGTCCTGTGGAATATTTTATTTTCTAAAAATATATATACATGTCCCGCAGGCTTCAAAAAAAATATTTTGTTTTCTAAAAATATATATACAAGTCCCGCGGGCCTCCGAAAATGAATTGTTTTCTAAAACATAAATATGTGTCCCGCACGTGTCCAAAAAATATTTTGTTTTCCAAAAATAGATATACATGTCCCGCGGGCCTCCAAAAATGAATATATTTTTTTCCAAAATATATATGTGTGTCCCGCGGGCGTCTAAAAAATATTTTATTTCCTAAAAAATATATATACACGTCCCGCGGATCTCAAAAAATGAATATTTTGTTTTCTAAAATATATATATGTGTCCCGCGGGGCTTCAAAAAAATATTTTATTTTTTAAAAATATATATACATGTCCAGCGGGCGTACAAAAAATATTTTATTTTCTAAAAATATATACATGACCCGCGGGCCTCCAAAAATGAATATTTTGTTTTATAAAATATATACGTGTCCCGTGGGCGTCCAAATAAATATTTTTTTTTTCTAAAAAATATATATTTGTCCCCCGCGGGCCTCCAAAAAAATATTTTGTTTTCTAAAAATATATGTACATGTCCCGCGGGCCTCCAAAAAAATATTTTATTTTCCAAAAATATATATACATGTCCCGCGGGCATCCAAAAAAATATTTTATTTTCTAAAAATATATATACATGTCTCGCGCGCCTCCAAAAATGAATATTTTATTTTCTAAAATATATATATGTGTCCCGTGGGTGTCCAAAAAAATATTTTGTTTCCTAAAAATATATATGCATGTCTCGCGGGAGTCCAAAAAAATATTTTATTTTCTAGAAATATATATAGATTTCCCGCGGGCCTCCAAAAAATATTTTGTTTTCTAAAAATATATCTACATGTTCCAGCCTCCAAAAATGAATATTTTTTTTTCCAAAATATATATGTGTCCCGCGGGCGTCAAAAAAATATTTTATTTCCTAAAAATATATATACATGTCCCACGGGTCTCAAAAAATGAATATTTTGTTTTCTAAAATATATATATATGTTTCCCGCGGGGCTTCAAAAGAATATTTTATTTTTCAAAAATATATATACATGTCCAGCGGGCGTCCAAAAAATATTTTATTTTCTAAAAATAAATACATGTCCCGCGGGCCTCCAAAAATGAATATTTTGTTTTATAAAATATATACGTGTCCCGTGGGCGTCCAAATAAATATTTTGTTTTCTAAAAAATATATAGATGTCCGCGGGCCTCAAAAAAAAATTTTGTTTTCTAAAAATATATGTACATGTCGCGCGGGCTTCCAAAAAAATATTTTGTTTTCTAAAAATATATGTACATCTCCTGCGGGCCTCCAAAAAAATATTTTATTTTCCAAAAATATATATACATGTCCTGCGGGCATCCAAAAAAATATTTTATTTTCTAAAAACATACATACATGTCCCGCGGGCCTTCAAAAATGAATATTTTGTTTTATAAAATATATACGTGTGACGTGGGCGTCCAAATAAATATTTTGTTTTCTAAAAAATATATATATGTCCCCCGCGGGCCCCCAAAAAAATAATTTGTTTTCTAAAAATATATGTACATGTCCCGCGGGCCTCCAAAAAAATATTTTATTTTCCAAAAATATATATACATGTCTCGCGGGAGTCCGAAAAAATATTTTATTTTCTAAAAATATATATACCTGTTCCAGCCTCCAAAAATGAATATTTTATTTTCTAAAATATATATATGTGTCCTGTGGAATATTTTATTTTCTAAAAATATATATACATGTCCCGCAGGCTTCAAAAAAAATATTTTGTTTTCTAAAAATATATATACAAGTCCCGCGGGCCTCCGAAAATGAATTGTTTTCTAAAACATAAATATGTGTCCCGCACGTGTCCAAAAAATATTTTGTTTTCCAAAAATAGATATACATGTCCCGCGGGCCTCCAAAAATGAATATATTTTTTCCAAAATATATATGTGTGTCCCGCGGGCGTCTAAAAAATATTTTATTTCCTAAAAATATATATACACGTCCCGCGGATCTCAAAAAATGAATATTTTGTTTTCTAAAATATATATATGTGTCCCGCGGGGCTTCAAAAAAATATTTTATTTTTTAAAAATATATATACATGTCCAGCGGGCGTACAAAAAATATTTTATTTTCTAAAAATATATACATGACACGCGGGCCTCCAAAAATGAATATTTTGTTTTATAAAATATATACGTGTCCCGTGGGCGTCCAAATAAATATTTTTTTTTCTAAAAAATATATATTTGTCCCCCGCGGGCCTCCAAAAAAATATTTTATTTTCCAAAAATATATATACATGTCCCGCGGGCATCCAAAAAAATATTTTATTTTCCAAAAATATATATACATGTCCCGCGCGCCTCCAAAAATGAATATTTTATTTTCTAAAATATATATATGTGTCCCGTGGGTGTCCAAAAAAATATTTTGTTTCCTAAAAATATATATGCATGTCTCGCGGGAGTCCAAAAAAATATTTTATTTTCTAGAAATATATATAGATTTCCCGCGGGCCTCCAAAAAATATTTTGTTTTCTAAAAATATATCTACATGTTCCAGCCTCCAAAAATGAATATTTTTTTTTCCAAAATATATATATGTGTCCCGCGGGCGTCAAAAAAATATTTTATTTCCTAAAAATATATATACATGTCCACGGGTCTCAAAAAATGAATATTTTGTTTTCTAAAATATATATATATGTTTCCCGCGGGGCTTCAAAAGAATATTTTATTTTTCAAAAATATATATACATGTCCAGCGGGCGTCCAAAAAATATTTTATTTTCTAAAAATAAATACATGTCCCGCGGGCCTCCAAAAATGAATATTTTGTTTTATAAAATATATACGTGTCCCGTGGGCGTCCAAATAAATATTTTGTTTTCTAAAAAATATATAGATGTCCCCCGCGGGCCTCAAAAAAAAATTTTGTTTTCTAAAAATATATGTACATGTCGCGCGGGCTTCCAAAAAAATATTTTGTTTTCTAAAAATATATGTACATCTCCTGCGGGCCTCCAAAAAAATATTTTATTTTCCAAAAATATATATACATGTCCTGCGGGCATCCAAAAAAATATTTTATTTTCTAAAAACATACATACATGTCCCGCGGGCCTTCAAAAATGAATATTTTGTTTTATAAAATATATACGTGTGACGTGGGCGTCCAAATAAATATTTTGTTTTCTAAAAAATATATATATGTCCCCCGCGGGCCCCCAAAAAAATAATTTGTTTTCTAAAAATATATGTACATGTCCCGCGGGCCTCCAAAAAAATATTTTATTTTCCAAAAAATATATATACATGTCTCGCGGGAGTCCGAAAAAATATTTTATTTTCTAAAAATATATATACCTGTTCCAGCCTCCAAAAATGAATATTTTATTTTCTAAAATATATATATGTGTCCTGTGGAATATTTTATTTTCTAAAAATATATATACATGTCCCGCAGGCTTCAAAAAAAAATATTTGTTTTCTAAAAATATATATACAAGTCCCGCGGGCCTCCGAAAACGAATTGTTTTCTAAAACATAAATATGTGTCCCGCACGTGTCCAAAAAATATTTTGTTTTCCAAAAATAGATATACATGTCCCGCGGGCCTCCAAAAATGAATATATTTTTTTCCAAAATATATATGTGTGTCCCGCGGGCGTCTAAAAAATATTTTATTTCCTAAAAATATATATACACGTCCCGCGGATCTCAAAAAATGAATATTTTGTTTTCTAAAATATATATATGTGTCCCGCGGGGCTTCAAAAAAATATTTTATTTTTTAAAAATATATATACATGTCCAGCGGGCGTACAAAAAATATTTTATTTTCTAAAAATATATACATGACCCGCGGGCCTCCAAAAATGAATATTTTGTTTTATAAAATATATACGTGTCCCGTGGGCGTCCAAATAAATATTTTTTTTTCTAAAAAATATATATTTGTCCCCCGCGGGCCTCCAAAAAAATATTTTTTTTTCTAAAAATATATGTACATGTCCCGCGGGCCTCCAAAAAAATATTTTATTTTCCAAAAATATATATACATGTCCCGCGGGCATCCAAAAAAATATTTTATTTTCTAAAAATATATATACATGTCTCGCGCGCCTCCAAAAATGAATATTTTATTTTCTAAAATATATATATGTGTCCCGTGGGTGTCCAAAAAAATATTTTGTTTCCTAAAAATATATATGCATGTCTCGCGGGAGTCCAAAAAAATATTTTATTTTCTAGAAATATATATAGATTTCCCGCGGGCCTCCAAAAAATATTTTGTTTTCTAAAAATATATCTACATGTTCCAGCCTCCAAAAATGAATATTTTTTTTTTCCAAAATATATATATGTGTCCCGCGGGCGTCAAAAAAATATTTTATTTCCTAAAAATATATACATGTCCCACGGGTCTCAAAAAATGAATATTTTGTTTTCTAAAATATATATATATGTTTCCCCGCGGGGCTTCAAAAGAATATTTTATTTTTCAAAAATATATATACATGTCCAGCGGGCGTCCAAAAAATATTTTAAAAAATATTTTATTTTCTAAAAATAAATACATGTCCCGCGGGCCTCCAAAAATGAATATTTTGTTTTATAAAATATATACGTGTCCCGTGGGCGTCCAAATAAATATTTTGTTTTCTAAAAAATATATAGATGTCCCCCGCGGGCCTCAAAAAAAAATTTTGTTTTCTAAAAATATATGTACATGTCGCGCGGGCTTCCAAAAAAATATTTTGTTTTCTAAAAATATATGTACATCTCCTGCGGGCCTCCAAAAAAATATTTTATTTTCCAAAAATATATATACATGTCCTGCGGGCATCCAAAAAAATATTTTATTTTCTAAAAACATACATACATGTCCCGCGGGCCTTCAAAAATGAATATTTTGTTTTATAAAATATATACGTGTGACGTGGGCGTCCAAATAAATATTTTGTTTTCTAAAAAATATATATATGTCCCCCGCGGGCCCCCAAAAAAATAATTTGTTTTCTAAAAATATATGTACATGTCCCGCGGGCCTCCAAAAAAATATTTTATTTTCCAAAAATATATATACATGTCTCGCGGGAGTCCGAAAAAATATTTTATTTTCTAAAAATATATATACCTGTTCCAGCCTCCAAAAATGAATATTTTATTTTCTAAAATATATATATGTGTCCTGTGGAATATTTTATTTTCTAAAAATATATATACATGTCCCGCAGGCTTCAAAAAAAATATTTTGTTTTCTAAAAATATATATACAAGTCCCGCGGGCCTCCGAAAAGGAATTGTTTTCTAAAACATAAATATGTGTCCCGCACGTGTCCAAAAAATATTTTGTTTTCCAAAAATAGATATACATGTCCCGCGGGCCTCCAAAAATGAATATATTTTTTTCCAAAATATATATGTGTGTCCCGCGGGCGTCTAAAAAATATTTTATTTCCTAAAAATATATATACACGTCCCGCGGATCTCAAAAAATGAATATTTTGTTTTCTAAAATATATATATGTGTCCCGCGGGGCTTCAAAAAAATATTTTATTTTTTAAAAATATATATACATGTCCAGCGGGCGTACAAAAAATATTTTATTTTCTAAAAATATATACATGACCCGCGGGCCTCCAAAAATGAATATTTTGTTTTATAAAATATATACGTGTCCCGTGGGCGTCCAAATAAATATTTTTTTTTCTAAAAAATATATATTTGTCCCCCGCGGGCCTCCAAAAAAATATTTTATTTTCCAAAAATATATATACATGTCCCGCGGGCATCCAAAAAAATATTTTATTTTCTAAAAATATATATACATGTCTCGCGCGCCTCCAAAAATGAATATTTTATTTTCTAAAATATATATATGTGTCCCGTGGGTGTCCAAAAAAATATTTTGTTTCCTAAAAATATATATGCATGTCTCGCGGGAGTCCAAAAAAATATTTTATTTTCTAGAAATATATATAGATTTCCCGCGGGCCTCCAAAAAATATTTTGTTTTCTAAAAATATATCTACATGTTCCAGCCTCCAAAAATGAATATTTTTTTTTCCAAAATATATATATGTGTCCCGCGGGCGTCAAAAAAATATTTTATTTCCTAAAAATATATATACATGTCCCACGGGTCTCAAAAAATGAATATTTTGTTTTCTAAAATATATATATATGTTTCCCGCGGGGCTTCAAAAGAATATTTTATTTTTCAAAAATATATATACATGTCCAGCGGGCGTCCAAAAAATATTTTATTTTCTAAAAATAAATACATGTCCCGCGGGCCTCCAAAAATGAATATTTTGTTTTATAAAATATATACGTGTCCCGTGGGCGTCCAAATAAATATTTTGTTTTCTAAAAAATATATAGATGTCCCCCGCGGGCCTCAAAAAAAAATTTTGTTTTCTAAAAATATATGTACATGTCGCGCGGGCTTCCAAAAAAATATTTTGTTTTCTAAAAATATATGTACATCTCCTGCGGGCCTCCAAAAAAATATTTTATTTTCCAAAAATATATATACATGTCCTGCGGGCATCCAAAAAAATATTTTATTTTCTAAAAACATACATACATGTCCCGCGGGCCTTCAAAAATGAATATTTTGTTTTATAAAATATATACGTGTGACGTGGGCGTCCAAATAAATATTTTGTTTTCTAAAAAATATATATATGTCCCCCGCGGGCCCCCAAAAAAATAATTTGTTTTCTAAAAATATATGTACATGTCCCGCGGGCCTCCAAAAAAATATTTTATTTTCCAAAAATATATATACATGTCTCGCGGGAGTCCGAAAAAATATTTTATTTTCTAAAAATATATATACCTGTTCCAGCCTCCAAAAATGAATATTTTATTTTCTAAAATATATATATGTGTCCTGTGGAATATTTTATTTTCTAAAAATATATATACATGTCCCGCAGGCTTCAAAAAAAATATTTTGTTTTCTAAAAATATATATACAAGTCCCGCGGGCCTCCGAAAATGAATTGTTTTCTAAAACATAAATATGTGTCCCGCACGTGTCCAAAAAATATTTTGTTTTCCAAAAATAGATATACATGTCCCGCGGGCCTCCAAAAATGAATATATTTTTTTCCAAAATATATATGTGTGTCCCGCGGGCGTCTAAAAAATATTTTATTTCCTAAAAATATATATACACGTCCCGCGGATCTCAAAAAATGAATATTTTGTTTTCTAAAATATATATATGTGTCCCGCGGGGCTTCAAAAAAATATTTTATTTTTTAAAAATATATATACATGTCCAGCGGGCGTACAAAAAATATTTTATTTTCTAAAAATATATACATGACCCGCGGGCCTCCAAAAATGAATATTTTGTTTTATAAAATATATACGTGTCCCGTGGGCGTCCAAATAAATATTTTTTTTTCTAAAAAATATATATTTGTCCCCCGTGGGCCTCCAAAAAAATATTTTATTTTCCAAAAATATATATACATGTCCCGCGGGCATCCAAAAAAATATTTTATTTTCTAAAAATATATATACATGTCTCGCGCGCCTCCAAAAATGAATATTTTATTTTCTAAAATATATATATGTGTCCCGTGGGTGTCCAAAAAAATATTTTGTTTCCTAAAAATATATATGCATGTCTCGCGGGAGTCCAAAAAAATATTTTATTTTCTAGAAATATATATAGATTTCCCGCGGGCCTCCAAAAAATATTTTGTTTTCTAAAAATATATCTACATGTTCCAGCCTCCAAAAATGAATATTTTTTTTTCGAAAATATATATATGTGTCCCGCGGGCGTCAAAAAAATATTTTATTTCCTAAAAATATATATACATGTCCCACGGGTCTCAAAAAATGAATATTTTGTTTTCTAAAATATATATATATGTTTCCCGCGGGGCTTCAAAAGAATATTTTATTTTTCAAAAATATATATACATGTCCAGCGGGCGTCCAAAAAATATTTTATTTTCTAAAAATAAATACATGTCCCGCGGGCCTCCAAAAATGAATATTTTGTTTTATAAAATATATACGTGTCCCGTGGGCGTCCAAATAAATATTTTGTTTTCTAAAAAATATATAGATGTCCCCCGCGGGCCTCAAAAAAAAATTTTGTTTTCTAAAAATATATGTACATGTCGCGCGGGCTTCCAAAAAAATATTTTGTTTTCTAAAAATATATGTACATCTCCTGCGGGCCTCCAAAAAAATATTTTATTTTCCAAAAATATATATACATGTCCTGCGGGCATCCAAAAAAATATTTTATTTTCTAAAAACATACATACATGTCCCGCGGGCCTTCAAAAATGAATATTTTGTTTTATAAAATATATACGTGTGACGTGGGCGTCCAAATAAATATTTTGTTTTCTAAAAAATATATATATGTCCCCCGCGGGCCCCCAAAAAAATAATTTGTTTTCTAAAAATATATGTACATGTCCCGCGGGCCTCCAAAAAAATATTTTATTTTCCAAAAATATATATACATGTCTCGCGGGAGTCCGAAAAAATATTTTATTTTCTAAAAATATATATACCTGTTCCAGCCTCCAAAAATGAATATTTTATTTTCTAAAATATATATATGTGTCCTGTGGAATATTTTATTTTCTAAAAATATATATACATGTCCCGCAGGCTTCAAAAAAAATATTTTGTTTTCTAAAAATATATATACAAGTCCCGCGGGCCTCCGAAAATGAATTGTTTTCTAAAACATAAATATGTGTCCCGCACGTGTCCAAAAAATATTTTGTTTTCCAAAAATAGATATACATGTCCCGCGGGCCTCCAAAAATGAATATATTTTTTTCCAAAATATATATGTGTGTCCCGCGGGCGTCTAAAAAATATTTTATTTCCTAAAAATATATATACACGTCCCGCGGATCTCAAAAAATGAATATTTTGTTTTCTAAAATATATATATGTGTCCCGCGGGGCTTCAAAAAAATATTTTATTTTTTAAAAATATATATACATGTCCAGCGGGCGTACAAAAAATATTTTATTTTCTAAAAATATATACATGACCCGCGGGCCTCCAAAAATGAATATTTTGTTTTATAAAATATATACGTGTCCCGTGGGCGTCCAAATAAATATTTTTTTTTCTAAAAAATATATATTTGTCCCCCGCGGGCCTCCAAAAAAATATTTTATTTTCCAAAAATATATATACATGTCCCGCGGGCATCCAAAAAAATATTTTATTTTCTAAAAATATATATACATGTCTCGCGCGCCTCCAAAAATGAATATTTTATTTTCTAAAATATATATATGTGTCCCGTGGGTGTCCAAAAAAATATTTTGTTTCCTAAAAATATATATGCATGTCTCGCGGGAATCCAAAAAAATATTTTATTTTCTAGAAATATATATAGATTTCCCGCGGGCCTCCAAAAAATATTTTGTTTTCTAAAAATATATCTACATGTTCCAGCCTCCAAAAATGAATATTTTTTTTCCCAAAATATATATATGTGTCCCGCGGGCGTCAAAAAAATATTTTATTTCCTAAAAATATATATACATGTCCCACGGGTCTCAAAAAATGAATATTTTGTTTTCTAAAATATATATATATGTTTCCCGCGGGGCTTCAAAAGAATATTTTATTTTTCAAAAATATATATACATGTCCAGCGGGCGTCCAAAAAATATTTTATTTTCTAAAAATAAATACATGTCCCGCGGGCCTCCAAAAATGAATATTTTGTTTTATAAAATATATACGTGTCCCGTGGGCGTCCAAATAAATATTTTGTTTTCTAAAAAATATATAGATGTCCCCCGCGGGCCTCAAAAAAAAATTTTGTTTTCTAAAAATATATGTACATGTCGCGCGGGCTTCCAAAAAAATATTTTGTTTTCTAAAAATATATGTACATCTCCTGCGGGCCTCCAAAAAAATATTTTATTTTCCAAAAATATATATACATGTCCTGCGGGCATCCAAAAAAATATTTTATTTTCTAAAAACATACATACATGTCCCGCGGGCCTTCAAAAATGAATATTTTGTTTTATAAAATATATACGTGTGACGTGGGCGTCCAAATAAATATTTTGTTTTCTAAAAAATATATATATGTCCCCCGCGGGCCCCCAAAAAAATAATTTGTTTTCTAAAAATATATGTACATGTCCCGCGGGCCTCCAAAAAAATATTTTATTTTCCAAAAATATATATACATGTCTCGCGGGAGTCCGAAAAAATATTTTATTTTCTAAAAATATATATACCTGTTCCAGCCTCCAAAAATGAATATTTTATTTTCTAAAATATATATATGTGTCCTGTGGAATATTTTATTTTCTAAAAATATATATACATGTCCCGCAGGCTTCAAAAAAAATATTTTGTTTTCTAAAAATATATATACAAGTCCCGCGGGCCTCCGAAAATGAATTGTTTTCTAAAACATAAATATGTGTCCCGCACGTGTCCAAAAAATATTTTGTTTTCCAAAAATAGATATACATGTCCCGCGGGCCTCCAAAAATGAATATATTTTTTTCCAAAATATATATGTGTGTCCCGCGGGCGTCTAAAAAATATTTTATTTCCTAAAAATATATATACACGTCCCGCGGATCTCAAAAAATGAATATTTTGTTTTCTAAAATATATATATGTGTCCCGCGGGGCTTCAAAAAAATATTTTATTTTTTAAAAATATATATACATGTCCAGCGGGCGTACAAAAAATATTTTATTTTCTAAAAATATATACATGACCCGCGGGCCTCCAAAAATGAATATTTTGTTTTATAAAATATATACGTGTCCCGTGGGCGTCCAAATAAATATTTTTTTTCTAAAAAATATATATTTGTCCCCCGCGGGACTCCAAAAAAATATTTTATTTTCTAAAAATATATGTACATGTCGCGCGGGCCTCCAAAAAAATATTTTGTTTTCTAAAAATATATGTACAAGTCCCGCGGGCCTCCAAAAAAATATTTTATTTTCTAAAAATATATGTACATGTCCCGCGGGCATCCAAAAAAACATTTTATTTTCTAAAAACATATATACATGTCCCGCGGGCCTTCAAAAATGAATATTTTATTTTCTAAAATATATACGTGTCACGTGGGCGTCCAAATAAAAATTTTGTTTTCTAAAAAATATATATATGTCCCCCGCGGGCCTCCAAAAAAATATTTTGTTTTCTAAAAATATATGTACATGTCCCGCGGGCCTCCAAAAAAATATTTTATTTTCCAAAAATATATATACATGTCCCGCGGGCATCCAAAAAAATATTTTATTTTCTAAAAATATATATACATGTCGCGCGGGCATCCAAAAATGAATATTTTATTTTCTAAAAAATATATGTGTGTCCCGCGGGCGTACAAAAAAATATTTTGTTTCCTAAAAATATATATGCATGTCTCCCGGGCGTCCAAAAAAATATTTTATTTTCTAAAAATATATACATGTCCCGCGGGCCTCAAAAAATGAATATTTTGTTTTATAAAATATATACGTGTCCCGTGGGCATCCAAATAAATATTTTTTTTTCTAAAAAATATATAGTTGTCCCCCGCGGGCCTCCAAAAAAATATTTTGTTTTCTAAAAATATATGTACATGTCCCGCGGGCCTCCAAAAAAATATTTTATTTTCAAAAAATATATATACATGTCCCCCGGGCATCCAAAAAAATATTTTATTTTCTAAAAACATATATACATGTCCCGCGGGCCTTCAAAAATGAATATTTTATTTTCTAAAATATATACGTGTCACGTGGGCGTCCAAATAAATATTTTGTTTTCTAAAAAATATATATATGTCCCCCGCGGGCCTCCAAAAAAATATTTTGTTTTCTAAAAATATATGTACATGTCCCGCAGGCCTCCAAAAAAATATTTTATTTTCAAAAAATATATGTACATGTCCCGCGGGCATCCAAAAAAACATTTTATTTTCTAAAAACATATATACATGTCCCGCGGGCCTTCAAAAATGAATATTTTATTTTCTAAAATATATACGTGTCACGTGGGCGTCCAAATAAAAATTTTGTTTTCTAAAAAATATATATATGTCCCCGCGGGCCTCCAAAAAAATATTTTTTTTTCTAAAAATATATGTACATGTCCCGCGGGCCTCCAAAAAAATATTTTATTTTCCAAAAATATATATACATGTCCCGCGGGCATCCAAAAAAATATTTTATTTTCTAAAAATATATATACATGTCGCGCGGGCATCCAAAAATGAATATTTTATTTTCTAAAAAATATATGTGTGTCCCACGGGCGTCCAAAAAAATATTTTGTTTCCTAAAAATATATATGCATGTCTCCCGGGCGTCCAAAAAAATATTTTATTTTCTAAAAATATATACATGTCCCGCGGGCCTCCAAAAATGAATATTTTGTTTTATAAAATATATACGTGTCCCGTGGGCATCCAAATAAATATTGTTTTTTCTAAAAAATATATAGCTGTCCCCCGCGGGCCTCCAAAAAAATATTTTGTTTTCTAAAAATATATGTACATGTCCCGCGGGCCTCCAAAAAAATATTTTATTTTCAAAAAATATATATACATGTCCCACGGGCATCCAAAAAAATATTTTATTTTCTAAAAACATATATTCATGTCCCGCGGGCCTTCAAAAATGAATATTTTGTTTTCTAAAATATATACGTGTCACGTGGGCGTCCAAATAAATATTTTGTTTTCTAAAAAATATATATGTGTCCCCCGCGGGCCTCCAAAAAAATATTTTGTTTTCTAAAAATATATGTACATATCCCGCAGGCCTCCAAAAAAATATTTTATTTTCGAAAAATATATATACATGTCCCGCGGGCATCCAATAAAATATTTTATTTTCTAAAAATATATATACATGTCTCGCGGGCCTCCAAAAATGAATATTTTATTTTCTAAAATATTTATATGTGTCCCGCGGGCGTCCAAAAAATTTTTTCGTTTCCTAAAAATATATATACATGCCTCGCGGGCGTCCAAAAAAAATATTTTATTTTCTAAAAATATATACAGATGTCCCGCCGGCCTCCAAAAAATATTTTGTTTTCTAAAAATATATATACATGTCTCTCGAGCGTCCGAAAAAATATTTTATTTTCTAAAAATATATATACATGTTCCTGCCTCCAAAAATGAATATTTTATTTTCTAAAATATATATATGTGTCCTTTGGAATATTTTATTTTCTAAAAATATAAATACATGTCCCGCAGGCTTCCAAAAAAATATTTTATTTCTAAAAATATATATATGTCCCCCGCGGGCCTCCAAAAATGAATTGTTTTCTAAAATATATATATGTGTCCCGCAGGTGTCCAAAAAATATTTTGTTTTCTAAAAATATATATACATGTCCCACGGGCCTCCAAAAATGAATATTTTTTTTCCAAAATATATATATGTGTCCCGCAGGCGTCAAAAAAATATTTTATTTCCTAAAAATATATATACATGTCCCGCGAGGCTTCAAAAAAATATTTTATTTTTCAAAAATATATATACATGTCCAGTGGACGTCCAAAAAATATTTTATTTTCTAAAAATATATACATGTCTCGCAGGCCTCCAAAAATGAATATTTTGTTTTATAAAATATATACGTGTCCCGTGGGCGTCCAAATAAATATTTTGTTTTCTAAAAAATATATAGATGTCCCCCGCGGGCCTCCAAAAAAATATTTTGTTTTCTAAAAATATATGTACATGTCCTGCGGGCTTCCAAAAAAATATTTTGTTTTCTAAAAATATATGTACATGTCCCGCGGGCCTCCAAAAAAATATTTTATTTTGCAAAAATATATATACATGTCCCGCGGGCATCCAAAAAAATATTATATTTTCTAAAAACATACATACATGTCCCGCGGGCCTTCAAAAATGAATATTTTGTTTTATAAAATATATACGTGTCACGTGGGCGTCCAAATAAATATTTTGTTTTCTAAAAAATATATATATGTCCCCCGCGGGCCTCCAAAAAAATATTTTGTTTTCTAAAAATATATGTACATGTCCCACGGGCTTTAAAAAAAATATTTTGTTTCCTAAAAATATATATACATGTCTCGCCGGCCTCCAAAAAAAATATTTTATTTTCTAGAAATATATATAGATGTACCGCGGGCCTCCAAAAAATATTTTGTTTTCTAAAAATATATATACATGTCTCGCGGGGGTCCGAAAAAATATTTTATTTTCTAAAAATATATATAAATGTTCCAGCCTCCAAAAATGAATATTTTATTTTCTAAAATATATATATGTGTCCTGTGGAATATTTTATTTTCTAAAAATATATATACATGTCCCGCAGGCTTCAAAAAAAATATTTTGTTTTCTAAAAATATATATACAAGTCCCGCGGGCCTCCGAAAATGAATTGTTTTCTAAAATATAAATATGTGTCCCGCACGTGTCCAAAAAATATTTTGTTTTCTAAAAATAGATATACATGTCCCGCGGGCCTCCAAAAATGAATATATTTTTTTCCAAAATATATATATATGTCCCGCGGGCGTCAAAAAAATATTTTATTTCCTAAAAATATATATACATGTCCCGCGGGGCTTCAAAAAAATATTTTATTTTTCAAAAATATATATACATGTCCAGTGGGCGTCCAAAAAATATTTTATTTTATAAAAATATATACATGTCCCGCGGGCCTCCAAAAATGAATATTTTGTTTTATAAATTATTTACGTGTCCCGTGGGCATCCAAATAAATATTTTGTTTTCTAAAAAATATATATATGTCCCCCGCGGGCCTCCAAAAAAATATTTTGTTTTCTAAAAATATATGTACATGTCCCGCGGCCTTCCAAAAAAATATTTTGTTTTCTAAAAATATATGTACATGTCCCGCGGGCCTCCAAAAAAATATTTTATAGTCCAAAAATATATATACATGTCCCGCGGGCATCCAAAAAAATATTTTATTTTCTAAAAACATACATACATGTCCCGCGGGCCTTCAAAAATGAATATTTTGTTTTATAAAATATATACGTGTCATGTGGGCGTCCAAATAAATATTCTGTTTTCTAAAAAATATATATATGTCCCCCGCGGGCCTCCAAAAAAATATTTTATTTTCTAAAAATATATGTACATGTCCCGCGGGCCTCAAAAAAAATATTTTATTTTCCAAAAATATATATACATGTTTCGCGGGAATCCAAAAAAATATTTTATTTTCTAAAAATATGTATACATGTCTCGCGGGCCTCCAAAAATGAATATTTTGTTTCCTTAAAATATATATATGTGACCCACGGGCTTCCAAAAAAATATTTTGTTTCCTAAAAATATATATACATGTCTCGCGGGCGTCCAAAAAAATATTTTATTTTCTAAAAATATATATAGATTTCCCGCGGGCCTCCAAAAAATATTTTGTTTTCTAAAAATATATATACATGTCTCGCGGGCGTCCGAAAAAATATTTTATTTTCTAAAAATATATATACATGTTCCAGCCTCCAAAAATGAATATTTTATTTTCTAAAATATATATATGTGTCCTGTGGAATATTTTATTTTCTAAAAATATAAATACATGTCCCGCAGGCTTCCAAAAAAATATTTTATTTTCTAAAAATATATATATGTCCCCCGCGGGCCTCCAAAAATGAATTGTTTTCTAAAATATATATATGTGTCCCGCAGGTGTCCAAAAAATATTTTGTTTTCTAAAAATATATATACATGTCCCACGGGCCTCCAAAAATGAATATTTTTTTTCCAAAATATATATATGTCTCTCGCAGGCGTCAAAAAAATATTTATTTCCTAATAATATATATACATGTCCCGCGGGGCTTCAAAAAAATATTTTATTTTTCAAAAATATATATACATGTCCAGTGGGCGTCCAAAAAATATTTTATTTTATAAAAATATGTGCATGTCCCACGGGCCTCCAAAAATGAATATTTTATTTTATAAAATATATACGTGTCCCGTGGGCGTCCAAATAATTATTTTGTTTTCTAAAAAATATATATATGTCCCCCGCGGGCCTCCAAAAAAATATTTTGTTTTCTAAAAATATATGTACATGTCCCGCGGGCTTCAAAAAAAATATTTTGTTTTCTAAAAATATATGTACATGTCCCGCGGGCCTCCAAAAAAATATTTTATTTTCCAAAAATATACCTACATGTCCCGCGGGCATCCAAAAAAATATTTTATTTTCTAAAAACATACATACATGTCCCGCGGGCCTTCAAAAATGAATATTTTGTTTCATAAAATATATACGTGTCCCGTGGGCGTCCAAATAAATATTTTTTATTCTAAAAAATATATATATGTCCCCCGCGGGCCTCCAAAAAAATGTTTTGTTTTCTAAAAATATATGTACATGTCCCGCGGGCCTCCAAAAAAATATTTTATTTTCCAAAAATATATGTACATGTCCCGCGGGCATCCAAAAAAATATTTTATTTTCTAAAAATATGTATACATGTCTCGTGGGACTCCAAAAATGAATATTTTTTTTCCAAAATATATATATGTGTCCTGCGGGCGTCAAAAAAATATTTTATTTCCTAAAAATATATATACATGTCTCGCGGGTCTCAAAAAATGAATATTTTATTTTCTAAAATATATATATGTGTCCCGCGGGGCTTCAAAAAAATATTTTATTTTTCAAAAATATATATACATGTCCAGCGGGCGTCCAAAAAATATTTTATTTTCTAAAAATATATACATGTCCCGCGGGCCTCCAAAAATGAATATTTTGTTTTATAAACTTTATACATGTCCCGTGGGCGTCCAAATAAATATTTTGTTTTCTAAAAAATATCTACATGTCCCGCGGGCCTCCAAAAAAATATTTCGTTTTCTAAAAATATATGTACGTCCCGCGGTCCTCCAAAAAAATATTTTGTTTTTTAAAAATATATGTACATGTCCCGCGGGACTCCAAAAAAATATTTTATTTTCCAAAAATATATATACATGTCCTGCGGGCATCCAAAAAAAATTTTATTTTCTAAAAATATTTGTACCTGTCCCGCGGGCCTCCAAAAAAATATTTTATTTTCCAAAAATATATATACATGTCCCACGGGCAACCAAAAAAATATTTTATTTTCTAAAAACATACATAAATGTCCCGCGGGCCTTCAAAAATGAATATTTTGTTTTATAAAATATATACGTGTCACGTGGGGGTCCAAATAAATATTTTGTTTTCTAAAAAGTATATATATGTCCCCCGTGGGCCTCCAAAAAAATATTTTGTTTTCTAAAAATATATGTACATGTCCCGCGGGCCTCCAAAAAAATATTTTATTTTCTAAAAACATACATACAAGTCCCGCGGGCGTCCAAAAAAATATTTTGTTTCCTCAAAATATATATACACGTCTCGCGGGCGTCCAAAAAAATATTTTATTTTCTAAAAATATATATAGATGTCCCGCAGGCCTCCAAAAAATATTTTGTTTTCTAAAAAAACATATAAATGTCTCGCGGGCGTCCGAAAAAATATTTTATTTTCTAAAAATATATATACATGTTCCAGCCTCCAAAAATGAATATTTTATTTTCTAAAATATATATATGTGTCCTGTGAAATATTTTATTTTCTAAAAATATATATACATGTCCCGCAGGCTTCCAAAAAAATATTTTGTTTTTCTAAAAATATATATAAAAGTCCCGCGGGCCTCCAAAAATGAATTGTTTTCTAAAATATATATATGTGTCCCGCAGGTGTCCAAAAAATATTTTGTTTTCTAAAAATATATATACATGTCCCGCGGGCCTCCAAAAATGAATATTTTTTTTCCAAAATATATATATGTGTCCTGCGGCGTCAAAAAAATATTTTATTTCCTAAAAATATATATACATGTCCCGCGGGTCTCAAAAAATGAATATTTTGTTTTCTAAAATATATATATGTGTCCCGTAGGTGTCCAAAAAATATTTTGTTTTCTAGAAATATATATACATGTCCCGCGGGCCTCCAAAAATGAATATTTTTTTTCCAAAATATATATATGTGTCCCGCGGGCGTCAAAAAAATATTTTATTTCCTAAAAATATATATACATGTGCCGCGGGGCTTCAAAAAAATAATTTTTTTTCAAAAATATATATACATGTCCAGTGGGCATCCAAAAAATATTTTATTTTATAAAAATATATACATATCCCGCGGGCCTCCAAAAATGAATATTTTGTTTTATAAAATATATACGTGTCCCGTGGGCGTCAAAATAAATATTTTGTTTTCTAAAAATATATATATGTCCCCCGCGGGCCTCCAAAAAAATATTTTGTTTTCTAAAAATATATGTACATGTCCCGCGGGCCTCCAAAAAAATATTTTTTTTTCCAAAAATATATATACATGTCCCGCGGGCATCCAAAAAAATATTTTATTTTCTAAAAACATACATACATGTCCCGCGGGCCTTCAAAAATGAATATTTTGTTTAATAAAATATATACGTGTCACGTGGGCGTCCAAATAAATATTTTGTTTTCTAAAAAAGATATACATGTCCCCTGCGGGCCTCCAAAAAAATATTTCGTTTTCTAAAAATATATGTACATGTCCCGCGGGCCTCAAAAAAAATATTTTATTTTCCAAAAATATATATACATGTCCCGCGGGCATCCAAAAAAATATTTTATTTTCTAAAAATATATATACATGTCTCGCGGGCCTCCAAAAATGAATATTTTGTTTCCTTAAAATATATATATGTGTCCCACGGGCTTCCAAAAAAATATTTTGTTTCCTAAAAATATATATACATGTCTCGCCGGCATCCAAAAAAAATATTTTATTTTCTAGATATATATATAGATGTCCCGCGGGCCTCCAATAAATATTTTATTTTCTAAAAATATATATACATGTCTCGCGGGTGTCCGAAAAAATATTTTATTTTCTAAAATATATATATGTGTCCTGTGGAATATTTTATTTTCTAAAAATATAAATACGTGTCCCGCAGGCTTCTAAAAAAATACTTTGTTTTCTAAAAATATATATATGTCCCCCGCGGGCCTCCAAAAATGAATTGTTTTCTAAAATATATATATGTGTCCCGCAGGTGTCCAGAAAATATTTTGTTTTCTAAAAATATATATACATGTCCTACGGGCCTCCAAAAATGAATATTTTTTTTCCAAAATATATATATGTGTCCCGCAGGCGTTAAAAAAATATTTTATTTCCTAAAAATATATATACATGTCCCGCGGGGCTTCAAAAAAATATTTTATTTTTCAAAAATATATATACATGTCCAGTGGGCGTCCAAAAAATATTTTATTTTATAAAAATATGTACATGTCCCGCGGGCCTCCAAAAATGAATATTTTGTTTTCTAAAAATATATATATGTGTCTGGCGGGCGTCCGAAAAAATATTTTATTTTCTAAAAATATATATACATGTTCCAGCCTCCAAAAATGAATATTTTATTTTCTAAAATATATATATGTGTCCTGTGGAATATTTTATTTTCTAAAAATATATATACATGTCCCGCAGGCTTCCAAAAAAATATTTTGTTTTCTAAAAATATATATAAAAGTCCGCGGGCCTCCAAAAATGAATTGTTTTCTAAAATATATATATGTGTCCCGCAGGTGTGCAAAAAATATTTTGTTTTCTAAAAATATATATACATGTCCCGCGGGCCTCCAAAAATGAATATTTTTTTTCCAAAATATATATATGTGTCCTGCGGGCGTCAAAAAAATATTTTATTTCCTAAAAATATATATACATGTCCCGCGGGTCTCGAAAAATGAATATTTTGTTTTCTAAAATATATATATGTGTCCCGTAGGTGTCCAAAAAATATTTTATTTTCTAAAAATATATATACATGTCCCGCGGGCCTCCAAAAATGAATATTTTTTTTTCCAAAATATATATGTGTCCCACGGGCGTCAAAAAAATATTTTATTTCCTAAAAATATATATACATGTCCCGCGGGTCTCAAAAAATGAATATTTTATTTTCTAAAATATATATATGTGTCTCGCGGGGCTTCAAAAAATTATTTTATTTTTCAAAAATATATATACATGTCCAGCGGGCGTCCAAAAAATATTTTATTTTCTAAAAATATATACATGTCTCGCGGGCCTCCAAAAATGATTATTTTATTTTCTAAAATATATATATGTGTCCTGCCGGCGTCCAAAAAAGTATTTTGTTTCCTAAAAATATATATACATGTCTCGCGGGCGTCCAAAAAAATATTTTATTTTCTAAAAATATATATAGATTTCCCGCGGGCCTCCAAAAAATATTTTGTTTTCTAAAAATATATATACATGTCTCGCGGGCGTCCGAAAAAATATTTTATTTTCTAAAAATATATATACATGTTCCAGCCTCCAAAAATGAATAATTTATTTTCTAAAATATATATATGTCTCCTGTGGAATATTTTATTTTCTAAAAATATATATACATGTCCCGCAGGCTTCCAAAAAAATATTTTATTTTCTAAAAATATATATACAAGTCCCGCGGGCCTCCAAAAATGAATTGTTTTCTAAAATATATATATGTGTCCCGCAGGTGTCCAAAAAACATTTTGTTTTCTAAAAATATATATACATGTCCCACGGGCCTCCAAAAATGAATATTTTTTTTCCAAAATATATATATGTGTCCCGCAGGCGTCAAAAAAATATATATACATGTCCCGCGGGGCTTCAAAAAAATATTTTATTTTTCAAAAATATATATACATGACCAGTGGGCGTCCAAAAAATATTTTATTTTATAAAAATATATACATGTCCCGCGGGCCTCCAAAAATGAATATTTTGTTTTATAAAATATATACGTGTCCCGTGGGCGTCCAAATAAATATTTTGTTTTCTAAAAATATATATACATGTCCCAGCCTCCAAAAATGAATATTTTATTTTCTAAAATATATATATGTGTCCTGTGGAATATTTTATTTTCTAAAAATATATATACATGTCCCACAGGCTTCCGAAAAAATATTTTATTTTCTAAAAATATAAATACAAGTCGCGCGGGCCTCCAAAAATGAATTGTTTTCTAAAATATATATATGTGTCCCGCAGGTGTCCAAAAAATATTTTGTTTTCTAAAAATATATATGCATGTCCCACGGGACTACAAAAATGAATATTTTTTTTCCAAAATATATATATGTGTCCCGCAGGCGTCAAAAAAATATTTTATTTCCTAAAAATATATATACATGTCCCGCGGGGCTTCAAAAAAATATTTTATTTTTCAAAAATATATATACATGTCCAGTGGGCGTCCAAAAAATATTTTATTTTATAAAATTATATACATGTCCCGCGGGCCTCCAAAAATGAATATTTTGTTTTATAAAATATCTACGTGTCCCGTGGGCGTCCAAATAAATATTTTATTTTCTAAAAAATATATATATGTCCCCCGCGGGCCTCCAAAAAAATATTTTGTTTTCAAAAAATATATGTACATGTCCCGCGGGCTTCTAAAAAAATATTTTGTTTTCTAAAAATATATGTACATGTCCCGCGGGCCTCCAAAAAAATATTTTATTTTCCAAAAATATATCTACATGTCCCGCGGGCATCCAAAAAAATATTTTATTTTCTAAAAACATACATACATGTCCCGCGGGCCTTAAAAAATGAATATTTTGTTTTATAAAATATATATGTTTCATGTGGGCGTCCAAATAAATATTTTGTTTTCTAAAAAATATATACATGTCCCCCACGGGCCTCCAAAAAAAAATTTTATTTTCTAAAAATATATGTACATGTCCCGCGGGCCTGAAAAAAATATTTTATTTTCCAAAAATATATATACATGTCCCGCGGGCATCCAAAAAAATATTTTATTTTCTAAAAATATATATACATGTCTCGCGGGCCTCCAAAAATGAATATTTTGTTTCCTTAAAATATATGTATGTGTCCCACGGGCTTCCAAAAAAATATTTTGTTTCCTAAAAATATATATACATGTCTCGCCGGCCTCCAAAAAAAATATTTTATTTTCTAGAAATATATATACATTCCCACGGGCCACCAAAAATGAATATTTTTTTTCCAAAATATATATATGTGTCCCGCAGGCGTCAAAAAAACATTTTATTTTGCAAAAACATATATACATGTCCAGTGGGAGTCCAAAAAATATTTTATTTTATAAAAATATATACATGTCCCGCGGGCCTCCAAAAATGAATATTTTATTTTATAAAATATATACGTGTCCCGTGGGCGTCCAAATAAAAATTTTATTTTCTAAAAAATATATATATGTCCCCCGCGGGCCTCCAAAAAATATTTTGTTTTCTAAAAATATATGTACATGTCACGTGGGCTTCCAAAAAAATATTTTGTTTTCTAAAAATATATGTACATGTCCCGCGGGCCTCCAAAAAAATATTTTATTTTCCAAAAATATATATACATGTCCCGCGGGCATCCAAAAAAATATTTTATTTTCTAAAAACATACATACATGTCCCGCGGGCCTTCAAAAATGAATATTTTGTTTTATAAAATATATACGTGTCACGTGGGCGTCCAAATAAATATTTTGTTTTCTAAAAAAAATATATATGTCCCCCGCGGGCCTCCAAAAAAATATTTTGTTTTCTAAAAATATATGTACATGTCCCGCGGGCCTCCAAAAAAATATTTTATTTTCCAAAAATATATATACATGTCCCGCGGGCATCCAAAAAAATATTTTATTTTCTAAAAATATATATACATGTCTCGCGCGCCTCCAAAAATGAATATTTTATTTTCTAAAATATATATATGTGTCCCGTGGGTGTCCAAAAAAATATTTTGTTTCCTAAAAATATATATGCATGTCTCGCGGGAGTCCAAAAAAATATTTTATTTTCTAGAAATATATATAGATTTCCCGCGGGCCTCCAAAAAATATTTTGTTTTCTAAAAATATATCTACATGTTCCAGCCTCCAAAAATGAATATTTTTTTTTCCAAAATATATATATGTGTCCCGCGGGCGTCAAAAAAATATTTTATTTCCTAAAAATATATATACATGTCCCACGGGTCTCAAAAAATGAATATTTTGTTTTCTAAAATATATATATATGTTTCCCGCGGGGCTTCAAAAGAATATTTTATTTTTCAAAAATATATATACATGTCCAGCGGGCGTCCAAAAAATATTTTATTTTCTAAAAATAAATACATGTCCCGCGGGCCTCCAAAAATGAATATTTTGTTTTATAAAATATATACGTGTCCCGTGGGCGTCCAAATAAATATTTTGTTTTCTAAAAAATATATAGATGTCCCCCGCGGGCCTCAAAAAAAATTTTTGTTTTCTAAAAATATATGTACATGTCGCGCGGGCTTCCAAAAAAATATTTTGTTTTCTAAAAATATATGTACATCTCCTGCGGGCCTCCAAAAAAATATTTTATTTTCCAAAAATATATATACATGTCCTGCGGGCATCCAAAAAAATATTTTATTTTCTAAAAACATACATACATGTCCCGCGGGCCTTCAAAAATGAATATTTTGTTTTATAAAATATATACGTGTGACGTGGGCGTCCAAATAAATATTTTGTTTTCTAAAAAATATATATATGTCCCCCGCGGGCCCCCAAAAAAATAATTTGTTTTCTAAAAATATATGTACATGTCCCGCGGGCCTCCAAAAAAATATTTTATTTTCCAAAAATATATATACATGTCTCGCGGGAGTCCGAAAAAATATTTTATTTTCTAAAAATATATATACCTGTTCCAGCCTCCAAAAATGAATATTTTATTTTCTAAAATATATATATGTGTCCTGTGGAATATTTTATTTTCTAAAAATATATATACATGTCCCGCAGGCTTCAAAAAAAATATTTTGTTTTCTAAAAATATATATACAAGTCCCGCGGGCCTCCGAAAATGAATTGTTTTCTAAAACATAAATATGTGTCCCGCACGTGTCCAAAAAATATTTTGTTTTCCAAAAATAGATATACATGTCCCGCGGGCCTCCAAAAATGAATATATTTTTTTCCAAAATATATATGTGTGTCCCGCGGGCGTCTAAAAAATATTTTATTTCCTAAAAATATATATACACGTCCCGCGGATCTCAAAAAATGAATATTTTGTTTTCTAAAATATATATATGTGTCCCGCGGGGCTTCAAAAAAATATTTTATTTTTTAAAAATATATATACATGTCCAGCGGGCGTACAAAAAATATTTTATTTTCTAAAAATATATACATGACCCGCGGGCCTCCAAAAATGAATATTTTGTTTTCTAAAAATATATGTACATGTCCCGCGGGCCTCCAAAAAAATATTTTATTTTCAAAAAATATATGTACATGTCCCGCGGGCATCCAAAAAAACATTTTATTTTCTAAAAACATATATACATGTCCCGCGGGCCTTCAAAAATGAATATTTTGTTTTCTAAAATATATACGTGTCACGTGGGCGTCCAAATAAAAATTTTGTTTTCTAAAAAATATATATATGTCCCCCGCGGGCCTCCAAAAAAATATTTTGTTTTCTAAAAATATATGTACATGTCCAGCGGGCCTCCAAAAAAATATTTTATTTTCCAAAAATATATATACATGTCCCGCGGGCATCCAAAAAAATATTTTATTTTCTAAAAATATATATACATGTCGCGCGGGCATCCAAAAATGAATATTTTATTTTCCAAAAAATATATGTGTGTCCCGCGGGCGTCCAAAAAAATATTTTGTTTCCTAAAAATATATATGCATGTCTCCCGGGCGTCCAAAAAAATATTTTATTTTCTAAAAATATATACATGTCCCGCGGGCCTCCAAAAATGAATATTTTGTTTTATAAAATATATACGTGTCCCGTGGGCATCCAAATAAATATTTTTTTTTCTAAAAAATATATAGTTGTCCCCCGCGGGCCTCCAAAAAAATATTTTGTTTTCTAAAAATATATGTACATGTCCCGCGGGCCTCCAAAAAAATATTTTATTTTCAAAAAATATATATACATGTCCCACGGGCATCCAAAAAAATATTTTATTTTCTAAAAACATATATACATGTCCCGCGGGCCTTCAAAAATGAATATTTTGTTTTCTAAAATATATACGTGTCACGTGGGCGTCCAAATAAATATTTTGTTTTCTAAAAAATATATATATGTCCCCCGCGGGCCTCCAAAAAAATATTTTGTTTTCTAAAAATATATGTACATGTCCCGCAGGCCTCCAAAAAAATATTTTATTTTCAAAAAATATATGTACATGTCCCGCGGGCATCCAAAAAAACATTTTATTTTCTAAAAACATATATACATGTCCCGCGGGCCTTCAAAAATGAATATTTTATTTTCTAAAATATATACGTGTCACGTGGGCGTCCAAATAAAAATTTTGTTTTCTAAAAAATATATATATGTCCCCCGCGGGCCTCCAAAAAAATATTTTGTTTTCTAAAAATATATGTACATGTCCCGCGGGCCTCCAAAAAAATATTTTATTTTCAAAAAATATATGTACATGTCCCGCGGGCATCCAAAAAAACATTTTATTTTCTAAAAACATATATACATGTCCCGCGGGCCTTCAAAAATGAATATTTTGTTTTCTAAAATATATACGTGTCACGTGGGCGTCCAAATAAAAATTTTGTTTTCTAAAAAATATATATATGTCCCCCGCGGGCCTCCAAAAAAATATTTTGTTTTCTAAAAATATATGTACATGTCCCGCGGGCCTCCAAAAAAATATTTTATTTTCCAAAAATATATATACATGTCCCGCGGGCATCCAAAAAAATATTTTATTTTCTAAAAATATATATACATGTCGCGCGGGCATCCAAAAATGAATATTTTATTTTCCAAAAAATATATGTGTGTCCCGCGGGCGTCCAAAAAAATATTTTGTTTCCTAAAAATATATATGCATGTCTCCCGGGCTTCAAAAAAATATTTTATTTTTCAAAAATATATATACATGTCCAGTGGACGTCCAAAAAATATTTTATTTTCTAAAAATATATACATGTCCCGCAGGCCTCCAAAAATGAATATTTTGTTTTATAAAATATATACGTGTCCCGTGGGCGTCCAAATAAATATTTTGTTTTCTAAAAAATATATAGATGTCACCCGCGGGCCTCCAAAAAAATATTTTGTTTTCTAAAAATATATGTACATGTCCTGCGGGCTTCCAAAAAAATATTTTGTTTTCTAAAAATATATGTACATGTCCCGCGGGCCTCCAAAAAAATATTTTATTTTGCAAAAATATATATACATGTCCCGCGGGCATCCAAAAAAATATTATATTTTCTAAAAACATACATACATGTCCCGCGGGCCTTCAAAAATGAATATTTTGTTTTATAAAATATATACGTGTCACGTGGGCGTCCAAATAAATATTTTGTTTTCTAAAAAATATATATATGTCCCCCGCGGGCCTCCAAAAAAATATTTTGTTTTCTAAAAATATATGTACATGTCCCGCGTGCCTCCAAAAAAATATTTTATTTTCCAAAAATATATATACATGTCCCGCGGGCATCCAAAAAACATTTTATTTTCTAAAAATATATATACATGTCTCGAGAGCCTCCAAAAATGAATATTTTGTTTCCTTAAAATATATATATGTGTCCCACGGGCTTCAAAAAAAATATTTTGTTTCCTAAAAATATATATACATGTCTCGCCGGCCTCCAAAAAAAATATTTTATTTTCTAGAAATATATATAGATGTACCGCGGGCCTCCAAAAAATATTTTGTTTTCTAAAAATATATATACATGTCTCGCGGGGGTCCGAAAAAATATTTTATTTTCTAAAAATATATATACATGTTCCAGCCTCCAAAAATGAATATGTTATTTTCTAAAATATATATATGTGTCCTGTGGAATATTTTATTTTCTAAAAATATATACACATGTCCCGCAGGCTTCAAAAAAAATATTTTGTTTTCTAAAAATATATATACAAGTCCCGCGGGCCTCCGAAAATGAATTGTTTTCTAAAATATAAATATGTGTCCCGCATGTGTCCAAAAAATATTTTGTTTTCTAAAAATAGATATACATGTCCCGCGGGCCTCCAAAAATGAATATATTTTTTTCCAAAATATATATATATGTCCCGCGGGCGTCAAAAAAATATTTTATTTCCTAAAAATATATATACATGTCCCGCGGATCTCAAAAAATGAATATTTTGTTTTCTAAAATATATATATGTGTCCCGCGGGACTTCAAAAAAATATTTTATTTTTCAAAAATATATATACATGTCCAGCGGGCGTCCAAAAAATATTTTATTTTCTAAAAATATAAACATGTCCCGCGGGCCTCCAAAAATGAATATTTTGTTTTATAAAATATATACGTGTCCCGTGGGCGTCCAAATAAATATTTTGTTTTCTAAAAAATATATATTTGTCCCCCGCGGGACTCCAAAAAAATATTTTGTTTTCTAAAAATATATGTACATGTCCCGCGGGCCTCCAAAAAAATATTTTGTTTTCTAAAAATATATGTACATATCCCGCGGGCCTCCGAAAAAATGTTTTATTTTCAAAAAATATATATACATGTCCCACGGGCATCCAAAAAAACATTTTATTTTCTAAAAACATATATACATGTCCCGCGGGCCTTCAAAAATGAATATTTTATTTTCTAAAATATATATGTGTCACGTGGGCGTCCAAATAAAAATTTCATTTTCTAAAAAATATATATATGTCCCCCGCGGGCCTCCAAAAAAATATTTTATTTTCCAAAAATATATTTACATGTCCCGCGGGCATCCAAAAAAATATTTTATTTTCTAAAAATATATATACATGTCTCGCGGGCATCCAAAAATGAATATTTTATTTTCTAAAAAATATATATGTCCCCCGCGGGCCTCCAAAAAAATATTTCGTTTTCTAAAAATATATGTACATGTTCCGCGGGCCTCCAAAAAAATATTTTATTTTCCAAAAATATATATACATGGTCCGCGGGCCTCCAAAAAATATTTCGTTTTCTAAAAATATATGTACATGTTCCGCGGGCCTCCAAAAAAATATTTTATTTTCCAAAAATATATTTACATGTCCCGCGGGCATCCAAAAAAATATTTTATTTTCTAAAAATATATATACATGTCTCGCGGGCATCCAAAAATGAATATTTTATTTTCTAAAAAATATATATGTCCCCCGCGGGCCTCCAAAAAAATATTTCGTTTTCTAAAAATATATGTACATGTTCCGCGGGCCTCCAAAAAAATATTTTATTTTCCAAAAATATATATACATGGTCCGCGGGCCTCCAAAAAATATTTTGTTTACTAAAAATATATATACATGTCTCGTGGGCGTCCGAAAAAATATTTTATTTTGTAAAAATATATATACATGTTTCAACCTACAAAAATGAATATTTTGTTTTATAAAATATATACGTGTCCCGTGGGCGTCCAAATAAATATTTTATTTTCCAAAAATATATATACATGTCCCACGGGCATCCAAAAAAATATTTTATTTTCTAAAAATATATATACATGTCTCGCGGGCCTCCAAAAATGAATATTTTGTTTTATAAAATATATACGTGTCCCGTGGGCGTCCAAATAAATATTTTGTTTTCTAAAAAATATATATATGTCCCCCGCGGGCCTCCAAAAAAATATTTTTACATGTCCCGCGGGCCTCCAAAAAAATATTTTATTTTCCAAAAATATATATACATGTCCCCCAGGCATCCAAAAAAATATTTTATTTTCTAAAAATATATATACATGTCTCGCGGGCCTCCAAAAATGAAAATTTTATTTTATAAAATATATACGTGTCCCGTGGGCGTCCAAATAAATATTTTTTTTTCTAAAAAATATATATATGTCCCCCGCGGGCCTCCAAAAAAATATTTTGTTTTCTAAAAATATATGTACATGTCCCGCGGGCCTCCGAAAAAATATTTTATTTTCCAAAAATATATATACATGTCCCTCGGGCATCCAAAAAATATTTTACTATCTAAAAATATATATATATGTCTCGCGGGCCTCCAAAAATGAATATTTTATTTTCTAAATATATATATGTGTCCCGCGGGCGTCAAAAAAATATTTTATTTCCTAAAAATCTATATACATGTCCCGCGGGTCTCCAAAAATGAATATTTTGTTTTCTAAAATATATATATGTCTCCAGCGGGCCTTAAAAAAAAATTTTATTTTTTAAAAATATATATACATGTCCAGCGGGCGTCCAAAAAATATTTTATTTTCTAAAAATATATATACATGTCCCGTGGGTGTCCAAAAAAATATTTTGTTCTCTAAAAATAAATATACACGTCCCGCGGGCATCCGAAAATGAATATTTTATTTTCTAAAAAATATATATGTGTGTCCCGCGGGCGTCCAAATAAATATTTTATTTTATAAAATATATATATGTGTCCCGCGTGCATCCAAAAAAATATTATGTTTTCTAAAAATATATATACATGTCCTTCGGGCCTCCAAAAATGAATATTTTTTTTCGAAAATATATATATGTTTCTCGCGGGCATCCAAAAAAATATTTTGTTTTTAAAATATATAATTGTGTCCCACGGGCGTCCAAAAAAATATTTTATTTTCTAAAAATATATATACATGTCCGCGGACCTCCAAAAATAAATATTTTATTTTCTAAAATATATATATGTGTCCCGCGGGCGTTCAAAAAAATATTTTGTTTTCTAAAATATGTATATATGTCCCTCAGGCGTCCAAAAAAATATTTTGTTTTCTAAAAATATATATACATGTCCCGCAGGTTTCAAAAAATGAATATTCTATTTTCTAAAAATAAATATAGATGTCCCGCGGGCCTCAAAAAATGAATATTTTTTTCCAAAAAATATATATGTGTCCCGCGGGCGTGCTAATAAATATTTTGTTTTCTAAAATATATATGTGTCCTACGGGCGTCAAAAAAATATATATTTTTTTAAAAATATATATAGATGTCCCGCGGGCCTCCAAAAATGAATTTTTTATTTTCTAAAATATATATGTGTACCTCGGGCGTCCAAAAAGGTATTTTATTTTTTCTAAAAATATATATATACATGTCCCGCGGGCCTCCAAAAATGAATATTTTATTTTTCTAAAATATATATGTGTCCCGCGAGCGTCCAAAAAAATATTTTGTTTTCTAAAAATATAAACACATGTCCCGCGGTCCTCAAAAAATGAATATTTTGTTTTCTAAAATATATATATGTGTCCCACGGGCGTCCAAAAAAAGATTTTGTTTTCTAAAATATACATATGTGTCCCGCCGGCGTCCAAAAAAATATTTTGTTTTCTAGAAATATATATACATGTCCCGCAGTCCTCCAAAAATAAATATTTTATTTTCTAAAAATAGATATACATGTCTCGTGGGCCTCCAAAAATGAATATTTTTTCTGAAATATATGTGTCCCGCGGGCGTCCAAAAAAATATTTTATTTTTGTTAAAAATGTATATATACATGTCCCGCGGGCCTCAAAAAATGAATATTTTATTTTTCTAAAATATATATGTGTCCCGCGAGCGTCCAAAAAAATATTTTGTTTTCTAAAAATTTAAACACATGTCCCGCGGGCCTCAAAAAATGAATATTTTTTCTAAAATATATATATGTGTCCCACGGGCGTCCAAAAAAATATTTTGTTTTCTAAAATATATATGTGTGTCCTGTCGGCGTCCAAAAAAATATTTTGTTTTCCATAAATATATATACATGTCCCGCAGGCCTCCAAAAATAAATATTTTCTTTTCTAAAAATAGATATACATGTCTCGTGGGCCTCCAAAAATGAATATTTTTTCTGAAATATATGTGTCCCGCGGGCGTCCAAAAAAATATTTTATTTTTGCTAAAAATATATATATACATGTCCCGCGGGCCTTCAAAAATGAATATTTTATTTTTCTAAAATATATATATGTGTCCCACGGGCGTCCAAAAAAATATTTTGTTTTCTAAAATATATATGTGTTTCCCGTCGGCGTCCAAAAAAATATTTTGTTTTCCAGAAATATATATACATGTCCCGCAGGCCTCCAAAAATCAATATTTTCTTTTCTAAAAATAGATATACATGTCTCGTGGGCCTCCAAAAATGAATATTTTTTCTGAAATATATGTGTCCCGCGGGCGTCCAAAAAAATATTTTATTTTTGCTAAAAATATATATATACATGTCCCGCGGGCCTTCAAAAATGAATATTTTATTTTTCTAAAATATATATATGTGTCCCACGGGCGTCCAAAAAAATATTTTGTGTTCTAAAATATATATATGTGTCCCGCCGGCGTCCAAATTAATATTTTGTTTTCTAGAAATAAATATACATGTCCCGCAGGCCTCCAAAAATCAATATTTTATTTTCTAAAAATAGATATACATGTCTCGTGGGCCTCCAAAAATGAATATTTTACCTGAAATATATGTGTCCCATGGGCGTCCAAAAAAATATTTTATTTTTGCTAAAAATATATATATACGTGTCCCGCGGGCCTCCAAAAATGAATATTTTATTTTTCTAAAATATATATGTGTCCCGCGAGCGTCCAAAAAAATATTTTGTTTTCTAAAAATATAAACACCTGTCCCGCGGGCCTCAAAAAATGAATATTTTTTCTAAAATATATATATGTGTCCCACGGGCGTCCAAAAAAATATTTTGTTTTCTAAAATATATATGTGTGTCCTGTCGGCGTCCAAAAAAATATTTTGTTTTCCATAAATATATATACATGTCCCGCAGGCCTCCAAAAATAAATATTTTCTTTTCTAAAAATAGATATACATGTCTCGTGGGCCTCCAAAAATGAATATTTTTTCTGAAATATATGTGTCCCGCGGGCGTCCAAAAAAATATTTTATTTTTGCTAAAAATATATATATACATGTCCCGCGGGCCTTCAAAAATGAATATTTTATTTTTCTAAAATATATATATGTGTCCCACGGGCGTCCAAAAAAATATTTTGTTTTCTAAAATATATATGTGTTTCCCGTCGGCGTCAAAAAAAATATTTTGTTTTCCAGAAATATATATACATGTCCCGCAGGCCTCCAAAAATCAATATTTTCTTTTCTAAAAATAGATATACATGTCTCGTGGGCCTCCAAAAATGAATATTTTTTCTGAAATATATGTGTCCCGCGGGCGTCCAAAAAAATATTTTATTTTTGCTAAAAATATATATATACATGTCCCGCGGGCCTTCAAAAATGAATATTTTATTTTTCTAAAATATATATATGTGTCCCACGGGCGTCCAAAAAAATATTTTGTGTTCTAAAATATATATATGTGTCCCGCCGGCGTCCAAATTAATATTTTGTTTTCTAGAAATAAATATACATGTCCCGCAGGCCTCCAAAAATAAATATTTTATTTTCTTAAAATAGATATACATGTCTCGTGGGCCTCCAAAAATGAATATTTTACCTGAAATATATGTGTCCCGTGGGCGTCCAAAAAAATATTTTATTTTTGCTAAAAATATATATATACGTGTCCCGCGGGCCTCCAAAAATGAATATTTTATTTTTCTAAAATATATATGTGTCCCGCGCGCGTCCAAAAAAATATTTTGTTTTCTAAAAATATAAACACCTGTCCCGCGGGCCTCAAAAAATGAATATTTTTTCTAAAATATATATATGTGTCCCACGGGCGTCCAAAAAAATATTTTGTTTTCTAAAATATATATGTGTGTCCCGTCGGCGTCCAAAAAAATATTTTGTTTTCCAGAAATATATATACATGTCCCGCAGGCCTCCAAAAATAAATATTTTCTTTTCTAAAAATAGATATACATGTCTCGTGGGCCTCCAAAAATGAATATTTTTTCTGAAATATATGTGTCCCGCGGGCGTCCAAAAAAATATTTTATTTTTGCTAAAAATATATATATACATGTCCCGCGGGCCTTCAAAAATGAATATTTTATTTTTCTAAAATATATATATGTGTCCCACGGGCGTCCAAAAAAATATTTTGTTTTCTAAAATATATATGTGTTTCCCGTCGGCGTCCAAAAAAATATTTTGTTTTCCAGAAATATATATACATGTCCCGCAGGCCTCCAAAAATCAATATTTTGTTTTCTAAAAATAGATATACATGTCTCGTGGTACTCCAAAAATGAATATTTTTTCTGAAATATACGTGTCCCGCGGGCGTCTAAAATAATATTTTATTTACAAAAAATATATATACATGTCCCGTGGGTGTCCAAAAACATATTTTGTTCTCTAAAATTAAATATACATGTCCCGCGGGCATCCAAAAATGAATATTTTATTTTCTAAAATACGTATATGTGTGTCCCGCGGGCGTCCAAATAAATATTTTATTTTATAAAATATATATATGTGTCCCGCGTGCATCCAAAAAAATATTTTGTTTTTTAAAAATATATATATTTGTCTCGCGGGCATCCAAAAAAATATTTTGTTTTCTAAAAATAGATATACATGTCTCGTGGTCCTCCAAAAATGAATATTTTTTCTGAAATTATTATATATATGTGTCCCACGGGCGTCCAAAAAAATATTTTATTTTCTAAAATATAAATATGTGTCCCGCCGGCGTCCAAAAAAATATTTTGTTTTCTAGAAATATATATACATGTCCCGTAGGCCTCCAAAAATAAATATTTTGTTTTCTAAAAATAGATATACATGTCTCGTGGGCCTCCAAAAATGATTATTCTTTCTGAAATATATGTGTCCCGCGGGCGTCCAAAAAATATTTTATTTTTGCTAAAAATATATATATACATGTCCCACGGGCCTCCAAAAATGAATATTTTTTCTGAAATATATGTGTCCCGCGGGCGTCCAAAAAAATATTTTATTTTTGCTAAAAATATATATATACATGTCCCGCGGGCCTCCAAAAATGAATATTTTATTTTTTCTAAAATATATATGTGTGTCCCACGGGCGTCCAAAAAAATTTTTTTTTTTCTAAAATATATATGTGTGTCCCGTCGGCGTCCAAAAAAATATTTTGTTTTCCAGAAATATATATACATGTCCCGCAGGCCTCCAAAAATAAATATTTTCTTTTCTAAAAATAGATATACATGTCTCGTGGGCCTCCAAAAATGAATATTTTTTCTGAAATAAATGTGTCCCGCGGGCGTCCAAAAAAATATTTTATTTTTGCTAAAAATATATATATACATGTCCCGCGGGCCTCCAAAAATGAATATTTTATTTTTCTAAAATATATATATGTGTCCCACGGGCGTCCAAAAAAATATTTTGTTTTCCAGAAATATATATACATGTCCCGCAGGCCTCCAAAAATAAATATTTTCTTTTCTAAAAATAGATATACATGTCTCGTGGGCCTCCAAAAATGAATATTTTTTCTGAAATATATGTGTCCCGCGGGCGTCCAAAAAAATATTTTATTTTTGCTAAAAATATATATATACATGTCCCGCGGGCCTCCAAAAATGAATATTTTATTTTTCTAAAATATATATGTGTCCCGCGAGCGTCCAAAAAAATATTTTGTTTTCTAAAAATATAAACACATGTCCCGCGGGCCTCGAAAAATGAATATTTTTTTTTCTAAAATATATGTATGTGTCCCACGGGCGTCCAAAAAAATATTTTGTTTTTTAAAATATATATGTGTGTCCCGTCGGCGTCCAAAAAAATATTTTGTTTTCCAGAAATATATATACATGTCTCGCAGGCCTCCAAAAATAAATATTTTGTTTTCTAAAAATAGATATACATGTCTCGTGGTACTCCAAAAATGAATATTTTTTCTGAAATATACGTGTCCCGCGGGCGTCTAAAAAAATATTTTATTTACTAAAAATATATATACATGTCCCGTGGGTGTCCAAAAACATATTTTGTTCTCTAAAAATAAATATACATGTCCCGCGGGCATCCAAAAATGAATATTTTATTTTCTAAAATATGTATATGTGTGTCCCGCGGGCGTCCAAATAAATATTTTATTTTATAAAATATATATATGTGTCCCGCGTGCATCCAAAAAAATATTTTGTTTTTTAAAAATATATATATGTGTCTCGCGGGCATCCAAAAAAATATTTTGTTTTATAAAAATAGATATACATGTCTCGTGGTCCTCCAAAAATGAATATTTTTTCTGAAATATACGTGTCCCGCGGGCGTCTAAAAAAATTTTTTATTTACTAAAAATATATATACACATCCCGTTGGTGACAAAAAAATATTTTGTTCCCTAAAAATAAATAGACATGTCCCGCGGGCATCCAAAAATGAATATTTTATTTTCTAAAATATATATGTGTGTGTCCCGCGGGCGTCCAAATAAATATTTTATTTTATAAAATATATATATGTGTCCCGCGTGCATCCAAAAAAATATTTTGTTTTCTAAAAATATATATACATGTCCTTCGGGCCTCAAAAAACGAATATTTTTTTCTAAAATATATATATGTGTCTGGCGGGCATCCAAAAAAATATTTTCTTTTTAAAATATATAAATATATCCCACGGGCGTCCAAAAAAATATTTTATTTTCTAAAAATATATATACATGTCCAGCGGACCTCCAAAAATAAATATTTTATTTTCTAAAATATATATATGTGTCCCGCGGGCGTTCAAAACAATATTTTGTTTTCTAAAATATGTATATGTGTCCCTCAGCGTCCAAAAAAATATTTTGTTTTCCAAAAATATATATACATGTCCCGCAGGTTTCCAAAAATGAATATTTTATTTTCTAAAATTAGATATAGATGTCCCGCGGGCCACAAAAAATGAATATTTTTTTCCAAAATATATATATGTGTCCCGCGGGCGTGCAAATAAATATTTTGTTTTCTAAAATATATATGTGTCCCGCGGGCGTCAAAAAATATTTTGTTTCGTAAAAATATATATATTTGTCCCGCGGGCCTCCAAAAATAATTTTTTTGTTTTCTAAAATATATATGTGTCCCTCGGGCGTCCAAAAAGGTATTTTATTTTTTCAAAAAACTATATATATACATGTCCCGCGGGCCTCCAAAAATGAATATTTTATTTTTCTAAAAAATATATGTGTCCCGCGAGCGTCCAAACAAATATTTTGTTTTCTAAAAATATAAACACATGTCCCGCGGGCCTCAAAAAATGAATATTTTTTTTTCTATAATATATATATGTGTCCCACGGGCGTCCAAAAAAATATTTTGTTTTCTAAAATAAATATATGTGTCCCTCCTGCGTCCAAAAAAATTTTTTGTTTTCTAAAAATATATATACATGTCCCGCAGGCTTCCAAAAATAAATATTTTGTTTTCTAAAAATAGATATACATGTCTCGTGGGCCTCCCAAAATGAATATTTTTTCTGAAACATATATGTCCCGCGGGCGCCTAAAAAAATATTTTATTTACTAAAAATATATATACATGTCCCGTGGGTGTCCAAAAAAATATTTTGTTCTCTAAAAATAAATATACACGTCCCGCGGGCATCCGAAAAAGAATATTTTGTTTTCTAAAATATATATATGTGTGTCCCGCGGGCGTGCAAATAAATATTTTATTTTAGAAAATATATATATGTGTCCCGCGTGCATCCAAAAAATATTTTGTTTTCTAAAAATATATATACATGTCCTTCGGGCCTCCAAAAATGAATATTTCTTTCCAAAATATATATGTGTCTCGCGGGCATCCAAAGAAATGTTTTGTTTTCAAAATATATATATGTGTCCCACGGGCGTCCAAAAAAAATTTTGTTTTCTAAAATATATATATGTGTCCCGCCGGCGTCCAAAAAAATATTTTGATTTCTAAAAATATATATACATGTCCCGCAGGCCTTCAAAAATAAATATTTTGTTTTCTAAAAATAGATATACATGTCTCGTGGGCCTCCAAAAATGAATATTTTTTCTGAAATATATATGTCCCGCGGGCGTCGAAAAAAATATTTTATTTACTAAAAATATATATACATGTCCCGTGGGTGTCCAAAAAAATATTTTGTTTTCTAAAAATTAATATACATCTCCCGCGGGCATCCGAAAATGAATATTTTTTTTTCTAAAATATATATATGTGTGTCCCGCGGGCGTCCAAATAAATATTTTATTTTATAAAATATATATATGTGTCCCGCGTGCATCAAAAAAATAGTTTGTTTTCTAAAAATATATATACATGTCCTTCGGGCCTCCAAAAATGAATATTTTTTTCTAAAATATATATATGTGTCTCGCGGGCATCCAAAAAAATATTTTGTTTTTAAAATATATAATTGTGTCCCACGGGCGTCCAAAAAAATATTTTATTTTCTAAAAATATATATACATGTCAAGCGGACCTCCAAAAATAAATATTTTATTTTCTAAAATATATATATGTGTCCCGCGGGCGTTCAAAAAAATATTTTGTTTTCTAAAATATGTATATGTGTCCCTCAGGCGTCCAAAAAATATTTTGTTTTCTAAAAATATATATACATGTCCCGCAGGTTTCCAAAAATGAATATTTTATTTTCTAAAAATAGATATAGATGTCCCGCGGGCCACAAAAAATGAATATTTTTTTCCAAAATATATATATGTGTCCCGCGGGCATCAAAAAAATATTTTGTTTCCTAAAAATATATATACTTGTCTCGCGGGCCTCCAAAAATAAATTTTTTGTTTTCTAAAATATATATATGTCCCTCGGGCGTCAAAAAAGGTATTTTATTTTTTCAAAAAATTATATATATACATGTCCCGCGGGTCTCCAAAAATGAATATTTTATTTTTCAAAAATATATATGTGTCCCGCGAGCGTCCAAAAAAATATTTTATTTTCTAAAAATATAAACACATGTCCCGCGGACCTCAAAAAATGAATATTTTTTTCTAAAATATATATATGTGTCCCACAGGCGTCCAAAAAAATATTTTTTTTCTAAAATTTATATAAGTGTCCCTCCTTCGTCCAAAAAAATATTTTGTTTTCTAAAAATATATATACATGTCCCGCAGGCTTCCAAAAATAAATATTTTGTTTTCTAAAAATAGATATACATGTCTCGTGGGCCTCCAAAAATGAATATTTTTTCTGAAATATATATGTCCCGCGGGCGTCTAAAAAAATATTTTATTTACTAAAAATATATATACATGTCCCGTGGGTGTCTAAATTATATATAAGTGTGTCCCGCGGGCATCCAAATAAATATTTTATTTTATAAAATATATATCAGTCCCGCGTGCATCCAAAAAAATATTTTGTTTTCTAAAAATATATATACATGTCCTTCGGGCCTCCGAAAATGAATATTTTTTTCTAAAATATATATATGTGTCTCGCGGGCATCCAAAAAAATATTTTGTTTTTAAAATATATTTATGTGTCCCACGGGCGTCCAAAAAAATATTTTATTTTCTAAAATATATATATGTGTCCCGTCGGCGTCCAAAAAAATATTTTGTTTTCTAAAAATATATATACATGTCCCGCAGGCCTCCAAAAATAAATAATTTGTATTCTAAAAATAGATATACATGTCTCGTGGGCCTCCAAAAATGAATATTTTTTCTGAAATATACGTGTCCCGCGGGCGTCTAAAAAAATATTTTATTTACTAAAAATATATATACATGTCCCGTGGGTGTCCAAAAAAATATTTTGTTCTCTAAAAATAAATAGACATGTCCCGCGGGCATCCAAAAATGAAAATTTTATTTTCTAAAATATATATATGTGTCACGCGGGCATCCAAAAAAATATTTTGTTTTTAAAAATTATAAATATGTTCCACGGGCGTCCAAAAAAATATTTTATTTTCTAAAAATATATATACATGTCCAGCGGACCTCCAAAAATAAATATTTTATTTTCTAAAATATATATATGTGTCCCGCGGGCGTTCAAAAAAATATTTTGTTTTCTAAAATCTGTATATGTGTCCCTCAGCCGTCCAGAAAAATATTTTGTTTTCTAAAAATATATATACATGTCCCGCAGGTTTCCAAAAATGAATATTTTATTTTTTAAAAATAGATATGGATGTCCCGCGGGCCACAAAAAATTAATATTTTTTCCCAAAATATATATATGTGTCCCGCGGGCGTGCAAATAAATATTTTGTTTTCTAAAATATATATGTGTCCCGCGGGCGTCAAAAAAATATTTTGTTTCCTAAAAATATATATCATGTCCCGCGGGCCTTCAAAAATGAATTTTTTCTTTTCTAAAATATATATGTGTCCCTCGGGCGTCCAAAAAGGTATTTTATTTTTTCAAAAAACTATATATATACATGTCCCGCGGGTCTCCAAAAATGAATATTTTATTTTTCTAAAATATATATGTGTCCCGCGAGCGTCCAAAAAAATATTTTGTTTTCTAAAAATATAAACACATGTCCCGCGGGCCTCAAAAAATGAATATTTTTTTTCTAAAATATATATATGTGTCCCACGGGCGTCCAAAAAAATATTTTGTTTTCTAAAATATATATATGTGTCCCGCCGGCGTCCAAAAAAATATTTTGTTTTCTAGAAATATATATATACATGTCCCGCAGGCCTCCAAAAATAAATATTTTGTTTTCTAAAAATAGATATACATGTCTCGTGGTCCTCCAAAAATGTATATTTTTTCTGAAATATATGTGTCCCGCGAGCGTCCAAACAGATATTTTATTTAATAAAAATATATATACATGTCCCGTGGGTGTCCAAAAAAATATTTTGTTCTCTAAAAATAAATATACACGTCCCGCGGGAATCCGAAAATGAATATTTTATTTTCTAAAATATATATATGTGTGTCCCGCGGGCGTCCAAATAAATATTTTATTTTATAAAATATATATATGTGTCCCGCGTGCATCCAAAAAAAATATTTTGTTTTCTAAAAATATATATACATGTCCTTTGGGCCTCAAAAAATGAATATTTTTTTCTAAAATATATATATGTGTCTCGCGGGCATCCAAAAAAATATTTTGTTTTTAAAATATATATATGTGTCCCACGGGCGTCCAAAAAAATATTTTGTTTTCTAAAAATAGATATACATGTCTCGTAAGCCTCCAAAAATGAATATTTTTTCTGAAATATATGTGTCCCGCGGGCGTCTAAAAAAATATTTTATTTACTAAAAATATATATACATGTCCCGTGGGTGTCCAAAAAAGTATTTTGTTTTCTAAAAATAAATATACATGTTCCGCGGGCATCCAAAAATGAATATTTTATTTTCTAAAATATATATATATGTTTCTCGCGGGCATCCAAAAAAATATTTTGTTTTTAAAATATATAATTGTGTCCCACGGGCGTCCAAAAAAGTATTTTATTTTCTAAAAATATATATACATCTCCAGCGGACCTCCAAAAATAAATATTTTATTTTCTAAAATATATATATGTGTCCCGCGGGCGTTCAAAAAAATATTTTGTTTTCTAAAATATGTATATGTGTCCCTCAGGCGTCCAAAAAAATATTTTGTTTTCTAAAAATATATATACATGTCCCGCAGGTTTCCAAAAATGAATATTTTATTTTTTAAATATAGATATAGATGTCCCGCGGGCCACAAAAAATGAATATTTTTTTCCAAAATATATATATGTGTCCCGCGGGCGTGCAAATAAATATTTTGTTTTCTAAAATATATATGTGTCCCGCGGGCGTCAAAAAAATATTTTGTTTCCTAAAAATATATATACATGTCCCGCGGGCCTCCAAAAATGAATTTTTTGTTTTCTAAAATATATATGTGTCCCTCGGGCGTCCAAAAAGGTATTTTATTTTATCAAAAAACTATATATATACATGTCCCGCGGGCCTCCAAAAATGAATATTTTATTTTTCTAAAATATATATGTGTCCCGCGAGCGTCCAAAAAAATATTTTGTTTTCTAAAAATATAAACACATGTCCCGCGGGCCTCAAAAAATGAATATTTTTTTTCTAAAATATATATATGTGTCCCACGGGCGTCCAAAAAAATATTTTGTTTTCTAAAATATATATATGTGTCCCGCCGGCGTCCAAAAAAATATTTTGTTTTCTAGAAATATATATACATGTCCCGCAGGCCTCCAAAAATGAATATTTTGTTTACTAAAAATAGATATACATGTCTCGTGGGCCTCAAAAAATGAATATTTTTTCTGAAATATATGTGGCCCGCGGGCGTCCAAAAAAATATTTTATTTACTAAAAATATATATACATGTCCCGTGGGTGTCCAAAAAAATATTTTGTTCTCTAAATATAAATATACACGTCCCGCGGGCATCCGAAAATGAATATTTTATTTTCTAAAATATATATGTGTGTGTTTCGCGGGCGTCCAAATAAATATTTTATTTTATAAAATATATATGTGTGTCCCGCGTGCATCCAAAAAAATATTTTGTTTTCTAAAAAATATATACATGTCCTTCGGGCCTCCAAAAATGAATATTTTTTTCTAAAATATATATATGTCTTGCGAGCATCCAAAAAAGTATTTTGTTTTTAAAATATATATATGTGTCCCACGGGCGTCCAAAAAAATATTTTGTTTTCTAAAATATATATATGTGTCCCGCCGGCGTCCAAAAAAATATTTTGTTTTCTAAAAATATATATACATGTCCCGCAGGTTTCCAAAAATGAATATTTTATTTTTTAAAAATAGATATAGATGTCCCGCGGGCCACAAAAAATGAATATTTTTTTCCAAAATATATATATGTGTCCCGCGGGCGTGCAAATAAATATTTTGTTTTCTAAAATATATATGTGTCCCGCGGGCGTCAAAAAAATATTTTGTTTCCTAAAAATATATATACATGTCCCGCGGGCCTCCAAAAATGAATTTTTTGTTTTCTAAAATATATATGTGTCCCTCGGGCGTCCAAAAAGGTATTTTATTTTATCAAAAAACTATATATATACATGTCCCGCAGGCCTCCAAAAATGAATATTTTATTTTTCTGAAATATATATGTGTCCCGCGAGCGACCAAAAAAATATTTTGTTTTCTAAAAATATAAACACATGTCCCGCGGGCCTCAAAAAATGAATATTTTTTTTCTAAAATATATATATGTGTCCCACGGGCGTCCAAAAAAATATTTTGTTTTCTAAAATATATATATGTGTCCCGCCGGCGTCCAAAAAAATATTTTTTTTTCTAGAAATATATATACATGTTCCGCAGGCCTCCAAAAATAAATATTTTGTTTACTAAAAATAGATATACATGTCTCGTGGTCCTCCAAAAATGTATATTTTTTCTGAAATATATGTGTCCCGCGAGCGTCCAAACAGATATTTTATTTAATAAAAATATATATACATGTCCCGTGGGTGTCCAAAAAAATATTTTGTTCTCTAAAAATAAATATACACGTCCCGCGGGAATCCGAAGATGAATATTTTATTTTCTAAAATATATATATGTGTGTCCCGCGGGCGTCCAAATAAATATTTTATTTTATAAAATATATATATGTGTCCCGCGTGCATCCAAAAAAAATATTTTGTTTTCTAAAAATATATATACATGTCCTTGGGGCCTCAAAAAATGAATATTTTTTTCTAAAATATATATATGTGTCTCGCGGGCATCCAAAAAAATATTTTGTTTTTAAAATATATATATGTGTCCCACGGGCGTCCAAAAAAATATTTTGTTTTCTAAAATATATATATGTGTCCCGCCAGCGTCCAAAAAAATATTTTGTTTTCTAAAAATATATGTACATGTCCCGCAGGTTTTCAAAAATGAATATTTTATTTTCTAAAAACAGATATAAATGTCCCACGGGCCTCAAAAAATGAATATTTTTTTCCAAAATATATATATGTGTCCCGCGGGCGTCAAAAAAATATTTTGTTTGCTAAAAATATATATACATGTCCCGCGGGCCTCCAAAAATGAATTTTTTATTTTCTAAAATATATATGTGTCCCTCGGGCGTCCAAAAAGGTATTTTATTTTTTCTAAAAATATATATATACATGCCCGCGGGCCTCCAAAAATAAATATTTTATTTTTCTAAAATATATATGTGTCCCGCGAGCGTCCAAAAAAATATTATTTTCTAAAAATATAAACACATGTCCCGCGGGCCTCTAAAAATGAATATTTTGTTTTCTAAATATATATATATGTGTCCCACGGGCGTCCAAAATTTTTTTTTTGTGTTCTAAAATATATATATGTGTCCCGCCGGCGTCCAAAAAAATATTTTGTTTTCTAAAAATATATATGCATGTCCCGCAGGCCTCCAAAAATAAATATTTTATTTTCTAAAAATAGATATACATGTCTCGTGGGCATCCAAAAATGAATATTTTTTCTGAAATATATGTGTCCCGCGGGCGTCCAAAAAAATATTTTATTTACTAAAAATATATATACATGTCCCGTGGGTGTCCAAAAAAATATTTTGTTCTCTAAAAAAAATATACATGTCCCGCGGGCATCCAAAAATGAATATTTTATTTTCAAAAATATATATATGTGTGTCCCGCGGGCGTCCAAATAAATATTTTATTTTATAAAATATATATATGTGTCCCGCGTGCATCCAAAAAAATATTTTATTTTCTAAAAATATATATACATGTCCTTCGGGCCTCCAAAAATGAATATTTTTTTCTAAAATATATATATGTGTCTCGCGGGCATCCAAAAAAATATTTTATTTTTAAAATATATAATTGTGTCCCACGGGCGTCCAAAAAAATATTTTATTTTCTAAAAATATATATACATGTCCAGCGGACCTCCAAAAATAAATATTTTATTTTCTAAAATATATATATGTGTCCTGCAGGCGTTCAAAAAAATATTTTATTTTCTAAAATATGTATATGTGTCCCTCATGTGTCCAAAAAAATATTTCGTTTTCTAAAAATATATATACATGTCCCGCAGGTCTCCAAAAATGAATATTTTGTTTTCTAAAAATAGATATACATGTCCCGTGGGCCTCCAAAAATAAATATTTTTTTCTAAAATATATATATGTGTCCCGCGGGCATAAAAATATTTTGTTGTCTAAAAATATATATACATGTCCCGCGGGCGTCCAAAAAAATATTTTGTTTTCTAAAATATATATATGTGTCCCACAGGAGTCAAAAAAAATATTTTTTTCTAAAAATATATATACATGTCACGCGGGCCTCAATAAATCAATATTTTTTTTCTAAAATATATATATGTGTCCCGCGTGCGTCCAAAAAATATTTTATTTTTTAAAATATATATATGTGTCCAGTAGGCGTACAAAAAGATATTTTGTTTTCTAAAAATACATATTATATATGTCTCGCGGGCCTCCAAAAATGATTATTTGGTTTTCTAAAAATATATATACATGTCCTGTGGGCCTTCAAAAATGAATATTTTATTTTCTAAAATATATATGTGTCCTGTGGGCGTCCAAAAAAAATATTTTATTTTCTAAAAACCAAAATATCATAAACCAAAAATATTATATCCACATAAATTTGTACAACCAAAATATTTTCATTTTTGTTCTTAATGAACAAAGTAGTGTCTACTTTCCCTCTTTGAAACTCATGATCAATCAAGAATCTATTTAACCTTTCATACCAAGCTCTTGGTGCTTGTTTTAGTCCATATAATGCTTTGGTTAATTTATAAACAAACTTTGGTTGATCTTTTTCTTCAAAACCAGGGGGTTGTTCAACATATACTTCTTCATTCAAATAACCATTCAAAAATGCGCTTTTTACATCCATTTGAAACAATTTGAAGTTCATATGAGAAGCAAATGTTAGTAGGATGCGTATGGCTTCTAATCTAGCCACGGGTGCATATGATTCTTCAAAATCAATTCCTTATTCTTGGGAATACCCTTTGGCTACTAATCTTGCCTTGTTTCTAATTACAAGACCGCTTTCGTCTAATTTGTTCCTAAATACTCATTTGGTACCAATGACGGTATGATTGTTTGGTCTAGGAACTAAATGCCATACATTATTTCTTTCGAATTGATTTAGCTCTTCTTGCATTGCAATAACCCAATTTTCATCATTAAGAGCTTGTTCAATGGTATTTGGTTCAATTTTCGATACAAACGCATATTGGCCATAATCGTTTTGTTTTGATTTTCTAGTTTTTACTCCTTCATATATATTTCCAATAATTTGTTCAATTGGATGGGCATTTTTGAACTTTAAATCAGTTGGAGGTTTGTAAGAGTCATTACCTTCACTTACCTCTTCCTCCACTAGATTTTCTGGCTTGAACTCGAGTTCCTTTGGTTGTTCTTTGCCTTTTGTTTCATCTGCATCACTTAGTTCATTCTCCTTTCTCGGAGTTTGGTTAATTTCATCAAATACAACATGAATGGATTCTTCTACAACTTGGTTTCGTTTGTTAAATACTCTATATGCTTTGCTATTTGATGAATAACCAAGGAATATAGCCTCATCACTTTTGGCATCTAATTTGCCCAAATTGGTTTTTCCATTGTTCAAAACATAACATGTACATCCAAAAGCATGAAAATATGAGATATTTGGTTTCCTTCCTTTCCATAGTTCATATGGGGTCTTTTTCAAGATTGCTCGAATGGTAATTCGGTTCAAAACATGACAATCTGTACTCACAGCTTCACCCCAAAATTTCTTGGATAGATTGCTCTCATTTAGCATAGTTCTAGCCATCTCTTGTATAGTTCTATTTTTCCTTTCAACTACTCCATTTTGTTGTGGAGTTCTTGGTGCAGAAAATGTGTGGTGAATTCCTTTCTTATTACAAAATTTCATGAATCGTTTGTTTTCGAATTCGCCACCATAATCGCTTCTTATGGTCACAATAGTACTCTGTTTTTCATTTTGCACCAAATTCACAAAAGTTGCAAACATAGAGAAGGCTTCATCTTTACTAGCTAAGAGAATTATCCATGTGAATCTTGAAAAATCATCAACTATGACAAATACATATTTCTTTCCACCAATGGTTAGAATGTCGGATGGCCCGTATAGATCCATGTGTAGTAATTCAAGTGGCCTAGTGGTGGAAATTTCCTTTTTTGTAGAGAAAGACATCTTTGGTTGTTTAGATAATTGACATGCCTTGCAAATCTTGTTTTTGTCATATTTTAATTTTGGTAATCCCTCTACCAAACCCTTTTTCAATAAGGTCTTTATGTTGCCCATGTTTATATGTCCAAGCCTCTTGTGCCAAACCCATGTATCGTTATCAATGGCCATTAGACATTGACCATCTAATTCATCAAGTGAAACCAAATAAACATTTCCATGTCTTTTTCCACTAAACATGATATGTTCTCCATCAAATACATTACATATAGATGATTCAAACACAACTTTGTATCCCTTATCACATAATTGGCTAATACTCATTAAATTGTGTTTGAGTCCTTCAACAAACAAAACATCTTCTATGCAAGCATTTGAAATACTATGTATATTTCCTTTACCTTTAATCTTACCTTTTTCATTATTTCCAAAGGCAACCATTCCATCGTTGCAAGGCTTAAGTTTATGAAACAAACTTCTTTCACCGGTCATATGCCTTGAGCAACCGCTATCCATGAACCATTCATTGTTTGCCTTTGCCTTTAAACATGTCTCTTCATTGCTTGTGCATTTTGTTGAGGTAGCTTGTTCTTCTTGCTCGATTTGTGCCATACAGCAAATTCTCGCACATTCTTCCGCTTTGATTTCGTCGATTGAGGAGCTACTCGTTGTAGATTTCTCGTCATTCACGTACATGTCTCTTCCTTTGTATTTCTGGAATCTTCTATTGTCCCATCGATCCTTTCTTTGTTCTTTTGCCTTGTTTTCTTCGGGAGTTGGACATTGAGCCTGCATCTGTCCCGAACCGCCGCATCGGTAGCACTTGGTTGATTCTTTCTTCTTCTCTCTGGGAGTTCTTTCTTTGAAACTTCTGAAATTTTTGCCTTTTCTCACAAATTTTCTGAAGCGTTTTGTGAGTAGGGCAATCTCATCGTCGTTTTGAGAAGAAGAGGTGTCGTCAGTGTCTTGTGCGGCTTTCAAGGCAATTGCTCTTTTGCCCCTGTGTTGATCTTCGTTTTTTTTCTTAATTAGCTCATGTGACATGAGTGAGCTAATTAAGTCTTCAAGCTTTAGTGTGTTAAGGTCCTTGGATTCTTCTATTGCAGTGATTTTTGGGGTCCATGATTCGGGTAGAGCTCTTAAAATCTTCATGACCTGCTCAGATTCAGAAATAGCTTTTCCAAGACCTTTTAGAGCATTAGTAATCTTTGAGAACCTAGCAAACATTTCAGAAATATTTTCTGTTTCTAGCATTCTAAAGTTCTCTAGTTCACCAATCAAAATATTCCTTCTCGTTCCTTGGACTTGAGAAGTTCCTTCGTAGATAGAGGTTAGTGTATCCCATATCTCTTTAGCGGTTAAGCAAGAGGATACTCTATCATACTCGGAAGCAGTGAGAGCACAAAATAAAGAGTTCATAGCTTTGGCGTTGCTCTTAACAGTTCTTACTTCCTCATCGGTCCATTTGGAAGCTCGTTCATCGGTAGGCAAAGTTACTCCATCTTGGATAGCAATCCAAGAATCCATATCGGTAGCCATGATGAGTTGCTTCATACGAAGCTTCCAATATCCAAAATTGTTTCCATCAAACAACGGTGGCCTTGTAAAGGATTGGCCTTCAGCAAAGGCGGGAACGGAAGTAGATTGGGATGCCATATCAATAAGATCTCTTTGGTAAACTCAAAGACCTGCTCTGATACCACTTGTTGGTCCCGAGTTGATGGCTAAACCCAAGAGGGGAGGGGTGAATTGGGTTCTTTAAAAATTTCTTTTGATAAATCAAAAATCTTAACCCCTTGAAAAAATTAGTCCCCTTTTCAAGCGAATGGAGAGCAAATAAGATAAAGCAGTAAAAATAAGTAGAACACAAGATTTATAGTGGTTCGGGCAAACCTTCCCTACTCCACTCTTCCAAGCTCACACTCCGTTGTGACTTGGGTTCCACTATGTATTCCACGAATACACTTAGAGTCGCTGCTCTCTTCTAGATTTAAAGCTCTAGGGGGCATATACAACTAGAGCCACTTGCTCTCTTCTAGATTCAAAGCTCTAGGGGGCATATACAATCACTTACACAAGTAGGTGATGAGTCTCACTCCAATCACACCCTACTTTGCATATACTTGATCTTAGCTACCCAAGCTAAATCAAGATTTATACAACAAGATAATGAAGATAAGCAACAACTACACTTTACAGATTTGTGTAGGCAGATTTGAGCTCGAGGAAGAAATCAAAAGTAGCTTGAATGATGATTGTTGAAGCAACTTGCAGTTTGAAGCTCTTTCTTCCTTTGAAATTCTCAAATATGGAGAAAAGGAATTTGAAAGTCTTTCTTGCACTTCTTTTCTCTCTTTGATCTTTAGAGTAGTGTATCTTGTGTCTTCTCACGTTCATTTGAATGTCCTTTTATAGAATGAGGAAGATTGGAACGTTGTAGGAGTGGTTGGTTCGCAATAAATGAACTTCAACGTTCAAAAATTTGAACGTTATACCCAAGTCGAAGGTGGAGTCGACTTGGGATGCGACTTGGCTACCCAAGTCGCATCTGGAGTCGACTTCGTCTGCGACTCCAGTTCTTCGGATTTCCAAGTCTAAGGCTTGGTCGACTTGACTTCAGACTTCGACCCAAGTCGATACTGAAGTCGACTTGGCCTGCGACTTGGCTTGAGTTTTGCTGAAGCTGGTTTGATTTTCAAGTTGAGTTCTTCTTAGATGATTCATGCATTGGATTTTGATAGACATAATTTGAATCATTCTTGTATCCTTGTCTTTGAGCTTGATAGACTTGATTTGATGTAGTACATGAATCTTGACTATGAATTGGACTCATTTGATCTTCATCTTGATTCTTTGGACTTGATAAACCTGGTTTGAAGTCCTTCAGGCAATCATGCCTTGAGCTTGAATGATATATTCTCTTGAATGGCTTGAAAAACTGCATCTTTGAAATCTGAATTCCTCAAGTCGCAGATGGAGTCGACTTGGTCTGCGACTTCACCCAAGTCGCACATGGAGTCGACTTGGCCTGCGACTTGGGCAGCTTTGTGCCCCAAAATCAGCGCTGGACACTATTTTGCATTTGAAGTCGATAGCGAGGTCGACTTCGTCTGCGACTTGGGAACCCAAGTCGCATGTGGAGTCGACTTGACCTGCGACTTCACTTGTGTCTTTTGAGGTTCTTTCTCAAGTCGATATTTGAGTCGACTTTGGGATCGACTTCATCCTAAGTCGAAGTCCAAGTCGACTTGAGGTTCGACTTGGCCACCTGAGTTTTTTAAATCACATAACAAACTCATTAGTACTCAAAATATACTCAAGTTAGTCTTTGTTGATCATCAAAACTCAGTATTTGATTAATTTGTTTTGTTTTGAAGCATTGTTTCCAACACAGCGGACCTCCAAAAATAAATATTATATTTTCTAAAATATATATATGTGTTCTGCGGGCGTTCAAAAAAATATTTTTTTTCTAAAATATGTATATGTGTCCCTCAGGCGTCCAAAAAAATATTTTGTTTTCTAAAAATGTATATACATGTCCCGCAGGTCTCCAAAAATGAATATTTTGTTTTCTAAAAATAGATATACATGTCCCGTGTGCCTCAAAAAATGAATATTTTTTTTCCAAAATATATATATGTGTCCCGCGGGCGTCAAAAAAATATTTTGTTTCCTAAAAATATATATACATGTCCCACGGGCCTCCAAAAATGAATATTTTGTTTTCTAAAATATATATGTGCCCCTCAGGCGTCCAAAAAAGTATTTTATTTTTTCTAAAAATATATATACATGTCCCGCGGGCCTCCAAAAATGAATATTTTATTTTTCTAAAATATATATGTGTCCCGCGAGCGTCAAAAAAATATTTTGTTTTCTAAAAATATAAACACATGTCCCGCGGGCCTCTAAAAATGAATATTTTATTTTCTAAATATATATATATGTGTCCCACGGGCGTCCAAAATTTTTTTTTTGTGTTCTAAAATATATATATATGTGTCCCGCCGGCGTCCAAAAAAATATGTTGTTTTCTAAAAATATATATACATGTCCCGCAGGCCTCCAAAAATAAATATTTTATTTTCTAAAAATAGATATACATGTCTCGTGGGCCTCCAAAAATGAATATTTTTTCTGAAATATATGTGTCCCGCGGGCGTCCAAAAAAATATTTTATTTACTAAAAATATATATACATGTCCCGTGGGTGTCCAAAAAAATATTTTGTTCTCTAAAAAAAATATACATGTCCCGCGGGCATCCAAAAATGAATATTTTATTTTCAAAAATATATATATGTGTGTCCCGCGGGCGTCCAAATAAATATTTTATTTTATAAAATATATATATGTGTCCCGCGTGCATCCAAAAAAATATTTTATTTTCTAAAAATATATATACATGTCCTTCGGGCCTCCAAAAATGAATATTTTTTTCTAAAATATATATATGTGTCTCGCGGGCATCCAAAAAAAAATTTTATTTTTAAAATATATAATTGTGTCCCACGGGCGTCCAAAAAAATATTTTATTTTCTAAAAATATATATACATGTCCAGCGGACCTCCAAAAATAAATATTTTATTTTCTAAAATATATATATATGTGTCCTGCGGGCGTTCAAAAAAATATTTTATTTTCTAAAATATGTATATGTGTCCCTCATGTGTCCAAAAAAATATTTCGTTTTCTAAAAATATATATACATGTCCCGCAGGTCTCCAAAAATGAATATTTTGTTTTCTAAAAATAGATATACATGTCCCGTGGGCCTCCAAAAATAAATATTTTTTTCTAAAATATATATATGTGTCCCGCGGGCATAAAAATATTTTGTTGTCTAAAAATATATATACATGTCCCGCGGGCGTCCAAAAAAATATTTTGTTTTCTAAAATATATATATGTGTCCCACAGGAGTCAAAAAAAATATTTTTTTCTAAAAATATATATACATGTCACGCGGGCCTCAATAAATCAATATTTTTTTTCTAAAATATATATATGTGTCCCGCGTGCGTCCAAAAAATATTTTATTTTTTAAAATATATATATGTGTCCAGTAGGCGTACAAAAAGATATTTTGTTTTCTAAAAATACATATTATATATGTCTCGCGGGCCTCCAAAAATGATTATTTGGTTTTCTAAAAATAGATATACATGTCCTGTGGGCCTTCAAAAATGAATATTTTATTTTCTAAAATATATATGTGTCCTGTGGGCGTCCAAAAAAAATATTTTATTTTCTAAAAATATATATACATGTCTTGTGGGTGTCCAAAAAAATATTTTATTTTCTAAAAATATATATACATGTCCCACGGGCCTCCAAAAATGAATATTTTGTGTTCTAAAATATATATGTGTCCCGCAGGTGTCCAAATAAATATTTTATTTTCTAAAATAAGTATATGTGTCCCGCGGGCTTCCAAAAAATATTTTGTTTTCTAAAAATATATCTACATGTCCCGCGGGCCTCCAAAAATGAATATTTTATTTTCTAAAATATATATATATGTATCCCACATGCGTCCAAAAAATATTTTGTTTTCTAAAAATACATATACATGTCCCGCGGGCGTCCAAAAATATATATATTTTTTGTCCCGCAGGTCCCCAAAAAAATATTTTGTTTTAAAATGCACACATATATCTTAGAGAGCTTCAAAAAAATATATATGTAAATTATTAAAAAAAAAATTATATATGCTTCTCCCCGAGTAAATACTCCCCAGGTAATGGGTTAAGTTAATACACGGGGCTAAGTACCTTTCTATTATATGTATATATATATACATACTCTTTGCTCAACCTGAGCCTTAACGTCCGAGCAAGCCCACTTGGGCCCAAGACCCTCCAACAAACCTGCGTAGGCCCAAAACTTCCAGCAAGCCTAGGATGGGCCCAGAACTCTTCAACGAGCCTACTAAAGCCCAAGACCCTTCAACAAGCCCAAGATGGCCCGAAACTCTTCAATAGGCCCAGTTGGGCCCAAAATCCCCCAATAAGCCCAGTTGAGCCCAAATAGGTTGAGTCAAGCCCGGTAGGCCCAAACTCTTCTCAACACGCCCAGTTGGGCCCAAACCTCTTTAGATGGTCCAAGTTAACCCATACATATTTTTAAAATTCGGTTAAATCCATTTCTTGGTAAAACCACACAATTATTCAATCCAGAGACTGATGGCGGGACATGCTAGCTTATTAAGCTGAAAGCGAGAGACGCTGGTCTACTGTGCAAATCCAGAAGCTGAGAGCATACTTAGCTTGCTGTGTAGGGTCACTAGTATGGCCGACGGTTCCTCACTATGCCCAAACCGAGTCATCGCTGGTCGACGGGCTAAGCGTAAACTCGCATTTAAGTCATGGCGCATGGCGTCATGTACTACACATTCAAGTCACGACGCGAGGCGAAGTGTACTCACTTATCTTTATATTTTTGTCAGACACGATTATTTATGCACTTATAAAGACGTAGAAAGATCTTCTACGCATTTCATCATTATTTCAATAAAAATAAGCATTTCTTTATGGACTATTGTATTCAGCTCTTTTAATCAAGGGTTTTCTCGTTGGAGATATAAAATCAGAATGTGGAACAAAATGCAAAATATTTCTGTGATATACTTTTATGACTCGGTTAAAGAATTAAATGCTTTAAGATTTTGCTGGGGAATTAATTAAGCATTTATTTTCAAAACAATTTACAATTTTTCACGAGGCCGGAACACAATCCTATGAGAAGGCCACTGCCCCCTTTTATGGTCTCTCTTAAACAAACTTCTATAGCAAATTTTTAGAATTGATAGCTAGATGAAACCTCTAGATTATTTTGCGGTAATATAATGCCGCCATCTTGACCTAGGAAAGTCTAACTTTTCATTCTGTCGACTTTCCACTGTCACGCAACTCGCATGATTTTTTTTCCCATGTAGCAGGTTGCCACCGGCTTTTAAGTGAAATCCAGATTTGTCTAGATTTACATTTTTAATAGAGCACAGTAGGCAGGAGCAGACAACCTAAGCTCCGGCCATGGTGTCCATCAAGGGCATGTTGACGCAATTGTCACGTACGTGGATGGTGATAGCAGAGGCGGCATCGGGCCAATGTAGATTTTGAGACAAGTCAAGCAATGATGCGGAATTGTGGATGCTGGTAGTGAGATTGATGCGCTGTTGGCGACAGCATAAAAAACAAGGTCCACAATGACAACGTTTATATCACAGCTTTCGTTTTGCATGTGAATTTCAAGGATCTTATGCATGGAGTACGTCATATTGTAGCGCATGATTTTCATTTCCCGTTGCACTACCGTTATTATTCTTTTGGTGATCCTCTGGACCGTTGATCAGATTGATTTAGTCGTACGAGTAACTGTCCATAACTCTATGAAATTTTCAATGCCTGAATAAAATCATCCATTGTGCCTTGTGGATGACATTGGGGGCTGCCAAAATTCTTCCTTGTGTGCTTATTGAATTTGTATATTGTTGGTATTAGCTTTATTGCCGAGAAAATTTTCTAATGGGTCAAAGCCTATTAGGTAGGTATCATTTTTTTCCTTTTTCACAAGGGGCTCATGAAGATTTTCTATTTTGCATGAGCAGACTTCAACAACCAGCATGCCAATGACTTGTCCTGACTAGACTGGGTTCCATGTTCTTGATACAAAAGTTGCATTTTGTTTTGCTGTTTGGAGGAAAATTGGATTGCTTATACAATTTTGCTTATTGCACTCATCAAGCTTCCTTTTTTTATCTCCGAGTTAAGCAAATGTCCCGTTTAGCTCATTTCAAAAAACTCGTTTACAACTTATTTTTTAGTACACTTATTTATCTAAATATATTTAACATATGAACCAAATTTTACTATTTTTAAATATGTGTATCTATATTTTTAAAATTTTTAAAGATAAGAGTATTTTAAATACATACATACACATAGATGCTTTCAAATCTTAAAAAAATATATAAACATAGTTAAAAATGGTAAAACTTGGTTCATATGTTAAATACACTTAGATAAATAAATATATGAAAAAATTAAAAAAATTGTTGTGAATAAGTTTTTTAGATAGGTTAAGTGAGACATTTCCTTAGCTCAGACTAATAGAATCGCTCATCTTTTTATTATATATATAATAGCATTTTCTCCTATTGCACTGCATGGGTTCATCAACAGCTCTGATTTTCAATGGAGTCCGCCTACATGGTAGACATGGGTTTTTGTCATTTCATTTGAGCGTGTTTTGTTTAGCTTTTGTCATTATTTGCAAAATTTATTTTATTTTCAAGCCTTCTTCCTCACTAGGTTACGTCTCATTAGTAGCAGCTATTGTTGTTTTTCCATCTTCTTTCTCTTAACATATGAGGGTATTTATGACATTTCACATGAGTTAAATAGTAGTTTTAAACACCGTCATCGGCCAAGGTTTATGTAAAATATTGAATAATAATAATAATAATAATAATAATAATTTAAGTTGACTAGTAAAAATCCACGTAGGACACTCTACATGGCAAGGGTAGACTTTTTGACCAACGGAGTCAAATGAGTAATAATGGGTCTTGACCAATTATTATTTAGATATGCCACGAGTTATAGTTATATTTATATTTTTGAATGTTATTTCAGCAACCCGTGTAGCTCGGTTGGCATACAGGTGGTCCAAGTGATCTTGAGGTCTAGGGTTTGAGTAGGGGGTTCTACAGAAAATAATTAATTTTTACACTTTTGTCATCCTAGGCAATGGGCCCCACAGAATAAGATAAGATAAATATCCCAACGGATAAGATGAGATTAGAATTGAAATTTAAGTTAAGTGATTTATCTTTTACTCTTTTCCTATAATTTTAGGAAACCTACGAGAACCCTTTTATAAAAAGGGGTTTGGAGTGTTGATGGATTTAGGTTTCCGTAGGTAAAGTTTGAGGGAATTAGAATTGCAGAATGAGAGAAAGCTACGTAAGGCAAGTGAATTTTTATTTTGACTTTGATTTTGCCTTCTAAATAATTATTCTGTGCCCGATTATTTTTAAATAATTAATTTTATTGGTTTCAAATTAGTTAATAAAGAAAAGGAGTACGAGTAATATAGTTTTGAATTGTGCATATTAAATTTTGAAAGGGACGCAAGAAAGAAGTCCTCGATGTTAGAGACTTCTATTTCATTTCGGTTTAAGCATGTCTGTTGAAAAATATAATTAATTGCTTTTGGATTCCTGTGCAAAAAAAAAAACAAGAAATAAGGCACATCATTATTATTATTATATTGTTTTTAAATGCATGAGTGGTGGACTGAAATGCTTGGAAAAAGGGGCGGTTTAATAAATTAACGAATCCAAGTGATGCCCGTCAAAGGTATCTGGAGAATTCATCATAGACTAGCCACTACATCCGTGTGGGCTAAGTGAGAAAAGGCCAGGTGGGATCCATTTGTAGAAGGAAAATAGAGATAATGTGGCTTCGAGTGGACTGTTCATTTCTTTCGGTTATAATTTGTTCATTTTAACTCTGATTTACATTATTAAATAGTCCATTTCAAAGTTTTTGATGATCTTGGACTCAATGGAAGGGTTTGATTTTGGATTTGAGGCCTAATTTTTAAGATATTAAATTAAATGATTATTTTATCATTTATTTAAGTTTTATTTGGGTCATTATCCATTTTTAAATAATTTTCTACTTGCTAGTCATATTGAGACTAACTCATTATTTTTACAGGTGTACTAAATTTAGTGGGACACTGACGTTTTAGATTTACAAGAAGATTTTCAAGAATAATTATTTTCATTTATTTATTTTAAAGGAACGTATTGAGAATGATAGACTTGTAAAATTTCTTTTTCTTTGTGCCGTAATGTGATAATAGGAACATGACTAGTAGAAGTAGAATTTTGAAATTTTTATGAAATTATAATAATTAATTTGTCATAAATGTGTGATTGATCTTGGAAAATTGCATTAAATACACGGCCCGATATCACTTTTCTGGACCAGTATGTTGCAGTTTAAAATGTAAAAGAATAAAATTTTCAAGATTTAAAATGCAAATAGGCAAAATTAGAAAATTTAAAATGCCAAAAACTCATAGTTTGCAAAATTTCAAGTTCTAAATATGCACTAAACTTCGAGGCCTTTTGTAAGTTTGCCTAAACAACCCTTGCATATGACCCTCATTTACTTTGTCAAACCTCATGACACTCGAGAGCCTGGCCCCAACCCGTCCTCTTCTCAATCTCTCCCCCTTTCAATTATATTTTTCTATTTTCCCACCACCACCAACATCATAAACCTTCATAGTTTGCTAGTATACCACTTGCAGATCCAACTCATTACGAAGAAGTTCAAGATTTTGGAGATGTCGCTCTTTAAACTAGAATCCAACCTTATTGGCTATGTCATTCACTAGAACATTCGCCTGGAACTCAAAGATGACACACGAAATGGTCAAATGGTAAGCCTTCCCTTCTAAGTTGGATGAGTAGGGATGAGGGAATGATATGTGCAAAATCAAGGATACGAAATTTTTCGAAGACAAAAGAGTAATTTTTGCATGTAAGCCATTGATCAATAATACAATCATATCCATAAGTTAGCCAAAATTGTAAGTATGATTCACAGGATTTGTATAAAAATGCAAATATGTCTTTTTGTTAAAATGTCATTAAAATTTTATGTAAAGTAATAAAAATGTCCTTTTTAACTTCATGGATATGCTTTAATTTTTATAAGAGCATTTTTGTCCATTCACAAAGAATTTAATGGTTGATATTTTATACAAACTTTGTGGATATATTTACAATTTTAGCAAACGTAAAAACTTAGATTAATATGCAATATTAATCAAACTTTATAGACATTTTGTAAAAATTTCTTTTCGAAAATACAAAAAGAGAAGTGATCATATTAGTCAGGCTAAGTAAATGGCTCATTTAGCTCACATAAAAAAACTCATTTAAAATATTTACTTTTCGCTTTTTTCTTCGTACACTTATTTAACTAAGTGTATTTAACATATATACCAAGTTTTACCATTTTTGAATATGTTTATATTTTTTTTTTTGAAAATTTTAAATATCCATGTTTAAAAATTTTGAAAAAAAATATACACATATTCAAAAATGGTAAAACTTTATTTATATATTAAATATATTTAAATAAACAAGTGCACCAAGAAAAAATAAAAAATAAAATTTTTAAATAAAATTTTTAAGGTAAATTAAGCGAGTTATTTGCTTAACAGGATCATTCCTCCACAAGAAAACAAGAAGACTCAAGTAAAGATAATTCAAGGAGCCGAAGCGGGCGACCTTATCATCGGTCCCTCGTGCCCGAGCATCGTTCCCAACCTTCACTTGCTCTGAGTGAGGAATTTGGCGCCGTTTCATCCGCCATCGCAGTATTCCAGATTTCGAACCCGTCAGGGACCCAAAAGCCCGGCCCGAAGAAAGCCCACATCCGTATCCTCCGTTGTTTTTCTTCTTCTTCCTCTTCTTCTTCTTCTTCTTCCCAACTCCTCTCTCTCTATCTCTCTCATGCTCTTGCAAATGACGGCCACCGTCTTTCTCTTCTCCTTCTTCCTCGTCCTTCCAATCTCATTCCAAACATCTACATTTCTTGGTCAGTCTTACTCCCGCCCTCTTCTTTTCTTGCTTCTAATTTCGTGCTTTCTTCCTAACGCACACCCATTTCTGTCAGGTCCGCCACCAGCCTTCGTTTTCAACGCCACTAGCTTCCCACGCGACGAGGAATATGACTACATCGTCGTTGGCGGCGGCACCGCCGGCTGCCCTCTTGCCGCCACCCTATCCCAAGACCTCACAGTCCTCCTCCTCGAGCGGGGCGCCAGCAGCCTATCCTTCCCCACCATCATGACGCCCGACGGCTTCCTTGCCACCCTCATGCACACTGACCACCACGACTCGCCGGCGCAAGCCTTCGTCTCCGAAGACGGCGTACCCAACGCTCGAGGTCGGGTCCTCGGCGGCAGCAGCGCCATCAACGCGGGCTTCTACAGCCGCGCCGACGCCGGATTCTTCCACACCGGTGGGGCCGTCCCCTGGGACATGGCGCTCGTCAACGCGTCCTACGAATGGGTCGAGCGCGCCGTCGCCTTCCAGCCCGATGTCCGGAGCTGGCAGTCGGCCGTCCTCGACGCGCTGCTGGAGACTGGCCTCAAGCCTTTCAACGGATTCACCGTCGAGCACGTCGTGGGCACCAAGATCGGGGCCACCACCTTCGAGCCCAACGGCCGGCGGCGCACCGCCGCCGATCTCCTTCGCTACGCTAAACTGCGCAACATCAAGGTCGCTCTCCATGCCAGTGTAGAGAGGGTTCTTTTCCGCAGAAGTCCCGGTATTTTTCCTTCGCTGGCGTTTTCTTGATCTTGCTCGTCCATTTTCTTGATTTCTTGCTCTGTCTGAGCTGACCTGAACTGACGTTTCGAATGCATGCAGATGGAAAGCAGTCGGCGATTGGCGTCGTGTACAGAGACCGCAACGGGAAGTCCCACCGCGCCAAGCTCCGTCCGAACGGCGAGGTGATACTCAGCGCCGGCGCATTGGGCAGCCCTCAGCTGCTGCTCCTGAGCGGCGTCGGTGCCCGCGCCTACCTCGCCTCGTGGGGCATCCCCGTCTCCCACCACCTCCCAGCAGTGGGGCAGTACCTCTACGACAACCCCCGCAACGCCATCTCTTTCGTCTCCCCAGTTCCCATCGACACTTCCCTCATACAGGTGGTGGGCATCGACGCCGCCTTCGGCTTCTTCCTCGAAGCCGCCTCCAACCTGGTCACCTTCCAAGCGGAACCCCGGTCATTCCTCCTACCGCCGGCGGCCCCAGTGCTGCTCACTGTCGCCACCCTTATGGAGAAGGTCGCGGGCCCCGCTTCGGCAGGATCCCTCCGGCTGACGTCGACGGACGTGCGGAACAACCCGGCGGTCCGGTTCAACTACTTCGAGAGCGCGGTGGACTTGGGGCGGTGCGTGCAGGGGATGAGGAAGATCTGGGAGGCGCTGCAGACGCGGGCTATGGAAGGATTCAAGTTCCCGTTCAGGAGGAGGGGGAGGAGGGAGTTCCGGTTCGTAGGGACCGCATTGCCGGCAAACGTGTCAGACGACGGAGCAATGGAGGATTTCTGCCGGAGGACTGTGACGACGATCTGGCACTACCACGGGGGTTGTGTTGGAGGAAAGGTAGTGGATGGCGAGTTCAGGGTTTTGGGGATTGCGTCGCTGCGTGTGGTGGACGGCTCCACCTTCTCCCTCTCGCCCGGGACCAACCCCCAAGCAACGGTCATGATGATGGGCAGGTATGATGATTATCTTCTACACAGCTTCCTCCGGTCCTTAGATTTTTTTTATTTTTTTAAATTTTTTAATCAGTTGGTATCAAAAAGTTGTAATAGAAAATAAATGGACGGTTCAGATCTTTGGATTGGACCCAAAAGTACGTTCATCCCGCACACACCCCTCCTAAAAATGTTTTTTGCGTTTGTTTTTGAAGGTATGTTGGAATGAAGATTTTGGAGGAGAGGAGGGCATGGGCGCGAGAACAAGGACTGTAAAAATCTCTAGCCTACAAGTTACAGACGTGCGAAACTGATCTCTTGCTTTCGTTTTTCTCATTCTTTCAAATATTTTTTATTATTTTTTCATTTGTATGGAATTTTTAGGATTAGGAAGAATAGTGTCTGTATGTTTTTATTATTTCATTTGTATTGAATTTTTAGGAAGAATTGCGTCTGTATGTTTTTACTATTTCATTTGTATTGAATTTTTAGGAAGAATTGTGTCTGTATGTTTTTACTATTTTATTTGTAGCGAATATTTAGGAAGAATTGTGTCTGGATGTTCTTCATGAACCATATGCGGGTTAATTCATTCTTTTGCAATGTTACGTGTTTTGAGTTTTTACAAGATAACTATCGAGGGAAGCCTCCTTAAATTTCACTTCGTAATTGCTTCCACTCTCTCCTACAAAACAGACTGGAATATCATCTCTGCAAGTTCCTGCACAACCAAGAAAAAGAATATACTTTTGTTTAGTCTGGTGTGGCAAATGTGTGAATCCTTGACATGAACATGCAATGAAGCAAATTAATCAGGTGGGCATTTGTCATGTGCGCTAAATCGAGTATTTATAGGTCTGTGAGAATGTCAAATTATCACAGTTTTAACTTCTAGTACGATGTGATCCAAATGATAAGAATATGGAATAAGAGCATAATGAACAGTTCGAGATGCCCGGTCACCAATACCTGCTTCCCAGATGCAACTTTGGGTTCACCCCATTCCATAGTTTTCTTCTCAGATTCTGGTAGTTTCAAGCTCATGGAAGCAGCTGCAGCACAAAAAAGTACTTTAATTCTGAATGATAATTTCATGCGGTTAAGGTAGGCTGTCTGGATCAAATTAATTAATCCCACAGCAAATAAGCATGCAATCATAATCTATTTATTTTTCCGACCAATAAGCATCAAAACACTAAATTCCATGGAAAAAATTCACCACCTTAATGGTTGTTATAATCAAATTCAGTCAGCACTGCATCCAAACACAGCTTATGCAAAAATTAGACAGAAACACCAACCTATGTCCAGAAAGCATAGCATGGTTACATTCGATATTAAGCTTGAAATCTCCTGCAAAATATAGATACAGTAAGTCAAAATGATTAAAAGTTTATGTGGGCTTCTGAAAAAATTAATTCAACTATTTCCCTTATGTAATTATCAATTGAATCATTGAACCTGGAACATATTGGATACCTTTACCATCAGTAATGCCATTATTTCAGTTCGGATTTTTGCAAGCCAGGTGTGACATGCTTAGGCCATCCCCCATGGACTTTAGTCTATTACTGAATTTAATGGAATTTTAAACAGGTGTTTCATACCAAACCTTTACCAGTTTATTTTTTGCGTAATTAGTATTTCAACTGATCTCTAATCCATTTTTATCACTCATTTATATATTCCCACCTTTAGGGGTAGATCATTAGAATGCATCTGAATTCCATAGAATAGAGAACCCATTTCCCAAGGGTTAATTGAGATGCACTTTACATAACGACCCTAACTTGTCATCATTACCTTCAATCATTGTCCCTATTTTCTAAGGGATCAAAAAGCTTATTCAAATGATATCAATTTTCCTTCTTCTAAATTCCATTCCAAGCCAATCCATTCAACCAATCACCCCTTTGTGAAGTATTAGTTGTAATGAGAGTCTTGCTTTCGGAAGGTTTAACACATGGTACAAAGGTATCAAAATGAAACACTGGGGATATATCTCCACAAAATAATGAGTAAAAATGGTTAAAATCAAACTTGGTTCATAACTCGAAAAAAAATAATTTATAATCATCAAGTTCACAAGATATCTGAAGTTCAATCTTGACAATGGATTGCATATGGCATGTCAAGCTCCCAAAAAAGCCTACCCAATGCAACTAACTTAATGTGCACATCTGTGAAACTTAGGATGTCAGCATTTGTCTGCATGTAAAGCTAATTCAGGCAGTAACATTCCTTTTCGTGTGAGATAAAATACATAGCTTGGATGTGTTTTTCAAACATGCATACACAAACAAAATGCTATATAATATGCTCTTGGTTCCCTTTCCTAGGTGATTCGACCAATAACAAGAAACAGGTCTATAACAATAAAATTCTTACATCCATCAAATTCCAACCAGTGACTTGATTAGCCACCAGCCCATGGCATTTTCTTTAGGAGAAAGTGTGGAAAATACTTTTAGTTTCTGGTTAAAGTTGAAGCTAATCATGCAAAAGATTTGGTTGAATGTTGACCTGTCTATAAAAGTATTCAAAAATTATATAACAAGTATAAGAATAACTTATAAGGCCATATTTTTGTAGAAAACTTGTGGCTATGGCTGCATCCCAATCATACCTGAAATGACAAACCTAGTGTTGTAGATAATTGGCAGGAAACTGCAGAGAATCTATTGAAAAAGTGTATAGTTTGAAGGGGGAAGCATACTGGTGCTTTGTTGGTTCTCGAGGTTTGGGTTCAATCAGAAATGTTCCTAAAGAAAACCAAAAACGCAAGCATTAAACATAAAATAGTTAATACAGACATAAAAAGATGGAAGCATTTATCAGGGAGAACTAGAGCACCTAGATTAGTAAATAACTAAGCTTTGACTGAAGAAATTATGAACTACAGAGTGGAATAATATTCTCTAGCCTACATAACTTTCCAGTCGAGGCTTGCCTCGGAAATATATATTTTCTATGAACAGTTTGATCAGGATGAAAGAAAACAAACAGGTCAAAACTATATAAGTTATAATGATATCATCAGCACTTCTTACCTACTCTTTTTCCCAGGTGAATGATGTTGTATGCACAAATCCTGTTACACTGCCAATCAAGCAGGGCTTGGTTGGTCATGGCTGCTGAGATAAGAATTCCAACAGGCACCACGGTGTGTTCGAATCCCATGTTGGGATTTCAATCCGACTTTGAGTTGGGGGCATTTAGTCCCCCTTAAAAAATTGTGATGGAAGCAGTTGGTCTCCCTTAGTAAATAGATGGAACTTGGAGTCTCCAAGGTAAAATTGGTGGAGCTAGTTGTCTCCAGTATAAATGGACTTGATGTGTAATATCTAATGTCATGACGTACAATGTACAATTCCAATCAGGAAAAAAAAATCCTGTTATACCATTCAACTCCATCCTCGACTACTTTCTGGAGACAACTCAAGCCAACTCACCCCGAACAGGGACAAATAGTCTAACAAAACAAATACATTGACCTGGAGAGAAATAGAGAATAGATTTAACATAACAGATTCTCCAGTTTATGTTTTAAAATTAATTTCAATTTAGCTGGAGTGCTTACCATTAAACCCGATCTTTTTCTTGAAATCAACTGCTCCCTGAAAAAACCTTCCCTGGAAAAGCAGGAAAAGAGTAATTACAAGCTCATTTTAGATACAAGCTGATCATACTGACCAAATCTTGAGGTCACAACTACACAGGCTAAAAGACACAATAAGGCATATCCTTACCATGCGATTGAGCTCTCGTTCCATGTCAGTGTTTAAGAGGGACTCATAACCTTCTCTGCCACCCCAAAAGACGAAATTTTCACCTCCAAGGTAGTGAGTTACCTGTAACAAAGTAACAAAAGTACTTTCTATAAACTAGGCCAATGCTTTGAGCCACTCTTTACAAAACTTTAACTCACCTCAATGGCTTTCTTGACCTGGGCTGCAGCATAAGCATATACACCAACCTTGGAACTGAAGGATCATTTTCAACAGTTAATACATGTATAAATTAAAAATCAATGATGTTTTAGATAGACGGATCAAATACCTAGTAGCAGCTCCATGCATGTAACGGGGATGCAAGAACAATTGGGTTGTACCCCACAGAGGTCGGATTGTACTTCCCTGCAAAGATACAAGTAGATGAGCAGAAAGCAAAGACAGCTATATTCGTTATAAAAAATACAAGAGAAACTGTCAGCAATATGTTGTTCAAGACCAGTACCTCCTGAAGCTCTTTTGCAAGAGCTACCACTTCATCCAAATTTGCATTTGCTTCCTGTCTGGCAATTTATCATACAATTAATAAAACAATCTAGTCTTTGACTTGTAATAGATCAGTCATTTGAAGTTATAATGTTATGACACACAAAACCATTTAAACATGAGATATGATCCTTTTAGCTCAGGCTAAGTAATGGTTTATTTAGCCCACGCCAATAAAAATTTTTTTCATAACTTGTTAATCTATATGCATTTAATGTATAAATCAAGTTCCACATTTTGGATATATGTATATATTTTTTTGAATTTTCAAACATAGCGTATTTCAGTCCATTTCAATCGTTGAAAATTATTTAGATAAATGTGTTTAAAAATCTAAATACACACACACACACACACACACACATCTCCAACAATAGCAAAACTTGGTTTGTATATTAAATACACTTAGATTAACAAGTTTATGGGGAAAAAAAAGTAAAAGAGAAGTTTTTTAAATAGGTTTTTTGGCATGGGCTAAGTAAGATCATACCTCTTTAACTACCTCACTATCCTACCTTTTCTATTATTATTTCTACTTTTTAATTAATTTTTTCATATAAACTATTTTAGTTTTATTCCGTTTACACTTGATCATTACCCTTTTCACATCACATCATTTGCTAACTTCTCAAAAAAATTTCTATTGCAACTTTTGCTTTTACATCTTACCAAATTTACCCTAAATTCAATAAACAATCCAAGAGGTCATGTTGTTGGACCTTGATCATCGATTCAAGGATGAACCTTTTGCATCTTGCTTAAACTCTCTTGCTTTGAGGAGAACATTTACAGTTCTGCTTTGATACAGATAAAAAATTTTGTTGTATTGTCGTTAGGGGGATAAGTTCCATGACCTCTTTCTTTTTCTAGAATTACACTTACAATTGTTAATGGGCCAGCCTCCAAGATGTTATTAAAGTATTTCAAACTAAAATGTTCCTAAAAGGAAACTTGAAATGGGGTGCTATGTGAATAAGAGATGTTTAGCCTGATGAGATTTTTTTTCTTCGGCTATAGGAATTTCTTGATGAAATTCAGTGTCTTCCTGACATCATGTGAAAGTTTCATGTTTGTGTTCAGAAGGATTTTACTATTGATACACACCTTTTGAGGGCTCAAAATTAGTTGGTTAACTCTATCCATTTCATGTAGTTATATGACCTTTCAAAATCTTCTTTGCTTCTGAAGCCCCCAGAGTTAAAAAGGCATATGACCAAAAAAAAAGCAGCTAGGTACATGCTTCTCATACAATGATTCAATTCTTTTCAACAATTGTATGGAATGACAAAGTGGTTGAGGAGGAATAGGAGTAGTTGGCCTTAATTATCATGTGGGCTCCTTCTCAATTCTTACAATTCTCCTGCAATATGCGTACCTCAGATGATTTTTTTTGTTTGAAGCTACTTAAAAGTTAGAACCCAAAGTTTTGGGTTCCTTTTTCATGTTTACAAAATGCTTACCTACATGTCATCAACTTCCGAGCTTGCCTCTTATTTACTTCATAGTTTTATTCACTTGATGGTAAATATATCTTGTTATGTTTAGTTGTTTGAAGTTTTTATTAGGCTTCTATCAGTGTCTGTTTGAAGTAATCAGAAAAATCTTAAAAATGCATACATCTTATCTAGGATGTGGTTTTGGCCATTTAACCTGGCTTCACTATGTTAATGGTTTATCCATTTGACCTGGTTTTGTTAGTGTTTCAATATGAAGTGATGACTTGGGGAAGGGGTATGAATTAAACCCCAAGAACTTTTTAGGTATTATTTTTATATAACTCTTAAATACGCCTAAGAAGCTTTTCTTTAAGGTGTCCTTACATGAGTGCCTGTTACTTTGATATACTCCTTAAGATGTTTTGGGACACAATTGTCCATCTCATTTGATTGATTATTTTAATTCTGACATTATCCCTGTTTCCTCTTCTACCATCTTTTTGTTAAAATGTTTTCTCAGTTTTCTGTAAAATTTTCGCTATATAAATGCATAATTAATGTTTAAAGAGGTGTGATTTATTAGTCAAGTCTAAGTGATGACTTACTTCGCCCAGGCCAAAAAACCTATTTAAAAAGCGTGTGGAAAGAAGTGAGAACTTTCTTTTTCTTTTCTTTTTTCTTTTCCTTTTTTTCACTTCTACCTGTTACCAAATGGACCCTTACACAGCAAGTGACATCATATTGATCCCAAAACAAATCAATGATAGATGCAACTGATTCTAGCAAGGAACAACCAATAGAATTATAGGACTCACAGCTAATGTTTTGCCATCTGGAGCTATATCCCTGTCATGAAAACACTATTTCTCAACTCCCAGTTTGTTGATGAACTCGAAATTTTCCCTCACTGGGCAACACACCAAGGGCCAAAAAGGTGTGAATACAAACACCATTATTATACAGCCAAAATGTTACTGGCAGAGGTGTGATTTTTTCTTACTTCTTCTTTTGGCCATAGCCAAGGAATTCGTACCATCCTCCCACGGCCAGAACTTTGTTTGGGCTCCAAAAGTGTCACCACCAGTCCCATGAAAAGTATGCCAAAATGCAACACTAAATCTAAATCGATCCTACAGCCATTAAATGATCATATTAGCAGGAGACAGGCATTATCATGTATCACATATCGTAAAAAATTAAAACTTTTTTGTTGTTGAAAATGACTAATATAGCATCAGTTCACCTTCATTTTCCTGCCAAGAATCTCTTCATCAGCATTGTACCATTTATATGAAAGGGAATTCTTGCTGTTAGGACCCTGTGACATGGAAAAAAGATTTAACCATCTGAGCCATTAGAATTCTTACAATGTCCAAAGCATTTTTGTCTGCAAACAACGATCTACAAATTTAGAGGAAAGGTTTTATGAGACATAGCCATAAGATGTACCACTTTGCACAACTCAGAATTGGGACTTCTGGATGACAGGACTGTAACACGGGACATTAATCTTGTAGGTTCAATCAAGATATGAGTGCATGATCTCTCAATTTCAGGCATTGGAACTATTTTAAAAAAATGATAAAGGAAATGCAACCATTCCACCTTAAATGGAGACGATCATTCAAATTTGAGTACTTAGATTACAAATGTCAAACAGTTTCATCCGCCAAATGTTAGAGCCTCACATTCAAAGATTGTAAAGCAAGAAGAACTCGTTCATAACAAATATCTGACAGTTTCAACCATCAACTGTTAGAGCCCCGCATCCTGAGATTGCAACACGAGGACAAATTTTTCAATCTAATAATAAAGATTGAGAAGATATCTAGCATTTACATTATTTATCTCATACATTATTTTGTGAATACCAGGGAAGAATTCACCCTCCCAATTATCGGAAGCACCATTGCTGCATTCCAAACCAAGATCAACAGGGTATGTTGGTGGACCAGCAGTAATCTGCAGCCAATGACATAAAACAGTCAACATTTTTTTAAAGCAAACCAAAAAAAAAAGATACTAGAAAATGGTGAGAGAGAGAGAGAGAGAACTTACAGCTGCCAAGAACACCAAATTCAGAGAGAGTACAAACAAGCCAGTCTTCATTTTCTATTAGTTGAAGTTTTCCATTGAAATCAAGAGGACAGACTACGATGAATATAATTAAAAAACACAAGCTTGGAAGCAAGAAATAAATAAGTGAAACCACTGTTTTCATTTAAGTACAGTGGACACTTATATGTCCCAAGTTAAATACATGTAAAAGGGACTTGAAATCATGCCAACTGGCTCATTATCGGCAGATGGAACATATTCAAGGTAAAAATAGCAATATGATTATCACCGCATAGCAGAGCTGACCATCTAGTAAATGTGGTCATCTGATGATGCAAGTTTCAACAGGATTAGACAAAAGATTGACATTGAATATAATTTTTTTCATTCTCACAGCCAATAAGTTGATTAAGGTTGGGAACTTCAATTTCAAAATCAAGTTAAAAATTAAATTTCTGTTCTTTACAAGCAGGCACTAGCATTCTAATTCCTCATTTTTGTATTCCAAATCTTTAGAAACCCATACGAGAAAACAAGAGAAAATATTTGCAGCAACAAACATCATTACAATAAAATCCATATAGATTATAGATAAAGACACATAAACACATCCCTTCGATCTGATGGGCAGAAGACAAGACTTGTCATTTTTTCAACATTAAAAGACATGTAAATATACCAAATCGGAAATGTTAAACAATGATCAATCTGCTACATCTTGACCTCTGGTCTGGGAATCACAACAAAACCACCACTACAACGCCTACAAAGAACCAAATTGTTTGGGTTTTGCCTCAGTGGGTGTCCCCATCTACCACCACCACAATGTAGAACTGGAAACTAGCAAGCTAACTATACATTCACATAAGGCAATCACAAATAAAGGCACATCTCCATCATGCCTTACTTATTCCAACAGCTATTTCCTTCTTCCTTTTCTCAAACGCTTCAAACTTCTATTGCAAAAACCAGAGAAAAAAAAAGGACGGGAGATTTTTCCTAAAAAAAAAGGAAAGGAAAAAAAAACCAAAAATCGTAAAAGAAAGATACAACTCGGTCGGGCAGAAAGGAAATGAAAAATCCAGTCTTCTAGTACATGGTATGATAGTCTGACGGATACATAATAGAACAATTCAACCAGATTTAATCATTACTTCACCTCCGCCAATTTCAACCAACATATTATATTATTATTCAGTTGGCTGGCATGGTTGATAATTTCTTTCTCATTTACAGAACAAGCCAAAAATGGAGATATTAAAACTTAAAATCAGCCAAAATAACAAAAAAAATCAGTCTGTCAAGTTCCATCGAACTACTATTCTACATAATCCATCTAAAACAGAGAAGTACTAAATTCGTTCAATCAAAAAGTAAAAGACGGAAAAGAAATACTTTTGAGGGTGGGAAAAGGAAAGACAACCCAAAATGAAAATCGATAAGAAGCAATGGAGAAACGGAGCGACGATTGCGATGGTTTTTTCACCTGTAAAGGTCAGAGAAGCGCTTGAAGGCCAAGGCCTTCTCCAGTGACATGTAAGCAATACAGGTAAGAATTTAATGGTTATGTCTTACCGCAGCGATCCTTTACGACCGTTCGGAAACCGGCCAAAAAATATTTTTTTTGTTTTTTGTTTTTAAATATTATTATAAACATGTTAATTTAGTTATATTTAATGTATAAATACTCAGTATATTTGGTTTATATTTGGTTTATAGATTAAATATAACTAAATTAACATGTTTATAAAAATATTTTTCAAAAAAAATAAAAATATATATTTTTTGACCGGGTCGTAAAGGATCGCTGCTCGATAGCTTATGGGTTTAGCTTATAATAATTAGATAAAGAAAAAAAAGATATTTTAATGTACGATCCCCGAATCAAACAATCATTTATATATATATACACACGATGTCCAAAAAATGGACCCCACACATATTAAAATACAATAAGATTTTATACAATTATTTATTCATATGTAAATCATACTTTAGATGGTTTAGTTGTTGAAAAATTATTTTAAAATTATTATTTATATCAAACTATTTTATTATGTTTAATTTGTATCATTTTCGGATGGGGTTCATACGCATATCTAATTGAGAGAAAATTTGATAGGATAATAGAATACATTATTTTAAATACAATGGGTAAAGTAGATTATTTATATCAAACTTGATTACTCCTCCATATATATATATAAGATGAAGTGCTCCACAAACCTTTGTTGCTATTGTACACCTCACCTGTTGTCGCAAACAGAGCTCTGTATTCTGACCACGAGATTCATCAAAGGCAGCACGGTAGAAAAGGTTGTGAGAAGGAAAATCAGTTTCAGCCTCGGTGAATGGATTCCAAAAAGTGACGTGTGACTTGTGCAATGAAAGTAGTGAGCCAATGGGAGATCCAAGAAGTCATAGGCTTTGAGAAGCTTTTGACAACCCAAGCTAAAAGATTTTGTTATTATGAAATATGTGCCCATCCACGCTCACACTTTGGGAGCAGTAGCAACGACAGTTACTGAGGGTATTGCAGTAGCTTGTCTTTGGTAGTTGACCTCCATAGCTTGCATGGTGCACAGAATGCTAAATAGTTAATATTTTTGTCAAGCATCTCTAATATTGCATTCAAGAAATCTTTGGGAAGTGCAGACTAGACAAGTAACTCAACTTATCTTTGTTATGACCACTCACACAGAATAACTGGAACTCAAGTATCTTGTTGTCTTCATGCTGTCACAGAAACAAATATATGTGATTAGACCAGGTGAGTGTAGACACTTGATTAATAATGCATCCAGAACACAAGACTTGTGAATGAGGAACCACCAAGTCCATCTTCCTGAGCCACAACCGACACATTCTCCCTTGCATCTTCATCCCACATTTGGACAAACACTTGCTAAGAACAATCTTTAAAACATCACTTAAATGGATGAGAAGGCTATTTCATTCCATGAAATGGAATTATAGCAAGGATCTCATGCCATCCACTCCACTTTTTCTAACCTTCAAAAATCGATAGGATCTTGTAGTGTGAAAACTTGAACATCAGCGAGAAATCCATGCCCATTATTTCATGTACCCGGGTGCACTTCGGCTTGGAGCACCAAAGTGCAAATAATCATTTTTAAAGTTTTTTTTTGAATTTTTCTTTCACACAACTATTAATCTAAATATATTTAACATGTGTATACATTTTTATCATTTTTTGGAGATTTTTTATTTTTTAAAATTAATGGCATTTTCATAATTTTAAATTACTAAAAATGCCACTAATTTTAAAAAATCTAAAAATCTCCAAAAATGGTAAAAATTAATACACATGTTATATATACTTAGATTAACAGTTTTGTAAGAAAAAATTTTAAAAATGGGTTAAATGCACCCGTGTGCACTGAGCCTAGAGCCTAAGTGCACCCTCTCACCTAAAATATAGGGCTCATCTCGGATTTTGTGGAAAGAAATCTAACAACAACATAACAAATCTAGCCAGTAAATTGTATAAACGAAGAGGTGATACCGCCTAGCTTAAATAATCTGTATGCAAAATTCTGCTAGGCATCAATGTTAGACAACAAATGGTTGTCGTTTGGAGTATATCCAGTAGACACTAGTGCTTCATTCATTTCACTCAACAATAGATGCATCTCCATGATGCAAAGATGTGACACATCTCCCACAATGAACTCATGAAAATTACCATTTACTTCAACTGCAGAACACCCAGGCATCTTCATTATCCCTTTTTTTTATCATCTCCCGTAACTCTAACATATCGTCCCATTATTCTGCAGTGCCATATATATTAGCCAGGAGGATATAGGAACTTCTGTCATGTGGATCCAATGCAACCAAGTTCTCTGCTACTTGCTCAGCAATGTTAATAAATTTTGGATTTTGCAAGACCAGAACTTACTTTTCTCTTCTTGCTTCCGTCACGGCAACGACTAAAGCAGACGAGATCTAGGTGATGGGCTTCGAGCCCATCAAGCATGATGAATTTTTGAATGGAATGAACGTATGTACAGATGACTTTTAAATGAAATGAAGGGGATTGAAATGGAAAAAGATAACAAAAATAATTTTATTGAGACAAAAAAAGTGTTGCTATAAGAGATGAGTTATAAACCCGTTATACTCCTTTGAGAAGGCCATTGCCCCCTTTTTATAGCCTTTTTTAACCAAGCCTTATAACAAAATTTTAGAATTGACAGTTGGATGAAATTTGTAGTTTATTTTGTTATAATATCATGCTTTCATCTCGAGTGAGAAAAGCCCAACTTTTCAAGCTCCCAACTTGCCACCGTCATGCAACTTGCATAATTTTTCATGCAACAAGCTACCACCGGCTTTTAAGTAAAATCCATATTTTCTAGATTTACATTTTTAACTCTCCCCCTTAATCAAGAAAAATCTATAACTCTAAGTTGTTCTCTAAATTGTAAATATTTCTTTGCAGGAATAACTTTGGCGAAGGTGTTTGCAAATTGCTCGTTTGTTTTGCAAAATTATAGTTGAATTTCACTTTTCTATGGGGGCTTTCGAATGAAGTGGTAACGGATATCAATGCACTTCGAACGTCTATGGAAGACTAGATTCTTGGTCATAGTTATGAAGGACATATTATTATAATAGATAGTTATAGGAGATTCTACTTCGTAGTGTAGGTCCTATAAAATTCTTCTTAGTTATACTGCTGCACTTGTTGCTGCGATATATTCTACTTCTATTGTAGACAGTACCACTATGCTCTGCTTTTTTAACAACCATGAGATAATATTTGATCAGAGAGAAAATACATAGCCACTCATGCTATTTCGATCTTCAATACAACCAACCCAATCACTGTCTGTATAACTGGTCAAGCTGAGGTCTGCTCATGATTTGTATAAAATGCCATAATTTTTCATACTTTGGATATATTTTAAAATTCTTTTGGTAGCTGCAAAATGAAACTTGGTTTTGACATATATTTTGAGACGATGCTGACAGCATAAACTAGGGGTGTAAATCGGGTCGGGTTGACTCGGGTTGGGACAAATACAACCCTAACCCACCTTGTAAAATTCCAACCCAACCTTACTTTCAACCCTACTTTTCACATCTTAACCCAACCCTATTTCAACCCACCTCAAATTGGTTCGGTTCGGGTTAGAAATCGGGCTAATAGATTACACATATTATCAATGCTAGTTAAGCTTTTGTTCACCCAAATTTCTAAAATAACAAAAACAATGATAATTGTAAAAACAATAAGTACTAATAAAAGTTCTACGTACCTTAAAAGTGGAGGATAAGTTTAGTAATTGATTCATTCTTTTGCTTTTGTATTCTTTGAGCAATGATGTCTTCTCCAAGTAAAAAAGTGAAAGCCAAGTAAAAGTATTGTAGTAAATTATGCAAAAGAAAAAAAAGAATATTATAGTCTTACTTACCTTCTTAGTTGACTTTTAAGCAAAGCAGCAAAACTACAAACATCTCAAACTCCCAATTGACCTGTTCGGTTACTCCAAATCACCAACACAAGCAAACATCTAAACAACCTATTTACAATGCAATATAACCAAATAATCCAAATACAATTTCACAACTAATTAACTAAATATATTTCCAAACCAAATAATCCAAATAGAATTTCACAACTAATTAACCAAATATATTTCCAAACCAAATAAATTCAAATAACATTTCACAACCAAATAGTCAAACATATTTCCAAACTCCACACAATTGTATTTAAATATCCAAACAATATGAATGAAATACACTCTCATAAACAATCCAAATACATAGCTTATGAAACATAATCATATCCAAATAATTTGTTTTAAATAACATGTCCACAACATAACTCATTTAAAAAGCTAACACAACTTTTCTCTTCAAATCAAGTCTTATGCCCTCTTTGCGACTAGTATGTGCGGTTTTCCTCCTGAAACAAACAATTATCAAAGTAAGTATGAATATATAGTTATATTTCTTATAAAAAATTCTTATATGAAGCATCTCCACTTAAAAATATAAGTACCTAGATCATTTGAGTGGAAATTCGTGCATGGCTAAAAGTTTCAGATTCTACACCACCTTGAGTAGCTGTAAAATAGAAGAAATTAGTTATAGTATTAGTTGCAAGTAGTTAAGTTATAAATACATAATTATAGATTCAAATTACCTTCAACGGGATGACTAATTTCAACCAAATCTTCTCCTTCCATTTGAAGATTCGCTGATGGACGTAGCCAATCTTCACTACTGTACTCTAGTCGAAGGAAGCAGAATTCAGCACCAATCTTGTCTTGAAACAAGAAAGTCTTAGTCCGCCAACCACCTCACAACAATACATGGGGTGTGTTTGGTTAGGAGTAAAACTTTTGATGAAAAGTTTTTGAAGTAGAAGTTGTCAAATTGATAGAAAATGATGTGATATAATAGGAGTAATGATGAGGAGTAAAGAGAATAAAGTTAAAATAGATAGGTTAGTTGTATGGGTAGTTGTGTAGAAATGATTGAAAAGTAGGGTAGTTTGTATAGGAAAATGTGAAAAAATAATTAAAAAATAGAGTAGTTATGGAAATTGAAAAGTTTTGGATTGAAAAGTTTTGGTTGACATTTTTTTGTGCCAAACAAACGCACCCATGGTTACAATACTCGTTTCATTTGAATCTTTTAGATAGTTTGAAGGAATGGAAAAACAATGGGGAAACAAGAAGCAGAAAATTAAAAGTAAATCATAAGTGATGTTATCGTACGTGGTTGTAAACCCCGCTCATGGTTTTCCACCGTGAACGATGGCGTCAAATTACAAATTGTATGAATGAGTAACAAAAATGAAACACACTTAGTAAAGGAATAAGGATAAGGAACGAATAGAGAAACTGGGGGAAGGGATTTCACGGAAGCCATTAGTCGACGAGTCAAGAGGTGACCTTCGCGCGCTAAATCCCTGTGCTTGCCTAGCACCATTCCTTCGCTGCGCTGCTCGAGTGCGCGTCTTTCAATTCAAGCTCCTGTCTTTTTCTTTTCCCACGGAGCGGTGCGCAGTTGTCTGCAATGCCGTCTTCCAATTCCTGTCCTCCGGCGGTTGAAAAAAGAAACAGCTCCGTCTTCCAATTTCTCGAGTGCATTCATTTCGGTTCGTGACAAGATGGCCTCAATTGTAACTCCGGCCTTCGACTAGGTGATTCCTTCTTCTCCTCCTCCTCCCGAGCACGATTCTCAGGCGGTAGATGGCGGGCGCGATTTCAGCGGCACTCGGCAGAGGGTGGGCGCGATTTGCAGGCGACAGAGGGCGGGCAATTTCGTTCGTCGGTGTAGGGTTTAGGTTTGAATCAAATAAGAGATTCAACAGGGGCAAGTCGGGTCGGGTTGACCGACCCCTAACCCAGCTCAAACCGATTTTTAAAATTGGGTCGGGTTGAACCCGATTTTCAAAAACCGAAATTGCAAAACCTCAACCCAACCATGTTATAAATCGGTCCGGGTTGATGCGGTCTCGGGTTGAACCCGACCCGATTTACACCCCTAGCATAAACAATATCTAACCTAGTGTTGGTTAAATATATCAGTGATCCAATTAGGCTGCGATAGATCATCTCATCCACCTTCTCCTTCCCATCTTCTTTGGATAGTTTTTCATTTATGGCCATTGGCGTAGCCATAGGCTTGCAGTTTGCCATATTAAATTTCTTCAATATCATCTGTATATTTTTCTTGAAAAATAAATATCATAACTAGATATTGTTTTACTTGCATACCAAGAAAATATTTCATAATATCGAGGTCTGTCATCTCATATTCTTGCATTATAGCCTTTTTGACATCTTCAACCATTTGCAGATTGGTGCCTACATATATATAAGGTCATCCACATATAAGCATAGAATAAGAAAATTTCAAGCCCCTTGTGTTTTTATATAGAGTGAATGCTCGCTTGGACATCTTATAAAACCAAGCTAAAAAAAATAATTATTAATATTGCTACTTCAAGCCCTTGGAACTTGTTTTAAATGATATAACACATTGAGCATCTAATATACTTTATCTTCTTTGCCTTCAATGATATAACATGCTAGTTTCTCCACATATATTTCTTCTTCAATTTCTCCATTGAGAAAGGTTGATTTCACATCCAGTTGAAAATTTTGTAATTTTAACTATGCCACAAGAGTAAACACGGTACTAATAGTTTCCATACGAACAATTGAGGCAAATATTTCTGTGTAGTCAATTCTAGGCAACTAAGAATAGCTTTTGGCATCTAGCCTAACTTTGTACTTTTGAATAGAACTATCTTCATTATATTAGGTTTTATAAACATATTTCAATCCAATAATCTCTCTGTCATGTGGTTTGTTAATCAGCGTCCAAGTTTGATTTTTCTCAATCATTTTCATCTCCTTACTTATAGCATCAATCCAATGCTCTTCTTTTATAGCATCTTAAAAAATTTTATGGCTCACAAGTAAAGAATGTCACTTGATAATGTTGATAAATATCTTCCAAGGATCGCCACTTCCTTAAAGGAGATGATTTTGGAGATGAAGTACTAGGGCTAGAATCTGCCGTTGGAGATGTTGGTGGAGAACTTAGGCCTTGATCATTTTTCTTCTCATCTTCTTGATGTAACTGTGGCCTTAATTTTTTAGGCTCAATCCAAGGCTAAGATTCTATCTCATCAAAAATGACATCCCTTGAAATAATTATGTGATGACTACACAGAACCAGGTAAATTAATCTTGAGTTTTTCTTAATTTTCAAAATTATTAATAATAAGTAGCATAGTTAAAAATTTTGATTTAAACGTATGACTAAGAAAAATATTTAATACGAATATAAATATTTTGATAAAGTGTTATAAAATAAATATATAATATAATAATAATAACAGTAACCACTGAGCATAGGTTGATAGAATTTAAAAATTCCTTTAATCTTGCTATAAATACTATATAGTTTATTATAGATATTATTATATGATATATATACGAATATATAATATGTTGTTGACGAAAAAACAAAAAGGGTTGAATGGTAATTTTAAAAAAATAGCTATAAAAAAGTTCATTTTGAAATTCATAGAAAAGGGGGTAAAGTATAATTTTATAAAGGTAAAGTATAAAAATGAATTTTTATAAATTTTTTGTGAAAGAATTTTGAAATACACCAAATGAAACTATTTAAATTTACGAACCTTTTAGAAAAATAAAGATAAATTGAAAATTTTATTCCAATTAAGGGTCTCAATTAGTGGCTTATATTCATTTAGATTGTTTCCCCTAAATCTTAAAATACATAACTTTGACTAATTTAATGATTCATGAGATAGTATAAATTAATATACTCTTTAATTTAGAGAGATTAGATTATAAAAAATAATTGAATAAAATTCTTAAATAAATATAATTAACTTGTATCGAAAAAATGCCAAAAATTCACATGCATAGACGCCTAGAAGAAAACGTATTCAATTCACATATGTTTTTTTACATAAATTTAGTTAAGTGACCATTAAATTATATCTTAATATATAAGACCGTTTTACATGAAATCTCACCGGTATGTATATTTTAATATACTCTAAATTATGGATACATAAAAATTATGTTTCAAAAAATTTTAAACAATTAAAATTAAATGAATTTCATGCATTAGTTTTGAATATTTATATCCTAACCTATATTAATCATTTTGATATGAAAGTTGATATGAACGGCTAATTTAGTGTGCTTTAAAATATAAACGAATTAGATTATGAAAAGACTTTTAATTTTTTTTTTTAAATAAGCTAGTTTAAATTTCCGGGCAATGCATATATGTTAAAAACTTAATTGGACTGAAGGATGGTCAAATTGAGTAACAATATGTATATTTATAAAATGACTATAAAAAAAGGTCCAGTAAGAATTAAAAAATAAATAATAAAATGACTGGACCGAGGGAAACGGTGCAGCAAGAATTTATAATATATTATTTTGATATTTAAAAAAAAGTATATACATGTATACATAGGAATAATAATATATAAAATATTATATAATAATAATAATAAAATAGCTAAGACTTTTAATGAAAAACTAATTTTTCTTATTGATTTTAAAAGTCAATGATAATGATAATATGAATAGGTTAATAATATAATATAAAATTGGCAAATACTAATACCCCTATTCTAATTGTAGGAAAAGGAAAGGAAAAGTAATTTGAAAAAAGAGTTTTACCTCTTAATCACTATGAAAGATAAGTAGGCTATGATTTCCATTTTTTTGAAATAATATTTTCACAAATGTTTCTCAATGATTTACGAACTCTTGCAAATGATTAATATGTATTTAAATTATGCATCTTGAAATGAAAATCTTTAATTTATTTTACGATGACATGTATATTTTCTTTTAAGGATCATGATTCATGGTATGTATGAAATGCATTAAGTAACCTTATGGAGTTGAGACAAGAGGTAATGTTTTTGAGGAAACTGAGCCCAATCACTTGACCATAAGATCTTGAGGGTGGCGCCAAAAGTTTTTTTTTATGTATCTCTTAGGTTAAGCAGGATGTATATGATTTACGCAATGCATTATTAATCATGTAAAATTTTAAACTGCAAGCATGTAAGATTTTTTTTAAAACTGCTGTGGAATTTCTATATGCCTAATTACTGAGTAACATAGTCATACCTTTCAAAAATTAAAATATAGTTATGCAAGTCATATGTAACAAGGCAGATTTGGGTACAACGAGAGGAGAAACATATCTTCACTATTTATTTCTTAATTATTAAATATAGATTGTATTTAAGCAAGGATTGTAATATTTTAAGATAATTTTATTATAGTTGTGATATAAAATTCTTGTATGAATTTACGTTTTTTTTTTTTAAATTAGGGTAAAATTTAGCAATTTGCCATAAATTGATTTTTGAAGTAAGGTAATTCTTGTTGGAGCTACAGATTAACTCCTTAGCATTAGGCTCATAGAGACAATAACTCTTAGATTCATCCTATAGCCAATAAAAATATATTTTTCACCTTTTTCATCCATCTTCTTTCTGTTTTCTTTTAGAATATGTGCACATGCAACACATCTAAAGATTTTAAAATGCTCAACTTTTGGCTTTCTTTTATGTCAAGTCTCATAGGGTATTATATCAAGAACTACCTTTGTGGGGGATCCGTTAAGAATATAAATGGCTATGTTAACAGCCTCAGCTAAGAAAGACTTTGACTTATTTTTTGCTTTGCAACATACTGAAGGCTATTTCAGCAATTGTTCTATTTTTCTTTCAACCACTCCATTTTGCTGTGTTGTACGCTGAACTGCAAGCTCTCTTTTTATACCATGTATTTTGCAAAACTTATCAAACTAGTGACTTGTAAATTTTCCCCCACAATCAATTCTTAATATTTTTAAATAATGTCCACATTATTTTTCAACAAGGGCCTTAAATTGAATAAAATAAGGATTTCTACTTATGATTTCTACTCTAAAAAATATGTCCACATTATACATGAATAATTAATCATCAACAAAGAGGAGAAAGTACCTTTTGCCGCCAAGAGATATATTTTGAGAAGGTCCCTATAGATCAGCATGAACGAGCTTTACATGCGCTTTAGCTCTCCGGGATGGCTTAAGAAATGACAATCTATGCATTTTGCCATAAATATAGCCGTCATATACTTTCTTCTCAATAGTGATAGATGGAAGCCCAATCACCATATCCTTTTATCTGAGAACTTTTAGACTATTGAAGTTTAAATGGTCAAATCTCAGATGCCATAATGTGGGATCATCCACATTTTTGTAATTTAATGCATATTTTTTAGCAAGAGACATTATAAGAGAAAATACATTATTGGAAATCATTTTCACTGTAGTAATTAATCGCCTCTTTTGCTTGTCAATAATGAAGCATTTTCCATATTCGAATTTCACCATATAGCCTCTCTAGACTCCTTGGCCCTCACTTAATAAATTTTGAACTAGTCCAGGAACATAAAGAACATCATGAATAAATTTATAATTCTCATCTTTTGCTTTCACGACAATATTGCCTTTTCCTTTAACATTTTGGATTTACCATCCCCAAGAGTCACCTTGGACTTCATATTTTCATCAATGTTGGCAAAATAACTTTTATCTCTAGTCCTGCGGTTTGAACAACAACTATCAAGATACCAAACATCATGTGATTCCTTTTGAAAATTTAAACAAGAGATAAATACTTGATCAATTGAGTCACTATTTTCTAAATAATTTGCCTCCTATTTATAGCAACAATCCTTATCAAAGTGAGTATGTCTCTTGCACCTTGTGCATTTATGATTGGCAAATATTTATGTCATGACCATTTTTATTACATAATTTGCAATAAGAAGAAAATTTAGCATTTTCTTTGTTTTCTTGATTTTGGAATCTTACTCTCCCTTTACTACGATTATTTGGTGACTTTCTTTGAAAATTAGCTCCACGGCTATTTTCTTCAATTTTATTTTCTCTGTCCCTTTTCAAAATATTGAATTTTGACGGGAAAGTACCGCAAGTTCCTACCTGTTGTGGAAAGAATGGGAATGGGAGCACAAGAGAAGCAGCAGACTGACAAGATCCTCAACAAGTTGATGTCCAAACACTCTAGCGAGATCCTTAATATTGATAAGGCTGTTTCCATGTACAATGTCCCGAGTGAAAAGAAAAGACGAAGGGCTCATCAGTCATCTTCTTCTTCAACCTCAAGCAAGCTAAAACCGAAGAAGAAATCTCTTAAGAAATCTTCAAAGAAGGGAAGGATAGAGAACTGAGAAGATCGATAGAGACGGAAACTAAGAAGAGGCGTGACGTTCTGCTAATGGGTTGCTGCTCGGTAACACCTACAGAAGAATGTTATGATAGTAAGCTGGGTGTTGACGGATTCAAAAGATGTCAAGGAATACGAGTGAGTTATGGACGAAAGATGTACCGGGATTCAAACGAGAGACGATTAACGGGAACAAGGATGGCCACGGAGAGCTGCACCCACAAGCGTTTAATTGCAAATCGGCAGCTTTTGCTGTTGCCAGGGCTCGTTTCTGGAGATGTAGCTGTCGGACTATGGACCGAGAAGGAAAGGAAAAGCAGAAACGCCCGGTCTCGGCCGGATGACAGTGACAACTGAGACGTAGCAAGAAGGTGCTACCGTTTAAAATATATATATACATATATAAATAATAATAAAAAAATGGAGAGAAGAATGTTGCGTGGAGATGTGCTCCCCATGAATGCGATTCCACTGGAGGAAGAATGTTCCGCGTGAACGCGGTTCCGCGGTAGCTTGCATCCACAAAATACCTTTAGCTGTGGAACCCGCACAAAGCCGGCCACTTGGCTTCTCATTTGGAGACACGACGGAAATGAGACGGAGCTCCAAAGACAAGTATTTTCAGCTCCTTCCAAGAGAGAACGTAAGTTCTTAAGATTTTCTTTTAGGTAATAAAAAAAAGTTTCTTTCTAATAAATATATATATATACATGTATATGAATTATTTGCTAAAAATACTTTTCTCAACGCGGGCGTCCAAAAAAATATTTTATTTTCTAAAATATATATACATGTCCTGCGGGAGTCGAAAAAATATATTTTGCTTTCTAAAAATATATATACTTGTTCCGTTGGCCTTAAAAAATGAATATTTTATTTTATAAAATATATATGTGTCCCGCAGGCGTCTAAATAAATATTTTGTTTTCTAAAATATATATGTATGTGTCCCGCGGGCGTCCAAAAAAATATTTTGTTTTCTAAAAATATATATACATGTCCCGCGGGCCTCCAAAAATGAATATTTTATTTTCTAAAATATATATATACATGTCCCGCGGGCGTCTAAAAAAATATTTTGCTTTCTAAAAATATATATACATGACCTGCTGGCCTTCAAAAATGAATATTTTGTTTTATAAAATATATACGTGTCCCACGGGCGTCCAAATAAATATTTTATTTTCTAAAATATATATGTGTCCCGCGGGTGTTCAAAAATATATTTTGTTTTCTAAAAATATATATGTCCCGCGGGCCTCCAAAAATGAATATTTTTTTCTAAAATATATATATATGTCCCGTGGGTCTCCAAAAAAATATTTTGTTTTTTAAAAATATATAAACATGTCTCGTGGGCGTCCAAAAAAATATTTTATTTTCTAAAAATATATATACATGTCCCGCGGGACTCCAAATATGAATATTTTATTTTCTAAAATATATATATATATATACATGTCCCGTGGACGTCCAAAAAAATATTTTTCTTTCTAAAAATATATATACATGACCCGCTGGCCTTCGAAAATGAATATTTTGTTTTATAAAATATATATGTGTCCCGCAGGTGTTCAAAAATATATTTTATTTTCTAAAAATATATATACATGTCCCGCAGGCTTCAAAAAATGAATATTTTGTTTTCTCAAATATATATATGTGTCCCGCGGGCGTCCGAAAAAATATTTTGTTGTCTAAAAATATATAAACATGTCCCGCGGGCCTCCAAAAATGAATATATTTTTTTTCTAAAATATATATATCTGTCCCACAGGCGTCCAAAAAAATATTTTATTTTCTAAAAATATATATATGTACTGCGGGCCTCCAAAAATGAAAGTATTTTGCTTTCTAAATATATATATATGTGTCCTGCGGGTCTCCAAAAATGAATATTTGTATTCTAAAATATATATATGTGTCCCACGGGCGTCCAAAAAAATATTTTATTTTCTAAAAATATATATACATGTCCCGTGGGCGTCCAAAAAATATATTTTATTTTCCAAAAATATATATACATGTCCCGCGGGCCTCCAAAAATGAATATTTTATTTTCTAAAATATATATGTGTCCCGCGGGCGTCCAAAAAAATATTTTATTTTCTAAAATATATATGTGTCCTGCAGGAATCCTAAAAAATATTTTGTTTTTTAAAAATATATATATGTCCCGCGGGCCTCCAAAAATAAATATTTTATTTTCTAAAATATATATGTGTCCCGCGGGCCTCCAAAAAAATATTTTATTTTCTAAAAATATATATACATGTCCCACGGGCCTCAAAAAATGAGTATTTTATTTTCTAAAATATATATATGTGTCCCGCGGGAGTCCAAAAAATATTTTGTTTTTTAAAAATATATATACATGTCCCGCGGGCCTCCAAAAATGAATATTTTATTTTCTAAAAAATATATTTATATATGTGTCCCGCGGGCGTCCAAAAAAATATTTTATTTTCTAAAAATATATGTACATGTCTCGCGGGGCTCCAAAAAATATTTTATTTTCTAAAAATATATATACATGTCCCGCAGGTGTCCAAAAAAATATTTCGTTTTCTAAAAATATATATACATGTCCTGCGGGCCTCCAAAAATGAATATTTTGTTTTATAAAATATATATGTGTCTCGCGGGCATCCAAAAAAAATATTGTGTTTTCTAAAAATATATTTACATGTCCCACCGGCCTTCAAAAATATATATATGTTTTGTCCCGCGGGCCCCCAAAAGAAATATTTTTTTTAAAATAGACACATATATCTTAGAGACCTTTAAAAAAATATATATGTATATTTAAAAAAAAAAATTTATATGTGCTTCTCCTCGAGTAAATATTCCTCGGGTAGTGGGTTAAGTTAATACACGGGGCTAAGTACCTCTCTATTATATGTATATATATATATATATGAAAAAAAATCAACCTCTTTGCTCAACCCGAACCTTAATGTCCAAGCAAGCCCACTTGGGCTTAAGACCCTCCAACAAACCTGCTTAGGCTTAAAACTTCCAGCAAGCCCAGGATGGGCCCAGAACTCTTCAACGAGCCTACTAGGGCCCAAGACCCTTCAACAAGCCCAAGATGGCGCGAAACTCTTCAACAGACCTAATTGGGCCCAAAATCCCCCAGTAAGCCCAGTTGAGCCCAAATTGATTGAGTCAAGCCCAATTAGGCCCAAACTCTTCTCAACATACCCAGTTGGGCCCAAACCTCTTTAGATGGTCCAAGTTGACCTAAACATATTTTTAAAATTCGGTTAAATCCATTTCTTGGTAAAACCACCCTATTATTCAATCCAGAGACTGATGGCGGGACACACTAGCTTATTAAGCTGAAAGCGGGAAATGCTGGTCTGCTGTGCAAATCCAGAAGCTGAGAGCATATTTAGCTTGCTGTGTAGGGTCACTAGTGTAGCCGACGAGCTCCTCACTATGCCCAAACCGAGTCATTGCGGGTCGACGGGCTAAGCGTAAACTCATATTTAAGTCATGGCGCGTGGCGTCATCTACCACACATTCGAATCACGGCGCAGGGCGAAGTGTACTCACTTATCTTTATATTTTTGTCAGACATGATTTTTTGTGCACTTGTAAAGACATAGAAAGATCTTCTACGCATTTCATCATTATTTCAATAAAAATAAGCATTTCTTTATGGATATTGTATTCAACTCTTTTAATTAAGGGTTCTCTCGTTGGAGATATAAAATCAGAATGTAGAATAAATGCAAAATATTTTTGTGATATACTTTTCGGACTTGGTTAAACAATTAAATGCTTTAAAATTTTGCTGGCGAATTAATTAAGCATTTATTTTCAAAATAATTTACAATTTTTCACGAGGTCGGAACACACTCCTATGAGAAGGCCACTACCCCCTTTTATGGTCTCTCTTAAACAAACTTCTATAGCAGATTTTTAGAATTGATAGCTAGATGAAACCTCTAGATTATTTTGCAGTAACATAATGCCATCATCTTGACCTAGAAAAGTCGAACTTTTCATTCTGTCGCCTTGCTATCGTCACGCAACTCGCATGATTTTTTTTCCAATGCAGCAAGTTTCCACCAGCTTTTAAGTGAAATCCAGATTTGTCTAGATTTACATTTTTAACAAAGCACAGCAGGCAGGAGCCGACAGCCTAAGCTCCGACTGTGGAGTCCATCAAGGGCACGTTGACGCAATTGTCGCGTACGTGGATGGTGACAGCGGAGGCGGCATCGGGCCAATGTAGATTTTGAGACAAGTTGAGCAATGATGCGCTACTGGCGAAAGCATCAAAAACAAGGTCCACAATGACAACGTCTGTATCACAGCTTCTGTTTTGCATGTGAATTTCAAGGATCTTATGCATGGAGTAGTCGTATTGTAGCGCATGATTTTCATTTCCCGTTGCACTACTGTTATTATTCTTTTGGTGATTCTCTAGACCGTTGATCAGATTGATTTAGTCGTACGAGTAACTGTCCATAACTCAATGAAATTTTCAATGCCTGAATAAAATCATCCATTGTGCCTTGTGGATGACACTTGGGGGCTGCCAAAATTTTTCCTTGTGTGCTTATTGAATTTGTATATTGTTGGTGTTGGCTTTATTGTAGAGTAAATTTTCTGATGGGTCAAAGCCTATTAGGTAGGTATCATTTTTTTCCTTTTTCACAAGGGGCTCATGAAGATTTTCTATTTTGCATGAGCAGACTTCAACAACGAGCATGCCAATGACTTGTCCTGACTAGACTGGGTTCCATGTTCTTGATACAAAAGTTGCATTTTGTTTTGCTGTTTGGAGGAAAATTGGACTGCTTATACAATTTTGCTATTTTTTACTTGTCAAATGTTTTTATTGCACTCATCAAGCTTCTTTTTTTATCTCTGGGCTAAGAAAATGTCCCGTTTAGCTCATTTCAAAAAACTCATTTACAACAACTTATTTTTTAGTACACTTATTTATCTGAATATATTAACATATGAACCAAATTTTACTATTTTTAAATATGTGTATCTATATTTTTAAAATTTTTAAAGATAAGAGTATTTTAAATACATACATACACATAGATGCTTTCAAATCTTAAAATATATATATAAACATAGTTAAAAATGGTAAAACTTGGTTAATATGTTAAATACACTTAGATAAATAAATATATAAAAAAAATTAAAAAAATTGTTGTAAATAAGTTTTTTAGGTGGGTTAAGTGAGACATTTGCTTAGCTCAGACTAATAGAATTGTTCATCTTTTTATTATATATACAATAACATTTTCTCCTATTGCATTGCATGGGTTCATCGACAACTCTGATTTTTCATGGAGTCCACCTACACGGTAGACATGGGTTTTTGTCATTTCATTTGAGCGTGTTTTGTTTAGCTTTTTCCATTATTTGGAAAATTTATTTTATTTTCAAGCCTTCTTCCTCACTCGGTTACGTCCCATTAGTAGCAGCTATTGTTGTTTTTCCATCTTCTTTCTCTTAACATATGAGGGTATTTATGACGTTTCACACGAGTTAAATAGTAGTTTTAAACACTGTCATTGGCCAAGGTTTATGTAAAATATTGAATAACATAATAATAATAATAATAATAATAATAATAATTTAAGTTGACTAATAAAAATCCACAAGGACACTCTACGTGGCAAGGGTAGACTTTTTGACAAATTGAGCCAAATGAGTAATAATGGACCTTGACCAATTATTAATTACATATGCCACGGGTTATAGTTATATTTATATTTTTTGAATGTTATTTCAGCAACCTGTGTAGCTCGGTTGGCATACAGGTGGTCCAAGTGATCTTAGAGGTTTAGGGTTCGAGTAGGGGGTTCTGCAGAAAATAATTAATTTTTACACTTTTGTCTTCGTGGGCAATGAGCTCCACAGAATAAGATAAGATAAATATCCTAGCGGATAAGATAAGATAAGATAAGATTAGAATTGGAATTTAAGTTAAGTGATTTATCTTTTACTCCTTTCCTAGAATTTTAGAAAACATATGAGAACCCTTTTATAAAAAGGGGTTTGGAGAGTTGATGGATTTAGGTTTCCATAGGTAAAGTTTGAGGGAATTAGAATTGCGCAATAAGAGAAAGCTACGTAAGGCAAGTGAATTTTTATTTTGACTTTGATTTTGGATTCTAAATAATTATTTCGTGCCCGATTATTTTTAAATAATTATTTTTATTGGTTTCAAATTAGTTAATAAAGAAAAGGAGTATGAGTAATATAGTTTTGAATTGTGCATATTAAATTTTGAAAGGGAAGCAAGAAAGAAGTCCTCGATGTTAGAGACTTCTATTTCATTTCGGTTTAAGCATGTCTCTGTTGAAAAATATAATTAATTGCTTTTGGATTCCTGTGCAAAAAAAAAAGGGAATAAGGCACATCATTATTATTATTATATTATTTTTAAATGCATGAGTGGTGGACCGAAATGCTTGGAAAAAAAGGGCGGTTTAATAAATTAACGAATCCAAGTGATGTCCGTCGAAGGTATATGGAGAATTCATCGTAGACTAGGTTTTAGGCTAAAAGCAACCTTTTTTTCTTGCTTTTTGATACTTAATGCATTTTATAATTTGACGCTTCTGATGTTCTAATGGTTTGGATTTTGGAATGGGAATTAACGTGCAGCCACTACATCCGTGTGGGCTAAGTGAGAAAAGGCCAGGTGGGATCCATTTGTAGAAGGAAAATAGGGATAATGTGGCTTCAAGTGGACTGTTCATTTCTTTTGATTATAATTTGTCCATTTTAACTCTGATTTACATTATTAAATAGTTCATTTCAAAGTTTTTGATGATTTTGGACTCAATGGAAGGGTTTGATTTTGGATTTGATGCCTAAGTTTTAAGATATTAAATTAAATGATTATTTTATCATTTAATTAAGTTTTATTTGGGTCATTATTCATTTTTAAATAATTTTCTACTTTCTAGTCATATTGAAACTAACCTATTATTTTTACAGGTGTACCAAATCAAGTGGGACACTAGCATTTTGGATTTAAAAGAAGATTTTCAAGAATAATTATTTTCATTTATTTATTTTAAAGGAATGTATTGAGAATGATAGACTTGTAAAATTTCTTTTTCTTTGTGCCTTGATGTGATAATGAGAACATGACTAATGGAAGTGGAATTTTGAAATTTTATAAAATTATAATAATTAATTTGCCATAAATGTGTGATTGATCTTGAGAAATTGCATTAAATACACGGCCCGGGATTACTTTTCTGGACCTGTATGTTACAGTTTAAAATGCAAAGGAATAAAATTTTCAAGATTTAAAATGCAAATAGGAAAAAATAAAAAATTTAAAATGCCAAATAACTCATAGTTTGCAAAATTTCAAGTTCTAAATATGCACTAAACTTCGATGCCTTTTGTAAGTCTGCCTAAACAACCCTTCCATATGACCCTCATTTACTTTGTCAAACCTCATGACACTCAAGAGCCTTGCCCCAACCCGTCCTCTTCCCAATCTCTCCCCCTTTCGATTATATTTTGCTATTTTCCCACCACCACCAACATCATAAACCTTCATAGTTTGCTAGTATACCACTTGGAGATCCAACTCATTACGAAGAAGTTCAAGATTTTGGAGATGTCGCTCTTTAAACTAGAATCCAACCTTATTGGCTATATCATCCACTAGAACATTCGCCTGGAACTCAAAGTTGACATACGAAAGGGTCAAATGGTAAGCTTTCCCTTCGAAGTTGGATGAGTAGGGATGAGGGAATGATATGTGCAAAATCAAGGATACGAAATTTTCTGAAAACAAAAAAGTAATTTTTGCATGTAAGCCATTGATCAATAATACAATCATATCTATAAGTTAGCCAAAATTGTAAGTATGATTCACAAGATTTGTATAAAAATGCAAATATGTCTTTTTGTTAAAATGTCATTAAAATTTTATGTAAAGTAATAAAAATGTCCTTTTTAACTTCATAGATATGCTTTAATTTTTATAAGAGCATTTTTATCCATTCACAAAGAATTTAATGGTTGATATTTTATACAAATTTTGTGGATATATTTGTAATTTTAGCAAACGTAAAAACTTAAATTAATATGCGATATTAATCAAACTTTATAAACATTTTGTAAAAATTTCTTTTCGAAAATACAAGAAGAGAAGTGATTCTATTAGCCGGGCTAAGTAAATGGCTCATTTAGCTCACATAAAAAAACTCATTTAAAATATTTACTTTTCACTTTTTTCTTCATACACTTATTTAACTAAGTGTATTTAACATATATACCAAGTTTTACTATTTTTGAATATGTTTATATTTTTTTTTGAAAATTTTAAATATCCATGTTTAAAAATTTTGAAAAAAAATATACACATATTCAAAAATGGTAAAACTTTATTTATATATTAAATACACTTAAATAAACAAGTGCACGAAAAAAAAATAAATTTTTTTTTTTTAAGATAAACTAAGCGAGTTATTTGCTTAACAGGATCATTCCTTTACAAGAAAACAAGAAGACCAAGTAAAGATAATTCAAGGAGCCGAACCGTGCGATCTTATCATCGGTCCCTCGTGCCCGACCATCGTTCCCAACCTTCACTTGCTCTGAGTGAGGAATTTGGCGTCGTTTCATCCGCCATCGCAGTATTCCATATTTCAAACCCGTCAGGGACCCAAAAGCCCGGTCCCGAAGAAAGCCCACATCCGTATCCTCCGTTGTTTTTCTTCTTCTTCTTCTTCCCAATTCCTCTCTCTCTCTCTCTCTCATGCTCTTGCAAATGACGGCCACCGTCTTTCTCTTCTCCTTCTTCCTCGTCCTTCCAATCTCATTCCAAACATCTATATTTCTTGGTCAGTCTTACTCCCGCCCTCTTCTTTTCTTGCTTCTAATTTCTTGCTTTCTTCCTAACACACCCATTTTTGTCAGGTCCGCCACCAGCCTTCGTTTTCAACGCCACTAGCTTCCCAAGACCTCACCGTCCTCCTCCTCGAGCGGGGCGCCAGCAGCCTCTCCTTCCCCACCATCATGACGCCCGACGGCTTCCTTGCCACCCTCATGCACACTGACCACCACGACTCGCCGGCGCAAGCCTTCGTCTCCGAAGACGGCGTACCCAACGCTCAAGGTCGGGTCCTCGGCGGCAGCAGCGCCATCAACGCGGGCTTCTACAGCTGCGCCGACGCCGGATTCTTCCACGCCGGTGGAGCCATCGCCTGGGACATGGCGCTCGTCAACGCGTCCTACGAATAGGTCGAGCGCGCCGTCGCCTTCCAGCCCGATGTCCGGAGCTGGCAGTCGGCCGTTCTCGACGTGCTGCTGGAGACTGGCCTCAAGCCTTTCAACGGATTCACCGTCGAGCACGTCGTGGGCACCAAGATTGGGGCCACCACCTTCGAGCCCAACGGCCGGCGGCGCACCGCCGCCGATCTCCTGCGCTACGCTAAAGTGCGCAACATCAAGGTCGCTCTCCATGCTAACATAAAGTTCTTTTCCGCAGAAGTCCCAGTACTTTTCCTTGGCTGGCGTTTTCTTGATCTTGCTCGTCCATTGTAGCGCCCCGACCCGCGGGCGCACCACACCGCTTAGTCACGGTACCTTACTCCAGGATCTTTGTAGGTGGTGAAACTCGTGAATGAAACCGAAGTTTCATTGCTTACATGAGCGGAAGCTTTTCCTAATTTGTTGAGAAATTAGCTTAAATTTTTTTTTCTTTTCTTCTGAACCTACATTGATTCTATTTTCTTAACTAAAATCTGGCAGCATGCCGTCTATAATTAAGACATTTGGGCGATTACAAAACCTGATAGACATTACATAATCTAGCATTCTCTATTACATTCATTCACAACTACTTAAATTCATCTAATCTCACCCTTATAAAATCATACTTCACATAGGAAGCTAATTATTACATTTAACATCCATATAAAACAATTCAAATATAATACACTCACATTTATAATAATTACAATCCCATGAATCCAAATTCGTCAAAAACATTAAAAATCATACCTTCACTGCTCAGCTAGCAGTAAAGGCCCTTCCATCAAATCTGCATCATCTGCACTCACTAATTAGTTAAAAACAATGAGTATAAAATACTCAGTAAGCAAACATTTAAAAATACGTACTGTTCAAAACCTGTGGCATTAACCAAAATCATAAAAATCTTAAAATCTCATTATGCATGTGTGATGATGAGATGAATGCACACACATGCATCTTTTCATGACTTATCCATCGTTTGGCAGATGACACTTATCAAGTGATCACCCGCCCCATACGTCGGACGCACCAACCAGGCAACGCCAAGGACGGATTACCTGTCCAATTACAACATTGACGAAGCCTCATGCATGAGTTCCATTCACACGTGCATCATATGCATTTATGACATGAATTGAGTTTCGCCAACTCAACATGATAGCAGGGTTTGTACATGAAAATCACGTTGAAAACAAATCTTTCAAATACACATTATTGTTGTAAAACCTATGCACAGGGTAATGGTCATCCCTAAGTACCTTTTCAATGCATGTCACTTTAAAGAAACATTTAAATAAAACATACTCACTTGAAATAAAAAGGCAAGAACAGATTTTTCTTATCATAAAATTCTTTTGAACAAAAAGAATTTTGAAGAGCTTGCTTACCTTTACCCTTTAGCTTTCCTCTATTTTTCCTTTATACTTTCCTTCATCTTTTCTTTACCCCTCCCTAGCATAATCAATAGGAAAAAATGTCTAAACATATCATTCTCATCACCATGCATGCCAATCTACATGCCTACTTATTTCCTACGTGCCCCCTCTCCCTTTTTTTTCTTTACAGACTTCTAATAAGAAATTCAAGCATTTCCTTGCTTGAAAATCTCATTTAAATATATTTTATCCTACACTTGAATAAACTTCCTCTTCCCATTCTAGACTTTCAATATGGAGTCCATCTTGAGTTCATCATAAAATTAGATTTCATAGCATCATAAAATTAGATTTCATAGGATTTCATAAACCCAATATGCTCAAAAATAATCTTTTATAAACGTAGACCAATTGGGAAACTCATAGACTAGACTATCCTAGTCTTTTAATCATTCTGTAAATGAAATGTTCTTAACGAGTCTTACATATTTTGCATATATTACTTTTAAATAACTCATATAAAAGATATGGGATTTTCTTACACATAAAACAAGTTTACTAACAAAAATCTCATAACACAGACTAATTCATACAAAATCTTAACTCGTTTAAGATAGATGATTAGAAATCATCACCATCAAACACAACTCAAATTCTTTTACATATATATAAGAATACTTTCCTCGTGACTTATGAATTCATTTATTCCAACACTGAATAATTCAAACTCATATCATATATTACTTCTTATATTTGTGTGATCACCACACTTGAACCTCAACCCAAAAATTCAGTCCACACAGCCTATCCGCATGGCTGCCTGGCTAAACTCTCTTTTATTTTGTATTTAACATCATATCATAAGATTTTCATTATGTTACTTGCGATAATTTTAGCATTCATAATTTATGCTTTAAAATTTCAAGTGTGGTGATCACACAAATATAAGAAGTAATATATGATATGAGTAATTTAGTAAAGGAATTAGTTTATTTTAGCATTCATAATATATGATATGATAATTTCAAGTTGAAGAATAAATTAGTAATTTAGTAAAGGAATTATACAACAGAACTATTTCACTTTATTTCCTTGATTTCAATCGTTAAAACTTTACATTCCACTTCAAATTCACTAACTTTTACATTTGGAATTTGTAATCTACCCATTTTATTTAAATTACATAGGCAAACACCCAATTAATTTGGCTGTTCCACTTAAATCTCTACATCCATATCTTAACTCATATATGCATAAACTTACATTTACTATATAACTTAAAACACATGGAATAATAGACCTTTAACTCGATATATAAATGACAACATGAGGCCATTTGAACTTAAGATAGCCCTTTTTTTTTCCACTTCTCTTCAAACCATAACCGTTAAATCTTAAGCACTCATTGAAAAATAACTTAAGTAACTTGACATTTTAAATTACCCAACATGCTCTTCAATTTCACAATTCATTCCATTTTACTCTTATTTAACTCTCTCACTTGCTTAAAATGCATCATTTATTTCACTCCGTTTCAATTTATTTCATTTCTACATAAAGCATATGAGTTAATCTAATAAATTTCTTTTCATAGCCAAACAACCCATTAACTAGGTTATTTCACTTAAATCTCAACACCCGTAGCTTAACATACAATGCTTCATCATCAAATCTTTAAACTAATCATAAATATATAAATACAATAATTAAATGCCTAAAAATTAATATCCAAGCTCACAATCTCAATTTAATAGTTGGGTTTTTCCCCAACTTCCCTTTTACTTTCATTTATCTAACTTATAATTTATCATTCCATCATCGGTTATATGTATTATACTTTTTAATATAATAATTATAACCCACTATATATCATAAACAAATTCATCATATATGCTCCTGTCTAAATTTCACTTTCATTTGGCTTGAAATTCTTATATATATATATATTTAATAATTACAATTTCGCTTAACCACAACCCATTTATCATAAACAAATTATATATCATGCTCCTAAAATTAAAATTAATCATTTAGGAGCCACTTTTAAACTCAAATTCATCACCCATACATTGCCCAACTTTGGCAAATTAGATGAGAGGGTTTTAAGCTTTAAAATTAAGGAATTTTACTCCCTTTCATTTTCACATGATTTATATACAACAAGTTTAACATATTTTTGTAACCCTCTAACCACTCATATACATGTCATATAACTGTTACCCATTCATTCATTTTTTTTCCATATTTATTTGATACCAAAATTATATAAAATTCACCCGTACACATTTAGTTAAAACAAAACTCATACCTCCATATAAATTTCCTAACTACCCAATTTCATTTAGCATATATGTCTACATTTTGGCTTTAATATGCACATTTTGATCTAAATCCATGTCCATCTATTATTAAATTACTAAACTTAAATATTTACAAGCGACAACACATACCTGTAACATATATACCCGCCTACGCCATTTTTTTTCCACCCATTTCCACATCCGAACGGGTTCAAAATTATTTATAAATCATCTCATACATAAATAATATAAAAGCCCTATGCTTAGCCCACGTTTTTAGGGCGTCCCCATGTTCAAGGTATGATAGAAATTTTGAATTTCTTTTCCTATCTAAGATTATACATATAATTTTTGCAAATAATACATCCTAACATCATTTAAATACATTGTATAGCAATTTGGAGCAAAAATATTAAAGCTTTTCAACTCTTGAAATTTCGGATTCAAGCATAGGTTTCAATTTTCACATTCTATATACATTATTTGGCTCCCAAAATGAAGATATACATGAATCTACGAAAACCCCCATGATTCCTGCCCATTTTAGGTAGAAATTTCAAAACCCCAAGTTACCGTAGCTGTGGATTCGAATTTCCTCCTCCTTTCTTACAATTTCTCCATTCATTCTTATAGATCTACCCATATTAAACAAAAGCCCCATGATTTTTTTCATGATTGGAAAGAAATTTCGAAAATAAACAAAAAAAACCCATCTTCCTTACCTCCGGCCGGTGATGGGTTGGACGGCAGCAATGGTGGCGGCGGCGGCGTGGGGGTGGACGACTGGCTCCTCCCCTCCCTCCCCCTTCCTTCTCTTCTCCTCCTCCTCTTCTCCTCTTTCTCCTTCTCTTCTTCTCCTTCTCTTTCTTTTTTTTTTTTTCTTTCTCCTCTCCCCTGTTCGTTCTCCCTCTGTTCGTGCGCCCCTTTCATTCTCCTTTTCTTTTGGTAGTCCGCATGTGTACACATGCGGCTACCCCTCTCTACATTTTTTTTTATTTTTGTTTAAATATCCATATTAACTATATGTGGTAAATCCTATTATTTTAAATCTTATAATTTTAACACATAATACATATTTAAAATCATTAAATCATGGTCATTCATTAATTTAAATACTTTAAACCAATTAATTACTTAAATTAAACCATTTGACCAAAATTCATTAATTAATCTAAAATTAAATAATACACTTTGTTATTACTTCATTCAACAATAACACTTTAACTTATCAGTTTTTTTATTTATTAATTCTAACTTCATAATTTTAAGTTATTAATAAAATTCTAATTTTATAAATTTCATGACCCAAAATTTTCATTTATATATGCCACGGATTTATGGGTTGCAATATAAAAATTGCGGTTATTACGTCCATTTTCTTGGTTTCTTGCTCTGTCTGAGCTGACCTGAACTGACATTTCGAATGCATGCAGATGGAAAGCAGTCGGCGATTGGCGTCATGTACAGAGACCGCAACGGGAAGTCCCACCGCGCCAAGCTCCGTCCGAACGGGGAGGTGACACTCAGCGCCGGCGCATTGGGCAGCCCTCAGCTGCTGCTCCTGAGCGGCGTCGGTGCCCGCGCCTACCTCGCCTCGTGGGGCATCCCCGTCTCCCACCACCTCCCAGCAGTGGGGCAGTACCTCTACGACAACCCCCGCAACGCCATCTCTTTCGTCTCCCCAGTTCCCATCAACACTTCCCTCATACAGGTGGTGGGCATCGACGCCGCCTCCGGCTTCTTCCTCGAAGCCGCCTCCAACCTGGTCAACTTCCAAGCGGAACCCCGGTCATTCCTCCTACCGCCGGCGGCCCCAGTGCTGCTCACTGTCGCCGCCCTTATGGAGAAGGTCGCGGGCCCCGCTTCGGCAGGATCCCTCCGGCTGACGTCGACGGACGTGCGGAACAACCCGGCGGTCCGGTTCAACTACTTCGAGAGCGCGGTGGATTTGGGGCGGTGCGTGCTAGGGGTGCAACTTGGTACCGGGTCGGTCCGAACCCGCCCGACCCGACCCGGTATCAAAACCAAAAATGGGTTTTATTTTTAAGGTTTTTTTCAAAATAGACCCGGTTTTAACCCGACCCGTAGAAACCCGAAACCAAAACCGGGTTCGCACCAACCCGGTACCAAAACCCGACCCGGTCCGAACCCGGTGTAGTTTATATAAAATTTTCATCAATTATACATGCTTTTTTGTAATATTAATATATATATATATATATGTTTTAGGCATTACTAACTCTAATTCAGAGAAATCACCTCTTTCTTCATTATCAAAGCATACTTGAGGTAACTTAATTTCTAGGATGATTTTTTATAATTATTATCTTCTTATTGTTAACAGTTGCATGTATTTTTTCGTCTCGGTTGATGCATATTATTTTCAAATATGTAAATCGAGGAGGAAGAACTTGACATTAGAAATGTAGATGAAAATCAAGGGAGAAATTATTTGGAAGTCTTCGAATAGTTTTTTAGTTTTTTTGGAAACTTTGGAGACATGAACTCATTTGAAATTTGAATTTGTTTAAAAGTAGATATAAACTTATTTAAACTTGAGATTTGTTTATATTGTCATTTTAAATTTGGATTGCACTTAAATTAGATTGGAATGTTGAACCATTATGCTTAATGTATTTATATTTAGTTACTTTGAATAACTGTTATGTGGATTATGTTTGAATTTGAGTCGACATGATAAATCTATTTCATATTATGCTTTCTATTAGTACGAGAAATTTGTTAGTTTGAATTTCAGATTGTAGTATAAATTTGATTCATATTTTAAGTTTATTGGTATGACAAGTGGTCAATTTTTACTTTAGCAATTTGTATGATAAATATTCAGTTAGAATTCAATTTCAGCAATTTGTACGATAATGTTTAGTTTCAACTACAAAGTTGGTATGATATGTTCATTTTCTATTTGGTATACTTGAGTCATTTCCATTAGCTATTAAAAATAAATGACCAACTAGTCATAAAACTAACTAATTTGTCATTTATTTGTGTCGATAGGGTGCTGAAAAATTACTTGCAGAGTTCATTCAAAGAATATTGCAGAATTCAGCATGATGTTGCAAAATTCTTTGAAAGTATCTTGTAGAATTCAGCGTGAGGCTTGACTTCATAAACACATGTATGTATATTTCAATAATTTTCTTTTAGATTACAACTGAATTTGGAAAAAAATAGTTTATTGGTAACCCGAATTCTAACCTGAAACCAAACCAAAACCAATGCGAACCCGACCCGAACCCGGTCCGAACCCGAATTACATTCTTAGGGTTTGGGTTTGGGTTTACTCCAACCCGGTTGGCTTAGGGTTTGGGTTCACTCAAACCCGGTATAACCCGACCCGAGTTGCACCCCTAGTGCGTGCAGGGGATGAGGAAGATCTGGTAGGCGCTGCGGACGCGGGCGATGGAAGGATTCAAGTTCCCGTTCAGGAGGGGGAGGAGGGAGTTCCGGTTTGTAGGGACCGCATTGCCGGCAAACGTGTCAGACGACGGAGCAATGGAGGATTTCTGCCGGAGGACTGTGACGACGATCTGGCACTACCACGGGGGTTGTGTTGGAGGAAAGGTAGTGGATGGCGAGTTCAGGGTTTTGGGGATTGCGTCGCTGCGTGTGGTGGACGGCTCCACCTTCTCCCTCTCGCCCGGGACCAACCCCCAAGCAACGGTCATGATGATGGGCAGGTATGATGATTATCTTCTACACAGCTTCCTCCGGTTCTTAGATTTTTTTAATTTTTTTAATTTTTTAAGCAGTTGGTATCAAAAAGTTGTAATAGAAAATAAATGGACGGTTCAGATCTTTGGATTGGACCCAAAAGTACGTTCATCCCGCACACACCCCTCCTAAAAATGTTTTTTGCGTTTGTTTTTTAAGGTATGTTGGAATGAAGATTTTGGAGGAGAGGAGGGCATGGGCGCGAGAACAAGGACTGTAAAAATCTCTAGCCTACAAGTTACAGACGTGCGAAACTGATCTCTTGCTTTCGTTTTTCTCATTCTTTCAAATATTTTTTATTATTTTTTCATTTGTATGGAATTTTTAGGATTAGGAAGAATAGTGTCTGTATGTTTTTATTATTTCATTTGTATTGAATTTTTAGGAAGAATTGCGTCTGTATGTTTTTACTATTTCATTTGTATTGAATTTTTAGGAAGAATTGTGTCTGTATGTTTTTACTATTTTATTTGTACCGAATATTTAGGAAGAATTGTGTCTGGATGTTCTTCATGAACCATATGCGGGTTAATTCATTCTTTTGCAATGTTACGTGTTTTGAGTTTTTACAAGATAACTATCGAGGGAAGCCTCCTTAAATTTCACTTCGTAATTGCTTCCACTCTCTCCTACAAAACAGACTGGAATATCATCTCTGCAAGTTCCTGCACAACCAAGAAAAAGAATATACTTTTGTTTAGTCTGGTGTGGCAAATGTGTGAATCCTTGACATGAACATGCAATGAAGCAAATTAATCAGAGACATGCATCAGGTGGGCATTTGTCATGTGCGCTAAATCGAGTGTTTATAGGTCTGTGAGTACGTCAAATTATCACAGTTTTAACTTCTAGTACGATGTGATCCAAATGATAAGAATATGGAATAAGAGCATAATGAACAGTTCGAGATGCCCGGTCACCAATACCTGCTTCCCAGATGCAACTTTGGGTTCACCCTATTCCATAGTTTTCTTCTCAGATTCTGGCAGTTTCAAGCTCATGGAAGCAGCTGCAGCACAAAAAAGTACTTTAATTCTGAATGATAATTTCATGCGGTTAAGGTAGGCTGTCTGGATCAAATTAATTAATCTCACAGCAAATAAGCATGAATCATAATCTATTTATTTTTCCTACCAATAAGCATCAAAACACTAAATTCCAAGGAAAAAATTCACCACCTTAATGGTTGTTATAATCGAATTCAGTCAGCACTGCATCCAAACATAGCTTATGCAAAAATTAGACAAAAACACCAACCTATGTCCAGAAAGCATTGCATGGTTACATTCGATATTAAGCTTGAAATCTCCTGCAAAATATAGATACAGTAAGTCAAAATGATTAAAAGTTTATGTGGGCTTCTGAAAAAATTAATTCAACTATTTCCCTTATGTAATTATCAATTGAATCATTGAACCTGGAACATATTGGATACCTTTACCATCAGTAATGCCATTATTTCAGTTTGGATTTTTGCGAGCCAGGTGTGGCATGCTTAGGCCATCCCCCATGGGCTTTAGTCTATTACTGAATTTAATGGAATTTTAAACAGGTGTTTCATACCAAACCTTTACCATTTTATCTTTTGCGTAATTAATATTTCAACTGATCTCTAATCCATTTTTATCACTCATTTATATATTCCCACCTTTAGGGGTAGATCATTAGAATGCATCTGAATTCCATAGAATAGAGAACCCATTTCCCAAGGGTTAATTGAGATGCACTTTACATAACGACCCTAACTTGTCATCATTACCTTCAATCATTGTCCCTATTTTCTAAGGGATCAAAAAGCTTATTCAAATGATATCAATTTTCCTTCTTCTAAATTCCATTCCAAGCCAATCCACTCAACCAATCAACCCCTTGTGATGTATTAGTTGTAATGAGAGTCTTGCTTTTAGAAGGTTTAACACATGGTACAAAGGTATCAAAATGAAACACTAGGGATATATCTCCACAAAATAATGAGTAAAAATGGTTAAAATAAAACTTGGTTCATAACTCGAAAAAAAATAATTTATAATCATCAAGTTCACAAGATATCTGAAGTTCAATCTTGACAATGGACTGCATATGGCGTGTCAAGCTCCCAAAAAAGCCTACCCAATGCAACTAACTTAATGTGCACATCTATGAAACTTAGCATGTCAGCATTTGTCTGCATGTAAAGCTAATTCAGGCAGTAGCATTCCTTTTCGTGTGAGATAAAATACATAGCCCGGATGTGTTTTTCAAACATGCATACACAAACATAATGCTATAGAATGTGCTCTTGGTTCCCTTTCCTAGGTGATTCGACCAATAACAAGAAACAGGTCTATAACAATAAAATTCTTACATCCATCAAATTCCAACTAGTGACTTGATTAGCCACCAGCCCATGGCATTTTCTTTAGGAGAAAGTGTGGAAAATACTTTTAGTTTCTGGTTAAAGTTGAAGCTAATCATGAAAAAAGATTTGGTTGAATGTTGACCTGTCTATAAAAGCATTCAAAAATTATATAATAGGTATAAGAATAACTTATAAGGCCATATTTTTGTAGAAAACTTGTGGCTATGGCTGCATCCCAATCATACCTGAAATGACAAACCTAGTGTTGTAGATAATTGGCAGGAAACTGCAGAGAATCTATTGAAAAAGTGTATAGTTTGAAGGGGGAAGCATACTGGTGCTTTGTTGGTTCTCGAGGTTTGGGTTCAATCAGAAATGTTCCTAAAGAAAACCAAAAACGCAAGCATTAAACATAAAATAGTTAATACAGACATAAAAAGATGGAAGCATTTATCAGGGAGAACTAGAGCACCTAGATTAGTAAACAACTAAGCTTTGACTGAAGAAATTATGAACTACAGAGTGGAATAATATTCTCTAGCCTACATAACTTTCCAGTCGAGACTTGCCTCAGAAATATATATTTTCTATGAACAGTTTGATCAGGATGAAAGAAAATAAACAGGTCGAAACTATATAAGTTATAATGATATCATCAGCACTTCTTACCTACTCTTTTTCCCAGGTGAATGATGTTGTATGCACAAATCCTGTTACACTGCCAATCAAGCAGTGCTTGGTTGGTCATGGCTGTTGAGATAAGAATTCCAGCAAGCACCACAGTGTGTTCGAATCCCATGTTGGGATTTCAAGCCGACTTTGAGTTGGGGGCATTTAGTCCCCCTTAAAAAATTGTGATGGAAGCAGTTGGTCTCCCTTAGTAAATAGATGGAACTTGGAGTCTCCAAGGTAAAATTGGTGGAGCTAGTTGTCTCCAGTATAAATGGACTTGATGTGTAATATCTAATGTCATGACGTACAATGTACAATTCCAATCAGGAAAAAAAAATCCTGTTATACCATTCAACTCCATCCTGGACTACTTTCTGGAGACAACTCAAGCCAACTCACCCCGAACAGGGATAAATAGTCTAACAAAACAAATACATTGACCTGGGGAGAAATAGAGAATAGATTTAACATAACAGGTTCTCCAGTTTATGTTTTACAATTAATTTCAATTTAGCTGGAGTGCTTACCATTAAACCCGATCTTTTTCTTGAAATCAACTGCTCCCTAAAAAAAACTTCCATGGAAAAACAGTAAAAGAGTAATTACAAGCTCATTTCAGAGACAAGCTGATCTTACTGACCAAATCTTGAGGTCACAACTACACAGGCTGAAAGACACAATAAGGCATATCCTTACCATGGGATTGAGCTCTCGTTCCATGTCAGTGTTTAAGAGGGACTGAAAACCTTCTCTGCCACCCCAAAAGATGAAATTTTCACCTCCAAGGTAGTGAGTTACCTATAACAAAGTAACAAAAGTACTTTCTATAAACTAGACCAATGCTTTGAGCCACTCTTTACAAAACTTTAACTCACCTCAATGGCTTTCTTGACCTGGGCTGCAGCATAAGCATATACACCAACTTCGGAACTGAAGGATCATTTTCAACAGTTAATACATGTATAAATTAAAAATCAATGATGTTTTAGATAGACGGATCAAATACCTGGTAGCAGCTCCATGCATGTAACGGGGATGCAAGAACAATTGGGCTGTACCCCACAGAGGTCGGATTGTACTTCCCTGCAAAGATTCAAGTAGATGAGCAGAAAGCAAAGACAGCTATATTTTTTATAAAAAAAATACAAGAGAAACTGCAGCAATATGTTCTTCAAGAACAGTACCTCCTGAAGCTCTTTTGCAAGAGCTACCACTTCATCCAAATTTGCATTTGCTTCCTGTCAAGCAAGTTATCATACAATTAATAAAACAATCTAGTTTTTGAGGTGAAATGGGGAAACACCATTTTTAATTTTTCTATAACTTGTAATAGATCAGTCATTTGAAGTTATAATGTTATGACACACAAAACCATTTAAACATGAGATATGATCCTATTAGCTTAGGCTAAGTAATGGTTTATTTAGTCCACGCCAATAAACTTTTTTCTTTCATAACTTGTTAATCTATATGCATCAAGTTCCACATTTTGGATATATGTATATATTTTTTTGAATTTTCAAACATAGGGTATTTCAGCCCATTTCAATTGTTGAAAGTTACTTAGATAAACGTGTTTAAAAATCTAAATATATATATATACACACACACACATCTCCAAAAATAGCAAAACTTGGTTTATATATTAAATACACTTAGATTAACAAGTTTGTGGGAAAAAAAACGTAAAAGAGAAGTTTTTTAAATAGGTTTTTTGGCATGGGCTAAGTAAGATCATACCTCTTTAACTAACTCACTATCCTACCTTTTCTATTATTATTTCTACATTTTAATTAATTTTTTCATACAAACTATTTTAGATTCATTCCATTTACTCTTGATCATTACCGTTTTTACATCACATCATTTGCTAACTTCTCAAAAAATTTTCTATTGCAACTTTTGCTTTTACATCTTACCAAATTGACCCTAAATTCAATAAATAATCCAAGAGGTCATGTTGTTGGACCTCGATCATCAGTTCAAGGATGCACCTTCTGCATCTTGCTTCAACTCGCTTGCTTTGAGGAGAACATTTACAGTTCTGTTTTGATACAGATGAAAATTTCTGTTGTATTGTCGTTAGGGGGTTAAGTTCCATGGCCTCTTTCTTTTTCTAGAATTACACTTACAATTGTTAATGGGCCAACCTCCAAGATGTTCTTAAAGTATTTCAAACTAAAATGTTCCTAAAAGGAAACCTGAAATGGGGATGCTATGTGAAGAAGAGATGTTTAGCCTGATGAGATTTTTTCTTCGGCTATAGGAGTTTCTTGATGAAATTCAGTGTCTTCCTGACATCATGTGAAAGTTTCATGTTTTTGTTCAGAAGGATTTTACTATTGATACACACCTTTTGAGGGCTCAAAATTTGTTGGTTAACCTCTATCCATTTCATGTAGTTTCATGGCCTTTCAAATCTTCTTTGCTTCTGAAGCCCCCAGAGTTAAAAAGGCATATGACCAAAAAAAGCAGATTGGTACATGCTTCTCATACAATGATTTAATTCTTTTCAACAATTGCATGGAATGACAAAGTGTTTGAGGAGGAATAGGAGCAGTTGGCCTTAATTAACATGTGGGCTCCTTCTCAATTCTTACAATTCTCCTGCAATATGCGTACCTCAGATATTTTTTTTTGTTTGAAGCTACTTAAAAGTTAGAACCCAAAGTTTTGGGTTCCTTTTTCATGTTTACAAAACGCTTACCTACATGTCATCGACTTCTGAGCTTGTCTCTAATTTACTTCATAGTTTTATTCACTTGATGGTAAATATATCTTGTTATGTTTAGTTGTTTGAAGTTTTTATTAGGCTTCTATCAGTGTCTGTTTGAAGTAATCAGAACAATCTTAAAAATGTATCCATCTTGTTTGGACATTTAACCTGGCTTCACTATGTTAATGGTTTATCCATTTGACCTGGTTTTGTTAGTGTTTCAATATGAAGTGATGACTTGGGGAAGGGGTATGAATTAAACCTCAAGAACTTTTTAGGCATTATTTTTATATAACTCCTCAATATGACTAAGAAGCTTTTCTTTAAGGTGTCCTTACATGAGTGCCTGTTATTTTGATATACTCCTTAAGATGTTTTGGGACACAATTGCCCATCTCATTTGATTGATTAATTTAATTCTGACATTATCTCTGTTTCTTCTTCTACCATCTTTTTGTTAAAATGTTTTCTAAGTTTTCTGTAAAATTTTCGCTATATAAATGCATAATTAATGTTTAAAGAGGTGTGATCTTGTTAATCAAGTCTAAGTGATGACTTACTTCGCCCGCGCCAAAAAACCTATTTGAAAAGCGTGTGGAAAGAAGTGAGAACATCCTTTTTCTTTTTTTTCTTTTTTTTTCCACTTCTACCTGTTACCAAATGGACCCTTACACAGCAAGTCACATCATATTGATCTCAAAACAAATCAATGATAGATACGACTGATTCTAGCAAGGAACAACCAATAGAATTATAGGACTCACCGCCAATGTTTTGCCATCTGGAGCAATATCCTATCATGAAAACACCATTTCTCAACTCCCAGTTTGTTGATGAACTTGAAGTTTGCCCTCACTGTGCAACACACTAAGGGCCAAAAAGGTGTGAATACAAACACCATTATTATACAACCAAAATGTTACTGGTAGAGGTGTGATTTTTTCTTACTTCTTCTTTTAGCCATAGCCAAGGAATTCGTATCATCCTCCCACGGCCAGAACTTTGTTTGGGCTCCAAAAGGGTCACCACCAGTCCCACGAAAAGTATGCTAAAATGCAACACTAAATCCAAACCAATCCTACAGCTATTAAATGAACATATCAGCAGGGGACTGACATTATCATGTATCACATATGATAAAATATTAAAAAAAAATTGTTGTTGAAAATGACTAATATAGCATCAGTTCACCTTCATTTTCCTTCCAAGAATCTCTTCATCAGCATTGTACCATTTATATGAAAGGGGATTCTTGCTGTTAGGACCCTGTGACATGGAAAAAAGATTTAACCATCTGAGCCATTAGAATTCTTACAATGTCCAAAGCATTTTTGTCTGCAAACAACGATCTACAAATTTAGAGAAAAGTTTTTATGAGACATAGCCATAAGATGTACCACTTTGTACAACTCAGAATTGGGACTTCTGGATGACAGGACTGTAACACGGGACATTAATCTTATAGGCTCAATCAAGATATGAGTACATGATCTCTCAATTTCAGGCATTGGAACTATTTTTAAAAAATGATAAAGAAAATGCAACCATTCCACCTTTAATGGAGACAATCATTCAAATTTGAGTACTTAGATTACAAATGTCAAACAGTTTCATCCGCCAAATGTTAGAGCCTCACATTCAATGATTGTAAAGCAAGAAGAACTCGGTCATAACAAATATTTGACAGTTTCAACCATCAACTGTTAGAGCCCCACAACCTGAGATTGCAACACGAGGAAAAAAATTTCAATCTAATAATAAAGATTGAGAAGATATCTAGCATTTACATTATTTATCTCATACATTATTTTGCGAATACCAAGGAAGAATTCACCCTCCCAATTATCGGAAGCACCATTGCTGCATTCCAAACCAATATCAACAGGGCATGTTGGTGGACCAGCAGCAATCTGTAGCCAATGACATAAAACAGTCAACATTTTTTTAAAGCAAACCAAAAAAAAGAAAAGAAAAAAAATAATAGAAAATGGTGAGAGAGAGAGAGAACTTGCAGCTGCTAAGAACACCAAATTCAGAGAGAGTACAAACAAGCCAGCCTTCATTTTCTATTAGTTGAAGTTTTCCACTGAAATCAAGATGTAAGTTAAGCACTACGGCAACAGACTACAGTGAATATAATTAAAAAACACAAGATTGGAAGTAAGAAATAAATAAGTGAAACCACTATTTTCATTTAAGTATGGTGGACACTTATATGTCACAAGTTAAATACATGTAAAAGGGACTTGAAATCATGCCAACTGGCTCATTATCGGTAGATGGAACATATTTAAGGTAAAAATAGCAATATGATTATCACTGCATAGCAGAGCTGACCATCTAGTAAATGTGGCCATCTAATGATGCAAGTATCAACAGGATTAGACAAAAGATTGACATTGAATATAATTTTTTCATTCTCACAGCCAATAAGTTGATTAGGGTTGGGAACTTCAATTTCAAAATCAAGTTAAAAATTAAATTTTTGTTCTTTACAAGCAGGCACTAGCATTCTAATTCCTCATTTTTGTATTCTAAATCTTTAGAACATACGAGAAAACAAGAGAAAATATTTGCAGCAACAAATATCATTACAATAAAATCCATATAGATTATAGATAAAGACACATAAACACATCCCTTCGATCTGATGGGCAGAAGACAAGACTTATCGTTTTTTGAACATTAAAAGACATGTAAATATACCAATGGGAAATGTTAAACAATGATCAATCTGCTACATCTTGACCTCTGGCCTGGGAATCACAACAAAACCACCACTACAACGCCTACAAAGAACGAAATTGTTTGGGTTTTGCCTCAGTGGGTGTCCCCATCTACCACCACCACGATGTAGAACTGGAAACTAGCAAGCTGACTATACATTCACATAAGGCAATCACAAATAAAGGCACATCTCCATCATGCCTTACTTATTCTAACAGTTATTTCCTTCTTCCCTTTCTCAAATGCTTCAAACTTCTATTGCAAAAACCAGAGGGAAAAAAAAGGACGGGAGATTTTTCCTAAAAAAAGGAGAAAAAAAACCAAAAATCGTAAAAGAAAGATGCAACTCAGTCGAGCAGAAAGGAAATGAAAAATCCCGTCTTCCAATACAAGGTATGATAATCTGACAGATACATAATAGAACAATTCAACCAGATTTAATCATTACTTCACCTCTGCCAATTTCAACCAACATATTATATTATTATTCAGTTGGCTGGCATGGTTGATAATTTCTTTTTCATTTACAGAACAAGCCAAAAATGGAGATATTAAAACTTAAAATCAGCCAAAATAACATAAAAAATCAGTTTGTCAAGTTCCATCGAACTACTATTCTACATAATCCATCTAAAACAAAGAAGTACTAAATGCATTCAATCAAAAAGTAAAAGACGGAAAAGAAATGCTTTTGAGGGTGGGAAAAGGAAAGACAACCCAAAATGAAAATCGATAAGAAGCAATGGACAAATGGAGCGGCGATTGCGATGGTTTTTTCACCTGTAAAGGTCAGAGAAGCGCTTGAAGGCCAAGGCCTTCTCCAGTGACATGTAAGCAATACAGGTAAGAATTTAATGGTTATATCTTACAGCAGCGATCCTTTACGACCGTTTGAATACCGGTCAAAATTTTTTTTTTTTTTTTTTGAAAAATATTTTGAAAAATATGTTAATCTAGTTATATTTAATCTACAAACCAAGTTTTACCATTTTTGGATATGTATATATATTTATTTTGGATTTTTGAATACAGGGGTATTTTAAAAACCAAGTTTTACCATTTTTGGATATGTATATATATTTATTTTGGATTTTTGAATACAGGGATATTTAAGTCATTTTAAAATATAACTAGATTAACATGTTTATAAAAATATTTTTCAAAAAAACAAAAAAAATGTATTTTTTACCTGGTGAAATTTCCGACCGGTCGTAAAGGATCGTTGCTCGATATCTTATGGGTTTAACTTATAATAATTAGATGAAGAAGAAAAAAGATATTTTTATGTACGATCCCCGAATCGAACAACCATTTATATATATACACACACAAATACACACGATGCCCAAAAAATGGACCCAACATATATTAAAATACAATAAATTTTATACAATTATTTATCCATATGTAAATCATGCTTTAGATGGTTTAGTTGTTGAAAAGTCATTTTAAAATTAGTATTTATATCAAACTATTTTATTACGTTGAATTTGTGTCGTTTCAGATGGGGTCCATATACATATCCGATTGGGATAAGAATTGATAGGATAATAGAATACGTTATTCTAAATACAATGAGTAAAGTAGATTATTTATATCAAACTTTTACTCCACCATATATATATATATATTTATATATATATAAGATGAAGTGCTCCACAAACCTTTGCTGCTACTGTACATATCACCTGTTGTCGCAAACGGAGCTCTGTATTCTGACCACGAGATTCATCAAAGGCAGCACGGTAGGAAAGGTTGTGAGAAGGAAAATCAGTTTCAACCTTGGTGACTGGATTCCAAGGGTGACGTGTGACTCGTGAAATGAAAGTAGTCAACCATGGGAGATCCACAAAGCCATAGGCTTTGAGAAGCTTTTGACAACCTAATCTGAAAGATTTTGTTATTATAAAATATGTGTCCATCCACGCTCACACTTTGGGAGCAGTCGCAACGGCAGTTACTGAGGGTATTGCAGTAGCGTGTCTTTGGTAGTTGACCTCCATGGCTTGCATGGTGCAAGGAATGCTAAATAGTCAATATTTTTATCAAGCATCTCTGATATTACATTCAAGAAATCTTTGGGAAGTGCGGACCAGACAAGTAACTCAACTTATCTTTGTTATAACCACTCACATAGAATAACTGGAACTCAAGTATCTTGCTGTCTTTATGCTGTTAGAGAAACAAATATATGTGATTAGACCAGGTAAGCGTAGACACTTGATTAATAATGCAGCCAGAACACAAGACTTGTGAATGAGGAACCACCAAGTCCATCTTCCTGAGCCACAACCGACACATTCTCCCTTGCATCTTCATCCCACTTTTGGACAAACACTTTCTAAGAACAATCTTTAAAACATCACTTAAATGGATGAGAAGGCTATTTCATTCCATGAAATGGAATTATAGCAAGGATCTCATGCCATCCACTCCACTTTTGCTAACCTTTGAAAATTGATAGGATCTTGTAGTGTGAAAACTTGAACATCAGCGAGAAATCCATGGCCATTATTTCATGCACTCCGGCTTGGTGCACCAAAGTGCAAATAATCATTTTTTAAAGTTTTTTTAAAAAATTTCTTTTGCACAACCATTAATCTAAATATATTTAACATGTGTACTCATTTTTATCATTTTTGGAGATTTTTTTATTTTTTTAAAATTTAATGGCATTTTCATAATTTTAAATTACTAAAAATGCCACTAATTTTAAAAAATCCAAAAAATCTAAAATTTTTCAAAAATAGTAACAATTAATACACACGTTATATACACTTAGATTAACAGTTTTGTAAGAAAAATTTTAAAAATGCGTTAAATGCACCTGTGTGCACTGAGCCTAAAGCCTAAGTGCACCCTAGGTGCATTTAGGCTTAATTGAGAAATTCAAGTATCTATGGAAACTTTACCCTTCATTCACCAACCCCAATCACCTAAAATATAGGGCTCATCTCGGATTTCTTGAAAAGAAATCTAACAACAACATTACAAATCTAGTCAGTAAATTGTATAAACGAAGAGGTGATACTGCCTAGCTTAAATAATCTGTACGCAGAATTCTGCTAGGCATCAATGTCAGACAACGAATGGTTGTTGTTTGGAGTATATCCAGCAGACGCTAGTCCTTAATTCATTTCACTCAACAATAGATGCATCTCCATGATGCAAGGATGTGACAAATCTCGCACAATGAACTCATGAACATTACCACTTACTTCAATTGAAGAATACCCAGGCATCTTCACTATCCCTCTTTTTTTCATCATCTCCCTTAACTTTGACATACTGTCCCGTTGCTCTGCAGCGCCATATATATTAGCCAGGAGGATATAGGAACTTCTGTCACGTGGATCCAATGCAACCAAGTTCTTTGCTGCCTACTCAGCAATGTTAATAAATTTTGGATTTTGCAAGATCAGATCTTACTTTGCTCTTCTTGCTTCCGTCACGGCAATGGCTAAAGCGGACGAGATCTAGGTGATGGGCCTCCAACTCATTGAGCATGATGAATTTTTGAATGGAATGAACGTATGTACAGATGGCTTTTAAATGAAAGGAAAGGGATTGAAATGGAGAAAGATAACAAAAATAATTTTATTGAGACAAAAAATGTGTTGCTATAAGAGATGGGTTACAAACCCGTTACACTCCTTTGAGAAGGCCACTGCCCCCTTTTTATAGCCTTTTTTAACCAAGCCTTATAATAAATTTTTAGAATTGACAGCTGGATGAAATTTGTAGTTTATTTTGTTATAATATTAGGCTTTCCTCTCGAGTGAGAAAAGCCCAACTTTTCACGCTCCCGACTTGCCACCGTCATGCAACTTGCATAATTTTTCATGCAACAAGCTACCACCGGCTTTTAAGTAAAATTCATATTTTCTAGATTTACGTTTTTAACTCTCCCCCTTAATCCAGAAAAATCTATAACTCTTAAGTTGTTCTCTAAATTATAAAAATTTCTTTGCAGGAATAACTTTGGTGAAAATGTTTGCAAGTTGCTCGTTTGTTTTGCAAAATTATAGTTGAATTTCACTTTTCTACACGAGCTCTCGAATAAAGTGGTAATAGATATCAATGCACTTCGAACGTCTGTGGAAGACTAGATTCTTGTTCATAGCTATGAAGGACATATTATTATAATAGATGGTTATAGGAGATTATACTTCGTAGTGTATGTCCTAGAAAATTCTTCTAAGTCATACTGCTTCACATGCTGCACTTGTTGCCTCGATATATTATACTTCTATTGTTGATAGTACCCACTATGCTCTGCTTTTTTAACAACCATGAGATAATATTTGATCAGAGAGAAAATACATAGCCACTCGTGCTATTTCGATCTTCAATACAACCAACCCAATCACTGTCTGTATAACTGGTCAAGCTGAGGTCTGCTCATGATTTGTATAAAATGCCATAATTTTTCATACTTTGGATATATTTTAAAATTCTTTTGGCAGTCGCAAAATGAAACTTGGTTTTGACATATATTTTGAGACGGTGCTGACAGCATAAACAATATCTAACCTAGTGTTGGTTAAATATATCAGTCATCCAATTAGGCTGTGGTAGATCATCTCATCCACCTTCTCCTTTCCATCTTCTTTGGATAGTTTTTCATTTATGGCCAATGGCGTAGCCAAAGGCTTACAGTTTTCCATATTAAATTTCTTCAATATATCATCTGTATATTTTTCTTGGAAAATAAATATCATAACTAGATATTGTTTTACTTGCATACCAAGAAAATATTTCATAATATCAAGGTCTGTCATCTCATATTCTTGCATTATAGCCTTTGTGACATCTTCAACCATTTGCAAATTGGTGCCAACATATATATAAGGTCATCCACATATAAGCATAGAATAAGAAAATTTCAAGCCCCTTGTGTTTTTATATAGAGTGAATGCTCGCTTGGACATCTTATAAAACCAAGCTAAAAAAATAATTATTGATATTGCTATTTCAAGCCCTTGGAACTTGTTTTAAATGATGTAACAAATTGAGCATCTAATATACTTTATCTTCTTTGCCTTCAATGATATAACGTGCTAGTTGCTCCACGTATATTTCTTCTTCAATTTTTCCATTGAGAAAGGTTGATTTCACATCTTGTTGAAAAATTTGTAATTTTAATTGTGCCGCAAGAGTAAACACGATTCTAATAGTTTCCATACGAACAATTGAGGCAAATATTTCTGAGTAGTCAATTCTAGGCAACTGAGAATAGCTTTTGGCAACCAGCCTAACTTTGTACTTTTGAATAGAACTATCTTCATCATATTAGGTTTTATAAACATATTTCAATCCAATAATCTCTCTGTCATGTGGTTTGTTAACTAGCGTTCAAGTTTGATTTTTCTCAATCATTTTCATCTCCTTACTCATAGCATCAATCCAATGCTCTTCTTTTATAGCATCTTGAAAATTTTTATGGCTCACAAGCAAAGAATGTCACTTGACAATGTTGATAAATATCTTCCAAGGATCGCCACTTCTTTAAAGGAGATGATTTTGGAGATGAAGTACTAGGGCTAGAATTTTCCCTTGGAGATGCTGGTGGAGAACTTAGGCCTTGATCATTTTTCTTCTCATCTTCTTGATGTAATTGTGGCCTTAATTTTTTAGGCTCAATCCAAGGCTAAGATTCTATCTTATCAAAAATGACATCCCTTGAAATAATTATGTGATGACTACACAGAACCAGGTAAATTAATCTTGAGTTTTTCTTAATTTTCAAAATTATTAATAATAAGTAGCATAGTTAAAAATTTTGATTTAAATATATGATTAAGAAAAATATTTAATACGAATATAAATATTTTGATAAAGTGTTACAAAATAAATATATAATATAATAATAATAACAGTAACCACTGAGCATAGGTTGATAGAATTTTAAAAATTCCTTTAATCTTGCTATAAATACTATATAGTTTATTATATATATTATTATATTATATATATACGAATATATAATATGCTGTTGACGAAAAAACAAAAACGGTTGAATGGTAATTTTAAAAAAATAGCTATAAAAAAGTTCATTTTGAAATTTATAGAAAAGGGGGTAAAGTATAATTTTGAAAAGGTGAAGTATAAAAATGAATTTTTATAAATTTTTTGAGAAGGAATTTCGAAATACACCAAATGAAACTATTTAAATTCACGGACCTTTTGGAAAAATAAAAATAAATTGAAATTTTTATGCCAATTAAGGGTCTCAATTAGTGGCTTATATTCATTTAGATTGTTTCCCCTAAATCTTAAAATACATAACTTTGACTAATTTAATGAATCATGAGATAGTATAGATTAATATACTCTTTAATTTAGAGAGATTGGATTATAAAAAATAATTGAATAAAATTCATAAATAAATATAATTAACTTGTATCGAAAAAATGCTAAACATTCACATGCATGGACGTCTAGAAGGCAACGTATTCAATTCACGTATGTTTTTTTATATAAATTTAGTTAAGTGACTATTAAATTATATCTTAATATATAAGACCGTTTTACATGAAATCTCACCGGTATCTGTATTTTAATATACTCTAAATTATGGATACATAAAAATTATGTTTTGAAAAATTTTAAACAATTAAAATTAAATGAATTTCATGCATTAGTTTTGAATATTTATATTCTAACCTATATTAATCATTTGGATATGAAAGTTGATATGAATGGCTAATTTAGTGTACTTTAAAATATAAACGGATTAGATTATGAAAAGACTTTTAATTTTTTTTTAAATAAGCTAGTTTAAATTTTCGGACAATGCATATATGTTAAAAACCTAATTGGACTGAAGGATGGTCAAATTGAGTAACAATATGTATATTTATAAAATGACTATAAAAAAAGGTCCAGTAAGAATTAAAAAAATAAATAATAAAATGACTGGACCGAAGGAAACGGTGTAGTAAGAATTTATAATATATTATTTTGATATTTAAAAAAAGTATATACACGTATACATAGGAATAATAATATATAAAATAATATATAATAATAATAAAATAGCTAAGACTTTTAATGAAAAACTAATTTTTCTTATTGATTTTAAAATTCAATGATAATGATAATATAAATAGGTTAATAATATAATATAGAATTGGCAAATACTAATACCCCTATTCTAATTGTAGGAAAAAGGAAAGGAAAAGAAATTTGAAAAAAGAATTTTACCTCTTAATCACTATGAAAGGTAAGTAGGCTATGCTTTCCATTTTTTTGAAATAATATTTTCACAAATGTTTCTCAATGATTTATTAACTCTTGCAAATGATTAATATGTGTTTAAATTACGCATCTTGAAATGAAAATCTTTAATTTATTTTACGATGACATGTGTATTTTCTTTTAAGGATCATGATTCATGGTATGTATGAAATGCATTAAGTAACCTTATGGAGTTGAGACAAGAGGTAATGTTTTTTAGGAAACTGAACCCAATCACTTGACCATAAGATCTTGAGGGTGGCGCCAGAGGTTTTTTTTTTATGTATCTCTTAGGTTAAGCAGGATGTATATGATTCACACAATGCATTATTAATCATGTAAAATTTTAAACTGCAAGCATGTAAGATTTTTTTTTTAAATTGCTGTGGAATTTCTATATGCCTAATTACTGAGTAACATAGTCATACCTTTCAAAAATTAAAATATAGTTATGCAGGTCATATGTAACAAGGTAGATTTGGGTACAACTAGAGGAGAAACATATCTTCACTATTTATTTCTTAATTATTAAATATAGATTATATTTAAGCAAGGATTTGTAATATTTTAAGATAATTTTATTATAGTTGTGATATAAAATGCTTGTATGAACTTATGTTATTTTTTTAAAAAAAATTTAGGGTAAAATTTAGTAATTTTCCATAAATCGATTTTTGAAGTAAGGTAATTCTTGTAGAAGCTACAGATTAACTCCTTAGCATCAGGCTCGAAAAGACAATAACTCTTAGATTCATGCTATAGCCAATAAAAATATATTTTTCACCTTTTTCATCCATCTTCTTTCTGTTTTCTTTTAGAATATGTGCACATGCAACACATCTAGAGATTTTAAAATGCTCAACTTTTGGCTTTCTTTTATGCCAAGTCTCATAGGGTATTATATCAAGAACTTCCTTTGTGGGGAATCTGTTAAGAATATAAATGGCTATGTTAACAGCCTTAGCTAAGAAAGACTTTGACCTATTTTTTGCTTTGCAACATACTAGAGGCTATTTCAGCAATTGTTCTATTTTTCTTTCAACCACTCCATTTTGTTGTGTTGTACGCTGAACTACAAGCTCTCTTTTTATACCATGTATTTTGCAAAACTTATCAAACTAGTGACTTGTAAATTTTCCCCCACAATCAATTCTTAATATTTTTAAATAATGTCCACATTGTTTTTCAACAAGGGCCTTAAATTGAATAAAATAAGAGAAAGCTTATGATTTCTACTCTAAAAAATATGTCCACATCATACATGAATAATTAATCATCAACAAAGAGGAGAAAGTACCTTTTCCCGCCAAAATATATATTTTGAGAAGGTCCCTATAGATCAGCATGAATGAGCTTTACATGCGCTTTAACTCTCAAGGATGGCTTAAGAAATGACAATCTATGCATTTTGCCATAAATATAGCCTTCATATACTTTCTTCTCAATAGTGATAGATGGAAGCCCAATAACCACATCCTTTTATCTGAGCACTTTTAGACTATTGAAGTTTAAATGGTCAAATCTCAGATGCCATAATGTGGGATCATCCACATTTTTGTAATTTAATGCATATTTTTTAGCAAGAGACATTATAAGAGAAAATACATTATAGGAAGTCATTTTTACTGTAGCAATTAATCGCCTCTTTTGCTTGTCAATAATGAAGCATTTTCCAAATTCGAATTTCACCATATAGCCTCTCTAGACTCCTTGGCCCTCACTTAATAAATTTTGAACTAGTCCAGGAACATAAAGAACATCATGAATAAATTTATAATTCTCATCTTTTGCTTTCACGACAATATTGCCTTTTCCTTTAACATTTTGGATTTACCATCCCCAAGAGTCACCTTGGACTTCATATTTTCATAAACGTTGGCAAAATAATTTTTATCTCTAGTCATGCGGTTTGAACAACCACTATCAAGATACCAAACATCATGTGATTCCTTTTGAAAATTTAAACAAGAGATAAATACTTGATCATTTGAGTCACTATTTTCTAAATAATTTGCCTCCTATTTATAGCAACAATCCTCATCAAAGTGAGTATGTCTCTTGCACCTTGTGCATTTATGGCTGGCAAATATTTATGTCATGACCATTTTTATTACATAATTTGCAATAAGAAGAAAAATTTAGCATTTTCTTTGTTTTCTTGATTTTGGAATCTTACTCTCCCCTGACTACGATTATTTGGTGACTTTCTTTGAAAATTAGCTCCATGGCTATTTTCTTCAATTTTCTTTTCTCTATCCCTTTTCAAAATATTGAATTTTGACAGGAAAGCTTGCTCCAGTGGTTGTTCCGAAAATCCAAGCATTCTTTCCTCACGGGCTTGAAAAGAACCCATTAATTCAACTAAGGAAAGCGTAGATAAGTCTTTTGATTCTTGTATAACAACTAGGTCATGGTCAAATTTATGAGGAAGACTTTTCAATATTCTTAAAATAATTCTCTTATCTTCTATTTTATTCACATTGGGAGAAGAATACTTGTATAGTTTCACTTTCCTTCATTAATAAAATATCAAAATCTTTCAATGATAATTAGAGATTAATGAAAATTACTCTATCATAATATTTAAATTCATTTTTTAAAATATTCTATGCCCCATTTGATGTTGTAGCCATCATGATTCTTGGATATGTTGTCTTGCCCACTCCTTATTGAATATATAGCAAGGCTTTTGCATCTCGCATTTAGTTTTCATATTATTATTTTTTCTTATTTTCATCATAGGATGGAAGTTTGATGTGATCCTTGGGTTGCTCGTAGCCATTTTGAACTAATTCCATAATCACTTTTGATATAAATAGGGCCTTTTATCTAGATACTCCAAAAATTGCAGACTTTTCTTTCAAATATGGGAACTAATGCTTGGATATAATTAAATATAGTAATGGAAGTTATTGAAAACATACCTTATAATATGTTCTTATAACAGCAGCGCAATAGCGAAATCGTAGCTTTCACGGCTCTACGACGATGCTGGTGCTAATACCATTGATGGATTTTTAAATGAAATGAACGTGTATACATAGATGACTTTGAAATGAAAGGAAGGAGATTTAAATGGAGGGAGAGGATAAAAATATGAGACAACAAATGTGTTGCTAGAAGAGATGGGTTACAAACTCGTTACACTCTGATGAGGTATATTTTGAACTATGGGTCTACTACAATTATATGATTTTAGTCTATGAAATTATGTGATTTTTCACATGTAAAAAAAAAGAAGAAGAAGAAAAAGAGAGAGAGAGAGAGAATGCAAATGACTAAAATAATAATAATAATAATAATAATAATAATAATAATAATTACGAAATCACAGATAGCCAAGGGAAACAGAAATATATGAACGAAAAAATATATGAAAAAAAATAAAAAGGAGCAAATATATATATATATATATATATAATTGACCGGCAAAACGAAATGGCCAAACCATAAAAATAATCTACCATATATATAAAAGAGGTCACCGGATTCCACGAGCCACCAAAATGCGTGCAGAAAGCCTCGGAGCCAGCAGAGTTATGTCCACGGATTCTAATCGCGGCACTTGTGGGCAACTGATTTGATTAAAAAAAAAGAAGAAGAAGAAGAAAGAAGATATATCATAGTAATAATGATAGAAATTTGTTTGCAAAAAAAAAAACCGACATCTTGAGCATTATAGCAACTGGTTGTCTATGTGGCCATCTGAATGCATAAGAAAAAAAAAAAGAAAAAAAAAATGATGATGCATGTGTAGCACAAAAATGAGCATCAGAGTCTTGCCTGGAAAAAAAAAAGGAAAAAAGAAAAAAAACGAAAAGGAAGGAGGAGTTTCTGTTGGAATTTTGTGGGGAGAAGACAAGTCTAGGCAGCTGGGACGACACAGTTCCATCAAAACGAGTGGAAAAGCAAGAAAAGAACCGGTTACAGAATCTGAAAGAAGCTGCTAAAGTTAATGCCTTGCCAAGCCATGTACAACTTGCTGCAACATCGTTGCCCATAACTGGAACCCAATCTACACCGCAGAAAGCTAGTAAAGACGAGTAAGCTAATGTTGCTGGAATGGCTACAACTTCAACTGCGAGTGTTGGAAAATTTGACAAGAAGCTGCCTAGAGAGAAGCCTGCCAAACATTCGGGAAAGTACCGCAAGCTCCTACCTGTTGTGGAAGGAATGGGAATGGGAGCATAAGAGAAGCAGCAGACTGACAAGATCCTCAACTAGTTGATGTCCAAACTGTCACGACCCCATCCTAGGGTTGTTGACCACCCTCATTGGGCAACAAACCCGGATCAGTTATGCTTTAATGAATTTAATAATTAATACTCCATTCACTAACATCCGAAATTTATCACATTTTTTTCACTAAGTTAATAGGAATAATTTCCATTAATTTATTACAAGCCAACAATTAAAAATAAATAAATAAAAATAAAATGTCTCTGCTGCACCATCTTAGCCCATTAACCCGCACTATTGACCAGATGGTCCCGCCTCTCCTGAAATTTAAATTACTCAGGAATGAGTTAAATAACTCAGTAAGCAAGAAATAAACCACGTATATAATGGCGTATAACATCATGAAAGCACCATAGGAAATGCACAAACCACTGACCCAATGTGTAAGGTTATCCACACTGCTCACAATGGAGCAAACTCACGGCCTTTCTGGGCACAACACACAGTCCACAAAGGGACAAATCACAGCCCATTAAGGTAATACCACACTATCCACAAAGGGACATTCCAAAGTAGCCTTCTAGCATGCATAGGACCTACTAAGGAAATAATTAAAACCAATACACATATCCTCGGAGTCCCACATATGCAATTCCGTTCCACTTGGTAATAATCATGATGCATTACACACACCATTCTCGCTTAAGCATCATAACAACTATCTTAACCCAATTAAATATTTTACCAACTAAAATAATGTGTCATCCACATTTAATTGGGTGAACCAACTCACTGAATTTAATTAAATAAATTCAAAAAAAAAAACTTCCATCATAACTAACAAGTAGTCAAAATGTCAAATAAACAACCACAAATAATCTACATAACTTGCTATTTCCATTTATTTCTCCATAATTCTGAATATGCTCTTTAGTTTAATCTGTAGATACTATATCAAATCTCACTCTTCTTATTCCAATAATCTTATTAGAGAATAAAAATAATTTATTGGAATGTAATTATAAACTCTTGAATCCATCCTCTATTATAAACCATAATTTAATTTATCCTCCACCATACCCTATTTAACATTTGTTAAACAAAACGTCGTACAATTTATAGTTGTCAACACAAAGAATATCAAATAATTAATTCATTATTATATAAATTAATTATATAATTGCTAGCACAAAATATGATCTGTATATTTTGTTTGTCCATAAATAACCATATCTCAAAAATGATTTTTGTATGAGATCCAAAAATTCATGGACGTATATTAACTTAGGAATGTGCGTATATTTTTAATTAACTAAAACCGACCGTCCATGGATCCTTGAAGTCCAGAAATTTAAAACGTACACACATTTATACTTTTATTTGACAAACATATAAATATGCTATACATATATATTATAATACAAGTACCGATTTCTGGAAGTTTTCAATAGATATGAGATAATATATTATATTCCAAGTACCTGTCCAGGGCTTTCAAATAAAACACCGGTTAATATATCTCATATATATTATAAGCATTATAATTAAATTCAACCCAACTTCCATTACAATTATTTTCTTCTATTAAAATTTTATCTGTTATAAATAACCGACCAGTTCCATAAAATATATATATGCAACATATTATAAATACCCGTCTCTTCAGGATATAATATATATTAATATAACATGGAAGCCGACAGTTTTTATATTCCCTCAAACACGTATATAATATTGTGTATATATATATAACGCCGGTTCTGATCTGGAAGGTTTAAACCTTTAGAAATAAATGTAAAATTATATTATAGATATCCTACCAACAATGCTTTCCAGCATATAATTTTATCACCAGAAAAATTCTAAAACACGATAGCATAACCCACGTTATTATCACAACTCTACTTAAATTAAAATTCCCTTGGTAGTGCATAACTGGCGATGAATATACATATATTATGCTGAAAATTTTTATCTATAATATATACATTCAAATATCAGCAACGTAAGCAACGTTTTAAAATGCCGTCATAACATATAAATATAGTTTGTACAGGTCATGACGGTCCAGGAGGTTTGGGCTTCCATAAAAAAAAATAATAATAATTTAATGTATTACGTTGTATCTTAAAGTGCCGGCCCCAACCCCTGAAAATTCTCAACTTCACATGAATAAAAAAAAAATTGAATTATATTAACGACGCTCAAGTTATGAAGTGAAATTCATAAATTCTAATGCATAATAATTACTTAAATAAAACGGTACTTAACCTTGACGACCATATCAGAAATATAAAAATTACTTCATACCATTCCCGGTTAACCAAACTGTAATTTTTATATGATATAATGGTCCCAAACTAAATCAAATAATCAACTAACACAATCTGCAACTAATAATTATAAATAATATCTATCAATGCTCGGAATCACAAATATTATTCCATCATAATCACCACTATGCTAGATCATTTTCTTGTAGCTAGCCGTTCCTGTGAAAGTCATTAAATAAATAATTTTCACAAGTTATCTCCAAAATAGCTAAATTAATATACTATACGTGGCTCTAAAATAGATTTAATTATTTCTTCACTTACCTTTTTGTAGAACCCACGGAGGGATTTTCTGAAAAAATATTTTGTTTCCTTCTCAAGTTCAATCCGCAACAAATTCTTCCTTTCCCTTCCAAACTCCGTTCACTATTTCTTTTCTCCCGCATCTCATTCCATTTAATCTCAATCTCCCATTATTCTCTCTAATGCTTTAAATTTTAAAATTTAAAATTTGAAAATCAAATCTTATCTCTTTGTGGGTCTCATATAGTTAACTGCTAAAAGAAAAAATTATCTAATTTTACTAAGGTGTGATTCGATCCCACTACCTCAACTTTCCTTGTCATAAATTCAAACCATCTTAGCATTTTAACAATTTGTTAATTTAAATTAAAATTTAATTTAAATAAATATATTTGAGACCCTATTTTTCTTGAAATTATATTTACCCACCTTAGTCAATAAGTCAAAGTAAGTAAGTCAATCCGGCCACCTCAGCTATTTTTTACTGACACATCAGACGGTCAAAAATTCAACGGTCAAAAATTCAACGTGCCACAACAGTATGCCACGTCAAGTCAACATATTTAAGTTGGGTTATTACTAAAACACTCCAGTGAGATCCTTAATGTTGATAAGGTTGTTTCTATGTACAATGTCCAGAGTGAAAAGAAAAGACGAAAGGCTCATCAGTCATCTTCTTCTTCAACCTCAAGCAAGCGAAAACCGAAGAAGAAATCTCTTAAGAAATCTTCAAAGAAGGGGAAGGATAGAGAACTGAGAAGATCGATAGAGACGGAAACTAGAAAGGGTTTTGAAACAATAAGGAAAGCGAAGTTGCGTATGTGAAGACGCCTAGAGACTAGAGAGTGGAAACAGAAATAAAATGGCAGACAAAGCTCCTGTAGCTTTCCTTAAAAAGCGCAAAAAAAAGAAGAGAGGATATAAGCTGGCAGATGGGGCCAGTCCTCACTGGTCGATGAAATCCAAGAAGCGTCAGTAGGCTAAGGAGAGGCGTGACGTTCTGCTAATGGGTTGCTGCTCGGTAACACCTACAGAAGAATGCTACGATAGTAAGCTGGGAGTTGACGGATTCAAAAGATGCCAAGGAATACGAGTGAGTTATGGACGAAAGATGTACCTGGATTCGAACGAGAGACGATTAACGGGAACAAGGATGGCCACAGAGAGCTGCACCCACAAGCGTTTAATCGCAAATCGGCAGCTTTTGCCGTTGCCAAGGCTCGTTTCTGGAGATGTAGCTACCGGACTATGGACCGAGAAGGAAAGGAAAAGCAGAAACGCCCGGTCTCGGCCAGATGACAGCGACAATTGAGACGTAGCGAGAAGGTGCTGCTGTTTAAAATATATAATAATAATAATAATAATAATAAATGGAGAGAAGAATGTTGCGTGGAGATGTGCTCCCCATGAATGCGATTCCACTGGAGGAAGAACGTTCCGCGTGAATGCGGTTCCGCGGAAGCTTGCATCCACAAAATACCTTTAGCTGCGAAACCCGCACAAAGTCGGCCACTTGGCTTCTCATTTGGAGACACGACGGAAACGAGACGGAGCTCTGAAGACAAGTATTTTCAGCTCCTTCCAAGAGAGAACATAAGTTCTCAAGATTTTCTTTTAGGTAATAAAAAAAAGTTTCTATCTTATAATATATATATATATATACATGTATATGAATTATTTGTTAAAAAATACTTTTCCCAACATGGATATATGTGCACTATTAAAAAATATATATGCATATATACATTATTATTATTTAAAAAAAAACTACTTTTCCCAACATGGATACTCCCCGACCGGCGGGTTGAATTGACAGACGGGTTAAGTATATATATATATATATTTTTTATATATGCATTATTAAAAAATATATGCATATATACATTATTATTATTTTAAAAAAAACTACTTTTACTATTGTGGATACTCCCCGACTGGCGGGTTGAATTAACACACAGGTTAAGTGTGTGTGTATATATATATATTATATGCGCTATTCAAAAATATATATATATGCATATATACATATATATTATTTTTTAAAAAAAAACTACTTTTCCTAACGTGGATACTCCCCGACTGGCGGGTTGAATTGACACGCGGGTTAAGTATTTTTCTCCCTAAAAAGAATAATATATATTTTCTATATTTATACATATATACATATATTATTATTATTATTATTATTATTTTTACAATAAAAAAATATAATAATATATATACATAAAGGCCTGGGAACTCGGCATCTCACGGGCGCTATATATATAAATATATATGAGAGCTGTTCCGGTGCAGTGACGCTGCACCGGAACAGCGGTACAGTGGCCCTAAAATGGGGCACACATGATCATGAAATCATGATCTAATCCACCCATTGTATTTAGAATAATGTATTCTACTACCATACCAATTTTCATCACAATCAGATATGTATATGGGCCCCATCTGAAAATGGTACAAATCCAACGTAATAAAATAGTGTATCTGATTGGGATGAAAATTGGTATGGTAGTAGAATACATTATTCTAAATACAATGGGTGGAGTAGATCATGATTTCAAGATCATGTGGGCCCCATTTTGGGGCCACTGCATCGCTGTTCCGGTGCAGTGATGCTGCACCAGAACAGCATCCTATATATATATATATAAAGCCAAGTATTTTTTATGATAAAAATATATAATAATATATATATAAAAGCTCGGGATCCCGGCATCTCATCGGGCGCGCCATATATATATATAAAACTAAGTATTTTTTATATTATAAAAATATAATAATATATATAAAGGCCCGAGATCCCGGCATCCCACTGGGCGCGCCATATATATATACAAAGCTAAGTATTTTTTATGATAAAAAATATAATATATATATATAAAGGTCCGGTGTCCCGGGATCTCACAGGCGCGCTATATATATATAAAGCTAAGTTTTGTTTCTTACATGATAAAAAATTTATAATAATATATATAAAGACCCGGGATCCCGACATCCCACTGGGCGTGCCATATATATATATACATATAAAGCTAAGAATTTTTTATGATAAAAATATAATAATATATATAAAGGCTAGGGGTCCCGGGATCCCACGAGCGCGCCATATATATTTATATATATATATAAAGCTAAGTATTTTTATAATAAAAATATATAATAATATATAAAGGCCCGGGATCCCGGCATCCCACTGGGCGTGTCATAGATATATAAATCTAAGTATTTTTTATGATAAAAAAAAAAATATATATATATATATATACATGTCTCATGGGCCTCCAAAAATGAAAATATTTTGCTTCTAAAATATATATATGTGTCCTGCGTGCGTCCAAAAATGAATATTTTGTTTTCTAAAATATATATATGTGACCCGCGAGCGTCCAAAAAAATATTTTATTTTCTAAAAATATATATACATGTCCCGCGGGTGTCCAAAAAAATATTTTGTTTTCTAAAAATATATATACATGTCCTGCGGGTGTCCAAAAAAATATTTTGCTTTCTAAAAATATATATACATGTCCTGCTGGCCTTCAAAAATGAATATTTTGTTTTATAAAATATATATATGTGTCCTGCGGGCGTCCAAAAATGAATATTTTTTTCTAAAATATATATATGTGTCCCGCGGGCGTCCAAAAAAATATTTTATTTTCTAAAAATATATATACATGTCCCGCGGGTCTCCAAGAATGAATATTTTATTTTCTAAAATATATATGTGTACCGTGGGCGTTCAAAAAATTTTTTATTTTCTAAAATATATATATATGTTCCGCGGGCGTCCAAAAAAATATTTTGTTTTCTAAAACAATATATACATGTCCTGCGGGCGTCAAAAAAAATATTTTTCTTTCTAAAAATATTTATACATGTCCCGCTGGCCTTCAAAAATGAATATTTTGTTTTATAAAATATATATGTGTGTCCCGCGGGCGTCCAAAAAAAATATTTTGTTTTCTAAAAATATATACACATGTCCCGCCGGCATCCAAAAAATATTTTGTTTTCTAAAAATATATATACATGTCCCGCGGGCCTCCAAAATTGAATATTTTGTTTTCTAAAATATATGTATGTGTCCCGCGGGCGTCCAAAAAATATTTTGTTTTCTAAAATATATATGTGTCCCGCAGGCCTCCGAAACTGAATATTTTGTTTTCTAAAATATATATGTGTCCCGCGGGCGTCCAAAAAAATATTTTGTTTTGTAAAAATATATATACATGTCCCGCGGGCGTCCAAAAATAAATATTTTATTTTCTAAAATATATATATGTGTCCCGCGGGCGTCCAAAAAAGTATTTTATTTTTAAAATATATAATATTGTCCCACGGGCGTCCAAAAAGATATTTTATTTTCTAGAAATATATATACATGTCCAGCGGGCCTCCAAAAATCAATATTTAGTTTTCTAAAATATATGTGTCCCGCGAGTGTCGACAAAAATATTTTATTTTTTAAAAAATATATGTGTCATGCAGGCGTCCAAAAAAATATTTTGTTTTCTAAAAATATATATACATGTCCCGCGGGCCTCCAAAAATGAATATTTTATTTTCTAAAATATATATTTGTGTCCCGTGGGCGTCCAAATAAATATTAGTTTTCTAAAATATATATATGTGTCCCGCGGGCATCAAAAAAATATTTTATTTTCTAAAATATATATGTGTCCCGTGGACGTCCAAAAAAATATTTTGTTTTCTAAAATATATATATTTGTCCCGCAGGCGTCTAAAAAAATATTTTATTTTCTAATAATATATATACATGTCCCGCGGGCCTCCAAAATTGAATATTTTGTTTTCTAAAATATATGTATGTGTCCCGCGGGCGTCCAAAAAATATTTTGTTTTCTAAAATATATATGTGTCCCGCAGGCCTCCGAAACTGAATATTTTGTTTTCTAAAATATATATGTGTCCCGCGGGCGTCCAAAAAAATATTTTGTTTTGTAAAAATATATATACATGTCCCGCGGGCGTCCAAAAATAAATATTTTATTTTCTAAAATATATATATGTGTCCCGCGGGCGTCCAAAAAAGTATTTTATTTTTAAAATATATAATATTGTCCCACGGGCGTCCAAAAAGATATTTTATTTTCTAGAAATATATATACATGTCCAGCGGGCCTCCAAAAATCAATATTTAGTTTTCTAAAATATATGTGTCCCGCGAGTGTCGACAAAAATATTTTATTTTTTAAAAAATATATGTGTCATGCAGGCGTCCAAAAAAATATTTTGTTTTCTAAAAATATATATACATGTCCCGCGGGCCTCCAAAAATGAATATTTTATTTTCTAAAATATATATTTGTGTCCCGTGGGCGTCCAAATAAATATTAGTTTTCTAAAATATATATATGTGTCCCGCGGGCATCAAAAAAATATTTTATTTTCTAAAATATATATGTGTCCCGTGGACGTCCAAAAAAATATTTTGTTTTCTAAAATATATATATTTGTCCCGCAGGCGTCTAAAAAAATATTTTATTTTCTAAAATATATATGTGTCCCGTGGACGTCCAAAAAAATATTTTGTTTTCTAAAATTTATATATTTGTCCCGTAGGCGTCTAAAAAAATATTTTGTTTTCTAAAAATATATATACATGTCCCGCAGGTCTTCAAAAATGAATATTTTATTTTCTAAAATATGTATGTCTCCCATGGGTGTCCAAAATTTTTTTTTTCTAAAAATATATATATGTGTCCCGCGGGCGTCCAAAAAAATATTTTATTTTCTGAAAATATATATACATGTCCTGCGGGCCTTCAAAAATGAATATTTTGTTTTCTAAAATATATATATGTGTCCTGCAAGCGTCCAAATAAATATTTTATTTTCTAAAATATATATGTGTCCCGCGGGCATCCAAAAAAATATTTTATTTTCTAAAAATATATATACATGTCCCGCGGGCCTCCAAAAATGAATATTTTATTTTCTAAAATATATATGTGTCCCGCGAGCCTCCAAAAAAATATTTTATTTTCTAAAAATATATATACATGTCCCGCGGGCCTCGAAAAATATATATTTTTTGTCCCGCGGGCTCCCAAAAAAAATATTTTGTTTTAAAATACACAAATATATCTTAGAGACCTTCAAAAAAATATGTATGTATATTATTAGAAATTGTTTTATATATGCTTCTCCTAAAGTAAATACTCCCCAGGTAGTAGGTTAAGTCAATACACGGGGCTAAGTACCTTTCTATTATATGTATATATATATATATACATATATATATGAAAAAAACAACCTCTTTGCTCAACCCGAGCCTTAATGTCCGAGCAAGCCCTCTTGGGCTCAAGACCCTCCAATAAACCTGCTTAGGCCCGAAACTTCCAGCAAGTCCAGGATGGGCCCAGAACTCTTCAACGAGCCTACTAAGGCCCAAGACCCTTCAACAAGCCCAGTTGGGCCCAAAATCCCCCAATAAGCCCAGTTGAGCCCAAATTGATTGAGTCAAGCTCGGTAGGCCCAAACTCTTCTCAACATGCATAGTTGGGCCCAAACCTCTTTAGATGGTCCAAGTTGACCCATACATATTTTTAAACTTCATTTAAATTCATTTCTTGGTAAAACCACCCAATTATTCAATCCAGAGACTGATGGCGGGACACGCTAACTTATGAAGCTAAAAACGAGAGACGCTGGTCTGCTATGCAAATCCAGAAGCTGAAAGCATACTTAGCTTGCTGTGTAGGGTCACTAGTGTAGCCGACGGGCCCCTCACTATGCCCAAACCGAGTCATCGCTGGTCGACGGGCTAAGCATAAATTCGCATTTAAGTCATGGCGCGTGGCGTCATGTACCCCTCATTTAAGTCATGGCATGTGGCGTCATGTACCACACATTCGAGTCACGGCTCAAGGCTAAGTGTACTCACTTATCTTTATATTGTTGTCAGATACGATTTTTCGTGCACTTGTAAAGACGTAGAAAGATCTTCTACGCATTTCGTCATTATTTCAATAAAAATAAGCATTTCTTTATGGACTATTATATTCAGCTCTTTTAATCAAGGGTTTTCTTGTTGGAGATGTAAAATCAGAATGTGGAATAAAATGTAAAATATTTCTGTGATATACTTTTCGGAGTCGGTTAAAGAATTAAATGCTTTAAAATTTTGCTGGGGAATTAATCAAGCATTTATTTTCAAAACAATTTACAATTTTTCACGAGGCCAGAACACACTCCTATGAGAAGGCCACTGCCCCCTTTTATGGTCTCTCTTAAACAAACTTCTATAGTAGATTTTTAGAATTGATAGCTAGATGAAACCTCTAAATTATTTTGAGGTAAAATAATGCCGCCATCTTGAGCTAGAAAAGTCTAACTTTTCATTCTGTCGACTTGCCACCGTCACGCAACTCGCATGATTTTTTTCCCCATGCAGCAGGTTGCCACCGGCTTTTAAGTGAAATCCAGATTTGTCTAGATTTACATTTTTAACAGAGCACAGCAAGCATGTGCCAACAGCCAAAGCTCCGGCCGTGGTGTCCATCAAGGGCACGTTGACGCAATTGTCGCGTACGTGGATGGTGACGGTGGAGGCGGCATCGGGCCAATGTAGATTTTGAGACAAGTCAAGCAATGATGCGGAATTGCGGATGCTGGTAGTGAGATTGATGTGCTGCTAGCGAAAGCATAAAAAACAAGGTCCGCAATGACAACGTCTATATCACAGCTTCAGTTTTGCATGTGAATTTCAAGGATCTTATGCATGGAGTACGTCGTATTGTAGTGCATGATTTTCATTTCCAATTGCACTACCGTTATTATTCTTTTGGTGATCCTCTGGACCGTTGATCAGATTGATTTAGTCGTACGAGTAACTGTCCATAACTCTATGAAATTTTCAATGCCTGAATAAAATCATCCATTGTGCCTTGTGGATGACACTTGGGGGCTGCCAAAATTCTTCCTTGCGTGCTTATTAAATTTGTATATTGTTGGTATTAGCTTTATTACAAAGTAAATTTTCTGATGGGTCAAAGCCTATTAGGTAGGTATCATTTTTTTCCTTTTTCACAAGGGGCTCATGAAGATTTTCTATTTTGCATGAGCAGACTTCAACAACCAGCATGCCAATGACTTGTCCTGACTAGACTGGGTTCCATGTTCTTGATACAAAAGTTGCATTTTGTTTTGCTGTTTGGAGGAAAATTGGACTACTTATACAATTTTGCTATTTTTTACTTGGCAAATTTTTTTATTGCACTCACCAAGCTTCCTTTTTTATCTCTGGGCTAAGCAAATGTCTCGTTTAGCTCATTTCAAAAAACTTATTTTCAACAATTTATTTTTTAGTACACTTATTTATCTAAATATATTTAACATATGAACCAAATTTTACTATTTTTAAATATGTGTATTTATATTTTTAAAATTTTTAAAGATAAGAGTATTTTAAATACATACATACACATAGATGCTTTCAAATCTTAAAAAAATATATAAACATAGTTAAAAATGGTAAAAATTTGGTTCATATGTTAAATACACTTAGATAAATAAATGTATGAAAAAATTTAAAAAATTGTTGTAAATAAGTTTTTTAGGTGGGTTAAGCGAGACATTTGCTTAGCTCAGACTAATAGAATCGCTCATCTTTTTATTATATATATAATAGCATTTTCTCCTATTGCACTGCATGGGTTCATCGACAGCTTTGATTTTCCATGGAGTCCGCCTACACGGTAGACATGGGTTTTTGTCATTTCATTTGAGCGTGGTTTGTTTCGCTTTTGCCATTATTTGCAAAATTTATTTTATTTTCAAGCCTTCTTCCTCACTAGGTTATATCCCATTAGTAGCAGCTATTGTTGTTTTTCCATCTTCTTTCTCTTAACATATGAGGGTATTTATGATGTTTCACACGAGTTAAATAGTAGTTTTAAACACCGTCATTGGGCAAGGTTTATGTAAAATATTGAATAATAATAATAATAATAATAATAATGATAATAATTTAAGTTGACTGATAAAAATTCACGTAGGACACTCTACGTGGCAAGGGTAGACTTTTTGACAAACTGAGCCAAATGAGTAATAATGGACCTTGACCAATTATTAATTACATATGCCACGGGTTATAGTTATATTTATATTTTTTGAATGTTATTTCAGCAACCTGTGTAGCTCGGTTGGCATACAGGTGGTCCAAGTGATCTTAGAGGTTTAGGGTTCGAGTAGGGGGTTCTGCAGAAAATAATTAATTTTTACACTTTTGTCTTCGTGGGCAATGGGCTCCATAGAATAAGATAAGATAAATATCCTAGCGGATAAGATAAGATAAGATAAGATTAGAATTGGAATTTAAGTTAAGTGATTTATCTTTTACTCCTTTCCTAGAATTTTAGAAAACATATGAGAACCCTTTTATAAAAAGGGGTTTGGAGAGTTGATGGATTTAGGTTTCCATCGGTAAAGTTTGAGGGAATTAGAATTGCGCAATAAGAGAAAGCTACGTAAGGCAAGTGAATTTTTATTTTGACTTTGATTTTGGATTCTAAATAATTATTTCGTGCCCGATTATTTTTAAATAATTAATTTTATTGGTTTCAAATTAGTTAATAAAGAAAAGGAGTATGAGTAATATAGTTTTGAATTGTGCATATTAAATTTTGAAAGGGAAGCAAGAAAGAAGTCCTCGATGTTAGAGACTTCTATTTCATTTCGGTTTAAGCATGTCTCTGTTGAAAAATATAATTAATTGCTTTTGGATTCCTGTGCATAAAAAAAAAAGAAATAAGGCACATCATTATTATTATTATATTATTTTTAAATGCATGAGTGGTGGACCGAAATGCTTGGAAAAAAGGACGGTTTAATAAATTAACAAATCCAAGTGATGCCCGTCGAAGGTATATGGAGAATTCATCGTAGACTAGCTTTTAGGCTAAAAGCAACCTTTTTTTCTTGCTTTTTGATACTTAATGCATTTTATAATTTGACGCTTCTGATGTTCTAATGGTTTGGATTTTGGAATGGGAATTAACGTGCAGCCACTACATCCGTGTGGGCTAAGTGAGAAAAGGCCAGGTGGGATCCATTTGTAGAAGGAAAATAGAGATAATGTGGCTTCAAGTGGACTGTTCATTTCTTTCGGTTATAATTTGTCCATTTTAACTCTGATTTACATTATTAAATAGTCCATTTCAAAGTTTTTGATGATTTTGGACTCAATGGAAGGGTTTGATTTTGGATTTGATGCCTAAGTTTTAAGATATTAAATTAAATGATTATTTTATCATTTAATTAAGTTTTATTTGGGTCATTATTCATTTTTAAATAATTTTCTACTTTCTAGTCATATTGAAACTAACCCATTATTTTTACAGGTGTACCAAATCAAGTGGGACACTAGCATTTTGGATTTAAAAGAAGATTTTCAAGAATAATTATTTTCATTTATTTATTTTAAAGGAATGTATTGAGAATGATAGACTTGTAAAATTTCTTTTTCTTTGTGCCTTAGAATTTTGAAATTTTTATAAAATTATAATAATTAATTTGTCATAAATGTGTGATTGATCTTAGGAAATTGCATTAAATACACGGCCCGGAATTACTTTTCTGGACCTGTATGTTACAGTTTAAAATGCAAAGGAATAAAATTTTCAAGATTTAAAATGCAAATAGGCAAAATTAGAAAATTTAAAATGCCAAATAACTCATAGTTTGCAAAATTTCAAGTTCTAAATATGCACTAAACTTCGAGGCCTTTTGTAAGTCTGCCTAAACAACCCTTCCATATGACCCTCATTTACTTTGTCAAACCTCATGACACTCGAGAGCCTGGCCCCAACTCGTCCTCTTCCCAATCTCTCCCCCTTTCAATTATATTTTTCTATTTTCCCACCACCACCAACATCATAAACCTTCATAGTTTGCTAGTATACCACTTGCAGATCCAACTCATTACGAAGAAGTTCAAGATTTTGGAGATGTCGCTCTTTAAACTAGAATCCAACCTTATTGGCTATATCATCCACTAGAACATTCGCCTGAAACTCAAAGATGACATACGAAAGGGTCAAATGGTAAGCCTTGCCTTCTAAGTTGGATGAGTAGGGATGAGGTTATGATATGTGCAAAATCAAGGATACGAAATTTTCCGAAAACAAAAGATTAATTTTTGCATATAAGTCATTGATCAATAATACACTCATATCCATAAGTTAGCCAAAATTGTAAGTATGATTCACAAGATTTGTATAAAAATGCAAATATGTCTTTTTGTTTAAATGTCATTAAAATTTTATGTAAAGTAATAAAAATGTCCTTTTTAACTTCATGGATATGCTTTAATTTTTATAAGAGCATTTTTGTCTATTCACAAAGAATTTAATGATTGATATTTTATACAATCTTTGTGGATATTTTTGCAATTTTAGCAAACGTAAAAACTTAGATTAATATGCAATATTAATCAAACTTTATAGACATTTTGTAAAAATTTCTTTTCAAAAATACAAGAAGAGAAATGATCCTATTAGCCGGTCTAAGTAAATGGCTCATTTAGCTCACATAAAAAAACTCATTAAAAATATTTACTTTTCGTTTTTTTCTTCGTACACTTATTTAACTAAGAGTATTTAACATATATACCAAGTTTTACCATTTTTGAATATGTTTATATTTGTTTTTTGAAATTTTTAAATATCCATGTTTAAAAATTTTGAAAAAAAATATACACATATCCAAAAATGATAAAACTTTATTTATATATTAAATACACTTACATAAACAAGTGCACGAAGAAAAAATAAAAAATAGATTTTTTAAATAAAATTTTTAAGGTAAATTAAGCGAGTTATTTGCTTTAACAGGATCATTCCTCCACAAGAAAACAAGAAGACCCAAGTAAAGATAATTCAAGGAGCCGAAGCGTACGACCTTATCATCGGTCCCTCGTGCCCGACCATCGTTCCCAACCTTCACTTGCTCTGAGTGAGGAATTTGGCACCGTTTCATCCGCCATCGCTGTATTCCAGATTTCCAGGGACCCAAAAGCCCGTCCCGAAGAAAGCCCACATCCGTTTCCTCTGTTGTTTTTCTTATTCCCAACTCCTCTCTCTCTCTCTCTCATGCTCTTGCAAAAGACGGTCACCATCTTTCTCTTCTCCTTCTTCCTCTTGCTTCTAATTTCTTGCTTTCTTCCTAACACACACCCATTTCTGTCAGGTCCGCCACCAGCCTTTGTTTTCAATTCCACTAGCTTCCCACGCGACGAGGAATATAACTACATCGCCGTTGGCGGCGGCACCGCCGGCTGCCCTCTCGCCGCCACCCTATCCCAAGACCTCACCGTCCTCCTCCTCGAGCGGGGTGCTAGCGGCCTCTCCTTCCCCACCATCATGACGCCCGACGGCTTCCTTGTCACCCTCATGCACACTGACCACCACGACTCGCCGGCTCAAGCCTTCGTCTCCGAAGACGGCGTACCCAACGCTCGAGGTCGGGTCCTCGGCGGCAGCAGCGCCATCAACGCGGGCTTCTACAGCCGCGCCGACGCGGGCATCAGGTGGGCATTTGTCATGTGCGCTAAATCGAGTGTTTATAAGTCTGTGAGAACGTCAAATTATCACAGTTTTATTTTTTTAATTTTTTAATCAGTTGGTATCAAAAAGTTGTAATAGAAAATAAATGGACGGTTCAGATCATTGGATTGGACCCAAAAGTACGTTCATCCTGCACTCCTAAAATTGTTTTTTGCGTTTGTTTTTGAAGGTATGTTGGAATGAAGATTTTGGAGGAGAGGAGGGCATGGGCGCGAGAACAAGGACTGTAAAAATCTCTAGCCTACAAGTTACAGACGTGCGAAACTGATCTCTTGCTTTCGTTTTTCTCATTCTTTCAAATATTTTTTTTATTATTTCATTTGTATTGAATTTTTAGGATTAGGAAGAATAGTGTCTGTATGTTTTTATTATTTCATTTGTATTGAATTTTTAGGAAGAATTGCGTCTGTATGTTTTTACTATTTCATTTGTATTGAATTTTTAGGAAGAATTGTGTATGTATGTTTTTACTATTTCATTTGTATTGAATTTTTAGGAAGAATTGTCTCTGGATGTTCTTCATGAGCCATATGCGGGTTAATTCATTCTTTTGCAATGTTACGTGTTTTGAGTTTTTACAAGATAACTATCGAGGGAAGCCTCCTTAAATTTCACTTCGTAATTGCTTCCACTCTCTCCTACAAAACAGACTGGAATATCATCTCTGCAAGTTCCTGCACAACCAAGAAAAAGAATATACTTTTGTTTAGTCTGGTGTGGCAAATGTGTGAATCCTTGACATGAACATGCAATGAAGCAAATTAATCAGGTGGGCATTTGTCATGTGCGCTAAATCGAGTGTTTATAGGTCTGTGAGAACGTCAAATTATCACAGTTTTAACTTCTAGTACTATGTGATCCAAATGATAAGAATATGGAATTAGAGCATAATGAACAGTTCGAGATGCCCGGTCACCAATACCTGCTTCCCAGATGCAACTTTGGGTTCACCCCATTCCATAGTTTTCTTCTCAGATTCTGGCAGTTTCAAGCTCATGGAAGCTGCTGCAGCACAAAAAAGTACTTTAATTCTGAATGATAATTTCATGCGGTTAAGGTAGGCTGTCTGGATCAAATTAATTAATCTCACAGCAAATAAGCATGCAATCATAATCTATTTATTTTTCCTACCAATAAGCATCAAAACACTAAATTCCATGGAAAAATTCACCACCTTAATGGTTGTTATAATCGAATTCAGTCAGCACTACATCCAAACACAGCTTATGCAAAAATTAGACAGAAACACCAAGCTATGTCCAGAAAGCATAGCATGGTTACATTCGATATTAAGCTTGAAATCTCCTGCAAAATATAGATACAGTAAGTCAAAATGATTAAAAGTTTATGTGGGCTTCTGAAAAAATTAATTCAACTATTTCCCTTATGTAATTATCAATTGAATCATTGAACCTGGAACATATTGGATACCTTTACCATCAGTAATGCCATTATTTCAGTTCGGATTTTTGCGAGCCAGGTGTGGCATGCTTAGGCCATCCCCCATGGGCTTTAGTCTATTGCTGAATTTAATGGAATTTTAAACAGGTGTTTCATACCAAACCTTTACCATTTTATCTTTTGCGTAATTAATATTTCAACTGATCTCTAATCCATTTTTATCACTATTTATATATTCCCACCTTTAAGGGTAGATCATTAGAATGCATCTGAATTCCATAGAATAGAGAACCCATTTCCCAAGGGTTAATTGAGATGCACTTTACATAACGACCCTAACTTGTCATCATTACCTTCAATCATTGTCCCTATTTTCTAAGGGATCAAAAAGCTTATTCAACCGATATCAATTTTCCTTCTTCTAAATTCCATTCCAAGCCAATCCATTCAACCAATCACCCCCTTGTGATGTATTAGTTGTAATGAGAGTCTTGCTTTTAGAAGGTTTAACACATGGTACAAAGGTATCAAAATGAAACACTGGGGATATATCTCCAAAAAATAATGATTAAAAATGGGTAAAATCAAACTTGCTTCATAACTCCAAAAATAATAATTTATAATCATCAAGTTCACAAGATATCTGAAGTTCAATATTGACAATGGACTGCATATGGCATGTCAAGCTCCCAAAAAAGCCTACCCAATGCAACTAACTTAATGTGCACATCTGTGAAACTTAGCATGTCAGCATTTGTTTGCATGTAAAGCTAATTCAGGCAGTAGCATTCCTTTTCTTGTGAGATAAAATACATAGCCCTGATGTGTTTTTCAAACATGCATACACAAACATAATGCTATAGAATGTGCTCTTGGTTCCCTTTCCTAGGTGATTCGACCAATAACAAGAAACAGGTCTATAACAATAAAATTCTTACACCATCAAATTCCAACCAGTGACTTGATTAGCCACCAGCCCATGGCATTTTCTTTAGGAGAAAGTGTGGAAAATACTTTTAGTTTCTGGTTAAAGTTGAAGCTAATCATGAAAAAAGATTTGGTTGAATGTTGACTTGTCTATAAAAGCATTCAAAAATTATATAACAGGTATAAGAATAACTTATAAGGCCATATTTTTGTAGAGAACTTGTGGCTATGGCTAGGGGTGCAACTTGGTACCGGGTCGGTCCGAACCCGCCCGACCCGACCCAATACCAAAACCAAAAATGGGTTTTTTTTATATTTTTTTCAAAATAGACCCGGTTTCAATCCGACCCGTAGAAACCCGAAACCAAAACTGGGTTCACATCAACTCGGTACCAAAACCCGACCCGGTCCGAACCGGTGTAATTTATATAATTTTTTCATAAATTATACATGTTTTTTTGTAATATTAATATATATATCTTTCAGGCATTACCAATTCTAGTTCAGACAAATCACCTCTTCCTCCATTACCAAAGTATGCTTGAGGTAACTTAATTTCTAGGATGATTTTCATGATTATTATCTTCTTATTGTTACCAGTTGCATGCATTTTTTTTTTGTCTAGGTTGATGCATATTATTTTCAAAGATGTAAATTGAGGAGGAAGAACTTGATATTAGAAATGCAGATGGAAATCAAAGGAGAAATTACTTGGAAGTCTTTGAATAGTTTTTTAGTTTTTTTTGGAAACTTTGGAGACATGAACTCATTTGAATTTTGAATTTGTTTAAAAGTGGATGTAAACTTATTTAAACTTGAGATTTGTTTATATTGTCATTTTAAATTTGGATTGCACTTAAATTAGATTGGAATGTTGAACCATTATGCTTAGTGTATTTAGATTTAGTTGTTTTGAATAACGGTTATGTGGATTATGTTTGAATTTGAGTTGGCATGATAAATCTATTTCATATTATACTTTCTGTTAGTATGAGAAATTTGTTAGTTTGAATTTCAGATTGTAGTATAAATTCGATTCATATTTTAAGTTTATTGGTATGACAAGTGGTCAATTTCTATTTTAGCAATTTGTATGATAAATATTCAGTTTGAATTTAATTTTAGCAATTTGTATGATAATGTTTAGTTTCAATTACAAAGTTAGTATGATATGTTCATTTTCTATTTGCTACACTTGAGTCATTTCCATTAGCTATTAAATGGAAATAACCAACTAGTCATAAAACTAACTAATTTGTCATTTATTTGTGTTTATAGGGTGCCGAAAAATTGCTTGCAGAGTTTATTCAAAGAATATCGCAGAATTCAGCATGATGTTGCAGAATTCTTTGAAAGGATATTGTAGAATTCAGCGTGAGGCTTGACTTCATAAACACAGGTATGTATATTCTAATAATTTTCTTTTAGATTACAATTAAATTTGGAAAAAAATAGTTTATTGGTAACCCGAATTCTAACCCGAAACCAAACCAAAACCAATGCGAACCCAACCCGAACCCAGTCCGAACCCGAATTACATTCTTAGGGTTTGGGTTTGGGTTTACTCCAACCCAGTTGGCTTAGGGTTTGGGTTCACTCCAACCCGGTATAACCCGACCCGAGTTGCACCCCTAGCTGTGGCTGCATCCCAATCATACCTGAAATGACAAACTTAGTGTTGTAGATAATTGGCAGGAAACTACAGAGAATCTATTGAAAAAGTGTATAGTTTGAAGGGGGAAGCATACTGGTGCTTTGTTGGTTCTTGGGTTCAATCAGAAATGTTCCTAAAGAAAACTAAAAACGCAAGCATTAAACATAAAATAGTTAATACAGACATAAAAAGATGAAAGCATTTATCAGGGAGAACTAGAGCACCGAGATTAGTAAATAACTAAGCTTTGACTGAAGAAATTATGAACTACAGAGTGGAATAATATTCTCTAGCCTGCATAACTTTCCAGTCGAGACTTGCCTCGAAAATATATATTTTCTATGAACAGTTGATTAGGATGAAAGAAAACAAACAGGTCAAAACTATATAAGTTATAATGATATCATCAGCACTTATCTACTCTTTTTCCCAGGTGAATGATGCTGTATGCACAAATCCTGTTACACCTCCAATCAAGCAGCGCTTGGTTGGTCATGGCTGCTGAGATAAGAATTTCAGCAGGCACCATGGTGTGTTCGAATCCCATGTTGGGATTTCAAGCCGACTTTGAGTTGGGGGCATTTAGTCCCCCTTAAAAAATTGTGGTGGAAGCAGTTGGTCTCCCTTAGTAAATAGATGGAACTTGGAGTCTCCAAGGTAAAATTGGTGGAGCTAGTTGTATCCAGTATAAATGGACTTGATGTGTAATATCTAATGTCATGACGTACAATGTACAATTCCAATTAGGAAAAAAAATCCTGTTATACCATTCAACTCCATCCTGGACTACTTTCTGGAGACAACTCAAGCCAACTCAACCCTAACAGGGACAAATAGTCTAACAAAACAAATATCTAGACCTGGGGACAAATAGAGAATAGATTTAACATAACAATTCTCCAGTTTATGTTTTAAAATTAATTTCAATTTAGCTGGAGTGCTTACCATGAAACCCGATCTTTTTCTTGAAATCAACTGCTGCCTGAAAAAAACTTCCCTGGAAAAACAGTAAAAGAGTAATTACAAGCTGATTTTTTCTTACTTCTTCTTTTGGCCATAGCCAAGGAATTTGTACCATCCTCCCACTGCCAGAACTTTGTTTGGGCTCCAAAAGTGTCACCACCAGTCCCATGAAAAGTATGCCAAAATGCAACACTAAATCTAAACCGATCCTACAGCCATTAAATGATCATATCAGCAGGAGACTGGCATTATCATGTATCACATATCGTAAAATATTAAAACTTTTTTGTTGTTGAAAATGACTAATATAGCATCAGTTCACCTTCATTTTCCTGCCAAGAATCTCTTCATCAGCAATGTACCATTTATATGAAAGGGGATTCTTACTGTTAGGACCCTGTGACATGAAAAAAAGATTTAACCATCTGAGCCATTAGAATTCTTACAATGTCCAAAGCATTTTTGTCTGCAAACAACGATCTACAAATTTAGAGGAAAGGTTTTATGAGATATAGCCATAAGATGTACCACTTTGCACAACTCAGAATTGGGACTTCTGGATGACAGGACTGTAACACGGGACATTAATCTTGTAAGCTCAATCAAGATATGAGTGCATGATCTCTCAATTTCAGTCATTGGAACTATTTTAAAAAAATGATAAAGGAAATGCAACCATGCCACCTTAAATGGAGACGATCATTTAAATTTGAGTAATTAGATTACAAATGTCGAACAGTTTCATCCGCCAAATGTTAGAGCCTCACATTCAAAGATTGTAAAGCAAGAAGAACTCGTTCATAACAAATATCTGACAGTTTCAACCATCAACTGTTAGAGCCCCACATCCTGAGATTGCAACACGAGGACAAATTTTTCAATCTAATAATAAAGATTGAGAAGATATCTAGCATTTACATTATTTATCTCATACATTATTTTGTGAATACCAGGGAAGAATTCACCCTCCCAATTATCGAAAGCACCATTGCTGCATTTCGAACCAAGATTAACAGGGCATGTTGGTGGACCAGCAGCAATCTGCAGCCAATGACATAAAACAGTCAACATTTTTTTAAAGCAAACCAAAAAAAATATATACTAGAAAATGGTGAGAAAGAAAGAGAACTTACAGCTGCCAAGAACACCAAATTCAGAGAGTGTACAAACAAGCCAGCCTTCATTTTTTATTAGTTGAAGTTTTCCACTGAAATCAAGAGGCAAGTTAAGCACTATGGCAACAGACTACAGTGAATATAATTAAAAACACAAGCTTGGAAGCAAGAAATAAATAAGTGAAACCACTGTTTTCATTTAATTACGGTGGACACTTATATGTCACAAGTTAAATACATATAAAAGGGACTTGAAATCACGCCAACTGGCTCATTATCGGCAGATGGAACATATTCAAGGTAAAAATAGCAATATGATTATCACCGCATAGCAGAGCTGACCATCTAGTAAATGTGGCCATCTGATGATGCAAGTATCAACAGGATTAGACAAAAGATTGACATTGAATGTAATTTTTTCATTCTCACAGCCAATAAGTTGATTAGGGTTGGGAACTTCAATTTCAAAATCAAGTTAAAAATTAACTTTCTGTTCTTTACAAGCAGGCACTAGCATTCTAATTCCTCATTTTTGAATTCCAAATCTTTAGAAACCCATACGAGAAAACAAGAGAATATTTGCAACAACAAATATCATTACAATAAAATCCATATAGATTATAGATAGTGACACATAAACACATCCCTTCGATTTGATCGGCAGAAGACAAGACTTATCGTTTTTTGAACATTAAAAGACATGTAAATATACCAAATGGGAAATGTTAAAAAATGATCAATCTGCTACATCTTGACCTCTGGCCTGGGAATCACAAAAAAACCACCACTATAACGCCTACAAAGAACCAAATTGTTTGGGTTTTGCCTCAGTGGGTGTCCTCATCTACCACCACCACAATGTAGAACTGGAAACTAGCAAGCTGACAATACATTCGCATAAGGCAATCACAAATAAAGGCACATCTCCATCATGCCTTGCTTATTCCAACAGCTATTTCCTTCTTCCCTTTCTCCAACGCTTAAAACTTCTATTGCAAAAACCAGAGGGAAAAAAAAGGACGGGAAATTTTTCCTAAAAAAAGGAGAAAAAAAACCAAAAATCGTAAAAGAAAGATACAACTCGGTCGGGCAGAAAGGAAATGAAAAACCCCGTCTTCCAATACATGGTATGATAGTCTGACAGATACATGATAGAACAATTCAACCAGATTTAATCATTACTTCACCTCTGCCAATTTCAGCCAACGTATTATATTATTATCCAGTTGGCTGGCATGGTTGATAATTTCCTTCTCATTTACAGAACAAGCCAAAAATGGAGACATTAAAACTTAAAATCAGCCAAAATAACAAAAAAAATCAGTCTGTCAAGTTCCGTCGAACTACTATTCTGCATAATCCATCTAAAACAAAGAAGTACTAAATGCGTTCAATCAAAAAGTAAAACACGGAAAAGAAAAGCTTTTGAGGGTGGGAAAAGGAAAGACAACCCAAAATGAAAATCGACAAGAAGCAATGGAGAAATGGAGCGGCGATTGCGATGGTTTTTTCACCTGTAAAGCTCAGAGAAGCGCTTGGAGGCCAAGGCCTTCTCCAGTGACATGTAAGCAATACAGGTAAGAATTTAGGAGTGGGTGCACTGAGCCTCAATGCACCCAGGTGTACTATACCTATTTTTTTTATTTTTTTTAAAAATGTTTTTACACAACGGTTAATCTAGGTTTATTTAACATATGTATCAATTTTTACTATTTTTCGAGATTTTTAGATATTTTTTTAGATTTTTAAAAATCAGTGGCATTTTCGGTAATTTAAAATTACTCAAAATGCCACTGATTTTTAAAAATCTAAAAAAAATATCTAAAAATCTCCAAAAATAGTAAAAATTGATACATATGTTAAATAAACCTATATTAATATCTTCATGAAAAAAATTTCAAAAAAAATAAAAAAATAAAAAAAATAGGTGTAGTACACCCGGGTTCATTGAGGCTCAATGCACCCGGGTGCATAGGATTGCACTCCAAGAATTTAATGGTTATATCTTCCAGCAGCGATCCTTTACGACCGTTCGGAAACCGGTCAAAAAATATTTTTTTTTTTGAAATTTTTTTTATAAACACGTTAATCTAGTTATATTTATTCTATAAATCAAGTTTTACCATTTTTGAAAATGTATATATTTATTTTAGTTTAAATTAAATATAAATAGATTAACATGTTTATAAAAAAAATTTCAAAAAAAAATATATTTTTGACCGGGTCGTAAAGGATCGCTGCTCGATAGCTCATGAGTTTAGCTTATAATAATTTGATGAAGAAAAAAAAGATATTTTAATGTATGGTCCCCGAATCGAACAACCTTTTATATATATATGGGAAATAATCCAGTGCATGCGACTCCACCGTGCAGTCCATGCATTGTGGGCCCCACTTGATCATAAATAGAAAATCCGCCCCACCCATTGGATTTAGAATTGTTCACTTTATTAGCATACCAATTTTCATCCAAATCCAACATGTGTGTAGTCCCCATCTTAAAATGGTGCAAAATCAACGTAATAAAATAGTTTAATGTAAATATCAAGTTTAAAGTGGTTTTTTCAACATCTAAACCGTCTAAAGTAGATTTATATATGGATAAATAAGTGTATAAAGTTTCATTACAATCTAAAGTTTCATTCTCTCTCTATATATATATATATATCTATATACACACACGATGCCCAAAAAATGGACCCCACACATATTCAAATATAATAAAATTTTATATAATTATTTATCCATATGTAAATCATACTTTAGATGGTTTAGTTGTTAAAAAATTATTTTAAAATTATTATTTATATTAAACTATTTTATTACGTTTAATTTGTATCATTTTCAGATGGGGTTCATACACATATCCAATTGAGATAAAAATTAATAAGATAATAGAATACGTTATTCTAAATACAATGGGTAAAGTAGATTATTTATATCAAATTTGATTACTCCTCCATATATATTTATATATATATATAAGATGAAGTGCTCCACAAACCTTTGTTGCTACTGTACACCTCACCTGTTGTCGCAAACAGAGCTCTGTATTCTGACCACGAGATTCATCAAAGGCAGCATGGTAGAAAAGGTTGTAAGAAGGAATATCAGTTTTAGCCTCGGTGAATGGATTCCAAAAAGTGACGTGTGACTTGTGCAATGAAAGTAGTCAGTCAATGGGAGATCCACGAAGTCATAGGCTTTGAAAAGCTTTTGACGACCCAAGCTGAAAGATTTTGTTATTATGAAATATGTGCCCATCAACGCTCACACTTTGGGAGCAGTAGCAACGGCAGTTACTAAGGGTATTGCAGTAGCGTGTCTTTGGTAGTTGAGCTTCATAGCTTGCATGGTGCACGAAATGCTAAATAGTCAATATTTTTGTCAAGAATCTCTAATATTGCATTCAAGAAATCTTTGGGAAGTTCGGACTAGACAAGTAACTCAACTTATCTTTGTTATGACCACTCACACGGAATAACTGGAACTCAAGTATCTTGCCGTCTTCATGCCGTCAGACAAACAAATATATGTGATTAGACCAGGTGAGCGTAGACACTTGGTTAATAATGCATCCATAACATAAGACTTGTGAATGAGGAACCACCAAATCCATCTTCCTGAGCCACAACCGACACATCTTCCTTGCATCTTCATCCCACATTTGGACAAACACTTGCTAAGAACAATCTTTAAAACATCACTTAAATGGATGAGAAGGCTATTTCATTCCACGAAATGGAATTATAGCAAGGATCTCATGCCATCCACTCCACTTTTGCTCACCTTCAAAAATCGATAGGATCTTATAGTGTGAAAACTTGAACATCAGCGAGAAATCCATGCCCATTATTTCATGCACCCCGGTGCACTTTGGCTTGGAGCACCAAAGTGCAAATAATCATTTTTTAAAGTTTGTTTTTGAAATTTTCTTTCACACAACTATTAATCTAAATATATTTAACATGTGTATTCATTTTTATCATTTTTGGAGATTTTTTATTTTTTTTAAATTAATGGCATTTTCATAATTTTAAATTACTAAAAATGCCACTAATTTTAAAAAATCTAAAAAATCTAAAAATCTCCAAAAATGATAAAAATTAATACTCATGTTATATACACTTAGATTAACAGTTTTGTAAGAAAAATTTTTAAAAATGGGTTAAATGCACTCGTGTACACCGAGCCTAGAGCCTAAGTGCACCTTCTCACCTAAAATATAGGGCTCATCTTGGATTTCTTAGAAAGAAATCTAACAACAACATTACAAATCTAGCCAGTAAATTGTATAAACGAAGAGGTGATACCGCCTAGCTTAAATAATCTGTACACAGAATTCTGCTAGGCATCAATGTTAGACAACAAATGGTTGTTGTTTGGAGCATATCCAGCAGACACTAGTGCTTCATTCATTTTCACTCAACAATAGATGCATCTCCATGATGCAAAGATGTGACACATCTCCCACAATAAACTCATGAACATTACCATTTACTTCAACTGAAGAACACCCAGGCATCTTCACTATCCCTCTTTTTTTATCATCTCCCGTAACTCTAATAGACTGTCCCATTGTTCTGCAGCGCCATATATATTAGCCAGGAGGATATAGGAACTTTTGTCATGTGGATCCAATGCAACCAAGTTCTCTGCTGCCTGCTCAGTAATGTTAATAAATTTTGGATTTTGCAAGATCAGAACTTACTTTGCTCTTCTTGCTTCCGTCACGACAACAGCTAAAGCAGACGAGATCTAGGTGATGGGCTTCCAGCTCATCGAGCATGATGGATTTTTGAATAGAATGAACCTATGTACGGATGACTTTTAAATGAAAGGAAGGGGATTGAAATGGAGAAAGATAACAAAAATAATTTTATTGAGACAAAAAATGTGTTGCTATAAGAGATGGGTTACAAACCCGTTACACTCCTTTGAGAAGGCCACTGCCCCCTTTTTATAGCCTTTTTTAACCAAGCCTTATAACAAAATCTTAGAATTGATAGCTAGATGAAATTTGTAGTTTATCTTGTTATAATATCATGCTTTCATCTCGAGTGAGAAAAGCCTAACTTTTCATGCTCCCGACTTGCCACCGTCATGCAACTTGCATAATTTTTCATGCAACAAGCTACCACCAGCATTTAAGTAAAATCCATATTTTCTAGATTTACGTTTTTAACTCTCCCCCTTAATCCAGAAAAATCTATAACTCTAAGTTGTTCTCTAAATTGTAAAAATTTCTTTGCAAGAATAACTTTGGCTAAGTTGTTTGCAAATTGCTTGTTTGTTTTGCAAAATTATAGTTGAATTTCACTTTTCTACACGGGCTCTCGAATGAAGTGGTAACGGATATCAATGCACTTCGAACGTCTGTGAAAGACTAGATTCTTGGTCATAACTATAAAGGACATATTATTATAATAGATAGTTATAGGAGATTCTACTTCGTAGTGTAGGTCCTATAAAATTATTCTTAGTCATACTGCTGCACTTATTGCTGCGATATATTCTACTTCTATTGTAGATAGTACCACTATGCTCTGTTTTTTTAACAACCATGAGATAATATTTGATCAGAGAGAAAATACATAGCCACTCGTGCTATTTCGATCTTCAATACAATCAACCCAATCACTGTCTGTATAACCGGTCAAGCTGAGGTCTGCTCAGGATTTGTATAAAATGCCATAATTTTTCATACTTTGGATATATTTTAAAATTCTTTTGGCAGCCACAAAATGAAACTTACTTGGTTTTGACACATATTTTAAGACGATGCTGACAGCATAAACAATATCTAACCTAGTGTTGGTTAAATATATCAATCATCTAATTAGGCTGCGGTAGATCATCACATCCACCTTCTCCTTTCCATCTTCTTTGGATAGTTTTTCATTTACGGCCATTGGCGTAGCCATAGGCTTGCAGTTTGCCATATTAAATTTCTTCAATATATCATCTATATATTTTTCTAGAAAAATAAATATCATAACTAGATATTTTTTTACTTGCATATCAAGAAAATATTTCATAATATTGAGGTCTGTCATCTCATATTCTTACATTATAGCCTTTTTGACATCTTCAACCATTTGCAGATTAGTGCCTACATATATATATATAAGGTCATCCACATATAAGCATAAAATAAGAAAATTTCAAGCCCCTTGTGTTTTTATATAGAGTGAATGCTCGTTTGGACATCTTATAAAACCAAGATAAAAAAAATAATTATTAATATTGCTATTTCAAGCCCTTGGAACTTGTTTTAAATGATATAACACATTGAGCATCTAATATACTTTATCTTCTTTGCCTTCAATGATATAACGTGCTAGTTGCTCCACATATATTTCTTCTTCAATTTCTCTATTGAGAAAGGTTGATTTCACATCCAGTTGAAAATTTTGTAATTTTAACTGTGCCGCAAGAGTAAACACGGTTCTAATAGTTTTCGTATGAACAATTGAGGCAAATATTTCTGTGTAGTCAATTCTAGGCAACTGAGAATAGCTTTTGGCAACCAGCCTAACTTTGTACTTTTGAATAGAACTATCTTCATTATATTAGGTTTTATAAACATATTTCAATCTAATAATCTCTCTGTCATGTGGTTTGTTAACTAGAGTCCAAGTTTGATTTTTCTCAATCATTTTCATCTCCTTACTCATAGCATCAATCCAATGTTCTTCTTTTATAGCATCTTGAAAATTTTTATGGCTCACAAGCAAAGAATGTCACTTTACAATGTTGATAAATATTTTCCAAGGATCGCCACTTCCTTAAAGGAGATGATTTTGGAGATGAAGTACTAGGGCTAGAATCTGCCCTTGGAGATGCTGGTGGAGAACTTAGGCCTTGATCATTTTTCTTCTCATCTTCTTGATGTAATTGTGGCCTTAATTTTTTAGGCTCATTCCAAGGCTAAGATTCTATCTCATCAAAAATGACATCCCTTGAAATAATTATATAATGACTACACAGAACCAGGCAAATTAATCTTGAGTTTTTCTTAATTTTTAAAATTATTAATAATAAGTAGCATAGTTAAAAATTTTGATTTAAACGTATGATTAAGAAAAATATTTAATACGAATATAAATATTTTGATAAAGTGTTAAAAAATAAATATATAATATAATAATAATAATAGTAACCACTGAGCATAGGTTGATAGAATTTTAAAAATTCCTTTAATCTTGCTATAAATACTATATAGTTTATTATATATATTATTATATGATATATATACGAATATATAGGGTGCGTTTGTTTGGCACAAAAAAATGTCAACCAAAACTCTTCAATCTAAAACTTTTCACTCTTCATAACTACTATATTTTTTAATTATTTTTTCACATTTTCCTATACAAACTACCCTACTTTTCAATCATTTCTACACAACTACCCATACAACTAACCTATCTATTTTAACCTTATTCTCTTTACTCCTCATCATTACTCCTATTATATCATATCATTTTCTATCAATTTGACAACTTCTACTTCAAAAACTTTTCATTAAAAGTTTTACTCCTAACCAAACACACCCATAATATGCTGTTGATGAAAAAACAAAAGGGTTGAATGGTAATTTTAAAAAAATAGCCATAAAAAAGTTCATTTTGAAATTTATAGAAAAGGGGGTAAAGTATAATTTTAGAAAGGTAAAGTATAAAAATGAATTTTTATAAATTTTTTGAGAAGGAATTTCGAAATACACCAAATGAAACTATTTAAATTCACGGACCTTTTCGAAAAATAAAAATAAATTGATAATTTTATGCCAATTAAGGGTCTCAATTAGTGGCTTATATTCATTTAGACTGTTTCCCCTAAATCTTAAAATACATAACTTTGACTAATTTAATGATTCATGAGATAGTATAAATTAATAGACTCTTTAATTTAGAGAGATTAGATTATAAAAAATAATTGAATAAAATTCTTAAATAAATATAATTAACTTGTATCGAAAAAATGCCAAAAATTCATATGCATGGACGTCTAGAAGGCAACGTATTCAATTCACATACGTTTTTTATATAAATTTAGTTAAGTGACTATTAAATTATATCTTAATATATAAGACCGTTTTACATGAAATCTCACCAGTATGTATATTTTAATATATTCTAAATTATGGATACATAAAAATTATGTTTCGAAAAATTTTAAACAATTAAAATTAAATGAATTTCATGCATTAGTTTTGAATATTTATATCCTAACCTATATGAATCATTTTGATATGAAAGTTGATATGAACGGCTAATTTAGTGTTCTTTAAAATATAAACGGATTAGATTATGAAAAGACTTTTAAATTTTTTTTTAAATAAGCTAGTTTAAATTTTCGGGCAATGCATATATGTTAAAAACTTAATTGGACTTGAGGATGGTCAAATTGAGTAACAATATGTATATTTATAAAATGACTATAAAAAAACGGTCTAGTAAGAATTCAAAAATAAATAATAAAATGACTGGACCAAGGGAAACGGTGCAGTAAGAATTTAAAATATATTATTTTGATATTTTTAAAAAAAGTATATACATGTATACATAGGAATAATAATATATAAAATATTATATAATAATAATAAAATAGCTAAGACTTTTAATGAAAAACTAATTTTTCTTATTGATTTTAAAATTCAATGATAATGATAATATGAATAGGTTAATAATATAATATAAAATTGGCAAATACTAATACCCCTATTCTAATTGTAGGAAAAAGGAAAGGAAAAGAAATTTGAAAAAAGAGTTTTACCTCTTAATCAGTATGAAAGGTAAGTAGGCTATGCTTTCCATTTTTTTGAAATAATATTTTCATAAATGTTTCTCAATGATTTATGAACTCTTGCAAATGATTAATATGTGTTTAAATTATGCATCTTGAAATGAAAAACTTTAATTTATTTTACGATGACATGTATATTTTCTTTTAAGGATCATGATTCATGGTATGTATAAAATGCATTAAGTAACCTTATGGAGTTGAGACAAGAGGTAATGTTTTTGAGGAAACTGAGTCCAATCACTTGACCATAAGATCTTGAGGGTGGCGCCAAAGGTTTTTTTATGTATCTCTTAGGTTAAGCAGGATGTATATGATTCACGCAATGCATTATTAATCATGTAAAATTTTAAACTGCAAGCATGTAAGATTTTTTTTAAAACTGCTGTGGAATTTCTATATGCCTAATTACTGAGTAACATAGTCATACCTTTCAAAAATTAAAATATAATTATGCAGGTCATATGTAACAAGGCAGATTTGGGTACAACTAGAGGAGAAACATATCTTCACTATTTATTATTTAATTATTAAATATAGATTGTATTTAAGCAAGAATTTGTAATATTTTAAGATAATTTTATTATAATTGTGATATAAAATGCTTGTATGAACTTGCGTTATTTTTTTTAAAAAAAATTAGGGTAAAATTTAGCAATTTTCCATAAATCGATTTTTGAAGTAAGGTAATTCTTGTAGGAGCTACAGATTAACTCCTTAGCATTACGCTCATAGAGACAATAACTCTTAGATTCATCCTATAGCCAATAAAAAAATATTTTTCACCTTTTTCATCAATCTTCTTTTTGTTTTCTTTTAGAATATGTGCACATACAACACATCTAAAGATTTTAAAATGCTCAACTTTTGGCTTTCTTTTATGTCAAGTCTCATAGGGTATTATATCAAAAATTGCCTTTGTGGGGGATCTGTTAAGAATATAAATGGCTATGTTAACAGCCTCAGCTAAGAAAGACTTTAACCTATTTTTTTCTTTGCAACATACTGGAGGCTATTTTAGCAATTGTTCTATTTTCTTTCAACCACTCCATTTTGCTGTGTTGTACGCTGAACTGCAAGCTCTCTTTTTATACCATGTATTTTGCAAAACTTATCAAACTAGTGACTTGTAAATTTTTCCCAACAATCAATTCTAAATATTTTTAAATAATATCCACATTATTTTTCAACAAGGGCCTTAAATTGAATAAAATAAGAGAAAGCTTATGATTTCTACTCTAAAAAATATGTCCACATCATACATGAATAATTAATCATCAACAAAGAGGAGAAAGTACCTTTTGCCGCCAAAAGATATATTTTGAGAAGGTCCCTATAGATCAGCATGAACGAGATTTACATGCGCTTTAGCTCTCCAGGATGGCTAAAGAAATGACAATCTATGCATTTTGCCATAAATATAGCCTTCATATACTCTCTTCTCAACAGTGATAGATGGAAGCCCAATAACCATATCCCTTTATCTGAGCAGTTTTAGATTATTGAAGTTTAAATGGTCAAATCTCAGATGCCATAATGTGGGATCATCCACATTTTTGTAATTTAATGCATATTTTTTAGCAAGAGACATTATAAGAGAAAATACATTATAGGAAGTCATTTTCACTGTAATGAAGCATTTTCCAAATTCGAATTTCACCATATAGCCTCTCTAGACTACTTGGCCCTCACTTAATAAATTTTGAACTAGTTCAGGAACATAAAGAACATCATCAATAAATTTATAATTCTCATCTTTTGCGTTCACGAGAATATTGCCTTTTCCTTTAACATTTTGGATTTACCATCCCTAAGAGTCACCTTGGACTTCATATTTTCATCAATGTTGGCAAAATAACTTTTATCTCTAGTCATGTGGTTTGAACAACCACTATCAAGATACCAAACATCACGTGATTCCTTTTGAAAATTTAAACAAGAGATAAATACTTGATCATTTGAGTCACTATTTTCAAAATAATTTGCCTCCTATTTATAGTAAAAATCCTTATCAAAGTGAGTACGTCTCTTGCACCTTGCGTATTTATGGCTGGTAAGTATTTATGTCATGACCATTTTTATTAGATAATTTGCAATAAGAAGAAAATTTAGCATTTTTTTTGTTTTCTTGATTTTGGAATCTTCCTCTCCCCTTACCACGATTATTTGGTGGCTTTCTTTGAAAATTAGCTCCATGGCTATTTGCTTGAATTTTCTTTCCTCTATCCCTTTTTAAAATATTGAATTTTGCCTGGAAAGCCTGCTCCAATGGTTGTTCCAAAAATCCACAAATTCTTTCCTCATGGGCTTGAAGAGAACCCATTAATTCGACCAAGGAAAGTGTAGATAAATCTTTTGATTCTTCTATAACAACTAGCTCATGGTCAAATTTATGAGGAAGACTTCTCAATATTCTTAAAATAATTCTCTTATCTTCTATGTTATTCACATTGGGAGAAGAATACTTGTATAGTTTCACTTTCCTTCATTAATAAAATATCAAAATCTTTCAATAATAATTAGAGCTTAATGAAAATTACTCTAGCATAATATTTAAATTCATTTTTTAAAATATTCTATGCCCCATTTGATGTTGTAGCCATCATGATTCTTGGATATGTTGCCTTGCCCACTCCTTATTGAATTTATAGCAAGGCTTTTGCATCTCGCATTTGGTTTTTATATTATTATTTTTTCTTATTTTCATCATGGGATGGAAGTTTTATGTAATCCTTGGGTTGCTCGTAGCCATTTTGAACTAATTCCCATAATCACTTTTGATATAAATAAGGCCTTTATCTAGATACTCAAAAAATTGCAGACTTTTCTTTCAAATATGGGAACTAATGCTTGGATATAATTAAATATAGTAATGGAAGTTATTGACAACGTACCTTATAATATGTTCTTATAACAGCAGCGCAATAGCGAAATCGTAACTTTCACGGCTCTAGGACGATGCTGGTGCTAATACCATTGATAGATTTTTAAATGAAATTAATGTGTATGCATAGATGACTTTGAAATGAAAGGAAGGAGATTTAAATGGAGGGAGAGGATAAAAATATGAGACAACAATGTGTTGCTAGAAGAGATGGGTTACAAACTCGTTACACTCTGATGAGGTATATTTTGAACTATGAGTCTACTACAATTATATGATTTTAGTCTATGAAATTATGTGATTTTTCACGTGTAAAAAAAAAAAGAAGAGAAAAAAAAAGAAGAAGAAGAAAAAAGAGAGAGAGAATGCAAATGACTAAAATAATAATAATAATAATTATTATTATTATTATTATTATTATTATTACAAAATCACAGATAGCCAAGGGCCTTTATTGGTTTATAGACCGACAAACATATTACAAAAAGAAAAGGTTGCAAAAAAGAGAGAGAGAGAGAGAGAGAAAAAAAAATTGATGAACGAAAAAATATATGAAAAAAAAGAAAAAAAAGGAGCAAATATATATATATATATATATATATATATATATATATATATATATATATATATATGTATATGATTGACCGGCCAAACGAAATGGCCAAACCATAAAAATAATCTACCATATATATATAAGAGGTCATGGGATTCCACGAGCCACCAAAATGCAAGCAGAAAGCCTCAGAGCCAGCCGAGTTATGTCCACGGATTCTAATCGTGACACTTGTGGGCAACCGATTTGATTAAAAAAAAGAAGAAGAAGAAAGAAGATATATCATAGTAATAATGATAGAAATTTGTTTAAAAAAAAACCGACATCTTGAGCATTATAGCAACTGGTTGTCTATGTGGCCATCTGAATGCATAAGAAAAAAAAAGAAAAAAGAAAAAAATGATGATGCATGTGTAGCACAAAAATGAGCATCAGAGTCTTGCCCGGAAAAAAAAAGAAAAAAGAAAAGAAAAGGAAGGAGGAGTTTTCGTTGGAATTTTGTGGGGAGAAGACAAGTCTAGGCAGCTGGGACGGCAGAGTTCCAGCAAAACGAGTGGAATAGCAAGAAAAGAACCAGTTACAGAATCTGAAAGAAGCTGCTAAAGTTAATGCCTTGCCAAGCCATGTACAACTTGCTGCAACATCGTTGCCCATAACTGGAACCCAATCTGCACCGAAGAAAGCTAGTAAAGACGAGTAAGCTAATGTTGCTGGAATGGCTGCAACTTCAACTGCGAGTGTTGGAAAATTTGACAAGAAACTGCCTGGAGAGAAGCCTGCCAAACATTCGGGAAAGTACCGCAAGTTCCTACCTGTTGTGGAAGGAATGGGAATGGGAGCATAAGAAAAGCAGCAGACTGACAAGATCCTCAACAAGTTGATGTCCAAATACTCCAGCGAGATCCTTAATGTTGATAATGCTGTTTCTATGTACAATGTCCAAAGTGAAAAGAAAAGACGAAGGGCACATCAGTCATCTTCTTCTTCAACCTCAAGCATGCTAAAACTGAAGAAGAAATCTCTTAAGAAATCTTCAAAGAAGGGGAAGGATAGAGAACTGAGAAGATCGATAGAGACGGAAACTAGAAAGGGTTTTGAAACAATAAGGAAAGCGAAGCTGCGTATGTGAAGACGCCTAGAGAGTGGAAATGGAAATAAAATGGCAGACAAAGCTCATGTAGCTTTCCTCAAAAAGCGCAAAAAAAAAGAGAGGATATAAGCTGGCAGATGGGGCCAGTCCTCACCGGCCGATGAAATCCAAGAAGCGTCAGTAGGCTAAGAAGAGGCGTGACGTTCTGCTAATGGGTTGCTGCTCGGTAACACCTACAGAAGAATGCTACGATAGTAAGCTGGGCGTTGACGGATTCAAAAGATGCCAAGGAATACGAGTGAGTTATGGACGAAAGATGTACCGGGATTCGAAAGAGAGACGATTAACGGGAACAAGGATGGCCACGAAGAGCTGCACCCACAAGCGTTTAATCGCAAATCGGCAGCTTTTGCTGTTGCCAGGGCTCGTTTCTGGAGATGTAGCTGCCAGACTATGGACCGAGAAGGAAAGGAAAAGCAGAAACGCCCGGTCTCGGCCGGATGATAGCGACAATTGAGACGTAGGAAGAAGGTGCTGCCGTTTAAAAAATATATATATAATAATATTAATAATAATGTTGAGAAGAATATTGTGTGGAGATGTGCTCCCCATGAATGCGATTCCACTGGAGGAAGAACGTTCCGTGTGAATGCGGCTCTGCGGTAGCTTGCATCCACAAAATACCTTTAGCTGCGGAACCCGCTCAAAGCCGGCCACTTGGCTTCTCATTTGGAGACACGACGGAAACGAGACGGAGCTCCGAAGACAAGTATTTTCAGCTCCTTCTTTCAAGAGAGAACGTAAGTTCTCAACATTTTCTTTTAGGTAATAAAAAAAAAGTTTATTTCTTATAAAAAAAAATATATATATATATATACATGTATATGAATTATTTGCTAAAAAATACTTTTCCCAACATGGATACTCCCCGACTCGAAGGTTGAATTGACACACAGGTTCAGTATATATATATTTTATATGTGTACTATTAAAAAGTATATATGCATTTATACATTATTATTATTTAAAAAAAAACTACTTTTCCCAACGTGAAAACTCCCCGACCAGCGGGTTGAATTGACACACAGGTTAAGTGTATATATATATATATTTTGTATATGCACTATTAAAAAATATATATGCATATATACATTATTATTATTTAAAAAAAAACTACTTTTTCCAACATGGATACTCCCCGACTGACGGGTTGAATTAACACACAGGTTAAGTGTATATATATATATTATATGTGCTATTTAAGAAATATATATATATATGCATATATACATATATATTATTTTAAAAAAACTACTTTTCCCAACGTGGATACTCCCCGACTGGCGGGTTGAATTGACACGCAAGTTAAGTATTTTTCTCCCTCAAAAAAATAATATATATTTTCTATATCTATACATATATACATATATTATTATTATCATTATTATTATTATTATTATTATTATTTTTACAATAAAAAATATAATAATATATTTACATAAAGGCCCGGGAACCCGGCATTTCACGGGCGCGCCATATATAAAGTCAAGTATTTTTTATGATAAAAATATATAATAATATATATATAAAGGTTCGGGATCCCAACATCTCACCAGGCGCGCCATATATATATAAAGCTAAGTATTTTTTTATATGATAAAAAATATATAATAATATACATAAAGGCCCGGGATCCCGACATCCCATTAGGCGCGCCATATATATATATATACAAATCTAAGTATTTTTTTATGATAAAAAATATAATATATATATATAAAGGCCCGGTGTCCCGGGATCTCATGGGCGTGCCATATATATATATATATATATATAACCTAAGTTTTTTTTTTACATGATAAAAAAATATAATAATATATATAAAGGCCCGGGATCCCGACATCCCACTGGGCGCGCCATATATATATATAAAGCTAACAATTTTTTATGATAAAAATATAATAATATATATATAAAGGCCTGGGGTCCCGGGATCCCACGGGCGCGCCATATATATATATAAAGCTAAGTATTTTATAATAAAAATATATAATAATATATATAAAGGCCCGGGATCTCGGCATCCCACTGGGCATGCTATATATATATATAAATCTAAGTAATTTTTTATGATAAAAAATATATAAAAATATATATATACATGTCCCGCGAGCCTCCAAAAATAAAAATATTTTGCTTTCTAAAATATATATATATGTCCCGCGGGCGTCCAAAAAAATATTTTGTTTTCTAAAAATATATATGCATGTCCCGCGGGCCACCAAAAATGAATATTTTGTTTTCTAAAATATATATATGTGTCCCGCGGGCCTCCAAAAAAATGTTTTATTTTTTAAAAATATACAAACATGTCTCGTGGGCGTCCAAAAAAATATTTTGTTTACTAAAAATATATATACATGTCCCGCGGGTCTCTGAAAATGATTATTTTATTTTCTAAAATATATATGTGTGTCCCGCGAGCATCCAAAAAAATATTTTGTTTTCTAAAAATATATATACATGTCCCGCGGGCGTCCAAAAAAATATTTTACTTTCTAAAAATATATATACATGTCCCGCTGGCCTTCAAGAATGAATATTTTGTTTTATAAAATATATGTGTCCCGCGGGTGTCCAAAAATGAATATTTTTTTCTAAAAATATATATACATGTCCCGCGGGCGTCCAAAAAAATATTTTGTTTTCTAAAAATATATATACATGTCCCGCGGGCATTCAAAAATGAATATTTTGTTTTCTAAAATATACATATGTGCCCCGCGGGCGTCCAAAAAAATATTTTGTTTTCTAAAAAAATATATACATGTCCCGCGGGTCTCCAAAAAATATTTTGTTTTCTAAAAATATGTGAAACCCATGTTATTTGAAACTTAGTGAATGCTATACATACTGAAAGCTTGTACATTGTGTTCATTATTGCTGTAAAGTAATAGAAAAATGCGTATTGTAATTTTAGAAAAATAAAATTAAAGTACACATTTAAAAAAGGGGTAAATAATAATTTCATAAAAATTAGATATGAAAATGAATTTTATAAATTTTTCGGGAAGGAATTTCAAAATTCCGAATTACACTAATGGAGACTGTTTAAATTTAAGGACTTTATGGAAAAATAAAAATAAACAAAAAATTCCGGACTAATTAGGAATACTAATTAAGGGCTTATATTCATCTATGCTATTTTTATTATATCTTAGAATGTATAACTCAGAACAACGGGAAAATTTAATAGAAAATATTAAATTGTGTGCTTTTTAATATAGATGGATTAGATTATGAAAAATAATTAAGTAAAATATTTAACTTAACTTCATTAAAAAACGTGCCCAAAAAGGAAAAAAAAAAAGCAAAAACCACCGATGCACACCCGTACGTCCAGAGCGTCCTTTGACATTTTATTTTTTTTTCTTTCGTAAGTTTTTTTTGGTTTAATTTATATATTAATGCAAATAAGGTTATTTTATCTGAAATTTCAGGACTAAGCTTATTTTAACCTATCCTACATAATGAATAGATTAAATTTTGAAAAACATGTCTACAAGCTTTTAAAATAAAATTTTATGCCAAAATATGATTTTAATTAAATTAAAATATGTACTTCGCTCCAATTGAGATGAAATTTTATGTGTAAGTTTAAATTAATGTGCCCAATTTAATGAAAGAATAAAATTTTGGAAAACATGTTTTCAAAATTTTATAAAGAGGTTTTATTTCTGAAGATGAATTAGTTAATTAAAAAATGAAACAAAATTTTTTAAAAATTCCGAAAGATACATTTTGCGAGCAATAATATGTATATTAGTAGAAAAAAATTCATAATATATAAGTGTGTATGTAGGCAGTTATGAATTAATTAATTAATGATGGAATTTTTGATAAAAAAAAGGAAAAAAGAAAAGGACGCAGTCGCTGGCAGCAAATAAAGGAGAACTATGCACGGAAGTAATAGCTGGCAGCAGTGTATACTTTGGATTGAGCATGGATGATGGAAACAGAGGTGTCGAGTTATTAAAGAACATATGCAATGCTGTAATTCTCGAACGGACAGCTATTAGATGAAGTGGGTATATATAACAATCTGACGGATAAAGGCTGGCTATTGTGCCGGTTGAAAACTGCAAAGCTTCAACTTAAGAGTACACGGAAGGGCGATTAGGGTCGGGGGATAGGGTGTTACCCTTATTCTCAAAAAAAAAAAGAGTACACGGAAGGGCGAAGGGCAGAGAGATGCTAGCATGTGTATGATGCATGGCGCACAAAAGTACAGGTCCATTCTAGAGGTGTAAGCGGACCAAAGTCCCCCTTTAATGCGACCGAGTCGCTGATATAGGCCCAACGGCCGGCGACGCCCTCCCTAAAATAGGGGGTAGAAGAATTGATAGTCGCCTAGCTAGCGTACCGTCTAATAAAAGTTTAAAGCATGATGGTGTAATGTGCATTTGCATGTGCATTATTTATGAAATGCTAAATTATGAAACAAAAATATTTATTTAAATGAGAATACTTGCTTACTGAGTCTAGTACTCACATTTTGTTTTTTCCAACCTTAGACAGGTACAGCAAGGTTTAAGAAGAAAAAAAAATGTCGCAATTTAGATGCTCGTAAGGTTGTGTGGTTTTTATATATTTTGATGAATAATGAGGTTATAAAGATACAATACTATCAGGTTACAAAGATCGACGGTGTATATGAATTTTGATGCTTTGTAAATATTATGTGATTTTAATTATCAGTGAATGTTTGCTTGAAAATTAATATGAGATTGAATTGCAAACCATGCCGCGTGAACAGGGTCACAATCCTGCTCACAATTTACAAATTAGACGATCCTGGAGTAAGGCTCCGGCGCCTCGTGGTCGGGGGCACCACAAAATATATATATACATGTCCCGCGGTCATCGAAAAAAATATTTTGTTTTCTAAAACTATATATACATGTCCCGCGGGCCTCCGAAAATGAATATTTTGTTTTCTAATATATATATATATGTGTCCCGCGGGCGTCCAAAAAAATATTTTGTTTTCTAAAAATATATATACATGTCCCGCGGGCATCCAAAAAAATATTTTATTTTCTAAAAATAAATATACGTCCCGCGGGCCTCCAAAAATGAATATTTTGGTTTCTAAAATATATATGCGTCTCGCGGGCGTCTAAAAAAATATTTTGTTTTCTAAAAATATATATACCTGTCCCGCGGGCCTCTAAAAATGACTATTTAGTTTTCTAAAATATATACATGTGTCCCGCCAGCGTCAAAAAATATTTTGTTTTCTAAAAAAAAATATATATATATATATATACATGTCCCCAGGCCTCTAAAAATGAATATTTTGTTTTCTAAAAATAGATATACATGTACCGCGAGCCTCCAAAAATGAATATTTTATTTTCTAAAATATATATATATGTGTCCCGCATGCGTCCAAAAAAATATTTTATTTTCTAAAAATATATATAATGTCCTGCGGGCCTCAAAAAATGAATATTTTATTTTCTAAAAAATATATATGTGTCCCGCGGGCGTCCAAATATTTTCTAAGATATATATATGTGTCCCTCGGGCGTCCAAAAAATATTTTGTTTTCTAAAAATATATATATATGTCCGCGGGCCTCAAAAATGAATATTTTATTTTCTAAAATATATATGTGTCTCGCGGGCGTCCAAAAAAATATTTTATTTTCTAAAAAAATATATATATATATACATGTCCCGCGAGCGTCCAAAAATGAATATTTTATTTTCTAAAATATATATGTGTGTCCCACTAGCGTTCAAAAAAATATTTTGTTTTCTAAAATATATATGTGTCCCGCGGGTGTCCAAAAAAATATTTTATTTTTCTAAAAATATATATACATGTCTTGTGGGCCTCCAAAAATGAATATTTTATTTTCTAAAATATATGTGTCCTGTGGGAGTCCAATAAAATATTTTATTTTCTAAAATATATATGTGTCCCGTAGGCGTCCAAAAAATATTTTGTTTTCTAAAAAATTATATACATGTCTCGCGGACCTCCAAAAATGAATATTTTATTTTCTAAAAATAAATATACATGTCCCGCGGGCCTTCAAAAATAAATATTTTATTTTCTAAAATATATATGTGTGTCCCGCAGGCCTCCAAAAAAATATTTAGTTTTCTAAAAATATATATACATGTCCCACAGGCCTCGAAAAATGAATATTTTATTTTCTAAAATATATATATTCCCGCGGGTGTCCAAAAAAATATTTTATTTTCTAAAAATATATATACATGTCCCGCGGGCCTCCAAAAATATATATTTTTTGTCCCACTGCCCCCAAAAAAAACATTTTTTTTTAAAATACACACATATATCTTAGAGACCTTCAAAAAAATATATATGTATATTATCAAGAAAAAATTTATATATGCTTCTCCTCGAGTAAATACTCCCAAAGTAGTGGGTTAAGTTAATACACAGGGCTAAGTACCTTTCTATTATATGTATGAGGAATGATCCTGTTAGCCCGGGCTAAGTAAATGCTTCACTTAGCCCACCTCAAAAATCGTATTTAAAACAACTTTTTTTTGCTTTTTTCTTCATACATTTGTTTATCTAAGTGTATTTAATATATAAATCAAGTTTTACCATTTTTGGATATGTGTATATATTTTTTTTAGATTTTTAAAAATAAGGGTATTTTAAATACATATATTCACATAGATGTTTAAATATCTCAAAAAAATAGATAAACATATTCAAAAATGGTAAAACTTGGTCTAAATGTTAAATACATTTAGATAAACAAGTACATGAAGAAAAAAGTAAAAAAAAGTTGTTGTAAATAGGTTTTTTGAGGTGGGCTAAGTAGGGCATTTACTTAGCCCGGGTTAACAGGATCACTCTTCTATATGTATATATATATACATATATATATGAAAAAAAAAACCTCTTTGCTCAACCCGAGCCTTAATGTCCAACCAAGCCCACTTGGGCCCAAGACCCTCCAACAAACCTGCTTAGCCCCAAAACTTCCGGCAAGCCCAGGATGGGCACAGAACTCTTCAACGAGCCTACTAGGGCCCAAGACCCTTCAACAAGCCCAAGATGTCCCGAAACTCTTCAACAGGACCAATTAGGCCCAAAATCCCCCAATAAGCCCAGTTAAGCCCAAATTGATTGAGTCAAGCTCAATTAGGCCCAAACTCTTCTCAGCATGCCCAGTTGAGCCCAAACCTCTTTAGATGGTCCAAGTTGACCCATACATATTTTTAAAATTCGGTTAAATCCATTTCTTGGTAAAACCACCCAATTATTCAATCCAAAAACTGATGGCGGGACACGCTAGCTTATTAAGCTGAAAGCGGGAGACGCTAGTCTGCTGTGTAGGGTCACTAGTGTAGCCGACGGGCCCCTCACTATGCCCAAACTGAGTCATCGCTGGTCGACAGGCTAAGAATAAACTCACATTTAAGTCATGGCGCGTGGCATCATTTACCACACATTCGAGTCACGGTGCAGGGCGACGTATACTCACTTATCTTTATATTTTTGTCAAACACAATTTTTCGTACACTTGTAAAGACGTAGAAAGATCTTCTACGCATTTCATAATTATTTCAATAAAAATAAGCATTTCTTTATGGACTATTATATTCAGCTCTTTTAATCAAGGATTTTCTTGTTGGAGATGTAAAATGAGAATGCGGAACAAAATTCAAAATATTTTGGTGATATACTTTTCGGACTCGATTAAAGAATTAAATGCTTTAAAATTTTGCTGGGGAATTAATTAAGCATTTATTTTCAAAATAATTTACAATTTTTCACGAGGCCGGAACACACTCCTATGAGAAGGCCACTGCCCCCATTTATGGTCTCTCTTAAACAACCTTCTATAGCAGATTTTTAGAATTGATAGCTACATGAAACCTCTAGATTATTTTGCAGTAATATAATGCCGCCATCTTGACCTAGAAAAGTCTAACTTTTCATTCTGTCGACTTGACACCGTCACACAACTCGCGTGATTTTTTTCCCATGCAGCAAGTTTCCACCTGCTTTTAAGTGAAATCCAGATTTGTCTAGATTTACATTTTTAACAGAGCACAGCAGGCAAGAGCCGACAGCCTAAGCTCTGGCCGTGGTGTCCATCAAGGGCAGTTGACGCAATTGTCGCGTACGTGGATGGTGACAGTGGAGGCGGCATCGGGCCAATGCAGATTTCGAGACAAGTCGAGCAATGATGCGCAATTGCGGATGCTAGTAGTGAGATTGATGCACTGCTGGTGAAAGCATAAAAAACAAGGTCCGCAATGACAACGTCTATATCACAGCTTCCGTTTTGCAGGTGAATTTCAAGGATCTTATGCATGGAGTACGTCGTATTGTAGGGCATGATTTTCATTTCCCATTGCACTACCGTTATTATTCTTTTGGTGATCCTTGGACCGTTGATCAGATTGATTTAGTCATACAAGTAACTGTCCATAACTCTATAAAATTTTCAATGCCTGAATAAAATCATCCATTGTGCCTTGTGGATGACACTTGGGGGCTGCCAAAATCCTTCCTTGGGTGCTTATTGAATTTGTATATTGTTGGTAGTAGCTTTATTGTAGAGTAAATTTTCTGATGGGTCAAAGCCTATTAGGTAGGTATCATTTTTTTCCTTTTTCACAAGGGGCTCATGAAGATTTTCTATTTTGCATGAGCAGACTTCAACAACCAACATGCCAATGGCTTGTCCTGACTAGACTGGGTTCCATGTTCTTGATACAAAAGTTGCATTTTGTTTTGCTGTTTGGAGGAAAATTGGACTGCTTATACAATTTTGCTATTTTTTACTTGTCAAATGTTTTTATTGCACTCATCAAGCTTCTTATTTTTATCTCTGGGCTAAGCAAATGTCCCGTTTAGCTCATTTTAAAAAACTCATTTACAACAACTTATTTTTTACTACACTTATTTATTTAAATATATTTAATATATGAACCAAATTTTACTATTTTTAAATATGTGTATCTATATTTTTAAATTTTTTAAAAATAAGATTATTTTAAATACATACATACACATAGATGCTTTCAAATCTTAAAAAATTATATAAACATAGTTAGAAATGGTAAAACTTTGTTAATATGTTAAATACACTTAGATAAATAAATGTATGAAAAAATTAAAAAAATTATTATAAATAAGTTTTTTAGGTGGGTCAAGTGAGACATTTGCTTAGCTCAGACTAATAGAATCGCTCATCTTTTTATTATATATATAATAACATTTTCTCCTATTGCACTGCATGGGTTCATCCACATCTCTGATTTTCCATGGAATCCGCCTACATGGTAGAGATGGGTTTTTGTCATTTCATTTGAGCGTGTTTTGTTTAGCTTTTGCCATTATTTGCAAAATTTATTTTATTTTCAAGCCTTCTTCCTCACTAGGTTACGTCCCATTAGTAGCAACTATTGTTGTTTTTTCATCTTCTTTCTCTTAACATATGAGGGTATTTATGACATTTCACACGAGTTAAATACTAGTTTTAAACACCGTCATCGGCCAAGGTTTATGTAAAATATTGAATAATAATAATAATAATTTAAGTTGACTAGTAAAAATCCACGTAGGACACCCTACGTGGCAAGGGTAGACTTTTTAACCAACGGAGTCAAATCAGTAATAATGGGTCTTGAACAATTATTATTTAGATATGCCATGGGTTATAGTTATATTTATGTTTTTGAATGTTATTTCAGCAACCTGTGTAGCTTGGTTGGCATAAAAGTGGTTCAAGTCGAGTAGGGGGTTTTGTAAAAAATAATTAATTTTTACACTTTTTTCATCTTGGGCAATGGGCCCCACAGAATAAGATAAAATAAATATCCCAGCAGATAAGATGATATTAGAATTAGAATTTAAGTTAAGTGATTTATCTTTTACTCCTTTCCTAGAATTTTAGGAAACCAACGAGAACCCTTTTATAAAAAGGGGTTTGGAGTGTTGATGGATTTAGGTTTCCGTAGGTAAAGTTTGAGAGAATTAGAATTGCAGAATGAGAGAAAGCTACGTAAGGCAAGTGAATTTTTATTTTGACTTTGATTTTGGCTTCTAAATAATTATTTTGTGCCCGATTATTTTTAAATAATTAATTTTATTGGTTTCAAATTAGTTAATAAAGAAAAGGAGTACGAGTAATATAGTTTTAAATTGTGCATATTAAATTTTGAAAGGGACGCAAGAAAGAAGTCCTCGATGTTAGAGACTTCTATTTCATTTCGGTTTAAGCATGTCTCTGTTGAAAAATATAAGGTGTGTTTGGTTGGAGGTAAAACTTTTTGATGAAAACTTTTCAGAGTAGAAGTTGTCAAGTTGATAGAAAATGAAGTGATATGATAGGAGTAATAATGAGGTGTAAAGAGAATAAAGTTAAAATAGATAGGGTAGTTGTATGGGTATTTGTGTAGAAATGATTGAAAAGTAGGGTTGTTTATATAGGAAAATGTGAAAAAATAATTAAAAAATAAGATAGTTATGGTGGGTAAAAAGTTTTTAATTGAAAAGTTTTCATTGACATGTTTTGTGTGTAACCAAACACACCCATAATTAATTGCTTTTGGATTCCTATGCAAAAAAAAAGAAGAAATAAGGCACTTCATTATTATTATTATATTGTTTTTAAATGCATGAGTGGTGGACTGAAATGCTTGGAAAAAGGGGCGGTTAATAAATTAACGAATCCAAGTGATGCTCGTCGAAGGTATATGGATCCATTTGTAGAAGGAAAATAGAGATAATGTGGCTTCAAGTGGACTGTTCATTTCTTTCGGTTATAATTTATCCATTTTAACTCCAATTTACATTATTAAATAGTTCATTCCAAAGTTTTTGATGATTTTGGACTCAATGGAAGGGTTTGATTTTTGATTTGAGGCCTACTTTTTAAGATATTAAATTAAATGATTATTTTATCATTTAATTAAGTTTTATTTGGGTCATTATCCATTTTTAAATAATTTTCTACTTGCTAGTCATATTGAGACTTACCGGTGTACCAAATCAAGTGGGACACTAGCGTTTTGGATTTACAAGAAGATTTTTTAAGAATAATTATTTTCATTTATTTATGTTAAAGGAATGTATTGAGAACAATAGACTTATAAAATTTCTTTTTCTTTGTGCCTTGATGTGATAATGGGAACATGACGAGTGGAAGTGGAATTTTGAAATTTTTATGAAATTATAAAAATTAATTTGCCATAAATGTGTGATTGATCTTGGGAAATTGCATTAAATACATGGCCCGAGATTACTTTTCTGGACCAGTATGTTACAGTTTAAAATGCAAAGGAATAAAATTTTCAAGATTTAAAATGCAAATAGGCAAAATTAGAAAATTTAAAATGCCAAAAACTCATAGTTTGCAAAATTTAAAGTTCTAAATATGCACTAAACTTCGAGGCCTTTTGTAAGTCTGCCTAAACAACCCTTCCATATGACCCTCATTTACTTTGTCAAACCTCATGACACTCGAGAGCCTGGCCCCAACCCGTCCTCTTCCCAATCTCTCCCCCTTTCAATTATATTTAACTATTTTTCCACCACCACCAACATCATAAAACTTCATAATATGCTAGTATACTGCTTGCAGATCCAACTCATTACGATGAAGTTCAAGATTTTGGAGATGTCGCTCTTTAAACTAGAATCCAACCTTATTGGCTATGTCATCCACTAGAACATTCGCCTGGAACTCAAAGATGACATACGAAAGGGTCAAATGGTAAGCCTTCCCTTCGAAGTTGGATGAGTAGGGATGAGGGAATGATATGTGCAAAATCAAGGATACAAAATTTTCTGAAAACAAAAGAGTAATTTTTGCATGTAAGCCATTGATCAATAATACAATCATATCTATAAGTTAGCCAAAATTGTAAGTATGATTCACAAGATTTGTATAAAAATGCAAATATGTCTTTTTGTTAAAATGTCATTAAAATTTTATGTAAAGTAATAAAAATGTCATTTTTAACTTCATGGATATGCTTTAATTTTTATAAGAGCATTTTTGTCCATTCACAAAGAATTTAATGGTTGATATTTTATATAAACTTTGTGGATATATTTGTAATTTTAGCAAACGTAAAAACTTAGATTAATATGCAATATTAATCAAACTTTATAAACATTTTGTAAAAATTTCTTTTCGAAAATACAAGAAGAGAAGTGATCCTATTAGCCGGGCTAAATAAATGGCTCATTTAGCTCACATAAAAAAACTCATTTAAAATATTTACTTTTCGCTTTTTTCTTCATACACTTATTTAACTAAGTGTATTTAACATATATACCAAGTTTTACCATTTTTGAATATGTTTATATTGTTTTTTGAAAATTTTAAATATCCATGTTTAAAAATTTTGAAAAAATATACACACATATTCAAAAATGTTAAAATTTTATTTATATATTAAATACACTTAAATAAACAAGTGCACGAAGAAAAAAAAAATTTTAAGATAAACTAAGCAAGTTATTTGCTTAACAGGATCATTCCTTTACAAGAAAACAAGAAGACCAAGTAAAGATAATTCAAGGAGCCGAACCGTGCGATCTTATCATCGGTCCCTCGTGCCCGACCATCGTTCCCAACCTTCACTTGCTCTGAGTGAGGAATTTGGCGCCGTTTCATCCGCCATCGCAGCATTCCAGATTTCAAACCCGTCAGGGACCCAAAAGCCCGGTCCCGAAGAAAGCCCACATCCGTATCCTCCGTTGTTTTTCTTCTTCTTCTTCTTCCCAACTCCTCTCTCTCTCTCTCTCTCTCTCTCTCTCTCTCATGCTCTTGCAAATGACGGCCACCGTCTTTCTCTTCTCCTTCTTCCTCGTCCTTCCAATCTCATTCCAAACATCTACATTTCTTGGTCAGTCTTACTCCCGCCCTCTTCTTTTCTTGCTTCTAATTTCTTGCTTTCTTCCTAACACACCCATTTCTGTCAGGTCCGCCACCAGCCTTCGTTTTCAACGCCACTAGCTTCCCACGCGACGAGGAATATGACTACATCGTCATTGGCGGCGGCACCGCCGGCTGCCCTCTCGCCGCCACCCTATCCCAAGACCTCACCGTCCTCCTCCTCGAGCGGGGCGCCAGCAGCCTCTCCTTCCCCACCATCATGTCGCCCGACGGCTTCCTTGCCACCCTCATGCACACTGACCACCACGATTCGCCGGCGCAAGCCTTCGTCTCCGAAGACGGCGTACCCAACGCTCGAGGTCGGGTCCTCGGCGGCGGCAGCAGCGCCATCAACGCGGGCTTCTACAGCCGCGCCGACGCCGGATTCTTCCACGCCGGTGGGGCCGTCGCCTGGGACATGGCGCTCGTCAACGCGTCCTACGAGTGGGTCGAGCGCGCCGTCGCCTTCCAGCCCGATGTCCGGAGGTGGCAGTCGGCCGTCCTCGACGCGCTGCTGGAGACTGGCCTCAAGCCTTTCAACGGATTCACCGTCGAGCACGTCGTGGGCACCAAGATCGGGGCCACCACCTTCGAGCCCAACGGCCGGCGGCGCACCGCCGCCGATCTCCTTCGCTACGCTAAAGTGCGCAACATCAAGGTCGCTCTCCTTGCCAGTGTAGAGAGGGTTCTTTTCCGCAGAAGTCCCGGTATTTTTCCTTCGCTGGCGTTTTCTTGATCTTGCTCGTCCATTTTCTTGATTTCTTGCTCTGTCTGAGCGGACCTGAACTGACGTTTCGAATGCATGCAGATGGAAAGCAGTCGGCGATTGGCGTCGTGTACAGAGACCGCAACGGGAAGTCCCACCGCGCCAAGCTCCGTCCGAACGGCGAGGTGATACTCAGCGCCGGCGCATTGGGCAGCCCTCAGCTGCTGCTCCTGAGCGGCGTCGGTGCCCGCGCCTACCTCGCCTCGTGGGGCATCCCCGTCTCCCACCACCTCCCAGCAGTGGGGCAGTACCTCTACGACAACCCCCGCAACGCCATCTCTTTCGTCTCCCCAGTTCCCATCGACACTTCCCTCATACAGGTGGTGGGCATCGACGCCGCCTCCGGCTTCTTCCTCGAAGCCGCCTCCAACCTGGTCACCTTCCAAGCGGAACCCCGGTCATTCCTCCTACCGCCGGCGGCCCCAGTGCTGCTCACTGTCGCCACCCTTATGGAGATGCAAAAGCCTTGCTATATATTCAATAAAGAGTGGGCATGGCAACATATCCAAGAACCATGATGGCTACAACATCAAATGGGGCATAGAATGTTTTAAAAAATGAATTTAAATATTATGATAGAGTAATTTTCATTAAGCTCTAATCATTATTGAAAGATTTTGATATTTTATTAATGAAGGAAAGTGAAACTATACAAGTATTCTTCTCCCAATGTGAATAAAATAGAAGATAAGAGAATTATTTTAAGAATATTGAGAAATCTTCTTCATAAATTTGACCATGAGCTAGTTATTATAGAAGAATCAAAAGATTTATCTACGCTTTCCTTAGTTAAATTAATGGGCTCTCTTCAAGCCCGTGAGGAAAGAATGAGTGGATTTTCGGAACAACCACTGGAGCAAGCTTTCCCGTTATTCAATATTTTGAAAAGGCATAGAGAAAAGAAAATTCAAGAAAATAGTCATGGAGCTAATTTTCAAAGAAAGTCACCAAATAATCGTGGTAAGGGGAGAGGAAGATTCCAAAATCAAGAAAACAAAGAAAATGCTAAATTTTCTTCTTATTGCAAATTATGTAATAAAAATAGCCATGACATAAATACTTGCCAGCCATAATTGCACAAGGTGCAAGAGACATACTCACTTTGATAAGGATTGTTGCTATAAATAGGAGGCAAATTATTTAGAAAATAGTGACTCAAATGATCAAGTATTTATCACTTGTTTAAATTTTCAAAAGAAATCGCATGATGTTTGGTATCTTGATAGTGGTTGTTCAAATCTCATGACTAGAGATAAAAATTATTTTGCCAACATTGATGAAAATATGAAGTCCAAGGTGACTCTTGGGGATGGTAAATCCAAAATGTTAAAGGAAAAGGCAATATTATCGTGAAAGCAAAAGATGAGAATTATAAATTTATTCATGATGTTCTTTATGTTCCTGGACTAGTTCAAAATTTATTAAGTGAGGGCCAAGTAGTCTAGAGAGGCTATATGGTGAAATTTGAATATGGAAAATGCTTCATTATTGACAAGCAAAAGAGGCAATTAATTGCTATAGTGAAAATGACTTCCTATAATGTATTTTCTCTTATAATGTCTCTTGCTAAAAAATATGCATTAAATTACAAAATTGTGGATGATCCCACATTATGGCATCTGAGATTTGACCATTTAAACTTCAATACTCTAAAAGTGCTCAGAGACAAGGATATGTTATTGGGCTTCCATCTATACTATTGAGAAGAAAGTATATGAAGGCTATATTTATGGCAAAATGCATAGATTGTCATTTCTTAAGTGATCCTGGAGAGCTAAAGCGCATCTAAAGCTCGTTCATGCTGATCTATAGAGACCTTCTCAAAATATATTTCTTGGCGGCAAAAGGTACTTTCTCCTCTTTGTTGATGATTAATTATTCATGTATAATGTGGAAATATTTTTTAGAGTAGAAATCATAAGATTTCTCTTATTTTATTCAATTTAAGGCCCTTGTTGAAAAACAATGTGGACATTATTTAAAAATATTAAGAATTGATTGTGGGGGAAAATTTACAAGTCACTAGTTTGATAAGTTTTGCAAAATACAAGGTATAAAAAGAGAGCTCGCAGTTCGGCGTACAACACAGCAAAATGGAGTGGTTGAAAGAAAAATAGAAAAATTGCTGAAATAGCCTATAGTATGTTGCAAAGCAAAAAATAGGTCAAAGTTTTTCTTAGTTGAGGCTGTTAACATAGTCATTTATATTCTTAACAGATCCCCCACAAAGGCAGTTCTTGATATAACACACTATGAGACTTGACAAAAAAGAAAGCCAAAAGTTGAGTATTTTAAAATCTTTAGATGTGTTGCATGTGCACATATTCGAAAAGAAAACAGAAAGAAGATGGATGAAAAAGGTGGAAAATATATTTTTATTAGCTACAGGATGACTCTAAGAGTTATTGTCTTTATGCGCCTGATGCTAAGGAGTTAATCTGTAGCTTCTACAAGAATTACTTTACTCCAAAAATTGATTTACGGCAAATTGCTAAATTTTACCGTAATTTTTTTTTAAAAATAACATAAGTTCATACAAGTATTTTATATCACAACTATAATAAAATTATCTTAAAATATTACAAATCCTTGCTTAAATACAATCTATATTTAATAATTAAGAAATAAATAGTGAAGATATGTTTTTCCTCTAGTTGTACCCAAACCTGCCTCGTTACCTATGACCTGCATAACTATATTTTAATTTTTGAAAGATATGAATATGTTACTCAGTAAGTAGGCATATAGAAATTCCATTACAGTTTAAAAAAATCTTACATGCTTGCATTTTAAAATTTTACATGATTAATAATGCATTATGTGAATCATATACATCCTGCTTAACCTAGAATATACATAAAAAAACCTTTGGCGCTACCCTCAAGATCTCATGGTCAAGTGATTGAGCTCAGATTCCTCAAAAACATTACCTCTTGTCTCAACTCCATAAGGTTACTTAATGCATTTCATATATACCATGAATCATGATCCTTAAAAGAAAATATGCATGTCATCATAAAATAAATTAAAGATTTTCATTTCAAAATGTGTAATTTAAACACATATCAATCATTTGCAAGAGTTCATAAATCATTGAGAAACATTTGTGAAAATATTATTTCAAAAAAATGGAAAGCATAGCCTACTTACCTTTCATAGTGATTAAGAGATAAGACTATTTTTTCAAATTTCTTTTCCTTTCCTTTTTCCTACAATTAGAATAGAGGTATTAGTATTTGCCAATTTTATGTTATATTATTAACCTATTCAAATTATCATTATCATTGAATTTTAAAATTAATAAGAAAATTTAGTTTTTTCATTAAAAGTCTTAGCTATTTTATATTTTAAAGCATACTAAATTAGCCGTTCATATCAACTATCATATCAAAATGATTAATATAGTTTAGGATATAAATATTCAAAACTAATGCATGAAATTCATTTAATTTTAATTGTTTAAAATTTTTCGAAACATAATTTTTATGTATCCATAATTTAGAGTATATTAAAATATACATACCCGTGAGATTTCATGTAAAACAGTCTTATATATTAAGATATAATTTAATAGTCACTTAACTAAATTTATATAAAAAACGTATGTGAATTGAATACGTTTTCTTCTAGACATCCATGCATGTGAATTTTTGGCATTTTTTCGAAACAAGTTAATTATATTTATTAAGAATTTTATTCAATTAATTTTCATAATCTAATCTCTCTAAATTAAAGAGTATATTAATCTATACTATCTCATGAATCATTGTATCAGTCAGAGTTATGTATTTTAAGATTTAGGGAAAACAATCTAAATGAATATAAGCCACTAATTGGGACCCTTAATTGGCATAAAATTTTCAATTTATTTTTATTTTTCCGAAAGGTCCGTGAATTTAAGTAGTTTCATTTGGTGTATTACGAAATTCCTTCTCAAAAAATTTATAAAAATTCATTTTATACTTTACCTTTCTAAAATTATAATTTACCCCCTTTTCCATAAATTTCAAAATGAACTTCTTTATAGCTATTTTTTTAAAATTACCATTCAACCCTTTTTGTTTTTTCGTCAACAACATATTATATATTCGTATATATATCATATAATAATATATATAATAAACTATATACTATTTATAGCAAGATTAAAGGAATTTTTAAAATTCTTTCAACCTATGCTCAGTGGTGATTATTATTATTATTATATTATGTATTTATTTGGTAACACTTTATCACAATATTTATATTCGTATTAAATATTTTTCTTAATCATACGTTTAAATCAAAATTTTTAACTGTGTTACTTATTATTAATAATTTTGAAAATTAAGAAAAACTCAAGATTAATTTACCTGGTTCTGTGTAGTCATCACATAATTATTTCAAGGGATGTCATTTTTGATGAGATAGAATCTTAGCCTTGGAATGAGCCTAAAAAATTAAGGCCACAATTACATCCAGAAGATGAGAAGAAAAATGATCAAGGCCTAAGTTCTCCACCAGCATCTCCAAGGGAAGATTCTAGCCCTAGTACTTCATCTCCAAAATCATCTCCTCTAAGGAAGTGGCGATCCTTGGAAGATATTTATCAACATTGTAAAGTGTCATTCTTTGTTTGTGCGCTATAAAAATTTTCAAGATGCTATAAAAGAAGAGCATTTGATTGATGCTATGAGTAAGGAGATGAAAATGATTGAGAAAAATCAAACTTTGGACGCTGGATAACAAACCACATGACAGAGAGATTATTGGATTGAAATATGTTTATAAAACCTAATATAATGAAGATAGTTCTATTCAAAAGTACAAAGTTAGGCTGGTTGCCAAAAGCTATTCTCAGTTGCCTAGAATTGACTGCCTAGAAATTTTTGCCTCAATTGTTCGTATGGAAACTATTAGAACCATGTTTACTCTTGCGGCACAGTTAAAATTACAAGTTTTTCAGCTGGATGTGAAATTAGCCTCTCTCAATGGAGAAATTGAAGAAGAAATATATGTGGAGCAACCAGCACGTTATATCATTGAAGGCTAAGAAGATAAAGTATATTAGATGCTCAATTTGTTATATCATCTAAAACAAGTTCCAAGGGCTTGAAATAGTAATATTAATAATTATTTTCTTTAGCTTGGTTTTATAAGATGTCCAAGCGAGCATTTACTCTATATAAAAACACAAGGGGCTTGAAATTTTTTTATTCTATGCTGATATGTGGATGACCTTATGTATATCTGTAGGCACCAATCTGCAAATGGTTGAAGATGTCAAAAAGGCTATAATACAAGAATATGAGATGGCAGACCTCGATATTATGAAACATTTTCTTGTTATGTAAGTAAAACAATATCTAGTTATGATATTTATTTTCCAAGAAAAATATACAAATGATATATTGAAGAAATTTAATATGGCAAACTGCAAGCCTATGGCTACGCCAAAGGCCATAAATGAAAAACTATCCAAAGAAGATGGAAAGGAGAAGGCGGATGAGATGATCTACCGCAGCCTAATTGGATCACTGATATATTTAACTAACACTAGGTTAGACATTGTTTATGCTGTCAGCATCGTCTCAAGATATATGTCAAAACCAAGTAAGTTTCATTTTGCAGCTGCCAAAAGAATTTTAAAATATATCCAAAGTACGAAAAATTATGGCATTTTATAAAAATCATGAGCAGACCTCAGCTTGACCGGTTATACAAACAGTGATTGGGTTAGTTCTATTGAAGATCAAAATAGCACGAGTGGCTATATATTTTCTCTCTGATCAAATATTATCTCATGGTTGTCAAAGAAGCAGAGCATAGTGGTAATATCTATAATAGAAGTAGAATATATCGAGGCAACAAGTGCAGCATGTGAAGCAGTATGACTTAGAAGAATTTTCTAGGACCTACACTACGAAGTATAATCTCCTATAACCATCTATTATAATAATATGTCCTTCATAGCTATGAACAAGAATCTAGTCTTCCACAGACGTTCGAAGTGCATTGATATCTGTTACCAATTCATTCGAGAGCCCGTGTAGAAAAGTGAAATTCAACTATAATTTTGCAAAACAAACGAGCAACTTGCAAACATTTTCACCAAAGTTATTCCTACAAAGAAATTTTACAATTTAGAGAACGACTTAAGAGTTATAGATTTTTCTGGATTAAGGGGGAGAGTTAAAAACGTAAATCTAGAAAATATGAATTTTATTTAAAAGCCGGTGGTAGCTTGTTGCATGAAAAATTATGCAAGTTACATGACGGTGGCAAGTCGGGAGCGTGAAAAGTTAGGCTTTTCTCACTCGAGAGGAAAGCATGATATTATAACAAAATAAACTACAAATTTCATTCAGCTATCAATTCTAAAAATTCGTTATAAGGCTTGGTTAAAAAAGGCTATAAAAAGGGGGCAGTGGCCTTCTCAAAGGAGTGTAACGGGTTTGTAACCCATCTCTTATAGCAACACATTTTTTGTCTCAATAAAATTATTTTTGTTATCTTTCTCCATTTTAATCCCCTTCCTTTCATTTAAAAGCCATCTGTACATACGTTCATTCCATTCAAAAATTCATCATGCTCAATGAGTTGGAGGCCCATCACCTAGATCTCGTCCGCTTTAGCCATTGCCGTGACGGAAGCAAGAAGAGCAAAGTAAGATCTGATCTTGCAAAATCCAAAATTTATTAACATTGCTGAGCAGGCAGCAAAGAACTTGGTTGCATTGGATCCACATGACAGAAGTTCCTATATCCTCTTGGCTAATATATATGGCGCTGCAGAGCAACAGGACAGTATGTCAAAGTTAAGGGAGATGATGAAAAAAAGAGGGATAGTGAAGATGCCTGGGTGTTCTTCAGTTGAAGTAAATGGTAATGTTCATGAGTTCATTATGCGAGATTTGTCACATCCTTGCATCATGGAGATGCATCTATTGTTGAGTGAAATGAATGAAGCACTAGTGTCTGCTGGATATACTCCAAACAACAACCATTTGTTGTCTAACATTGATGGCTAGCAGAATTCTGCGTACAAATTATTTAAGCTAGGTAGTATCACCTCTTTGTTTATACAATTTATTGACTAGATTTTTAATGTTGTTGTTAGATTTCTTTCCAAGAAATCCGAGATGAGCCCTATATTTTAGGTGATTGGGTTGGTGATTGAAGGGTAAAGTTTCCATAGATATTTGAATTTCTCAGTTAAGCCTAAATGCACCTAAGGTGCACTTAGGCTCTAAGCTTAGTGCACATGGGTGCATGTAACCCATTTTTAAAATTTTTCTTACAAGACTATTAATCTAAGTGTATATAACATGTGTATTAATTGTTACTATTTTTGGAAATTTTTAGATTTTTTGGACTTTTTAAAATTAGTGGCATTTTTAGTAATTTAAAATTATGAAAATGCCGTTAACTTTAAAAAAATAAAAAATCTCCAAAAATGATAAAAATGAATACACATGTTAAATATATTTAGATTAATGGTTGTGTAAAAGAAAATTTCAAAAAAAGCTTTAAAAAATGATTATTTACACTTTGGTGCACCAAGCCGGAGTGCACCGGGGTGCATGAAATAATGGGCATGGATTTCTCGCTGATGTTCAAGTTTTCACACTACAAGATCTTATCGATTTTCAAAGGTTAGCAAAAGTGGAGTGGATGGCATGAGATCCTTGCTATAGTTCCATTTCATGAAATGAAATAGCCTTCTCATCCATTTAAGTGATGTTTTAAAGATTGTTCTTAGAAAGTGTTTGTCCAAACGTGGGATGAAGATGCAAGGGAGAATGTGTCGGTTGTGGCTTAGGAAGATGGACTTGGTGGTTCCTCATTCACAAGTCTTGTGTTCTGGCTGCATTATTAATCAAGTGTCTACGCTTACCTGGTCTAATCACATATATTTGTTTCTCTGACAGCATGAAGACAGCAAGATACTTGAGTTCCAGTTATTCTATGTGAGTAGTCATAACAAAGATAAGTTGAGTTACTTGTCTGGTCCGCACTTCCCAAAGATTTCTTGAATGCAATATTAGAGATGCTTGATAAAAATATTGACTATTTAGCATTCCGTGCACCATGCAAGCTATGGAGGTCAACTACCAAAGACACGCTACTGCAATACCCTCAGTAACTGCCGTTGCTACTGCTCCCAAAGTGTGAGCGTGGATGGACACATATTTTATAATAACAAAATCTTTCATATTAGGTTGTCAAAAGCTTCTCAAAGCCTATGGCTTCGTGGATCTCCCATGGTTGACTACTTTCATTTCATGAGTCACACGTCACTCTTTGGAATCCATTCACCAAGGTTGAAACTGATTTTCCTTCTCACAACCTTTCCTACTGTGCTGCCTTTGATGAATCTCATGGTCAGAATACAGAGCTCTGTTTGTGACAATAGGTGAGGTGTACAGTAGCAACAAAGGTTTGTGGAGCACTTCATCTTATATATATATATGGAGGAGTAAAAGTTTGATATAAATAATCTACTTTACTCATTGTATTTAGAATAATGTATTCTATTATCCTATCAATTTTTATCCCAATCGGATATGTGTATGGACCTCATCTGAAATGATACAAATTCAACGTAATAAAATAGTTTGATATAAATACTAATTTTAAAATGATTTTTCAACAACTAAACCATCTAAAGTATGATTTACATATGGATAAATAATTGTATAAAATTTTATTATATTTTAATATGTGTGGGGTCCATTTTTTGGGCATCGTGTGTGTATATATATAGAGATCCGATCCTGTACGGTTGGACTGCACCGTAATTACGATGCAGTTCGCTGTAAAATGGACCTCACACATATTAGATTGTAATGAAACTTTATACACTCATTTATCCATATATAAATCATACTTTAGATGGTTTAGATGTTGAAAAAACCACTTTAAACTTGATATTTACATTAAATTATTTTATTACGTTGATTTTGCACCATTTTAAGATGGGGACTACACACATGTTGGATTTGGATGAAAATTGGTATGCTGATAAAGTGAACAATTTTAAATACAATTGGTGGGGTGGATTTTCCATTTATGATCAAGTGGGGCCCACAGTGCATGGACTACACGGTACAGTCGCATGCACTGGATTATTTCCCATATATATATATATAAATCATTGTTCGATTTGGGGATCGTACATTAAAATATCTTTTTTTTTCATCTAATTATTATAAGTTAAACCCATAAGATATCGAGCAAAGATCCTTTATGACCGGTTGGAAATTTCACCGGGTAAAAAATATTTTTTTTTTGTTTTTTTGAAAAATTCTTTTATAAACATGTTAATCTAGTTATATTTTAAAATGACTTAAATACCCCTGTATTCAAAAATCCAAAATAAATATATATACATATCCAAAAATGGTAAAACTTGGTTTATAGATTAAATATAACTAAATTAACATATTTATAAAAAAAACAAAAAAAATATTTTTTGACCGGTTTCCGAACGGTCGTAAAGGATCGCTGCTGTAAGATATAACCATTAAATTCTTACCTGTATTGCTTACATGTCACTAGAGAAGGCCTTGGCCTTCAAGCGCTTCTCTGACCTTTACAGGTGAAAAAACCATCGCAATCGTCGCTCCATTTCTCCATTGCTTCTTATCGATTTTCATTTTGGGTTGTCTTTCCTTTTCCCACCCTCAAAAGCATTTCTTTTCCGTCTTTTACTTTTTGATTGAACGCATTTAGTACTTCTCTATTTTAGATGGATTATGTAGAATAGTAGTTCGATGGAACTTGACAGACTGATTTTTTCTGTTATTTTGGCTGATTTTAAGTTTTAATATCTCCATTTTTGGCTTGTTCTGTAAATGAGAAAGAAATTATCAACCATGCCAGCCAACTGAATAATAATATAATATGTTCGTTGAAATTGGCAGAGGTGAAGTAATGATTAAATCTGGTTGAATTGTTCTATTATGTATCTGTCAGAATATCATACCATGTATTGGAAGACGGGATTTTTCATTTCCTTTCTACACGACCGAGTTGTATCTTTCTTTTACGATTTTTGGTTTTTTCTCTCCTTTTTTTAGGAAAAATCTCCCGTCCTTTTTTTTCCTCTAGTTTTTGCAATAGAAGTTTTAAGCGTTTGAGAAAGGGAAGAAGGAAATAGCTGTTGGAATAAGCAAGGCATGATGGAGATGTGCCTTTATTTGTGATTGCCTTATGTGAATGTATAGTCAGCTTGCTAGTTTCCAGCTCTACATTGTGGTGGTGGTAGATGGGGACACCCACTGAGGCAAAACCCAAACAATTTGGTTCTTTGTAGGCGTTATAGTGGTGGTTTTGTTGTGATTCCTAGGCCAGAGGTCAAGATGTAGAAGATTGATCATTGTTTAACATTTCCCGTTTGGTATATTTACATGTCTTTTAATGTTCAAAAAACGATAAGTCTTGTCTTCTGCCCATCAAATCGAAGGGATGTGTTTATGTGTCTTTATCTATAATCTATATGGATTTTATTGTAATGATATTTGTTGCTGCAAATATTTTCTCTTGTTTTCTCGTATGGGTTTCTAAAGATTTGGAATAAAAAATGAGGAATTCGAATGCTAGTGCCTGCTTGTAAAGAACAGAAATTTAATTTTTAACTTGATTTTGAAATTGAAGTTCCCAACCCTAATCAACTTATTGGCTGTGAGAATGAAAAAATTATATTCAATGTCAATCTTTTGTCTAATCCTGTTGATACTTGCATCATCAGATGGCCACATTTACCAGATGGTCAGCTCTGCTATGCGATGATAATCATATTGCTATTTTTACCTTGAATATGTTCCATCTGCCGATAATGAGCCAGTTGGCATGATTTCAAGTCCTTTTTACATGTATTTAACTTGTGACATATAAGTGTCCACCGTACTTAAATGGAAATAGTGGTTTCACTTATTTATTTCTTGCTTCCAAGCTTGTGTTTTTTAATTATATTCACTGTAGTCTGTTGCCGTAGTGCTTAACTTGCCTCTTGATTTCAGTGGAAAACTTCAACTAATAGAAAATGAAGGCTGGCTTGTTTGTACACTATCTGAATTTGGTGTTCTTGGCAGCTGTAAGTTCTCTTTCTCTCTCACCATTTTCTAGTATCTTTCTTTTTTTTTTGGTTTGCTTTAAAAAAATGTTGACTGTTTTATGTCATTGGCTGCAGATTGCTGCTGGGCCACCAACATACCCTGTTGATCTTGGTTCGGAATGCAGCAATGGTGCTTCCGATAATTGGGAGGGTGAATTCTTCCCCAGTATTCACAAAATAATGTATGAGATAAATAATGTAAATGCTGGATATCTTCTCAATCTTTATTATTAGATTGAAAAATTTGTCCTCGTGTTGCAATCTCAGGATGTGGGGCTCTAACAGTTGATGGTTGAAACTGTCAGATATTTGTTATGACGAGTTCTTCTTGCTTCACAATCTTTGAATGTGAGGCTCTAACATTTGGCGGATGAAAATGTTCGACATTTGTAATCTAAGTACTCAAATTTGAATGATCGTCTCCATTTAAGTTGGAATGGTTGCATTTCCTTTATCATTTTTTAAAAATAGTTCCAATGCCTGAAATTGAGAGATCATGCACTCATATCTTGATTGTGCCTACAAGATTAATGTCCCGTGTTACAGTCTTGTCATCCAGAAGTCCCAATTCTGAGTTGTGCAAAGTGGTACATCTTATGGCTATGTCTCATAAAACCTTTCCTCTAAATTTGTAGATCGTTGTTTGCAGACAAAAATGCTTTGGACATTGTAAGAATTCTAATGGCTCAGATGGTTAAATCTTTTTTCCATGTCACAGGGTCCTAACAGCAAGAATCCCCTTTCATATAAATGGTACAATGCTGATGAAGAGATTCTTGGCAGGAAAATGAAGGTGAACTGATGCTATATTAGTCATTTTCAACAACAAAAAAGTTTTAATATTTTACGATATGTGATACATGATAATGCCAGTCCCCTGCTGATATGATCATTTAATGGCTGTAGGATTGGTTTAGATTTAGTGTTGCATTTTGGCATACCTTTCATGGGACTGGTGGTGACACTTTTGGAGCCCAAACAAAGTTCTGGCCGTGGGAGGATGGTACGAATTCCTTGGCTATGGCCAAAAGAAGAAGTAAGAAAAAATCACACCTCTGCCAATAACGTTTTGGCTGTATAATAATGGTGTTTGTATTCACACCTTTTTGGCCCTTGGTGTGTTGCACAGTGAGAGCAAACATTGAGTTCATCAACAAACTGGGAGTTGAGAAATAGTGTTTTCATGACTCCAGATGGCAAAACATTGGCGGTGAGTCCTATAATTCTATTGGCTGTTCCTTGCTAGAATCAGTTGCATCTATCATTAATTTGTTTTAAGATCAATATGATGTCACTTGTTGTGTAAGGGTCCATTTGGTAACAGGTAGAAGTGAAAAAAAAGGAAAAAAAAAAGAAAAGAAAAAGAAAGTTCTCACTTCTTTCCACACGCTTTTTAAATAGGTTTTTTTCGTGGGTGAAGTAAGTCATCACTTAGGCTTGACTAACAAGATCACACCTCTTTAAACATTAATTATGCATTTATATAGCAAAAATTTTACAGAAACTTAGAAAACATTTTAACAAAAAGATGGTAGAAGAAGAAACAGGGATAATGTCAGAATTAAAATAATCAATCAAATAAGATGGGCAATTGTGTCCCAAAACATCTTAAGGAGTATATCAAAATAACAGGCACTCATGTAAGGACACCTTAAAGAAAAGCTTCTTAGGCGTATTTAGGAGTTTTATAAAAATAATACCTAAAAAGTTCTTGAGGTTTAATTCATACCCCTTCCCCAAGTCATCACTTCATATTGAAACAATAACAAAACCAGGTCAAATGGATAAACCATTAACATAGCCAAAACCACAGCCCAGACAAGATGGATGCATTTTTAAGATTGTTCTGATTACTTCAAACAGACACTGATAGAAGCCTAATAAAAACTTCAAACAACTAAACATAACATGATATATTTACCATCAAGTGAATAAAACTATGAAGTAAATTAGAGACAAGCTCAGAAGTCGATGACATGTAGGTAAGCGTTTTGTAAACATGAAAAAGGAACCCAAAACTTTGGGTTCTAACTTTTAAGTAGCTTCAAACAAAAAAAAATCATCTGAGGTACGCATATTGCAGGAGAATTGTAAGAACTGAGAAGGAGCCCACATGATAATTAAGGCCAACTGCTCCTATTCCTCCTCAACCACTTTGTCGTTCCATGCAATTGTTGAAAAGAATTGAATCATTGTATGAGAAGCATGTAGCAATCTGCTTTTTTTGGTCATATGCCTTTTTAACTCTGAGGGCTTCAGAAGCAAAGAAGATTTTGAAAGGTCATGAAACTACATGAAATGGATAGAGGTTAACCAACAAATTTTGAGCCCTCAAAAGGTGTGTATCAATAGTAAGATCCTTCGGAACAAAAACATGATGTCAGGAAGACACTGAATTTCATCAAGAAATTCCTATAGCCGAAGAAAAAAATCTCATCAGGCTAAACATCTCTTATTCACATTGCATCCCCATTTCAAGTTTCCTTTTAGGAACATTTTAGTTTGAAATACTTTAATAACATCTTGGAGGCTGGCCCATTAACAATTGTAAGTGTAATTCTAGAAAAAGAAAGAGGTCATGGAACTTATTCTCCTAACGACAATACAACAGAAATTTTCATCTGTATGAAAACAGAACTGTAAATGTTCTCCTCAAAGCAAGAGAGTTGAAGCAGGATGAAGAAGGTGCATCCTTGAACTGATGATCAAGGTCCAACAAGATGACCTCTTGGATTGTTTATTGAATTTAGGGTCAATTTGGTAAGATGTAAAAGCAAAAGTTGCAATAGAAATTTTTTTGAGAAGTTAGCAAATGATGTGATGTGAAAAGGGTAATGATCAAGTGTAAACGGAATAAAACTAAAATAGTTTGTATGAAAAAATTAATTAAAATGTAGAAATAATAATAGAAAAGGTAGGATAGTGAGGAAGTTAAAGAGGTATGATCTTACTTAGCCCAGGTCAAAAAACCTATTTAAAAAACTTCTCTTTTACTTTTTTTTCCCCATAAATTTGTTAATATAAGCATATTTAATATATAAACCAAGTTTTACTATTGTTGAAGATGTGTTTATATATATATAGATTTTTAAACACGTTTGTCTGAGTAATTTTCAACGATTGAAATGGGCTGAAATACCCTATGTTTGAAAATTCAAAAAAATATATACATATATCCAAAATGGTGGAACTTGATTTATACATTAAATGCATATAGATTAACAAGTTATGAAAAAAAAAGTTTATTGGCGTGGGCCAAATAAACCATTACTTAGCCTAAGCTAACAGGATCATATCTCATGTTTAAATGGTTGTGTGTCATAACATTATAACTTCAAATGAAGATCTATTACAAGTTATAGATAAATTAAAAATGGTGTTTCCCCATTTCACCTCAAAAACTAGATTGTTTTATTAATTGTATGATAACTTGCTTGACAGGAAGCAAATGCAAATTTGGATGAAGTGGTAGCTCTTGCAAAAGAGCTTCGGGAGGTACTGTTCTTGAACAACATATTGCTGACAGTTTCTCTTGTATTTTTTATAACAAATATAGTTGTCTTTGCTTTCGGCTCATCTACTTGTATCTTTGCAGGGAAGTACAATCCGACTTCTGTGGGGTACAGCCCAATTGTTCTTGCATCCCCGTTACATGCATGGAGCTGCTACCAGGTATTTGATCCGTCTATCTAAAACATCATTGATTTTTAATTTATACATGTATTAACTGTTGAAAATGATCCTTCAGTTCCGAAGTTGGTGTATATGCTTATGCTACAGCCTAGGTCAAGAAAGCCATTGAGGTGAGTTAAAGTTTTGTAAAGAGTGGCTCAAAGCATTGGCCTAGTTTATAGAAAGTACTTTTGTTACTTTGTTACAGGTAACTCACTACCTTGGAGGTGGAAAGTTCATCTTTTAGGGTGGCAGAGAAGGTTATGAGTCCCTCTTAAACACTGACATGGAACGAGAGCTCAATCACATGGTATGGATATGCCTTATTGTGTCTTTCAGCCTGTGTAGTTCTGACCTCAAGATTTGGTCAGTAAGATCAGCTTGTCTCTAAAATGAGCTTGTAATTACTCTTTTACTATTTTTTCAGGGAAGTTTTTTTCAGGCAGTAGTTGATTTCAAGAAAAAGATCAGGTTTAATGGTAAGCACTCCAGCTAAATTGAAATTAATTTTAAAACATAAACTGGAGAATCTGTTATGTTAAATCTATTCTCTATTTGTCCCCAGGTCTAGATATTTGTTTTGTTAGACTATTTGTCCCTATTAGGGTTGAGTTGGCTTGAGTTATCTCCAGAAAGTAGTCCAGGATGGAGTTGAATGGTATAACAGGATTTTTTTCCTGATTGGAATTGTACATTGTACATCATGACATTAGATATTACACATCAAGTCCATTTATACTGGATACAACTAGCTGCGCCAATTTTACCTTGGAGACTCCAAGTTCCATCTATTTACTAAGGGAGACCAACTGCTTCCACCATAATTTTTTAAGGGGGACTAAATGCTCCCAACTCAAAGTCGGCTTGAAATCCCAACATGGGATTCGAACACACCATGGTGCCTGCTGGAATTCTTATCTCAGCAGCCATGACCAACCAAGCGTTGCTTGATTGGTAGTGTAACAGGATTTGTGCATACAACATCATTCACCTGGGAAAAAGAGTAGATAAGTGCTGATAATATCATTATAACTTATATAGTTTTGACCTGTTTGTTTTCTTTCATCCTGATCAAACCGTTCATAGAAAATATATATTTCCGAGGCAAGTCTCGACTGGAAAGTTATGCAGGCTAGAGAATATTATTCCACTCTGTAGTTCATAATTTCTTCAGTCAAAGCTTAGTTATTTACTAATCTGGGTGCTCTAGTTCTCCCTGATAAATGCTTTCATCTATTTATGTCTGTATTAACTATTTTATGTTCAATGCTTGCGTTTTTAGTTTTCTTTAGGAACATTTCTGATTGAACCCAAATGTCAAGAACCAACAAAGCACTAGTATGCTTCCCCCTTCAAACTATACACTTTTTCAATAGATTCTCTGCAGTTTCCTGCCAATTATCTACAACACTAAGTTTGTCATTTCAGGTATGATTGGGATGCAGCCACAGCCACAAGTTCTCTACAAAAATATGGCCTTATAAGTTATTCTTATACCTGTTATATACTTTTTGAATGCTTTTATAGACAAGTCAACATTTAACCAAATCTTTTTCATGATTAGCTTCAACTTTAACCAGAAACTAAAAGTATTTTCCACACTTTCTCCTAAAGAAAATGCCATGGGCTAGTGGCTAATCAAGTCACTGGTTGGAATTTGATGGTGTAAGAATTTTATTGTTATAGACCTGTTTCTTGTTATTGGTTGAATCACCTAGGAAAATGAACCAAGAGCACATTCTATAGCATTATGTTTGTGTATGCATGTTTGAAAAACAGATCCAGGCTATGTATTTTATCTCACACGAAAAGGAATGCTACTGCCTGAATTAGCTTTACATGCAGACAAATGCTGACATGCTAAGTTTTACAGATGTGCACATTAAGTTAGTTGCATTGGGTAGGCTTTTTTGGGAGCTTGACATGCCATATGCAGTCCATTGTCAAGATTGAACTTCAGATATCTTGTGAACTTGATGATTATAAATTATTTTTTTTCGAGTTATGAAGCAAGTTTGATTTTAACCATTTTTACTCATTATTTTGTGGAGATATATCCCCAGTGTTTCATTTTGATACCTTTGTACCATGTGTTAAACCTTCTAAAAGCAAGACTCTCATTTCAACTAATACATCACAAGGGGGTGATTGGTTGAGTGGATTGGCTTGGAATGGAATTTAGAAGAAGGAAAATTGATATCAGTTGAATAAGCTTTTTGATCCATTAGAAAATAGGGACAGTGATTGAAGGTAATGTTGACAAGTTAGGGTTGTTATGTTAAGTGCATCACAATTAACCCTTGGGAAATGGGTTCTCTATTCTATGGAATTAAGATGCATTCTAATGATCTACCCCTAAAGGTGGGAATATATAAATGAGCGATAAAAATGGATAGAGATCAGTTGAAATATTAATTACGCAAAGGATAAAATGGTAAAGGTTTGGTATGAAACACCTGTTTAAAATTCCATTAAATTCAGCAATAGACTAAAGCCCATGGGGGATGGCCTAAGCATGCCACACCTGGCTCGCAAAAATCCAAACTGAAATAATGGCATTACTGATGGTAAAGGTATCCAATTTGTTCCAGGTTCAATGATTCAATTGATAATTACATAAGGGAAATAGTTGAATTAATTTTTTCAGAAGCCCACATAAACTTTTAATCATTTTGACTTACTGTATCTATATTTTGCAGGAGATTTCAAGCTTAATATCGAACGTAACCATGCTATGCTTTCTGGACATAGGTTGGTGTTTCTGTCTAATTTTTGCATAAGCTGTGTTTGGATGCAGTGCTGACTGAATTTGATTATAACAACCATTAAGGTGGTGAATTTTTTCCATGGAATTTAGTGTTTTGATGCTTATTGGTAGGAAAAATAAATAGATTATGATTGCATGCTTATTTGCTGTGAGATTAATTAATTTGATCCAGATAGCCTACCTTAACCGCATGAAATTATCATTCAGAATTAAAGTACTTTTTTGTGCTGCAGCAGCTTCCATGAGCTTGAAACTGCCAGAATCTGAGAAGAAAACTATGGAATGGGGTGAACCCAAAGTTGCATCTGGGAAACAGGTATTGGTGACCGGGCATCTCGAACTGTTCATTATGCTCTTATTCCATATTCTTATCATTTGGATCACATCGTACTAGAAGTTAAAACTGTGATAATTTGACGTTCTCACAGACCTATAAACACTCGATTTAGCGCACATGACAAATGCCCACCTGATTAATTTGCTTCATTGCATGTTCATGTCAAGGATTCACACATTTGCCACACCAGACTAAACAAAAGTATATTCTTTTTCTTGGTTGTGCAGGAGCTTGCAGAGATGATATTCCGGTCTGTTTTGTAGGAGAGTGGAAGCAATTACGAAGTGAAATTTAAGGAGGCTTCCCTCGATAGTGGGCTCGAAGGTGGTGGCCCCGATCTTGGTGCCCACGACGTGCTCGACGGTGAATCCGTTGAAAGGCTTGAGGCCAGTCTACAGCAGCGCGTCGAGGACGGCCGACTGCCACCTCCGGACATCGGGCTGGAAGACGACGGCGCGCTCGACCCACTCGTAGGACGCGTTGACGAGAGCCATGTCCCAGGCGACGGCCCCGCCGGCGTGGAAGAATCCGGTGTCGGCGCGGCTGTAGAAGCCCGCGTTGATGGCGCTGCTGCCGCCGAGGACCCGACCTCGAGCGTTGGGTACGCCGTCTTCGGAGATGAAGGCTTGCGCCGGCGAGTCGTGGTGGTCAGTGTGCATGAGGGTGGCAAGGAAGCCGTCGGGCATCATGATGGTGGGGAAGGAGAGGCTGCTGGCGCCCCGCTCGAGGAGGAGGACGGTGAGGTCTTGGGATAGGGTGGCGGCGAGAGGGCAGCCGGCGGTGCCGCCGCCAACGACGATGTAGTCATATTCCTCGTCGCGTGGGAAGCTAGTGGCGTTGAAAACGAAGGCTGGTGGCGGACCTGACAGAAATGGGTGTGTTAGGAAGAAAGCAAGAAATTAGAAGCAAGAAAAGAAGAGGGCGGGAGTAAGACAGACCAAGAAATGTAGATGTTTGGAATGAGATTGGAAGGACGAGGAAGAAGGAGAAGAGAAAGACGGTGGCCGTCATTTGCAAGAGCATGAGAGAGAGAGAGAGAGGAATTGGGAAGAAGAAGAAGAAGAAAAACAACGGAGGATACGGATGTGGGCTGTCTTCGGGACCGGGCTTTTGGGTCCCTGACAGGTTTGAAATCTGGAATGCTGCGATGGCGGATGAAACGGCGCCAAATTCCTCACTCAGAGCAAGTGAAGGTTGGGAACGATTGTCGGGCACGAGGGACCGATGATAAGATCGCACGGTTCGGCTCCTTGAATTATCTTTACTTGGTCTTCTTGTTTTCTTGTAAAGGAATGATCCAGTTAAGCAAATAACTCGCTTAGTTTATCTTAAAAAATCTATTTTTATTTTTTCTTTATGCACTTGTTTATTTAAGTGTATTTAATATATAAATAAAAATTTTCCATTTTTGGATATGTGTGTATATTTTTTCAAAATATTTGAACATGGATATTTAAAATTCTCAAAAAAAATATAAATATATTCAAAAATGATAAAACTTGGTATATGTATTAAATACATTTAGTTAAATAAGTGTACGAAGAAAAAAGCGAAAAGTAAATATTTTAAATGTGTTTTTTTATGTGAGCTAAATGAGTCATTTATTTAGCCCGGTTAATAGAATCACTTCTCTTCTTGTATTTTAAATGAGTTTTTTTATCTAAGTTTTTATGTTTGCTAAAATTACAAATATTTTCATAAAGTTTGTATAAAATATCAACCATTAAATTCTTTGTGAATTAACAAAAATGCTCTTATAAAAATTAAAGCATATCTATGAACTTAAAAAGGACATTTTTATTACTTTACATAAAATTTTAATGACATTTTAACAAAAAGACATATTTGCATTTTTATACAAACCTTGTGAATCGTACTTACAATTTCGGCTAACTTATGGATATGATTGTATTATTGATCAATGGCTTACATGCAAAAATTACTCTTTTGTAGGGGTGCAACTCGGGCTCATGAAACTCGGATTCATCTCGACCCTAACCTTAACCCTATTTATAAAACATCAACCCTAACTCTAACCTTAATCCTATTTGTAAAACTTGAACCCTAACCCTATTTTTGAAAATCAGGTTCGAGTTGAGTTTCGGGTTGGAAGTTATGTTGATGAATTTACATTTTATTTAAAAGTGATAAGTTTAGAATTTCATATGAATAAATAAGAATAATAAATCATGTAGGTAAACATAATAATATATAATCAAACTAATATTTTTTTAAAAATAGTAATATAAAGAATATTTTTAGAAAAAAGTTAACATCAAAACTAAGATAAAGAAAAAAATTAATAAGTGTAAAAGTAAATGATAGAAATAAAATATAAATATAAATGAAATAATATACTTTATTTATAATAAAATTACAATATGCTAAATATGTATTCAAATATAGATATAATAACATAAAATATGAAGAATATAAAGAAATATTATTTAAATAGTATGTATATAATATATTTTATAATAAATATTAAATAGAAAATTGGGCTCGGGTTCGGGCTCTCTTGAACCCTAATCCTATCATATTTACAAATTGGGTTTCTCGAGTTCGAGTTATGAAAAATCAAGTTTCAACACCGTTCAAAATCGAGTTCGGCGGGCCGAGTTTGGGATCAACCCGGCCCAAGTTGCACCCCTACTCTTTTATTTTCTGAAAATTTCATATCCTTGATTTTACACATATCATTCACTCATCCCTACTCATCCAACTTAGAGGGGAAGGCTTACCGTTTGACCCTTTTGTATATCATCTTTGAGTTCCAGGCGAATGTTCTAATGGATGACATAGCCCATAGGATTGGATTCTAGTTTAAAGAGCGACATCTCCAAAATCTTGAACTTCTTTGTAATGAGTTGGATCTGCAAGCAGTAGGCTAGCAGACTATGAGGGTTTATGGTGTCGGTGGTGGTGGGAAAATAGCTAAATACAATTGAGAGGGGGAGAGATTGGAAAGAGGACGTGCTGGGGTCAGGCTCTCGAGTGTCGTGAGGTTTGACAAAGTAAATAAGGGTCATATGGAAGGGTTGTTTAGGCAGACTTACAAAAAGCCTCGAAGTCTAGTGCATATCTAGAACTTGAAATTTTGCAAACTATGAGTTTTTGGCATTTTAAATTTTCTAATTTTGCCTATTTGCATTTTAAATCTTGAAAATTTTATTCCTTTGCATTTTAAACTATAACATACTTGTTCAGAAAAGTGATCCCGGGCCGTGTATTTAATGCAATTTTCCAAGCTCAAGCACACATTTATGGCAAATAAATTATTATAATTTCATAAAAATTTCAAATTTTCAAAATTTCACTTCCACTAGTCATGTTCCCATTATCACATTAAGTCACAAAGAAAAAGAAATTTTACAAGTCTATCATTCTCAATACATGTCTTTAAAATAAATAAATAGAAATAATTATTCTTGAAAATCTTCTTGTAAATCCAAAACGCTAGTGTCCCACTTGATTTGGTACACTTGTAAAAATAATAGGTTAGTCTCAACATAACTAGCAAATAGAAAATTATTTGAAAATGGATAACGACCCAAATAAAACTTAATTAAATGTTAAAATAATCATCAAATTTAATATCTTAAAAATTGGGCCTCAAATGCAAAATCAAACTCTTCCATTGAGTCCAAAATCATCAAAAACTTTGGAATGGACTATTTAATAATGTAAATCGGAGTTAAAATGGACAAATTATAACCAAAAGGAATGAAGAGTCCACTTTAACCACATTATCTCTATTTTCCATCTACAAATGGATTCCACCTGGCCTTTTCTCACTTAGCCTACACGGATGTAGTGGCTGCACGTTAATTCTCATTCAAAAATTCAAACCATTAGAACATTAGAAGCATCAAATTATAAAATAAATTAAGTATCAAAAAGTAACAAAAAAATGGTTGCTTTTAACCTAAAAGCTAGCCTATGATGAATTCTCCAGATACCTTTGACGGGTGGATTCGTTAATTTATTAAACCGCCCCGTTTTCTAAGCATTTCAGTCCATCACTTATGCATTTAAAAACAATATAATAATAATGATGTGCCTTATTATTATTATTTTTTGCACAGGAATCCAAAAGAAGTCAATTATATTTTTCAACGGAGACATGCTCAAACCAAAATGAAATAGAAGTCTCTAACATCGAGGACTTCTTTCTTGCGTCCCTTTCGGAATTTAATATGCACAATTCAAAACTGTATTACTCGTACTCCTTTTCTTTATTAACTAATTGGAAACCAATAAAATTAATTATTCAAAAATAATCGGGCACAAAATAATTATTTAGAAGCCAAGATCAAGATCAAAATCAAAATCCACTTGCCTTACGTAGCTTTCTTTCCTTCTGCAATTCTAATTCCCTCAAACTTTACCTACGGAAACCTAAATCCATCAACTCTCCAAACCCTTTTTTTATAAAAGGGTTCTCGTAGGTTTCCTAAAATTCTAGGAAAGGAATAAAAGATAAATCACTTAACTTAAATTCCAATTCTAATCTCATCTTATCCACTAGGATATTTATCTTATCTTATTCTGTGGGGCCCATAAGCTCAGGATCAAAAGTACAAAAATTAATTATTTTTTGCAGAACCCCCTACTTGAACCCTAGACCTCTAAGATCACTTGAATCACCTGTATGCCAACCGAGCTACACGGGTTGCTAAAATAACATTCAAAAATATAAATATAACTATAACCCATGGCATATTTAAATAATCATTGGTCAAGGCCCATTATTACTCATTTGAACAAGTTGGTCAAAAAGTCTACCCTTGCTATATAGGGTTTTCTACGTGAATTTTGACCAGTCGACATAAATTATTATTATTATTTTTCAATATTTTACATAAACCTTGGCCGATGACAGTGTTTAAAACTACTATTTAACTCGTGTAAAATGTCGTAAATACTCTCATATGTTAAGAGAAAGAAGCTGAAAAAACAACAATATCTGCTACTAGTGGGACGTAACCTAGTGAGAAAGAAGGCTTGAAATAAAATAAATTTTACAAATAATGGCAAAAGCTAAACAAAACACGCTCAAATGAAATGATAAAAACCCATCTCTACCATGTAGGCGAACTCCATGGAAAATCAGAGCCGCCGATGAACCCATGCAGTGGAATAGGAGAAAATGCTATTGTGTAACGCCCCAGACCTAACAGTAAGGTATTGTCCGCTTTGGGCCTTGGCCCGCACGGTTTTGCCCCTCTGGGTTCACGCGCATCCCGTCCTTCCTCAAAAGGCACCTCTCTAAGGTACCTGGCGGCCTCCACTTATAACCCAGGCTCCCCCCTCATCCTAACCGATGTGGGATATCAGATTCACCCCCCTTAGGGCTCCAGCGTCCCCGCTGGACACCATCGGCTGGAGGTCGGGAGTCGGCTCTGATACCATTTGTAACGCCCCAAGCCTAACAGTAAGGTATTGTTCGCTTTAGGCCTTGGCCCGCACGGTTTTGCCCCTATGGGTTTACGCGCATCCCGTCCTTCCCCAAAAGACGCCTCTCTGAGGTACCTGGCAGCCTCCACTTATAACCCAGGCTCCCCCCTCATCCTAACTGATGTGGGATATCACATATTGTATATATAATAAAAAGATGAGTGATTCTATTAGTCTGAGCTAAGAAAATGTCCCGCTTAACCCACCTAAAAAACTTATTTACAACAATTTTTTAATTTTTTCATACATTTATTTATCTAAGTGTATTTAACATATGAACCAAGTTTTACCTTTTTAACTATGTTTATATTTTTTTAAGATTTAAAAGCATTTATGTGTATGTATGTATTTAAAATACTCTTATCTTTAAAAATTTTAAAAATATATACGCATATTTAAAAATAGTAAAACTTGGTTCATATGTTAAATGTATGTAGATAAATAAGTGTACTAAAAAATAAGTTGTTGTAAACGAGTTTTTTGAAATGAACTAAACGAGACATTTGCTTAGCCCAGAGATAAAAAAAAAGGAAGCTTGATGAGTGTAATAAAAACATTTGATAAGTAAAAATAGCAAAATTGTATAAGTAATCCAATTTTCCTCCAAACAACAAAATAAAATGCAACTTTTGTATCAAGAACATGGAACCCAGTCTAGTCAGGACAAGCCATTGGCATGCTGGTTGTTGAAGTCTGCTCATGCAAAATGGAAAATCTTCATGAGCCCCATGTGAAAAAGGAAAAAAATGATACCTGCCTAATAGGCTTTGACCCACCAGAAAATTTACTCCGCAATAAAGCTACTACCAACAATATACAAATTCAATAAGCACCCAAGGACGAATTTTGGCAGCCCCCAAGAGTCATCCAGCGAGAAATGAAAATCGTGCCCTATGATACGACGTACTCCATGAATAAGATCCTTGAAATTCACGTGCAAAACGGAAGTTGTGATGTAGACGTTATCATTACGAACCTTGTTTTCGATGCTTTCGCCAGCGGCGCATCAATCTCACTACCAGCATCCGCAATTCTGCATCATTGCTCGACTTGTCTCAAAATTCGCATTTGCCCGATGCCGCCTCCGTTATCACCATCCATGTACGTGACAATTGCGTCAACGTGCCCTTGACAGACACCAAGGCCAAAGCTCAGGTGGTTGGCTTCTGTCTGCTGTTCTCTGTTAAAAACATAAATCTAGAAAAATTTAGATTTCACTTAAAAGCCAGTGGCAACCTGCTGCATGGGAAAAAATCATGTGAGTTACATGACAGTGGCAAATCGACAGAATGAAAAGTTGGACTTTTCTCAGTCAAGATGGCGGCATGATATTACGGAAAAATAATTTAGAGGTTTCATCCAGCTGTCAATTCTAAAAATCTGCTATAGAAGTTTTTTAAAAAGAGACCATAAAAGGGGGCAATGGCCTTCTCATAGGAGTGTAATGAGTTTGTAACCCATCTCTTCTAGTAACACATTTTTTGTCTCATTAAAATTATTTTTATCCTCTCTCTTCATTTAAATCTCCTTCCTTTCATTTCAAAGTCATCTATGCATACACGTTCATTTCATTTAAAAATCCACCAATGGTATTAACGCCAGCATCATCCTGAAGCCGTGAAAGCTACGATTTCGCTACTGCACTGCTTTATAAGAAAATATTATAAGGTACGCTATCAATAACTTTCATTACTATATTTAATTATATCTGAGCATTTGTTCCCATATTTGAAAGAGAAGTCTGTAATTTTTTGAGTATCCAGATAAAGACCCTATTTATATCAAAAGTGATTATGAGAATTAGTTCAAAAGAGCTACGAGCGACCCAAGGATCACATAAAACTTCCATCCTATGATGAAAATAAGAAAAAAAAATAATATGAAAACCAAATGCAAGATGCAAAAGTCTTGCTATATATTCAATAAGGAAAGGGCAAGACAACATATTCAAGAATCTTGATGGCTACAATATCAAATGGGGCATAGAATATTTTAAAAATGAATTTAAATATTATGATAGAGTAATTTTCATTAAGTTCTAATCTTTATTGAAAGATTTTAATAATTTATTTATGAAGGAAAGTGAAACTATACAAGTATTCTTCTCCCAATGTGAATAAAATAGAAGATAAGAGAATTATTTTTAAGAATAGTGAGAAGTCTTCTTCATAAATTTGACCATGAGCTAGTTGTTATAGAAGAAGAAAAAGATTTATCTACACTTTCCTTGGTCGAATTAATGGGTTCTCTTCAAGCCCATGAGGAAAGAATGCGTGGACTTTCAGAACAACCACTAGAGCAGGCTTTCCAGTCAAAATTCAATATTTTAAAAAGGGATAGAGAAAAGAAAATTCAAGCAAATAGCCATGGAGCTAATTTTCAAAGAAAGCCACCAAATAATCGTGGTAAGGGGAGAGGAAGATTCTAAAATCAAGAAAACAAAAAAAATGCTAAATTTTCTTCTTATTGCAAATTATGTAATAAAAATGGTCATGACATAAATACTTGCCAGCCATAAATGTGCAAGGTGCAAGAGACGTACTCACTTTGATAAGGATTATTGCTATAAATAGGAGGCAAATTATTTAGAAAATAGTGACTCAAATGATCAAGTATTTATCTCTTGTTTAAATTTTCAAAAGGATTCACATGATGTTTGGTATCTTGATAGTGATTGTTCAAACCGCATTACTAGAGATAAAAATTATTTTGCCAACATTGATGAAAATAAGAAGTCCAAGATGACTCTTGGGGATGGTAAATCCAAAATGTTAAAGGAAAAGACAATATCGCTGTGAAAGAAAAAGATAAGAATTATAAATTTAATCATGATGTTCTTTATATTCCTGGACTAGTTCAAAATTTATTAAGTGAGGGCCAAGTAGTATAGAAAGGCTATATGGTGAAATTTGAATATGGAAAATGTTTCATTATTAACAAGCAAAAGATGTGATTAATTGCTACAGTGAAAATAATTTCCTATAATGCATTTTCTCTTATAATGTCTCTTGCTAAAAAATATGCATTAAATTACAAAAATATGGATGATTCCACATTATGGCATCTGAGATTCGACCATTTAAACTTCAATAGTCTAAAAGTGCTTGGACAAAAGGATATGGTTCTTGGGCTTCCATCTATCACTATTGAGAAGAAGTATATGAAGGCTATATTTATGGCAAAATGCATAGATTGTCATTTCTTAAGCCATCCTGGAGAGCTAAAGCGCATCTAAAGCTCGTTCATGCTGATCTATAGGGACATTCTCAAAATATATCTCTTGGCGGCAAAAGGTACTTCTTCTCTTTGTTAATGATTAATTATTCATTTATGATGTGGACATATTTTTTAAGTAGAAATCATAAGTTTTCTCTTATTTTATTCAATTTAAGGCTCTTGTTAAAAAACAATGTGGATATTATTTAAAAATATTAAGAATTGATTGTGGGGGAAAATTTACAAGTCACTAGTTTGATAAGTTTCGCAAAATACATGGTATAAAAAGAGAGCTCGTAGTTCAGCGTACAACATAGCAAATTGCAGTGGTCGAAAGAAAAATAGAACAATTGCTGAAATGGCCTGCAGTATGTTGCAAAGCAAAAAATACGTCAAAGTCTTTCTTGGCTGAGGCTGTTAACATAGGCATTTATATTCTTAACAAATCTCCCACAAAGGCAGTTCTTAATATAACACCCTATGAGACTTGATATAAAAGAAAGCCAAAAGTTGAGCATTTTAAAATCTTTAGATGTGTCGCATATGCACATATTCCAAAAGAAAAAAGAAAGAAGATGGATGAAAAAGGTGAAAAATAAATTTTTATTGGCTATAGGATGAATCTAGGAGTTATTGTCTCTATGAGGCTGATGCTAAGGAGTTAATCTGTAGCTCTTACGAGAATTACCTTACTCCAAAAATCGATTTATGAAAAATTGCTAAATTTTACCCTAAAATTTTTTTTAAAAATAATGTAAGTTCATACAAGTATTTTATATCACAACTATAATAAAATTATCTTAAAATATTACAAATCCTTGCTTAAATACAATCTATATTTAATAATTAAGAAATAAATAGTGAAGCTATGTTTCTCCTCTAGTTGTACCCAAACCTGCCTCGTTACCTATGACCTGCATAACTATATTTTAATTTTTGAAATGTATGAATATGTTACTCAGTAAGTAGGCATCTAGAAATTCCATAGTAGTTTTTAAAGAAATCTTACATGCTTGCGATTTAAAATTTTACATGATTAATAATGCATTGCGTGAATCATATACATCCTGCTTAACCTCAAAGATACATAAAAAAATAATTTGACGCCACCCTCAAGATTTCATGGTCAAGTGATTGGGCTTAGTTTCCTCAAAAACATTACCTCAATCATTTGCAAGAGTTCATAAATCATTGAGAAATATTTGTGAAAATATTATTTCAAAAAAATGAAAAACATAGACTACTTACCTTTCATAGTGATTAAGAGGTAAAACTCTTTTTTCAAATTTCTTTTCCTTTCCTTTTTCCTACAATTAGAATAGGGGTGTTAGTATTTGCCAATTTTATATTATATTATTAACCTATTCATATTATAAGAATTTTATTCAATTATTTTTTATAATCTAATCTCTCTAAATTAAAGAGTATATTAATTTATACTATCTTATGAATCAATAAATTAGTCAAAGTTATGTATTTTAAGATTTAGAGGAAACAATCTAAATGAATATAAGCCACAAATTGAGACCCTTAATTGGCATAAAATTTTCAATTTATTTTTATTTTTCCAAAAGGTCCGTGAATTTAAATAGTTTCATTTGGTGTATTTCGAAATTCCTTCTCAAAAAATTTATAAAAATTCATTTTTATACTTTACATTTCTAAAATTATACTTTACCCCCTTTTCTATAAATTTCAAAATGAACTTTTTTATAGCTATTTTTATAAAATTACCATTCAACCCTTTTTATTTTTTCGTCAACAGCATATTATATATTCGTATATATATCATATAATAATATATAATAAACTATATAGTATTTATAGCAAGATTAAAGGAATTTTTAAAATTTTATCAACCTATGCTTAGTGGTTACTGTTATTATTATCATATTATGTATTTATTTTGTAACACTTTATCAAAATATTTATATTCGTATTAAATATTTTTCTTAATCATATTAATCATACGTTTAAATCAAAATTTTTAACTATACTACTTATTATTAATAATTTTGAAAATTAAGAAAAACTCAAGATTAATTTACCTGGTTCTGTGTAGTCATCACATAATTATTTCAAGGGATGTCATTTTTTATGAGATAAAATCTTCACCTTGGAATGAGCCTAAAAAATTAAGTCCACAATTACATCAAGAAGATGAGAAGAAAAATGACCAAGGCCTAAGGTCTCCACCAGCATCTCCAAGGGCTGATTCTAGCCCTAATACTTCATCTCCAAAATCATCTCCTTTAAGGAAGTGGCGATCCTTGGAAGATATTTATCAACATTGTAAAGTGTCATTCTTTGTTTGTGTGCCATAAAAATTTTCAAGATGCTATAAAAGAAGAGCATTGGATTGATGCTATGAGTAAGGAGATGAAAATGATTGAGAAAAATCAAACTTTGGACGCTGGTTAACAAACCACATAACAGAGAGATTATTGGATTGAAATATGTTTATAAAACCTAATATAATGAAGATAGTTCTATTCAAAAGTACAAAGTCAGGCTGGTTGCCAAAAGATATTCTCAGTTGCCTATAATTGACTACACAGAAACATTTGCCTCAATTGTTCGTATGGAAACTATTAGAACCGTGTTTCCTCTTGCAGCACAGTTAAAATTACAAGTTTTTTAGCTGGATGTGAAATCAGCCTTTCTCAATGGAGAAATTGAAGAAGAAATATATGTGGAGAAACCAGAAAGTTATATCATTGAAGGCTAAGAAGATAAAGTATATTAGATGCTCAATGTGTTATATCGTTTAAAACAAGTTCCAAGGGCTTGAAATAGCAATATTAATAATTATTTTCTTTAGCTTGGTTTTATAAGATGTCCAAGCAAGCATTCACTCTAGATAAAAACACAAGGGGCTTGAAATTTTCTTATTCTATGCTTATATGTGGATGACCTTATGTATATGTAGGCACCAATCTGCAAATGGTTGAAGATGTCAAAAAGGCTATAATGCAAGAATATGAGATGACAGATCTCGATATTATGAAATATTTTCTTGGTATGCAAGTAAAACAATATCTAGTTTTGATATTTATTTTCCAAGAGAAATATACAGATGATATATTGAAGAAATTTAATCTGGCAAAATACATGCTTATGGCTACGCCAATGGCCATAAATGAAAAACTATCCAAAGAAGACGTAAATAAGGGTGTAAATAGGGTCGGGTTCAACCCGAGCCCGCATCAACCCGGACCGATTTATACCATGGTTGGGTTGATATTTTGGAAATTCGGTTTTTAAAAATTGGGTTCAACCCGACCCAATTTTCAAAATCGGGTTGAGCCGGGGTTAGGGGGTCGGTCGACCCGACCCGACCCGATTTCATAAGATATGTATTTTGATATGCTTATGAGAGTGTATTTCATTTATGTTGTTTGGATATTTAAATAAAATTATGTGGAGTTTGGAAATATGTTTGACAATTTGGTTGTGAAATGTTGTTTGAATTTATTTGGTTTGGAAATATATTTGGTTAATTAGTTGTGAAATTATGTTTGGATTATTTGGTTATGAGTGTGTTTGGTAATAAATAAAACTTTTGATGAAAAGTTTTGGAGAGTAAAAGTTATCAACTTATGTGATATGATGGGGTAATGATGAGTAATAAAGAGAATAAAGTTAAAATAGATAGGTTAGTTGTGTGGATAGTTTTATATAAATGATTGAAAAGTAGGGTAGTTGTATAGGAAAATGTGAAAAAATAATTAAAAAATATGATAGTTAAAAATATGATAATTGTAAAGAATGAAAAGTTTTAAATTGAAAAGTTTTAATTGACTTTTTCTTTCAATTGCCAAATATACCCTATATTGCATTGTAAATAGGTTGTTTAGATGTTCGCTTACATTAGTGATTTGAAATAACGAACAAGTCAATTGGGAATTTGAGATGTTTGTAGCTTTGATTGGAAGTCAACTAAAAATGTAAGTAAGACTATGATATTCGTTTTTTCATTTTGCATAATTTACTGCAATACTTTTACTTGGCTTTCACTTTTTGACTTGCAGGGGACATCAATTGCTCAAAGAATACAAAAGCAAAAAAATAAATCAATTACAAAACTTATCCTCCACTTTTGAGTTACGTAGAACTTTTTAGTACTTATTTTTTTATAATTATCATTGCTTTTTTGTTATTTTAGAAATTTGGGTGAACAAAAGCTTAACTAACATTGAAAATATGTGTAATCTATTAGCCCGATTTCTAACCCGAATCGAACCGATTTGAGGTGGGTTGAAATAGGGTTGGGTTAAGGTGTGAAAAGTAGGGTTGAAAGTAGGGTTGGGTTGAGATTTTACAAGGTGGGTTAGGATTGTATTTGTCCCAACCCGAGTCAACACGACCCGATTTACACCCCTAGATGGAAAGGAGAAGGTGGATGAGATGATCTATCGCAGCCTAATTAGATAACTGATATATTTAACCAACACTAGGTTAGATATTGTTTATGTTGTGAGCATCTTCTTTAGATATATGTCAAAACCAAGTAAGTTTCATTTTGCGGCTGCTAAAAGAATTTTAAAGTATATCCAAAGTACGAAAAATTATGGCATTTTATACAAATCATGAGCAGACCTTAGCTTGACCGGTTATACAAATAGTGATTATTGAAGATCGAAATAGCAGGAGTGGCCATGTATTTTCTCTCTGATCAAATATTATCTCATGGTTGTTAAAGAAGCAGGGCATAGTACTACTATCTACAATAGAAGTAGAATATATCGCAGCAACAAGTGCAGCATGTGAAGCAGTATGGTTGAGAAGAATTTTATAATACCTACACTACGAAGTAGAATATTCTATAAATATCTATTATAATAACATGTCCTTTATAGATATGACTAAGAATCTAGTCTTCCACAGACATTCGAAGTGCATTGATATCCGTTACCACTTCATTAGAGAGCCCGTGTAGAAAAGTGAAATCCAACTATAATTTTGCAAAACAAACGAGCAACTTCAAACATCTTCACCAAAGTTATTCCTGCAAAGAAATTTTTACAATTTAGAGAACAACTTAGAGTTATAGATTTTTCTGGATTAAGGGAGAGTGTTAAAAACGTAAATCTAGAAAATATAGATTTTACTTAAAAGCTGGTGGTAGCTTGTTGCATGAAAAATTATGCAAGTTGCATGACGGTGGCAAGTCGGTAGCATGAAAAGTTGGGCTTTTCTCACTCAAGATGGAAGCATGATATTACAACAAAATAAACTACAAATTTCATCCGACTGTCAATTCTAAAAATTTGTTATAAGGCTTGGTTAAAAAAGGCTACAAAAAGGGGGCAGTGTATCGGGTTTGTAACCCATCTCTTATAGCAACACATTTTTTGTCTCAATAAAATTATTTTTGTTATCTTTCTCCATTTCAATCCCCGTCCTTTCATTTAAAAGTCGTCATGAGCTGGAAGCCCATCACCTAGATCTCGTCCGCTTTAGCCATTGCCATGATAGAAGCAAGAAGAGTAAAGTAAGTTCTGATCTTGCAAAATCCAAAATTTATTAACATTGCTGAGCAAGCAGCAGAGAACTTGGTTGCATTAGATCCACGTGACAGAAGTTCTTATATCCTCCTGGCTAATATATATGGCACTGCAGAACAATGAGACAGTATATCAGAGTTATGGGAGATGATAAAAAAAGAAGGATAGTGAAGATCCTTAGGTGTTCTTCAGTCGAAGTAAATGGTAATGTTCATGAATTCATTGTGGGAGATGTGTCACATCCTTGCATCATGGAGATGCATCTATTGTTGAGTGAAATGAATGAAGCACTAGTGTCTTCTGGATATACTCCAAACAACAACCATTTGTTGTCTGACATTGATGCCTAGCAGAATTCTGCATACAGATTATTTAAGCTAGGCAGTATCACCTCTTCGTTTATACAATTTACTGGCTTGGTTTGTAATGTTGTTGTTAGATTTGTTTCCAAGAAATCCGAGATGAGCCCTATATTTTAGGTGATTGGGTTGGTGATTGAAGGGTAAAGTTTCCGTAGATACTTGGATTTCTCGGTTAAGCTTAAATGCACTTAGGGTGCACTTAGGCTCTAAGCTCGGTGCACACGGGTGCATTTAACCCATTTTTAAAAAATTTCATACCAAACTGTTAATCTAAGTGTATATAACATGTGAATCAATTTTTTTACCATTTTTGGAGATTTTTAGATTTTTTGGATTTTTTTAAAATTAGTGCCATTTTTATTAATTTACAATCATGAAAATGCCACTAATTTTAAAAAAATAAAAAAAATAAAAATCTTCAAAAATGGTAAAAATGAATACACATGTTAAATATATTTAAATTAATAGTTGTGTAAAAGAAAATTTCAAAAAAAAACTTTAAAAAATGATTATTTGCACTTTGGTGTCGGAGTGCACTCGGGTGCATGAAATAATGGGCATGCATTTCTCGCTGATGTTCAAGTTTTCACACTACAAGATCTTGTGGATTTTTTAAGGTTAGAAAAAGTGGAGTGGATAACATGATATCTTTGCAATAATTCCATTTTATGGAATGAAATAACCTTCTCATCCATTTAAGTGATGTTTTAAAGATTGTTCTTGGCAATTGTTTGTCCAAACGTGGGATGAAGATGCAAGGGAGAATGTGTCGGTTGTGGCTCAGGAAGATGGACTTGGTGGTTCCTCATTCACAAGTCTTGTGTTCTGCCTGCATTATTAATCAAGTGTCTACGCTCACTTGGTCTAATCACATATATTTGTTTCTCTTACAACATGAAGACAGCAAGATACTTGAGTGCTAGTTATCCCGTTTGAGTGATCATGACAAAGATAAGTTGAGTTACTTGTCAGGTCCGCACTTCCCAAAGATTTCTTGAATGCAATATTAGAGATGCTTGACAAAAATATTGACTATCTAGCATTCTGTGCACATGCAAGCCATGGAGGTCAACTACCAAAGACACGCTACTGCAATACCCTCAGTAACTGCCGTTGCTACTGCTCCCAAAGTGTGAGCGTGGATGGGCACATATTTCATAATAGCAAAATCTTTCAGCTTGGGTTGTTAAAAGCTTCTCAAAGCCTATGACTTCGTGGATCTCCCATTGACTGACTACTTTCATTGTGACTACTTTCACTGCACGAGTCACGCGTCACTCTTTGGAATCCATTCAGCAAGGCTGAAACTGATTTTCCTTCTCACAACTTTTCCTATCGTGCTGCCTTTGATAAATCTCATGGTCAGTATATAGAGCTCTGTTTGCGACAACAGGTGAAGTGTATAGTAGCAACAAAGGTTTTTGGAGCACTTCATCTTATATATATAAATATATATATATAGGAATAATCAAGTTTGATATAAATAATCTCCTTCACCCATTGTATTTAGAATAATATATTCTATTATCCTATCAATTTTTATCCCAATCGGACATGGTACAAATTCAACATAATAAAATAGTTTGATATAAATAACAACTTTAAAGTAGTTTTTCAACCACTAAATCATCTAAAGTATGATTTACATATGGAGAAATAGTTGTATAAAATTTTATTATATTTTAATATGTGTGATGTACATTTTCTAAGCATCGTCTATATACAAATGGTTGTTCGAATCGAGAATCGTACTTTAAAATGTATTTTTTTTCTTCATCTAATTATTATAAATTAAACCCATAAGATATCAACCATTAAATTCTTACCTGTATTGCTTACATGTCACTGGATAAGGCCTTGGCCTTCAAGCGCTTCTCTGAGCTTTACAGGTGAAAAAACCATCGCAATCGCCGCTCCATTTCTCCATTACTTCTTGTCAATTTTCATTTTGGGTTGTCTTTCCTTTTCCCACCCTCAAAAGCTTTTCTTTTCCGTGTTTTACTTTTTGATTGAACGCATTTAGTACTTCTCTGTTTTAGATGGATTATGTAGAATAGTAGTTCGATGGAACTTGACAGACTGATTTTTTCTGTTATTTTGGCTGATTTTAAGTTTTAATGTCTCCATTTTTGGCTTGTTCTGTAAATGAGAAGGAAATTATCAACCATGCCAGCCAACTAGATAATAATATAATATGTTGGCTGAAATTGGCAGAGGTGAAGTAATGATTAAATCTGGTTGAATTGTTCTTTTACGATTTTTGGTTTTTTTTTCCTTTCCTTTTTTTTTAGGAAAAATCTCCCGTCCTTTTTTTTCTCTAGTTTTTGCAATAGAAGTTTGAAGCGTTTGAGAAAAGGAAGAAGGAAATAGTTGTTGGAATAAGTAGGGCATGATGGAGATGTGCCTTTATTTGTGATTGCCTTATGTGAATGTATAGTCAGCTTGCTAGTTTCCAGTTCTACATTGTGGTGGTGGTAGATGGGGATACCCACTGAGGCAAAACCCAAACAATTTGGTTCTTTGTAGGCATTGTAGTGGTGGTTTTGTTGTGATTCCCAGGCCAGAGGTCAAGATGTAGCAGATTGATCATTGTTTAACATTTCTGATTTGGTATATTTACATGTCTTTTAATGTTGAAAAAATGACAAGTCTTGTCTTCTGCCCATCAGATCGAAGGGATGTGTTTATGTGTCTTTATCTATAATCTATATGGATTTTATTGTAATGATGTTTGTTGCTGCAAATATTTTCTCTTGTTTTCTCGTATGGGTTTCTAAAGATTTGGAATACAAAAATGAGGAATTAGAATGCTAGTGCCTGCTCGTAAAGAACAGAAATTTATTTTTTAACTTGATTTTGAAATTGAAGTTCCCAACCCTAATCAACTTATTGGCTGTGAGAATGAAAAAATTATATTCAATGTCAATCTTTTGTCTAATCCTGTTGATACTTGCATCATCAGATGACCACATTTACTAGATGGTCAGCTCTGCTATGCGGTGATAATCATATTGCTATTTTTACCTTAAATATGTTCCATCTGCCGATAATGAGCCAGTTGGCATGATTTCAAGTCCCTTTTACATATATTTAACTTGTGACATATAAGTGTCCATCCCTTTTACATGTATTTAACTTGTGACATATAAGTGTCCACCGTACTTAAATGAAAACAGTGGTTTCACTTATTTATTTCTTGCTTCCAAGCTTGTGTTTTTTAATTATATTCACCATAGTCTGTCCTCTTGATTTCAATGGAAAACTTCAACTAATAGAAAATGAAGGCTGTCTTGTTTGTACTCTCTCTGAATTTAGTGTTCTTGACAACTGTAAGTTCTCTCTCTCTCTCACTCTCACCATTTTCTAGTATCTTTTTTTTTTGGTTTGCTTTAAAAAAATGTTGACTGTTTTATGTCATTGGCTGCAGATTGCTGCTGGTCCACCAACATACCCTGTTGATCTTGGTTCGGAATGCAGCAATGGTGCTTCCGATAATTGGGAGGGTGAATTCTTCCCTGGTATTCACAAAATAATGTATGAGATAAATAATGTAAATGCTAGATATCTTCTCAATCTTTATTATTAGATTGAAAAAGTTGTCCTTGTGTTGCAATCTCAGGATGTGGGGCTCTAACAGTTGATGGTTGAAACTGTCAGATATTTGTTATGAACAAGTTCTTCTTGCTTTATAATCTTTGAATGTGAGGCTCTAACATTTGGCGGATGAAACTGTTCGACATTTGTAATCTAAGTACTCAAATTTGAATGATCGTCTCCATTTAAGGTGGAATGGTTGCATTTCCTTTATCATTTTTTTAAAATAGTTCCAATGCCTGAAATTGAGAGATCATGCACTCATATCTTGATTGAGCCTACAAGATTAATGTCCCGTGTTACAGTCCTGTCATCCAGAAGTCCCAATTCTGAGTTGTGCAAAGTGGTACATCTTATGGCTATGTCTCATAAAACCTTTCCTCTAAATTTGTAGATCATTGTTTGCAGACAAAAATGTTTTGGACATTGTAAGAATTCTAATGTCTCAGATGGGTAAATCTTTTTTCCATGTCACAAGGTCCTAACAGCAAGAATTCCCTTTCATATAAATGGTACAATGCTGATGAAGAGATTCTTGGCAGGAAAATGAAGGTGAACTGATGTTATATTAGTCATTTTCAACAACAAAAAAGTTTTAATATTTTACGATATGTGATACATGATAATGCCAGCCCCCTGCTGATATGATCATTTAATGGCTGTAGGATTGGTTTAGATTTAGTGTTGCATTTTGGCATACTTTTCATGGGACTGGTGCTGACACTTTTGGAGCCCAAACAAAGTTCTGGTCGTGGGAGGATGGTACGAATTCCTTGGCTATGGCCAAAAGAAGAAGTAAGAAAAAATCACACCTCTGCCAGTAACATTTTGGCTATATAATAATGGTGTTTGTATTCACACCTTTTTGGCCCTTGGTGTGTTGCACAGTGAGGGCAAATTTTGAGTTCATCAACAAACTGGGAGTTGAGAAATAGTATTTTCATGACAGGGATATAACTCCAGATGTCAAAACATTAGCTGTGAGTCCTATAATTCTATTGGTTGTTCCTTGCTAGAATCAGTTGCATCTATCATTGATTTGTTTTGGGATCAATATGATGTCACTTGTTGTGTAAGGGTCCATTTGGTAATAGGTAGAAGTGAAAAAAAGAAAAAAGAAAGAATAAAAGAAAAGAAAAAGAAAGTTCTCACTTCTTTCCACACGCTTTTTAAATAGGTTTTTTGGTGTGGGCGAAGTAAGTCATCACTTAGACTTGACTAAAATGATCACACCTCTTTAAACATTAATTATGCATTTATATAGCGAAAATTTTACGGAAAACTTAGAAAACATTTTAACAAAAAGATGGTAGAAGAGGAAACAGGGATAATGTCAGAATTAAAATAATCAATCAAATGAGATGGGAAATTGTGTCCCAAAACATCTTAAGGAGTATATCAAAGTAACAGGCACTCATGTAAGGACACCTTAAAGAAAAGCTTCTTAGGCGTATTTAGGAGTTATATAAAAATAATACCTAAAAAGTTCTTGGGGTTTAATTCATACCCCTTCCCCAAATCATCACTTCATATTGAAACACTAACAAAACCAGGTCAAATGGATAAACCATTAACATAGTGAAGCCAGGTTAAATGGCCAAAACCACATCCCAGATAAGATGGATACATTTTTAAGATTTTTCTGATTACTTCTAACAGACACTGATAGAAGCCTAATAAAAACTTCAAACAACTAAACATAACAAGATATATTTACCATCAAGTGAATACAACTATGAAGTAAATTAGAGGCAAGCTCGGAAGTTGATGACATGTAGGTAAGCATTTTGTAAACATGCAAAAGGAACCCAAAACTTTGGGTTCTAACTTTTAAGTAGCTTCAAACAAAAAAAATCATCTGAGGTACGCATATTGCAGGAGAATTGTAAGAATTGAGAAGGAGCCCACATGATAATTAAGGCCAACTGCTCCTATTCCTCCTCAACCACTTTGTCATTCCATACAATTGTTGAAAAGAATTGAATCATTGTATGAGAAGCATGTACCAAACTGCTTTTTTCTTGGTCATATGCCTTTTTAACTCTGGGGGCTTCAGAAGCAAAGAAGATTTTGAAAGGTCATATAACTACATGAAATGGATAGAGTTAACCAACTAATTTTGAGCCCTCAAAAGGTGTGTATCAATAGTAAAATCCTTCTGAACACAAACGTGAAACTTTCACATGATGTCAGGAAGACATTGAATTTCATCAAGAAATTCCTATAGCCGAAGAAAAAAAATCTCATCAGGCTAAACATCTCTTATTCACATAGCACCCCATTTCAAGTTTCCTTTTAGGAACATTTTAGTTTGAAATACTTTAATAACATCTTGGAGGCTGGCCCATTAACAATTGTAAGTGTAATTCTGGAAAAAGAAAGAGGCCATGGAACTTATCCCCCTAACGACAATACAACAGAAATTTTTATCTGTATCAAAGCAGAACTGTAAATGTTCTCCTCAAAGCAAGAGAGTTGAAGCAAGATGCAGAAGGCGCATCCTTGAACCGATGATCAAGGTCCAACAACATGACCTCTTGGATTGTTTATTGAATTTAGGGTAAATTTGGTAAGATGTAAAAGCAAAAGTTGCAATAGAAAAATTTTTGAGAAGTTAGCAAATGATGTGATGTGAAAAGGGTAATGATCAAGTGTAAACGGAATAAAACTAAAATAGTTTGTATGAAAAAATTAATTAAAAAGTAGAAATAATAATAGAAAAGGTAGGATAGTGAGGTAGTTAAAGAGGTATGATCTTACTTAGCGCATGCCAAAAAACCTATTTAAAAAACTTCTCTTTTACTTTTTTTTTCCCCATAAACTTGTTAATCTAAGTGTATTTAATATACAAACCAAGTTTTGCTATTGTTGGAGATGTGTGTGTGTGTGTATATATATTTAGATTTTTAAACACATTTATCTAAGTAATTTTCAACGATTGAAATGGACTGAAATACCCTATGTTTGAAAATTCAAAAATATATATACATATATCCAAAATGTGGAACTTGATTTATACATTAAATGTATATAGATTAACAAGTTATGAAAAAAAAAGTTTATTGGCGTGGGCTAAATAAACCATTACTTAGCCTTAGCTAACAGGATCATATCTCATGTTTAAATGGTTTTGTGTGTCATAACATTATAACTTCAAATGACTGATCTATTACAAGTCAAAGACTAGATTGTTTTATTAATTGTATGATAAATTTCCGGACAGGAAGCAAATGCAAATTTGGATGAAGTGGTAGCTCTTGCAAAAGAGCTTCAGGAGGTACTGTTCTTGAACAACATATTGCTGACAGTTTCTCTTGTATTTTTTATAACAAATATAGTTGTCTTTGCTTTCTGCTCATCTACTTGTATCTTTGCAGGGAAGTACAATCCGACCTCTGTGGGGTACAGCCCAATTGTTCTTGCATCCCCGTTACATGCATGGAGCTGCTACTAGGTATTTGATCCGTCTATCTAAAACATCATTGATTTTTAATTTATACATGTATTAACTGTTGAAAATGATCCTTCAGTTCCGAGGTTGGTGTATATGCTTATGCTACAGCCCAGATCAAGAAAGCCATTGAGGTGAGTTAAAGTTTTGTAAAGAGTGGCTCAAAGCATTGGCCTAGTTTATAGAAAGTACTTTTGTTACTTTGTTACAGGTAACTCAATACCTTGGAGGTGAAAATTTCATCTTTTGGGGTGGCAGAGAAGGTTATGAGTCCCTCTTAAACACTGACATGGAACGAGAGCTCAATCGCATGGTAAGGATATGCCTTATTGTGCCTTTCAGCCTGTGTAGTTGTGACCTCAAGATTTGGTCAGTAAGATCAGCTTGTCTTTGAAATGAGCTTGTAATTACTCTTTTACTGTTTTTCCAGGGAAGTTTTTTTTAGGGAGCAGTTGATTTCAATAAAAAGATCGGGTTTAATGGTAAGCACTCTAGCTAAATTGAAATTAATTTTAAAACATAAATTGGAGAATTTGTTATGTTAAAGCTATTCTCTATTTCTCTCCAGGTCAATGTATTTGTTTTGTTAGACTATTTGTCCCTGTTCGGGGTGAGTTGGCTTGAGTTGTCTCCAGAAAGTAGTCCAGGATGGAGTTGAATGGTATAACAGGATTTTTTTTTCCTGATTGGAATTGTACATTGTACGTCATGACATTAGATATTACACATCAAGTCCATTTATATTGGAGACAACTAACTTCACCAATTTTACCTTGGAGACTCCAAGTTCCATCTATTTACTAAGGGAGACCAACTGCTTCCATCACAATTTTTTAAGGGGGACTAAATGCCCCCAACTCAAAGTCGGCTTGAAATCCCAACATGGGATTCGAACACACCGTGGTGCCTGCTGGAATTCTTATCTCAGCAGCCATGACCAACCAAGCACTGCTTGATTGGCAGTGTAACAGGATTTGTGCATACAGCATCATTCACCTTGGAAAAAGAGTAGGTAAGAAGTGCTGATGATATCATTATAACTTATATAGTTTTGACCTGTTTGTTTTCTTTCATCCTGATCAAACTGTTCATAGAAAATATATATTTCCGAGGCAAGTCTCGACTGGAAAGTTATGTAGGCTAGAGAATATTATTCCACTCTGTAGTTCATAATTTCTTCAGTCAAAGCTTAGTTATTTACTAATCTAGGTGCTCTAGTTCTCCCTGATAAATGCTTCCATCTTTTTATGTCTGTATTAACTATTTTATGTTTAATGCTTGCGTTTTTGGTTTTCTTTAGGAACATTTCTGATTGAACCCAAACCTCAAGAACCAACAAAGAACCAGTATGCTTCCCCCTTCAAACTATACACTTTTTCAATAGATTCTCTGCAGTTTCCTGCCAATTATCTACAACACTAGGTTTGTCATTTCAGGTATGATTGGGATGCAGCCACAGCCACAAGTTTTCTACAAAAATATGGCCTTATAAGTTATTCTTATACCTGTTATATAATTTTTGAATGCTTTTATAGACAGGTCAACATTCAACCAAATCTTTTTTCATGATTAGCTTCAACTTTAACCAGAAACTAAAAGTATTTTCCACACTTTCTCCTAAAGAAAATGCCATGGGCTGGTGGCTAATCAAGTCACTGGTTGGAATTTGATGGATGTAAGAATTTTATTGTTATAGACCTGTTTCTTGTTATTGGTCGAATCACCTAGGAAAGGGAACCAAGAGCACATTCTATAGCATTATGTTTGTGTATGCATGTTTGAAAAACACATCCAGGCTATGTATTTTATCTCACACGAAAAGGAATGCTACTGCCTGAATTAGCTTTACATGCAGACAAATGCTGACATGCTAAGTTTCACAGATGTGCACATTAAGTTAGTTGCATTGGGTAGGCTTTTTTGGGAGCTTGACATGCCATATGCAGTCCATTGTCAAGATTGAACTTCAGATATCTTGTGAACTTGATGATTATAAATTATTTTTTTTCGAGTTATGAAGCAAGTTTGATTTTAACCATTTTTACTCATTATTTTGTGGAGATATATCCCCAGTGTTTCATTTTGATACCTTTGTACCATGTGTTAAACCTTCTAAAAGCAAGACTCTCATTACAACTAATACATCACAAGGGGGTGATTGGTTGAGTGGATTGGCTTGGAATGGAATTTAGAAGAAGGAAAATTGATATCATTTGAATAAGCTTTTGGATGCAGTGCTGACTGAATTCGATTATAACAACCATTAAGGTGGTGAATTTTTTCCATGGAATTTAGTGTTTTGATGCTTATTGGTCGGAAAAATAAATAGATTATGATTGCATGCTTATTTGCTGTGGGATTAATTAATTTGATCCAGACAGCCTACCTTAACCGCATGAAATTATCATTCAGAATTAAAGTACTTTTTTGTGCTGCAGCTGCTTCCATGAGCTTGAAACTGCCAGAATCTGAGAAGAAAACTATGGAATGGGGTGAACCCAAAGTTGCATCTGGGAAGCAGGTATTGGTGACCGGGCATCTCGAACTGTTCATTATGCTCTTATTCCATATTCTTATCATTTGGATCACATCGTACTAGAAGTTAAAACTGTGATAATTTGACATTCTCACAGACCTATAAACACTCGATTTAGCGCACATAACAAATGCCCACCTGATTAATTTGCTTCATTGCATGTTCATGTCAAGGATTCACACATTTGCCACACCAGACTAAACAAAAGTATATTCTTTTTCTTGGTTGTGCAGGAACTTGCAGAGATGATATTCGAGTCTGTTTGTAGGAGAGAGTGGAAGCAATTACGAAGTGAAATTTAAGGAGGCTTCCCTCGATAGTTATCTTGTAAAAACTCAAAACACCTAACATTGCAAAAAAATGAATTAACCCGCATATGGTTCATGAAGAACATCCAGACACAATTCTTCCTAAATATTCGATACAAATGAAATAGTAAAAACATACAGACGCAATTCTTCCTAAAAATTCAATACAAATGAAATAGTAAAAACATACAGACGCAATTCTTCCTAAAAATTCAATACAAATGAAATAATAAAAACATCCAGACACAATTCTTCCTAAATATTCAATACAAATAAAATAGTAAAAACATACAGACACAATTCTTCCTAAAAATTCAATACAAATGAAATAGTAAAAACATACAGACGCAATTCTTCCTAAAAATTCAATACAAATGAAATAATAAAAACATACAGACACTATTCTTCCTAATCCTAAAAATTCCATACAAATGAAAAAATAATAAAAAATATTTGAAAGAATGAGAAAAACGAAAGCAAGAGATCAGTTTCGCACGTCTGTAACTTGTAGGCTAGAGATTTTTACAGTCCTTGTTCTCGCGCCCATGCCCTCCTCTCCTCCAAAATCTTCATTCCAACATACCTTCAAAAACAAACGCAAAAAACATTTTTAGGAGGGGTGTGTGCGGGATGAACGTACTTTTGGGTCCAATCCAATGATCTGAACCGTCCATTTATTTTCTATTACAACTTTTTGATACCAACTGATTAAAAAATTAAAAAAAATAAAAAAAATCTAAGGACCGGAGGAAGCTGTGTAGAAGATAATCATCATACCTGCCCATCATCATGACCGTTGCTTGGGGGTTGGTCCCGGGAGAGAGGGAGAAGGTGGAGCCGTCCACCACACGCAGCGACGCAATCCCCAAAACCCTGAACTCGCCATCCACTACCTTTCCTCCAACACAACCCCCGTGGTAGTGCCAGATCGTCGTCACAGTCCTCCGGCAGAAATCCTCCATTGCTCCGTCGTCTGACACGTTTGCCGGCAATGCGGTCCCTACGAACCGGAACTCCCTCCTCCCCCTCCTCCTGAACGGGAACTTGAATCCTTCCATAGCCCGCGTCTGCAGCGCCTCCCAGATCTTCCTCATCCCCTGCACGCACCGCCCCAAGTCCACCGCGCTCTCGAAGTAGTTGAACCGGACCGCCGGGTTGTTCCGCACGTCCGTCGACGTCAGCCGGAGGGATCCTGCCGAAACGGGGCCCGCGACCTTCTCCATAAGGGTGGCGACAGTGAGCAGCACTGGGGCCGCCGGCGGTAGGAGGAATGACCGGGGTTCCGCTTGGAAGGTGACCAGGTTGGAGGCGGCTTCGAGGAAGAAGCCGGAGCCGGCGTCGATGCCCACCACCTGTATGAGGGAAGGGTCGATGAGAACTGGGGAGACGAAAGAGATGGCGTTGCGGGGGTTGTCGTAGAGGTACTGCCCCACTGCTGGGAGGTGGTGGGAGACGGGGATGCCCCACGAGGCGAGGTAGGCGCGGGCACCGACGCCGCTCAGGAGCAGCAGCTGAGGGCTGCCCAATGCGCCGGCGCTGAGTATCACCTCGCCGTTCGGACGGAGCTTGGCGCGGTGGGACTTCCCGTTGCGGTCTCTGTACATGACGCCAATCGCCGACTGCTTTCCATCTGCATGCATTTGAAACGTCAGTTCAGGTCGGCTCAGACAGAGCAAGAAATCAAGAAAATGGACGAGCAAGATCAAGAAAACGCCAGCGAAGGAAAAATACCGGGACTTCTGCGGAAAAGAACCCTCTCTACGCTGGCATGGAGAGCGACCTTGATGTTGGGCACTTTAGCGTGGCGAAGGAGATCGGCGGCGGTGCGCCGCCGGCCGTTGGGCTCGAAGGTGGTGGCCCCGATCTTGGTGCCCACGACGTGCTCGACGGTGAATCCGTTGAAAGGCTTGAGGCCAGTCTCCAGCAGCGCGTCGAGGACGGCCGACTGCCAGCTCCGGACATCGGGCTGGAAGGCGACGGCGCGCTCGACCCACTCGTAGGACGCGTTGACGAGCGCCATGTCCCAGGCGACGGCCCCGCCGGCGTGGAAGAATCCGGCGTCGGCGCGGCTGTAGAAGCCGGCGTTGATGGCGCTGCTGCCGCCGAGGACCCGACCTCGAGCGTTGGGTACGCCGTCTTCGGAGACGAAGGCTTGCGCCGGCGAGTCGTGGTGGTCAGTGTGCATGAGGGTGGCAAGGAAGCCGTCGGGCGTCATGATGGTGGGGAAGGAGAGGCTGCTGGCGCCCCTCTCGAGGAGGAGGACGGTGAGGTCTTGGGATAGGGTGGCGGCGAGAGGGCAGCCGGCGGTGCCGCCGCCAACGACGATGTAGTCATATTCCTCGTCGCGTGGGAAGCTAGTGGCGTTGAAAACGAAGCCTGGTGGCGGACCTGACAGAAATGGGTATGTGTTAGGAAGAAAGCAAGAAATTAGAAGCAAGAAAAGAAGAAGAGAGAGAGAGAGGAGTTGGGAAGAAGAAGAAGAAGAAGAAGAAGAAGAACGGAGGATACGGATGTGGGCTTTCTTCGGGACGGGCTTTTGGGTCCCTGACGGTTTGAAATCTGGAATACTGCGATGGCGGATGAAACGGCGCCAAATTTCATGGGATGGGTAGTATGTACATGTAGGTCATTTTGCATTTTATTGCTTCACATTGTATATAGCTGTTTGATTATATATGAATGTGATATGTTTTTGAATGAATTGCAATGATTATATGTATATGGCATGTGTTTTGATTAATTGCAATGGTTGATTGAATATGAGAGGTGTTTTAAATGAATTTGCAATTATGTGTTACTTCTTTTAAAAGCAATGAAAATGAAATATGTATGTTCTAAGCAAGGAAGAAATGTTATTTTTAAAGTAAATGAAAGATATAACTCAAATTGGTTTTGTCAATCATCAACAAGGGAGAGATTGTTGAAATCAATGACAAATTAAGCACAATTCATATTTTGATGATTAACAACTCAATTTGAGATTGCTTTGGGTACTAATGTGGTGTGTTAGAGTCGGTTAAAGACTAAAAACTTCGATTTCAGAATCTGGCAGACCAAGTTGCAAAGCCAAGTCGACTTAGCCGTCGACTTGAGTGAAGTCGATACCCAAGTCGACCTCAAGATCGACTTCAAGTGAACAAAACCTTCTAGCGTTGAATCTAAGAACCAAGACAGGTGAAGTCGCAGTCCAAGTCGACTCCAGCTGCGACTTAGGTGAAGTCGCAGACCCAAGTCGACTCCACTATAAACTTCAGATGTTCAATTCCTTCCAGCATTGAAATTGGGGTAGGAGACAGATGAAGTCGCAACTGAAGTTGACTCTATATGCGACTTGGGTGAAGTCGCATTTCCAGGTCGACTCCACATGCAACTTGAGTGAAGTTGGACCTCAAGTCGACTCAGACATCCGACTTGAGTCAAGCTGAAGACAAATACAGTCCAGACAAGCAAATATTCAAGAAATAATCATTCAAGATTGTAAATCATTCAAAGAAAAATCATTGACTACTTCTATGGACAACAAACTCAAGAAAGGCGAATCATTTTAAGTTCAAGGTAATGAAGACAAAGCCTTCAAGAGAAGATGAACAAGCCAAGTTTCAAGATCAAGCATTTAAGATCAAGGGTATTATTGGAAGAATAAGATATGAGATAAATGACAAACAACCAAGATCACTTTCAAAGAAATCCAAGTTCCATCATATGCATAAAGAAAGTGAAGTCGCACCCGAAGTCGACTTCGCCTGCGACTTGGGTCAGGTCCAAGATCAAGTCGACTTGAAGTGGAACTTGAAGACATGCTGGAGATCGAAGTCGTAATCAAAGTTGACTCCAGTCTGCAACTTGAGTGAAGTCACATCCGAAATCGACTCCACATGTGACTTGGGTCGCAATGGTCGAAAAAATTCGAACGTTGGCGCATTAAATGCATGCCACCTACCTCCAAACGTTCGAATTTACTCCACCATTATAAAAGAGCATTCAAGTGGACGTGGTAGAGGTTAGAGAAAGCATCTACTGTGATCAACTACTATCTTCTCCAAGCATTACGTGATCAACACAAATTTCAAGTCAAGAACTTTGCTCCAACTTACAGAAAGCTACATCGCTGATCAAATCTCTCTTTCTACAAGTTCTTCCATGAACTGAAATCTGCCTACACAACTTGTAAAGTGTAGTTTCTTTTATTTGATTCATTATCTGTATTTGATACTTGGTTTAATATTGGTGATTTGAACCAAGTGAAAGCAAAGTAGCGTTGTGACTTAAGTGTGACTTGTTACCTACTTGTGTTGTGTTGTGTTGTGTGCAAGCCCCCTAGAGCTGAAATCTAAAAGAGAGTTGTCATTCTAGTTGTATTTGACAATACATTAGTGAAACCCAAGTCACAACGGGTGTGAGTTTGGAAGAGTGGAGTAAGGAAGGTTGCCCGAACCACTATAAAACCTGTGTCTACTGCTGTGGTTTGCATATATGTTTTTACTGCTTTATTTAACTCCATATTCATTACTTGTTTCATTAAGGGGACTAAACTAAAAAGGGGGAAGTTTCTGTGAAAGTAGAAATTTTAAAATACCCAATTCACCCCTCCCCTCTTGGGTAATAGTCATAAACTCGGAACCATACTTTCTCCTTTTTGTTGATGACTGATTATTCATGTATGATGTGGACATATTTTTTAGAGTAGAAATCATAAGCTTTCTCTTATTTTATTTAATTTAAGGCCCTTGTTAAAAAACAATGTGGACATTATTTAAAAACATTGAAAATTGATTGGGGAAAATTTACAAGTCCCCAGTTTGATAAGTTTTGCAAAATATATGGTATAAAAAGAGAGCTCGCAGTTCATCATACAACACAACAAAATGGTGTGGTTGGAAGAAAAAATAAAATAATTGTTGAAATGGCCTGCAGTATGTTGCAAAAAAAAAAAGGTTAAAGTCTTTCTTGGCTAAGGCTATTAACATAGCCATTTATATTCTTAATAGATTCCCTACAAAGGCAGTTCTTGATATAACGCCCTATGAGACTTGACATAAAAGAAAGTCAAAAGTTGAGCATTTTAAAATCTTTAGATGCGTCGCATATGTACATATTAAAAAAAAAAAGACGGATGAAAAGATGAAAAATATGTTTTTATTGGCTATAGTGATGAATCTAAGAGCTATTGTCTTTATAAGCCTGATGCTAAGGAGTTAATCTGTAGCTCCTACGAGAATTGTCTTACTCTAAAAATCGATTTATGGCAAATTGCTAAATTTCACCCTAATTTTTTTTAAAAATAACATAAGTTCATACAAGCATTTTATATCACAACTATAATAAAAATTATATTAAAATATTACAAATCCTTTCTTAAATACAATCTATATTTAATAATTAAGAAATAAATAGTGACAATATTTTGTTCCTCTAGTTGTACCCAAACTTGCCTCCTTACCTATGAACTGCATGACTATATTTTAATTTTTGAAAGGTATGAATATGTTACTCAGTAAGTAGGCATATAGAAATTTCACAGTAGTTTAAAAAAAAATCTTACATGCTTGCAGCTTAAAATTTTACATGCTTAATAATGCATTGCATAAATCATATACATCCTGCTTAACCTAGAAGATACATAAAAAAAAACCTTTGGCGCTACCTTCAAGATCTCATGTTTAAGTGATTGAGCTCAGTTTCCTCAAAAATATTACCTCTCGTCTCAACTCCATAAGGTTACTTAATGCATTTCATACGTAACATGAATCATGATCTTTAAAAGAAATATATGCATGTCATCATAAAACAAATTAAGGATTTTCATTTCAAGATGCGTAATTTAAACACATATCAATCATTTGCAAGAGTTCATAAATCATTGAGAAACATTTGTGAAAATATTATTTCAAAAAAATGAAAAGCATAGCCTACTTACCTTTCATAGTGATTAAGAGGTAAAACTCTTTTTTGAAATTTTTTTTTCCTTTCTTTTTCCTACAATTAGAATAGGGGTATTAGTATTTTCTTCAGTTCTCATCATAGTAAAAACATAAACAACTCCAATTCGGGTTAAGAAAAATGAAGTTGTTATTTCTATCTTTTAAAATTAGTACCAACACAGCAGTCTAATATTGGGACATCGGATTTTGTGGTAGAATGGATGACTAGGGGGCAATTTATAAATTATAGAAAGGGGACGAGACTCGAAAAAAATTGCCTTAAGAATCTTGGGGCAAAATATAGAAAGGAGAAAGTTAAGAAAAGTGAACAAAGTGAAATTAAAATCAAGTTTCACTTCAGGCGTGTTACGATGTCACTTTTCTTAAGGAAATTTTGTTATCTCGTTCGTTGCTTAGGTTAATTTTGCAGTTGCCCCAGGATACAAAAAGTGAAATCTGAACTAGAATAGGAAGCAACACTTTTTTAGGCACACAAACGCTTGATAATAGAACTTTTGATTGAATGGAGAAAATTTCAAAACTATATGGTAATTTTGCAAATCACCAACTTGAACACAACATGTCTGAATTAGGACAAGAGCAACACGTGTCTTGAATAAGACACTTAGATGTCTAAGAAGAGGAGAGGATACTGAGATGATTGTGATTTTAATCTCCCAAATGCCACTCAAATTTATAGATTTTAAGGCATCCTATTGTTGCACCCATTTAACTCTATATGTTGTTGCATCTTTTGTCAATGGTTGCATGCCACATCATCTTGCATCAGTGCACTACATCTTTTCAAATTTCAGACATTATTTGAATTGTTTGAAATTTTCAAACAATCAAGTCGTCGTGCCTGTTGATGAATCGTCGCTATGCAATAAAATTTTCTAAAAAACTTTGCGAGTGGCGATAATCTATTCCAAGACCAGTTGGGTTGCTATTAACATCTTTTATCATCTTAGCTATATTAGTTTTGTTGTTTATTTATGAAAATATATTTAATTTGTTATAATTTTTAAAAATCCCAACAGATAGGTGGGGAGCCACTATAGATAGTCTCTCCATGAGAGAGGAAGATGAGGTGATTTGGCAGCAACAGCCTCCATCACCGACAATGGCCTCTGTGACTACCCAATGACATTGGAGGCCGCAGGGGAGCAATCAACATTCAATTCTTGCTTTCATGGACCATGGATTTTCACGATTGCTGCGTTTAATTAATGGGCTACCAATTTATAATGGATTGAAGATGCTGTAACTATTTTCAATAGAGTAGTTGCTGGTGATTGAATTTTGCCTGATGGCATGCATGATTTTACTGATGAATGCAGAGCTGCCTTCGTCACTCTTCAAGATATGTTTGCTGCAAAAATCCAATGGCCATCATGGCAGTCGTCATTCTGTTCTTCCTTCGACGAAAAAATCCATTATGGCCATTAGTTGCATCATAACCACCAGCTACATCACGACTGCCATGATGATCAGTAATCGATCGCTCTCACCATCACCGTTAAAAACTGCATCTTCATTGTTGATCATTCAAAAAACATCAATTTCTCATTTGCAAAACAAATCTCGTTGGGAAAACTTTATTGATTAAATCCATAATCACCCTAGGATCCTCTATGCTAAATCACTAAGAAAAATAAATCATAAGTGGAAGTATACTTAAATCCATAGGAGCAGTTGTTCTTAAATCTTATGGTTTATGAGTCTTCCAAGTTAATGCCCTAGGGTTTTCTGAAGAAGGTGACTCATCTTTTCTAAAGATGGGATGTTAGAAAAGAAACTCTAATTTGTGCATAACTTAGGGACCACAACCGTATATATAGCGTACCCATCTTTCTAATTTCTAATTTAGCCCATCATAAAAATAGAAATTAGAAAATTGGTAATAAGTTATCTACGCATAAGAGACCCATACTCTATTAGAATATTTGGGCCCATCAAACTTTATGAGGTCACTTTATAATTTGGGCCACTATTTATGATAACATATATATAATTATTATATATGTAAGTCCAAAAATCCAACAATCTCCCACTTAAGACTACATATAATTTTATAATTATATATATAACCTTATGAGTTCACAACCTTCTGTTATCATAACCAAAATCTTTTTGGAACAATCTCGTCTATTAGTTATGCTAACATAGGATCAAAGCGGCCTTTGTCAAATTCATCGTAACTAGACCTGTCCATGGTCACATATATCAAACATAACCAAACGACATAGATTGAGTATGGATGTGTAGCATAAAAATTATATGTAATGTGATCTAACATGCCTATTTCCAACTAGTCTAACTTATTTTGCAAGATCAAACTAAAACCAAAATACTGAAAACTTTATTTCTGTAGAAAATATCCATAACCGTAACAAACAAAATGTTTGTCAATTAGAAAATCACAAAATACAAACTCCCACTAAACCAAAGTGTCATCAAGTGATACAATGCTCATGTTAATAGTATGCTCATGAAAGACCTTGGGCGGCAGTCCCTTAGTCAGCGGATCCGCAATCATAGAGTTTCTTCCTATGTGCTCTATAGATACTTGACTTTCCTGAGTTCTTTCCTTAACAATTAGGAACTTGAGGTCAATGAACTTTGACTTCATTGAGCTCCTGTTGTTGTTAGAATATAAGACTGCTGAGTTATTGTCACAAAATAACTTAAGTGGTCTTTCAATTCCATCTACAATTCGCAGTCTCATGACAAAATTTCGTAGCCATATGGCCTGATTAGATGTCTCAAAACATGCTATAAATTCAGCTATCATGGTGGAAGGAGTAACGAGTGTCTGCTTAGTACTCCTCCAAGAGACAACTCCTCCAACAAGCAGATAAATATGGATCCCGATCCTGTGCACCCAGGCACGTTAACCCATTTTTTATTTTTAAAAATCAGTGGCATTTTAGGTAATTTAAAATTACTAAAATGCCACTGATTTTTAAAAATAAAAATAAATATCTAAAATATTCCACGAATAGTAAAAATTGATACACATGTTAAATACACTTAGATTAACACTTGTATAAAAAATTTTAAAAAATAAAAAAATGGGTTAAAATTATTTCAGTGCACCCGGGTACACAGGATCAAAATCTGATAAATATAGCTCGAAGTGGATCTAAAACTATCTTGGCATCATGCATGGTCGAAATCTGAATATCCAATGATCTTTACATTATACAACCTCCTGTATGTGAGCATATAGTGTTTTGTTCTCTGCAAGTATCTTAAAACTTTTTTGCCTGTTTTTCAATTATCTATTCTTGTCTTACTCAAGTATCTACCCAACATCACAACAATAAATACTATATCTGGACATGTACAAACTTGGGCATACATCAAACTTCTCACTGCTGAAGCATAAGAGATCCTTTGCATTTCCTTAGATTTAAAATCATTCTTAGGGCACTGATCAAGACTGAAGTTGTCTCCCTTGGCAACAGAGGTTTCTCCTGGTTTATAATATTGCATACCAAACCTTTCAAGTATTCTTTCAATATAGATCTTTTGTGATAATCCAAGAATGTCTTGAGAACGATCTCGATGTATCTGAATTCCTAATACAAAAGTTGCTTCACCAAGATCTCTCATCTTAAATTTGTTTAATAGATATTTCTTAGTTTCATGCAATAAACCTATATCATTACTGGCAAGCAGTATATCATCAACATATAAAATTAGAAAAATGTGTTTTACTCCCACAAAACTTGTGATATACACAGTCATCTCGAAACTAAATGAGATAACAACTTGATGAAATTTATAATACCATTGACGGGAAGCTTGCTTGAGCTCATAGATAGATTTCTTTAGTTTACAAATCATTTTGTATTTCCAAAAATAAAATTTTCTGATTGTACCATATAAATAGTTTCATCAATGTCACCATTGAGAAATGCAGTCTTTAAGTTCATCTGATGCAGCTCAAGGTCAAAATGTGTCACTTAAGCCATTGTTACCTTGAAAGAGTCTTTCGATGAAACTGGAGAGAAAGTCTTATTATAATCAATGTCTTCCTTTTGAGTAAATCCTTTTGCGAAAAGACGAGCCTTATACCTTTCCACATTACCCTTTGAATCCCTTTCCACACCACAAGCTACTAAGTGATGAACTGCTCCATCATCTTCTTCTACAAGTTCTTCTCTGTGCAAGAATCTATCTCTACACAACTGTAAAGTCTAGTATCATTTTCTATTTATTAATCATTTATGTTCCACTTGGTTTAGTTTTGGGGACTAAGACCAAGTGAAGACAAAATAGCGTGTGATTGGAGTGTAACTCGTCACCTACTTGTGCTAAGTTTGCATAAGGCCCCCTAGAGCTAAAATCTAGAAGAGAGCAAGGGCGCTGTTGTATTGCTATTTGTTGTAGTGGAATCCGAGACACTAAGGTGTATTCTTAGAGGAGTGGAGTAGGGAGGGTCGTCCAATGAACCAATATAATTTCTTGAGTTTATTGTTTATTATTCTTATATTTTACATTTTTCATTTGAGGGGATTAAAACTCTCAAGGGATAAGTTTTTTCAATTATGAAAAAAATTTTCAAGAACCCAATTCACCCCTCCCCTCTTGGATTTTGCCACAAACTCGTGACCAACAAGTGGTATCAAAACAAGTCTTTGAGTTTCTACCAAAGAGATCTTATTCAATGGCATCCAATCAACTTCTACTCCTGCTTTGTTGAAGGCCAGTCATTTACTAGGCCACCACTATTTGATTAAAGTAATTTCAGTTACTGAAAGTTGAGAATGAAACAACTCATTATGATTACTGATATGAACTCTTGGATTGCTATCCAGGATGAAATTACTCTACCAATTGGTAAAAGAGCCTCCAAATGGACTGAAGAAGAAGTTATGACTGTAAAGAGCAATGTCAAAGCAATGAACTCCCTCTTTTGTGTTTTAATAGCTGCAGAGTATAATAAGGTGTCCTCTTGTCAAATAGCCAAAGAAATATAGGATATACTAACATCAATATATGAGGGAACTTCTCAAGTCCAAGGGACGAGAAGAAATATATTAATTGGAGAGCTAGAAAGTTTTAAAATGTTAAATATTGAAAATATATTTGAAATATTTGAAAGGTTTTCCAAGATTACTAATTCATTAAAAGGCCTTGGAAAAGCAATCTCTGAATCTGAATAGGTCATGAAGATCTTAAGAGCTCTACATGAGTCATGGACCCCAAAGATCACAACCATTAAAGAAGCAAAAGATCTGAATACGTTAAAGCTGGAAGATCTTATTAGCTTTCTTATGTCTCATTAATTGATAAAGAGAAGAAATGAGGAGCAACACAAAGGAAAAAGGGCTATTGCTTTGAAAGCCACGCAAAATTCAGATGAATCCACATCATCCTCTCAGAATGATGACGAAAAAATTGCTCTACTTACCAGGTGATTCAGAGGACTTCAGGAGAGAAATAAAAAGGAAAAGAAGAAGGAAATGACTAATACTGCAGGTGTGGTGGAGTAAGACGTATACAAGCCCAATGTCCTACACCAGAAGAAAGAAAATCAAAAGAACGATAAGAGAAGAAGGACAGAAATGAAAATAAAAAATTTTAGAAGCCAAAAGGCGGAGGAATGTATGTAAATAAGGAAACAAATAAAACGAGCAGCTCATCAAATGAAGATAATGAGGCAGCCAATTGTGCTCGAATATGTTGTATGACAAGGATTGAAGAAGAAAGCAATATGTTCTGCCTCACTACGACTGAAGTAATAGATGGCAAACCACATCAACAAATTGCACCAGCAGTGAAGAGGTAACCTCCAAACTCAATCACTCTAATACCAAGTCTATCTACTCCTCTACACATGATTGTCTCAAATGTGCTGAGTTAGATGATTGCAACAAGCATATGATTAATTATATGAAAAAATCAAGAAGCTAAGTAGTAAATTCACATTAAAGAAACGACAATGTGACTCAATTATTATTGTGAATGGAAAACTAGCTGAAAGAGTCAACCGCTTAGTAGATGAAAATAATGCCTTATTTGACAAAGTGGAAAGGCTGAAAAAAATGAGTCATTAAATGAATCATTAGCAAAATTTTCCAATTCAGAGGAAAGTGTGAAAATATTTTTAAATATAATCACTCAAAACAACAAAAGAGGACTTAGGTATTCCACATTTGAGCAAGGTGAAAGTAATAAATCAAATACTTCAAAATTTGGTAAAAACCAAGCAAAGACAACACCTTTTCGTAAATCAAAAGTGAATCATGTTGCTTAGATAAAGAGACCAACTTAGGAATTACATAATACATGGAGCTCCACTCCAAGACTTCTAAGGGCATGTAATTTTTGTAACAAATTAGGTCATAAAATTTATTAATAAAAATAAAGAAATTACATGACCAAGGTGCTAAATTGGTTTGAGTGCCAAAAAGCTTTGGATTTATGACTTCCAAAGTAGAGCAACATAGACTCTAATGACTTACTAACCTAAAATGGACCCATAAAATGTGTACCAAAGAGATACGCTCTATGTAAATTTTTTTTACAAGTATGTCTTAAAGTAAAGGTCAGCAACATATGGTTCATGGACAGTCATTGCTCAAGACATATTACAGGAGAGAGAAGATCGTTCCATAATATCAAACCATGTAGTGAAGGAACTATTGCATTTGAAAACAATGAAAAAGGTAAAGAAAATATTTATGGTATTTCAAATGCATGTATTGAGAATATGTTATTTATTGAAAGACTCAAACAAAATCTAATGAGCATCAGTCAATTTGTGACAAGGGCTATAAAGTTGGGTTTGAATCTTCTATATGCAGTGTTTTTCAGGGAAATCATGTGGCGCCCCGACCCGGGTGCCTAGAAGCTTTACTCCGGGATCTTTATCGATTGGTAAACGTGACTCAGGATTGTTGCCCTTATCACACGGCGGGATTTTTAATTGGATCTCGTCCAAATTTTTTTTTTCTTTCATTCCTTTTCTTTCATCACATAACAAACACTTGTCATCAATTTTACACATGATACTCATAATATCTCATTACATAACATCATATCATCATATATGAACACATTCTTGACATCAATTTCACATATATTATTCACATCATAATAACTGACTTATCTACATCACAAGTTCTTTCAATCTAAACATTTTATACATACATATTTTGAAAATTCCATATAATCATTCATACCATATACAGACCAGCTTGTTGAAAAGTTTTCTTCATACTCTTTTCCTTTCCTGCATGGCCTGTATTGTACCTGTCTATGGTTGGGAAAAACAAAACATGAGTCGAAACTCAATAAGCAAGCATTTTTCATTTTAAATGCATTTCTCACTTTTTAGTAGTAGATGCTTAACAAGCGTTCGACTAGCAATTGGAGGAAACCTTTCCGTAAATACCTTTCATAAACATTTCATAATCCCAATTCATGACAAACATTTGCTTATAAAACTTAACATATAAATTCTTTTTCCATGAACATATTTATGTTCTAAAATATTGGTCATCGAACTCCTTTTCTCATAGGACATTTTCATGTCATAAAATACTTTTCATAAAATCCCTTTTTATGCATATGCAACATGCAATATGTCTCTGTCCATCTGGTAGGTGACACTTATCAAGTGATCATCCTTTCTTAGGAGAGAAACCCTTCCAGGTGACAGCCCACGAACCAAGTGGCCCATCCGTGTTCATCTCCCATTTCAGGGAGGGCGCCGCCGGCATTTAGCCTTATTCAAGCGACTGGGCCTATGCAAATGGGGCTCAATTTGCAACCACGTCCGGTTTCATATCCTTTACAGTAGACCTAATACATAATCCTTGTGCACACTTTTCCTTCACATTCACATGCTGGCATGCTTTTATAAAACACCACAAACTCAAGTCTGTATCTTTTTCTGAAAACTTGATGTCAGCATGTCATTTCAAAACAGAACAAACCTCGGTCTGTATTTCCTTTTTCAAATCTTGAAAACCGGGCTTAACCCATGTTAACAAGTTCTATACTCAAAACGTTTTGAAAGTATGGTCAACCTTAAAACATTTATATTTCATAAATCCTCTGAAGTTGTGAGGACCAGGTATTTTATTCTATTTTTATTATAACTTTTTTCTATTTATGAGGTAACTTATGAACATGCTAGTAAGAATTTTACGATATTAATGGATATATAACATACATGGACACGACATTTAGGAGATGTATAGTGCATATGTGCATGTATGATTAGCGTTCCATTGATGGGCACTATGACTATTGTTTCCCTCGCAGAGTAGGTACGGGGTTCGACCTGCCCGGTCAGGTCGCGGGGGTCAAGGGGGCAGCGCCCTTGCGGGTGTGCAGGGGGCAGCGCCCCTGAAGAAAATTTTAATTATTAAGTCGTATGAGTGGGAGAGTAAATTACTAATTGCAATTAGACCCGATCCATGTTCCGACCCGACCCGATAGGGATTCAGTAATAAAGGAAGCCCGCGCGCGCTAGGGTTCATTTTTCATCCCGCACCCGGCTATCTTCCTTCTTCTTCTCTTTCCGTTCTCTGCGTCTTCTCTTCTTTCCCCACCATTCAGTTCGGGCTAGCCACGGATTCATTCAAGGAAGCTCTACCGACTGTTTGAGGATCATCGACTCGAATCGTGAAAGTTCCGAATCTCTCCATCTAAGTCTGGAGCACTATTTTTGGGGGAAATTTCGATTCAAGTAAGTAGATGTCGCCCCTTCTCGATTTAGTGATGAAATTTTATGTTAAATGCGATGCGAGGCTAGAGGGAATGTATAGCTTCTAACGACTCCATGGTATTAGGCGTAGAGTTCGTAACAGTTAGGGTTCATGGTGAATTTACTTTGAATGCGTGATTTCTATGATGTATAAGACTTCTTAGCAGTTGTTATATTGTTGGAATGTGACGTGAATTGATTTGCCCCAATCGAGAGTATGAATTGAAGGTTCTTTCATTTCGCACCTATCATGTGTTTGATCAAATGCTTGTGTGACAGATCTATGTGTTGAATCTGAATTGTGTTGATGTTGTATGCGTGGTTTGCGATGTGTATCATTGTCTGTTATGTATGATGCGTTATCTCAAATAGTTGGTTGTAAGGGTTGTTCATGGCCCCTGATTGACATGAGGAGAGGGTTGTTCATGGCCCTTGATGGACATGAGTAGATGATTGGTTGTGTTGGCCAATTTGTGTGTATGGTTATATGTATACGATCTTGGGAGTGGGTATTGGACCCATGTGTATTAGCTTCATCACTGTATGAGTATCCATCATTATGCTTTATTTGCACTTTGTGCTAACCACTATCTACTTACTGGGTCTATTTAGACTCATATCATTGTTATTGTGCTTTTAGATCGCAGGTCAGAAGGGGAACTTAAGGATGGGACAAGTTGAAGATCAAACATGAGAGACCCTAGCACAATATGTTGATTTCAGTTCTTTTAGACTTGTGCTCTTTTGATAATCATATATGTAGACAATTACTTAGGCGGATTCGCTTTGACAACTATAATGTATTTGGTATTTCAGATTGGATTATAATCCTTGTTGATGCACATATGCATGACTATTATATCTGTTTGTTGTGTAAGGAAAATATGTAATGATTTCCTTCTATATGAATGTTCTTATTATATGAAAATGCAAGTATATAAATAGGATTGAATGTTACAGATGGAAATGTTATGAATATCAGGTCATGTATTCCATATTACCCCTTGTATGTTATGGGGAGATGCTGCCGAATTTTTCTTAGATTGTGTAGCGCCGTTGATTAGTTATTGAGTATTTTTATGAATGGGGCATTACAGAAGTATTCAAAGAAAATAATTGAAATGACAATATTTTCTAACCATTTTGTAAATAATTTTTTAATGATAAAATGTCTTTAAAAATATTTGAAACCAAAAGACTTTTCTTACGAATGCTTTTCCAAGTTATGGGTTTTTATGATCAAAGGACATGCAAGTATATACTTTCATCTAATATCATATACTTTTGTCAACCTGTCTTATTTTTCATTTCTATATGTGATAGACTTGTATAATCCTTTGAATATTACTCAAATCATTTTTCAAATTAATTTATCATTTTGGCCTTCCTTAAATCCTTCTCGAACAATAGATTTTGGAAATTCCAAAATAATCCAATATTTAGAGAACCTTTGAAACATATCATTAAAATACTTCAAAATCTTGTAATAAAACTATTCTAGAACATTTATTTCAAATATCATTTTAAAATCTTATTTTCCTTTCAACACAACCTTTGCAGCTTTTGCATTTCAATATTTTTCAATATTAAAAGGATTTGCTTCTAACGAAGCAATTTCCAAAATAATTTAAGATTGCAAAGTAAAGTCGTATAAAATTATATTTTCAAAGGGTTGCTTGCTTACCTGCGTAGTCGACTTGTATCTTTCACTTGTACCCGTTTCTTTTCCTATACAAATGAAAAGAATCATTTTTCTCATATAGACATAATATTCCATGCTTGCACATTTCTATTATTAAATTTGAATTCATCTTAGGGTTTCTAACCCATGCATATGTCATAATCACTTTATTTTTCTTCATAACTCTCATAGAGGTTAATTTGGTCTCTATTTTCACATATGGATTTTCATCCCAAAAATTCTTAAAAATTTCATTCATACGTCCTTATAAATATCCATCTTATTTCTGCCCAAATTACTCTGTTACTATTCATGATTACTGTTCATGCGGGTTATTGTTTACAACGTATTTGGCACTGTTCATGGGTTTCAAAATTTGGCAATTTTTTTTTAAAATAAAAATGCCATGACATAGCTCTTGTCTAGTACATCATAAGATAATTCATGTATTTTGAATTAATCATGATTATCTTGGCTAAATAAATCATTTTAGCCACTTGTACACATATGTGTATAAGGTTCCATAATTCATGTTTTAAGCATGAATTCGACTTAACAAAATTCTTTTAATTCCTATAATATATTCCATAACATACCATGATCAACATAATCATAATTCTCATTTAAAATTTCTGAAACTTATTATTAAATTCCAAAACAGCCCTTCTCTTTTCACTATATTCCATCTTCTTATTTATCTATTAATTTCATATACATATAATAGCATTAATTTGCTATCCCTAATCCTTTATTATACTCTTTCCTAACATATATATTAATTTGGATCACTTTCACTTAGTTTTCATATTTATTTTTGAATATTTCTCAAACTGTCCACATTTGCTGAAATCAGGTGTACTGATTTCTCTAAATATTGATTTATAATCAAATAAAGGTATTTAACTGTAAAATTTCTTTCATAATTCAATAACTAAATGAATTAATACTCATAAAAATTTCAGCAAGAAATATTAACATTATATATTTATTTTGATATTTTCACTGTGCTGGACTGTGTTGTAAAATTAAGAACAGCCCTAATCACGTTATTTTGAAACCATACTTATGTCATCCAAAAATAATATTTAATTTTTTTAGTGTGATAATAATAAAATCTTGTACATCATATCAAAATTTCAGATTAAAAATATATCTCAAAAAATTATTAAAAACCATTTACTACAGCTGATCCTGTCACCCGTTTTACCCCATTTAAGTTAATTTTCTCTGTTTTTTAATTTGTAACCTGCTTAATATTTTAAGCTAAAAATTTGATCTTTATTTAATGATAATATAATGAGCTTGGACACAAATTTTGATGGCAAAAGTCTTTCTTTTACTACCTCGTTCATATTTTTATTTCTAACATCACATAACCTCCACATTTTGAGTAATAATTCAAGATTAACTTATCATGTAGACGTAGTAAGTTGTTTACATATATACCCAAATCTGATTTTGACGTTACCTACATATATGATTATATGAATCCTTTAATTTAAAGCTGAATTCATTAATCAGCATAAAAACACACAGTTCTCTTTTTAGGTGTAAATGGTTACTGTCCATGATGATGGATCTTGAGGTGTTAAGGGGATGCTATATTTCATTTTAATCAATCCTATTATTTACTAATATTAATTTGTGAAATCCAGGCATAATATAGAGAAGAAAAATAAAGAAATAGCGATAGCCGTAAAATTATGCATCTCAAAATTTTTCTGAACCTAGTGTGCAAATTAAATTTCTAAACATGATTCTATGTGGACGTCACAATCAGGTATTAAAAAAAATTTGATTTCCCACACCTATGCAACTTGCATACCTGGAAATTGAAAAATCACTTCTCCCCTGCTGTTAGACGTTCAAGGCTACAATCCTCTTTTACTTTGCTGAAATTTTTTCTTCTCCATGCTACGTTCACTAATACTCTTTTCCAGGTACCCTCCATGCCTTTTATACCCAATCTTAGTCGGTTCATGCGTTAACATTATTCTGCCAGCTATTACTTCCCATGCAACGCTGCCAGCATTTCGTCATTTTTTTTTTAATATTTGTACAAAACATAGCTGCCCACGTATTGCACCATCCATTTCCTGCTGCCAGCATTTTGTTAAAAAAAAATTTATTTTATTTGCATTAATAAATTAATTCATAACTGCCTACATACACACTTATATATTATGAAAATTTTTCTTATTAATATATATCCAATTGCTCACAAACTTTTAGAATTTTTTTAAAAAATTCTATTTTATTTTAATTAACTAATTCATATTTGGATAAAAATCTCTTTTTTAAAATTTTGGAGACATATTTTCCAAAATTTCATTCCTTCATTAAATTGGGCATATTAAAATAGACATGTTTTTCAAAATTTAATCATATTGGAGCAAAGTACATATTTTAATTTAATTAAAATCATATTTTGGCATAAAATTTTATTTTAAAAACTTGTAGACATGTTTTTCAAAATTTAATCCATTCATTATGTAGGGTATATTAAAATAAGCTTGCTTTTAAACTTTTATCTCAAATGGCCTTATACATATTAAGATATTAATTAATTAAATAATTAATCAAAATATCAACATAAAAACGTGTACGTGCATGGAGGTGGAAATTGTTACCTTTGGCACGCTTTTTGATACATTCAAGTTAGACAATTTAGTCAACTATTTTTCATAATCTAATCTGTCTAGATTAGAGAGCACATAATTTAGTACTTTCTATTAAATTTTTATGTGATTTTGAGTTATGCATGCTTAGATCTAATAAAAACAGTGAGGATGAATATAAGCCCTTAATTAGAGCCCCTAATTAGCCAAAAAAAAATTTTATTTTTATTTTTCCATAAGGTCCGTGAATTTAAACAATTTCACTTGGTATGATTCGGAATTTTGAAATTTCTTCCGAAATAATTTGTAAAAATTCATTTTCATATCCAATCTTTATGAAATCATAAATTACCCTTTATTATCTTATAAATTCCAAATATAACCTTTGTAGACTTCAATTAAGTTTCTTTTTTGTCTCCACTCTTGTCAAAATTACCAATCTATCATCTTTTCTAAATTTATAATTTAATCTCACTTTTGTAAAATTGCAATTTGGTTTTTGCGTGATTATTGCTAATCCCACTTCACTTAATCATTTTCCACTAATTTTCATTTCCCATATGGGATACAGTTGAGCCCTTTATTTTATGAGATTTTCGATTTTATCCTTAGACGATTTCAAGCTATATTTATTAAGCTTAAAAATTCGGGGTTTCACAAATCACATAGTTTTTTTTAGTAGCAAAAGACACGGAAATGTATATTTAGTTTCCTATAATGAACTAGATGGACAATGTCTTATAGCCATTGATAATAATCCATGGGTTTGGCATAAAAGACTTGAACACATAAATATGTCAAACATTAAGACCCTGTGGAAAAAGAGTCTGATAGAAGGATTACTAAAGCTTCAATATGACAAAGATAAAATTTGCAAAGCATGCCAACTATCCAAGCTGCCTAAAATGCCATTTTCCTCCAAAAAGAAAATCTCAACGACTAGGTCACACGAACTATTACACATGGATCTATATGAACCATCCAATATCTTGACTCTTGAAGGGAAGAAGTATGTTTTTGTTATTGTTGATGATTTTTCAAGGTTCACATGGATAATACTTTTAGCTAACAAAAATAAAATCTTCTCAATGTTTGTTACTTTCTCAAATTTGGTGCAAAATGAAAAGCAAAATACGATCATATCTATTAGAAGTAATCATGATTGTGAATTTGAAAACAAACGTTTTATAAAATTTTGTAAAAAAAAAAAATTCATCATACATTCTCTGCACTAAGGACTCCCCAACAAAACAGGATAATTAAAAGGAAAAATAGAACAATACGAGAGATGACTAGAACTATGCTAAATGAAAGTAATTTATCCAAAAAAATTAGGAGAAGCTGTAAGTACATCATGTCATATACTAAATTAAGTTACCACAAAAGCAATCTTGAAAAAGACCCCATATGAGTCATGAAAAGGTAAAAAACTAAATATTTCATACTTCCATGCTTTTGAAATAGAACAATACAAGAGGTGGCTAGAACTATGCTAAATAAAAGTAAATTATCCAAGAAATTTTGGAGAGAAGTTGTAAGTACAACATGCTATCTACTAAATCGAGTTACCATAAGAGCAATTTTAAAAAAGACCCTATATGAGTTATGGAAAGATAGAAAACTAAATATTTCATACTTCTATGCTTTTGGTTGTATTTGCTATGTATTGAATAATGGAAAAACAAACTTAGAAAAATTAAATACCAAAAGCGATGAGGCAATATGTTTTAGATATTCATCAAATAGTAAAGATATAGAGTTTTCAACAAAAGAAATCAAGTAGTAGAAGAATCCATACATGTTGTATTTGATGAATTTAATCCAAATTCCAAAAAGGAAAATGAGCTAAGTGATGCAGATGACATGTCAAAGAATCTCAAAAAGCAGCATATGGAAAAGCAAGGGGAATTAGAATCAAAGCTACAGCAATCCCCGGATAAAAAGGTAAGTGAAGGTAATGACTTTTACAAACCTCTAAAGAATTTAAAATTCAAAATGACCATCCAATTGAGCAAGTAATTGGTAACATATATGAAGAAGTAAGAACTATAGACTCTAGACATAATATATATGGAGACTTTGCTTTTGTATCTAAAATAGAGCCAAATTTAGTTGATCAAGCTCTTAATGATGAACATTGGATTATGACAATGCAAGAAGAGCTAAATCAATTCGAAATGAACTAAGTATGGAACTTAGTTCCTAGACCCAAAGATTGTACAGTTATTGGTACCAAATAGATTTTTATGAACAAGTTAGATAAAAGTAGACTTGTGGTAAGAAACAAAGTTAGGCTTGTGGCCAAAGGATATTCACAAAAAGAAATAATCGATTTTGAGAAATCATATGCTCCAGTGGCTAGATTAGAAGTCATAAGCATCCTACTAACCTTTGCATCTCACATGAATTTTAGACTGTTTCAAATGGATGTAAAAAGTGTATTTTTGAATGGATATCTAAATAAGGAGGTATATGTTGAACAACTCCTAATTTTGAAGAAAAAGATCGATCCAAATTTATTTTTAAGTTAACCAAAGCTTTGTATGGATTGAAACAAACCTATGAGCTCAATTTTTAAAATTGATAAGGATGAAAAACGTAAAATAGTTGAACAATTATTGTATTTGACTACATCCAGACCAGACATATTGTTTAGTGTTTGCATGTGTTCCAATCATGTCCCAAAGAATCACATTTAGCAACTATAAAAAAAATTTAGATACTAATTGATACTACTAATCTAAGCCTATGGTATCCTATGGGTTCGATATTTGATCTAATCGGCTACTCGGATGCAGATTTTTCCGGTTACAAGGTAGATAGAAAAAACACTAGCAGGACGTACCAATTCCTTGGAAACATTATGGTCTCATGGTTTTCAAAAAAACAAATAGTGTTGCTCTATCTATTATAGAAGTCGAATACATTGTCATCGAGAGCTGTCGTGCCTAACTGCTTCAGATGAAACATCAACTTAAAGATTACGGGAAAGAATACAAAGGCATACCAATTAGATGTGACAATACAAGTGCAATATGCTTAACTAAAAATCCCACACTGCGCTCTATAACTAAACATGTAGATGTAAGACATCATTTCATTAGAGAATATGTTGAAAATCATGATATTTGTTTAGAACATGTTAAAATAGAAAATCAAATTGTTGATATTTTTACAAAACCATTAGCAAAAGAATCATTTTACAAACTTAGAAATGACATGGGTATGATTGATTTTGATTTATAAAGTAAAAATATTTTTGTGATATCTATGAATGTTATGACTTGAATTGAAAAGGGGTAGGAAATAGAGTGCATACTTCGATACTTGGGTCGGAGGAGCCAAGTCAACTTCACTCATCCCAAGTCGACTTCAAACTCGACTTAGGGTTCGAAGTTGACTCCACGAGGCGATGCTTCGGCTGCCTACTTAGGCGCGTGTACAACCTTTCTCCCATTTCTCTCTCACATTTTTTTTGAAATTCCTCTCAAAGAGAAAAATTTTCTCCTCTCCTAAATCTCGATACTCATCTAAAACTCCCAACATCAAAGATTCATCGATCTTACAACCCATGGAACCTAAGGCCATCTCAAAATCGAGCAAACTTCCCGTTTTCAGACCCTCCAAATCAAATATGGGGAAGGACGTGCCTCGTTGGCAACAAACGCAGTCCAAATGAGCCTGAGAAGAGGCTACAACCTCCACAGGTCGTCGAGTCCGATTTCAGGAAGGTAACCCCTCTATCTCCGCACATAGAGTGGAAGGAAAGTTAGAATCAAGTGATAGTACTGACATTAGTGGAAAGAGGAAGGGTACCCCAACTCAAAGAGGGCAAGTTCTCAAAATGCTGATAGAATACTTTAGGACTGAGTGTCAACATAGCAGATTCTATAAATACTTCTATGAAAGAAAGACTTTCTTACAAGAATAATAGATTTCAAGTTTTTGCATGAATATGAATTTGGAATTAAGGAATTACTAGATTACTAAGGGTGGACCGGATTATTGAAAGAGGATGACAAGATATACCTAGATTTGGCTAGATTGTTCTACTATTTATGTGATCAAGAGTATTTGAACATATACGTGAAAGGGGTGGACATCAAATTGGGGAACAGGACATGGAATTAGCAAAAGAAATGCAATTAACCGTGTGGCAAAAATTTTAGGTGTTCCTCCTTGTGATGAACCCTCCCAGTAGGACTAACTCGCATTGAAATGTACAATCAGCTGACAAACAGTAACAAATATCATCTGGGTATCAAATTTTTACACTATATGGATTTATATCCACAACTAAGGGTACTACGTTTGCTTATAGCCCATTGCATCTATCCTGAAGGTGTATGACGAAACCAGCTCAATCCTCAAGAAGCCGAAATCTTGTGGATAGTGGCCAACAGGGTCAAAGTTAGTTTTCCAAGATTACTCCTAGAGGCCCTGGAGTTGAAAAAGGAGAATCCTCGGGACGTACTCCCATATGGCACATAGATCACCAAGATACTAGCACATTATCATGTAGACTTGGATGGAGAGCCCTATGAAGTGTTAAAACTCACAAATGCTATCAACCGTGCTTTATTGACCCGTATGAAGATTAACCTAGTGTTATTTAGAGCCGATTGATTATGAGATCAAATGGGAGGCAATTTTCAAGGCGCCCTAGCTCCACAAGTACCAGAAGCAGAGGAAGCTCAACCTGAGGGGGAGAATTTGCCTCGTTATGATTACCATCCATCTCCACCTCCCGCTCCTCAAGCTCCAGTTTCGCCTACATCTCATGGCTCTTGCCCCCCTCATGGATCACAAGTAACAAATCATTTTGCCCATTCCCCGGATCAATTATCTACCTCCAAGGCGATTCTCAAGTATTTACAAGCCATGTAGAGCCATATTTCTCAGGAACTAGGGGCAACAACATCACATTAATGAAAATGCATGGTCGGCAAGATAAGTTAGACTAAGAACTCACCACCATCAAATATCAACTTGTGTCTGGCAGTTGACATGGCGAACTCATTCCGAGTTTACCTGATATTGATCCTTATTGGGGCGAATATGTTTGAACTGAAGCCACCATTCAAGCTTCATCGTCCCCGTTCTCTTCTGCCTGCACATGTCCCATACCATAAACTCACCCACTTTCTTACCCTATATCCGCCTTTGCATTTCACAAATGTCGCTTCCCATACTATCTTTTTTATGTTTGACAAAAAGGGGAAGAGAGATAGGCAATAGGGCATTTTTTTGTTTCTGAGTAGAATGTATTTAAGTATACATTGAAACAGGGTTCTGAATCATTTTGTGTATATCCATGTTTTGAATTGAATGAAAAATTTACATATTTGGTGTGTTGAAATATTGTGTGTTGAATGACTAATATGATTTGAAAATAGAGAATCAAATGAAAATTGATAACTGACATGAGATACTTATTAAATGATAAATGAAAGGTTTATCTCAAATTGGCTTTGTCAATCATAAAAAAGGGAGAGATTGTTGTAAACATGTAGCGAATTAAGCACAATCCATGTTTTGATGATTAACAACTCAATTTGAGAATTATTAAGGCACTTATGTGATGTTAAGTGATTTCGATGTTTACAATATTCAAAGATCAAAAGCTAGGCAGGCCAAATCGCATGTCAAGTCGACTCAGGCATCAAATTAGGTGAAGTCGGTACCAAAGTCGACTTCAGTATCGACTTCGAGGGCCTATTTTTCGACAAAGCTGAATGTTGGACACTTAAGCAGTCAAAGTCGCAATTGAAGTCGACTTCGCTTGTGACTTAGGTGAAGTTACAACCTCAAGTCGACTCCATCTGTGACTTGAGATATCTTTAGAGATTAAAGAAAAAACTGACAATGTCAAGTCGCATTCAAAGTCGACTTCGTCATGCGACTTAGGTGAAGTCGCACATAAAGTCGACTCAAACTCTCGACTTGAAAGGAGTTGAAAATCAAGATGTTCCTAAACACTTTGCTCAAAAAGCGAAGTCCAAATTATGAAACAATGACAAGATTGAACCAAAGTTATATAAAGTTCTTATTGAATGCTCAAGGAATATTGACCAAGCTCAAATATCAAGAAGAATGAATAAAACTCAAATACAAATGAAGATTTATACGCATGAATCATGAAGAAGCAAGAAAAGACAAACAAACAAAGAAGATCACATTGTACCAAAGCTCCAAGAAATCAGATAGCTGGTGAAGTTGCAACCCAAGTTGACTCTACCTGCGACTTAGGTCAAGTCCGAGACAAAGTCGACTCAACTTTGGAACTTAGCAAAAGAGCTGAAGACTAAAGTTACATCCGAAGTCAACTCCAGTTTGCGATTTCGGTGAATTCACATCCGAAGTTGACTCTAGCCTACCACTTAAATGAAGTTGCAACCCAACTCAACTCCAAGTGCGACTTGAATCGCAATGGTCGAGAAAATTCGAATGTTGGCGCATTAAATGTACACCACCTACCTCCAAACGTTCGAATTTACTCTCCCTTATTTAAGACACTTCAAATGAACAAGAGAGGGTAGAGAAAAAGCATTGATTGAGTTCAACCTCTTATTCTCAAACATTTATGCGATCTAAAAGAAAGTTTTCAAGAAGAACTCAATGACAAGCTGCTAAGTTCTGAATTGCTCTACCATCAATTTCTTCTACAAGTTCTTCTTTGTGCAAGAATCTGTCTTTACACAACTGTAAAGTGTAGTATCATTTTCTATTTATTAATCATTTGTGTTCCACTTGATTTAGTATTGGAGATTAAGATCAAGTGAAGGCAAAGTAGCATGTGATTGGAGTGTAACTCGTCACCTACTTGTACTAAGTTTGTACAAGGCCTCCCAGAGCTAAAATCTAGAAGAGAGAAAGGACTTTATTGTATTGTTATTTTGTTTAGTGAAACCTAAGACACTAAGGTGTATTCTTGGAGGAGTGAAGTAGGGAAGGTTGTCTCGAACAACTATAACTTCTTTAGTTTATTGTTTATTGCTATTATATTTCATATTTTTCATTTGAGGGGATTAAAACTCTCAAGGTGTTAAGTTTTTTTAATCATGAAAGAATTTTTTAAGAACCCAATTCACTCCTCCCCTCTTGGATTTTGCCATAAACTCGAGACCAACATCATGGATGAGATGTAGGTAGCCATAACAAGAGAAATCGTCTATGAACGTAATAAAATATTGCTGATCATTTCAAGAAGTCATAAGGAATGACCCACAAATGCCTGTATGTACTAGTTCAAAGACGTTTGAAGACCTGTTGGCACCAAATCTCCTTATGTTTGTCTGTTTTACTTTCACACAATCAACAAAGAATTGAAAATCTGACAAGTCAAAAGGATTAAGAATTTCATCTAATATAAGTCTCTCAATTCTTTGTTTAGAAATATGTCCTAAACATTTGTGTCAGAGTGAAACAGAATTCTCATTAGTTAATTTTTGTTTCGTACTATGTAAATTCACATGCAATGATTCAACAAAAGAGGCAACTGTATTAAGCAAATAAAGGTTATCATAACAAGATAAAAAGCTGATACCCACAATATTTGAATTTTTTTAAGGTTTTATATGAAACTTATATGAATATGTTGTTTTATTCTATTTTTCAGTCAATACATCTGCTTCAAATATATCTACCAACATCAATTCTATTCCCATGCTGAACGGAACCAAATTCAAGCAATGGAAAGAGAATATTATAATCATTCTTGGTTGTATGGATATCGACCTTGCATTAAGAGTTAAATAACTCATCCCTCTTACGGCTACAAGTTCCATTGAAGAAAAATTGGACTTTGAGAGATGAGATCGTTCAAATCACATGAGTCTCATGATCATACGGAAGACAATTTCAAAAGCTTTTAGGTGTGGTGTATCTGAACAGGATACTACAATCAATGATTTTCTTGATGAAATCGAAAAGCATTTTGAAAAAAGTGATAAGGCTGAAACAAGTTCGACTCTATCAAGCTTGGTTTCAATGAGGTATAGGGGCAAAGGAAACATAAGAGAATACATCATTGAGATGTTTCATCTTGCTTCGAAGCTAAAGGCACTTGGGTTACAACTATCTGATGATTTGCTGGTGCATGTAGTTTTGATCTCTCTTCCTACACAATTCAGTCAGTTTAAGATCAGTTATGATTGTCAAAAAGAGAAATGACCTCTTAATGAGCTCATTTTACACTGTGTGGAAAAAGAACAAATAATGAAGCGAAACAGGCCTGAAAGTGCACACTTGGCAAATACTTTTAAGAAAAAGACCAAGAAAAGGAAAAAGGATAAGGAAGCTGCAACCGAAGCGGCAAATAAGAAGCCGCAAATAAGAAGCGGCAAAAGAAAACGACTAAAGAATCAGGTTGTTACTTTTGTCACACTCCTGGATACCAAAAGAAGGATTTTACCAAATATCACGTTTAACGTGTAAAGAAATATATGCTTCTCACTTTAGTTTGTTCTGAGGTTAATTTAGTTTCTGTACCTAGACATACTTGATGGATAGATTCTAGTGCTACTACTCACATAAGTGTGTTTATACAGGATTACCTGAGCTACTAACTGGTTTATATTTGAATTTGAAATTGACATATTGTATGTCTTTTAGACGAAATTTGATTTCTATTTTTATATTGGACAAATCTGGTTATTCTTGTTCATTTAAAAATAATCAATTTAATCATTCTTTAATTTCAAATATTATGGGTACCGACTCTTCATCTCGTTATGATAACCTTTATTTGCTTTGATACCCCTCGCTGAGAAAATCTTATTGATTAAATCCATAATCACCCAAGATCCTCCATGCTAAATCACTAAGAAAAATAAATCATAAGCAAAAGCGTACCTGAATCCATAGGAGAAGTTGTTCTTGAATCTTGTGGTTTCTGGATCTTCCGAGTTAATGCCCGAGGGTTTTCTGGAGAAAGTGACTCCTCTTTTCTAAAGACAAGATATTAGAAAAGAAACCCTTATCGGTGCATAATTTGGGGACCGCAACCATATATATAGTATACTCATATTTCTATTTTTTAATTTAGCCCATCACAAAAATAGAAATTAGAAAATAAGCAATAGGGTATCTATGCATAGGAGACTCATACTCTGTTGGATGATTTGGACCCATCAAACGTTATGAGATCACTTTATAATTTAGGTCACTATTTATGATAACGTACATATAATTATGATACATGTAAGTCCAAAAATCCAACAGATCTAACCCATGGAAAATCGCCTCTGTAAATTAACAACCAAGTCCGTGGCTTGAAAAATTTCATGCCTAAATTTGCTCCATCCTGCAGCAAATGGGCAACTAGAAAATTTAGCTGCCCTTGTTAAATCTAGCAACCCAACTTTAATTCCCACAAAGGCAATCACTGCCATCTAGATGTCAGCTAAACCCATAAGAAAAAATCCAAATGTCAATCTCTGTATCATAAAAAAAAATTGATAGTAAACACATCCTTGTGTCCTTGAGCAACTGGTAGGAGGGGATGAACCTAAAGAGTTGCTTAAGCCAGTTTTATAGCCTAGCGATCTCCACTGGCGGCTCAGGTAGCTGATGGTGTTGGCATATCTCCGAGGCTTGGCGATGGTGGCCTCCGATAAGTTGTTGACAGTGTAGCAATAGATGCTTAGTATGTTGCCATGAGGTTACTTTGGTATTTGCAAAAATCCACGCATGCATTGGGATGAGAAGACGAAGCATATTAGATGGTGTTAAGGCAAAGGGTTCAAAATGCAAAAGTTAAAACTTCTTATGGTCTAATGTGCTAATAAGCAAACTTTGAGGCATAAAACGCCAATACGCAAAGTTAGAAAGTTTATGGTGCAAATTTCTGATTTTTTTACCTCAAAAGTGTCATTCACACTTAACATGTCACTCACACTCAAGATTGTGTTGGAATTTTAAGATGCTTTGTTTCTCACTTTCTAAATACATCGACAGATATTGGAAAAAAAATTATTAAATTAAATTCTAAAATAAAATTATGATTAAATTTAAATTTAAGTGCAATAAAAATAGTTAAAAATAAAATTTGACTAAAAAATTATAAGACAAAGGAGATAAAAATCTAAAATTAATAAAGTAAAAAAAATTTAGATGACTTGGGCGAAGAAAATCTCCTCCCCTCCAAAGTTTCTGCAGACCCGCTGCAATGAGAATTAGAACTGAAAAATTGCAATGATTGGATAGCTTGACCTAACCCCTTTTTATAAGGGTAGAATCTGTAAACAGCTGAGACGGATTGCATCCAAAATCCATGTGCATTACACCGCGCATGTGGCACACCAAATCGGGCGTCACAACCTTACTCTAGGATCAATCGATTAGTAAACGTGATCAGAATTGTTGCCCTATCACACGGTGGAATTCTTGACTTCTTAGGAGTCAAGGCCCTCATATGCATGTTTGATTTCTCATTATAGGGCATTACACATACACTTGGTTGTTTCATATCACATAATTCGCATATATTTATGGTATAACACTCAGTACTTTATTTATTCATCATAGAATTTCTATACTTGCATTCAACACCTCCATTTGTGGCACCTAATATGTAACATTAGCATATAATATGAATTCCATCAAATATACACGCATCCATTCATCAAACATTCATTCATTCACTGTGTAACAATGTTTAATATCACAAGAGTCATTATTTGTAAAATCCTCCTTGTGCTCCATTACTTCATCAATCCTTTCACCTATCTGTGGATTTGAAAAATAAAGCATGAGTCGAAACTCAATAAGCAAGCTATAGTTTACAAGCAATTCATTTTGAACACAACCTTTGCATAAAGCATTTGCTTCCGTTTTAATAGAAGACACTTATCAAGTAATCAACTATCAATAGGACAGAAACCTTTTTCATTGAAACATCATGAGAAATGCAATGCAGTGCATCATTTCAAAATATGATATCATTGTTAGCTAGGCAACCATGCGGCTCATTCCTCTCTCCCACTCAGGGAGGCGCTGCCGGCCCTCGGCCCTATTCTTAGCGACTTGGCCACACCCAAGGGGGACTTTGGTCCTATTATTGCCTCTAGGTGGACCTCATGCTTTGTGCATACGAACTTTTTATAAACATGATACTTGTCATGACATGTCAAAATGATTTTCCATTCACAAATTCATGTATCATCATTTGCCATGGATACTTGAGAAAGCATTATAGAATAAGTTAGAGAAATATCATTTCATTGCAAAACGAGATAAAGGAATGACCATCCTTAAACACATTAATGAGCATTTAAATCATACCTTTGCAAATCCGAAAACAAGAAGTATTTAGAAAATTGCTTGCTTACCTTGATCTTTACTCAATCTTTTCTTTGCCTTTACCTATACATAAGAATGACATTGCATTCATAACATTTCATTTGCTTGCACACATATAGTTTTCCAATCTACAATTCATTTTATTTATAGGTCACTTGCATAGCAATCCTTCATCCATATGGATTGCATTTGCCATTTGTCATTCATGCCATAATCATCTCTGAACACTCCTTACGTGTTTGCTCCTTGTTCTCATAAAATTCCAAAATTTGGGTCTTTCTTCCCCATTCCTTTTGGCCGTCCAAAGTACATATATTTTAGGATATTTTACCCTCTAACTCATTCATAAACTCATTAGCATAATTCATATTTCATACATATCATAAAAATATGAAAATTTTGTCTTATACATAACTCTAAGTTTCATCCTTTTTAAAATCCACCTCTAATAGGTTAAACCCACATAATCACCTACAATACTTGTTTATATCCTATTATAAGTTAAATTCCATCACAAAAATCTGGAATTTAACATTTATTTTGATTTATTCCTCAATCTGCCCATAATGCTGAAACCAGACACACTAATCTCTCTAATTCTTGAATCATAATCAAATCAAATAATTTAAATCTGAATTATTTTTAATATCTTCATAACTACATGAATTAACTAAAATAAATTTTTTCATCACAACATATGAAGTATTTATATTTATTTCAGTATTTTTACCCTGCTGAATAGTAGCAGCTATTTTTCAGACAGTTCAAATCACGTAAATTATTAGGTATATTTATACCTTTTAAAAATTAATTTTTATTTTTTTTCGTATGTTGAATAATGTATTCCATATCATATAAAATTTTCAGCTCGAAATACCTTGTGTAAAAATTATTAAAAATCATTTTGTGCAGCTGATCCTGACACCCGTGCAACCCAATTTAGATTGATTTTCTTGGATTTTTAGTTTATAACTTGCTTATCCTTTTGAGATGAAAATTTGGTCGTTATTCAATAACCCTATTATAAGTTCTTAAATAAATTTTTATACTAAAATTCATCCATTTACTATTCCGTTCATATTTTAGATTTCTGCCTCATTTCTTCTAGGTTTTGCTCCCATATTTGCTTCTAATTTCAATAGATAAGCAAAGACCCTTAATCAATACTCTATTCAAAATTATTGTTAATCGTTCTTTAGGGGTCCATTATGAGTCATATTTATGACCCATAAATAAAGGTAGAGAATTTGGATTTTAATGAATCAAATTCCAAGATATACTTACTTGATTTGAGCTAAACTTGAGTTCTAATCTTTCTAACTTGGATTCCTCTTTTTTCTCCTCTTTTTCCTCTTTTTCTTCTTTCTTTTCCTTCTTCTTTTCTTGTTGGGATTTGAATATACTTGGGTGTTCTTGGCTTGGGAATTTTCTCCTCTGATTTCTCCTTCAAGTGGGCGTCTCCTCCTTGTTCCTTAGGAATTTCTCTCCTTTGATTTTTATGCAAAATGGAACGTCCCTATGCTCCTGCCCCTTGCTATTTTTTGCTGAGTTTTGTGGGCCCCACTTGCCATCTCATTTGAGTAATTATGTCTTAATTGACATGGCTCAACTTAGTCCAAGTAAAATCCATATTTATCTTGTGTAAAATCTCAAAAAATCACCTTATCTCTTAAGCCTCCCCCCTTGGTCGTCCATGTGGCTTAGCTCTTGTCATTTAGTGATAAAAATCTACAACTCCCATAATTACCCTAGGTATTTAGCTTATGTGGTGTAATTCTTGGAATTTTTGAAAAACAAAAATCCCATTTCATCTCCTCCCCATGGACGTCCAAGCATGCCACCATTGCAAGCTTCTTAATGCATTGTTTTAATGCATGGGATTATCTTAGATTTTATCATTTTTGATAATAAAAAAAATCAAGCCAAAAATCTCTAAAAGTGACATCTCACATGCATTGACTTTGCCTCATGATTAGCATCTCAAATCTCATGATTATTTGCACAAGTGTCCAAATTATTTTTTCCTTTTACGACAATGCATGTTTCTATGGTAATTAACCTAATCCATTCCGATCATAATATTAAGCAAGCCGTTTTAACCGTTCATTTCAAATTTCACTTGAAAACGACGTTTCCATCTCAAGTTATAGCCATTTGAAGTTCATCCTTGGATTAAGATGAAATTAAATAATTATCTCCATAATTCCATCACATTTGCTCAATCCAATCCATCCATAAGATTGAGCATGAAATTTTGTGCCTATCTCTCAATTTTCACCTCAATCTGCCTTACCGACGTCAAGTTATGAATTTCCTAATATATCCAACTTAATTCCATAATTACCCTTCTCTTTTCCATAAATTAAATCATGATAATTAAGATAATTATTCATGGAAAATTATCCATTCATAATCCCTAACAAACCACTTGACATAGCAATTTGTTCCAACCTCTATTTTTAATCAAATTCTTAATTGCAAAATATTATCATAAGAATCATTCATAAATGAATCAAATCTCACATAAATCATAAATTCAATCTAAATGCATAAATATAAGTTCTACTTGGGTCCGGGTGTTACAGCACAGTACCTCGAATGGCTGAGATTTATTTTGCGCATCTTTTGGTGGATAAGATTTATGACCAGAATGAAGATTGCATGACAAGATTTCAAAGATGCTGCTAAGATAAAAAAAAAAAAAAATCGTCACAGGAACAATTGCATGTGTGGCTGTTGGAGGAGAAAATCTAGTTGTTGAATTTTTGGTTTTGGTGCATGAAATGGTGGTTACGATCTACTGAGACTTGCTGATGGCAATCGTGGCCAAATTCATGGCTATTTTGTGCTGAATTTTTGAGTGTTGGCACAAATTTCCAATGGCATGAACGGCTCTATTGATGAACAATAAATCTACCATTGATTTGCTTGGACGGTTGAAAGTTGATAGTTGCTAGAAGATAATGATTACCAGACTAGGGGATTCTGCACCACCTTCCCATTAAATGGGTTGGATTTGCAAATAGACGGTTCAGAAAGCTGAAAATGAAAAAAAAAGGCTATCGAAGAGGTAGATTTTCTGGCCTTTTGTCGCTTGAAGATTAAGAAGATGGCGGCACCACAAATCTACCTGTTGGAACCTTTTCCCGGCCTGATTTGATCATTCACGGTGGTGTATTTTTTATCTTTCTCCTTCTTCAGCAATCATGACTGATCACATGAAGAGGACGATAAAAAAAATTTGGTAGTCCAGCAACCTACTTGATCTTGTTCACATGCGGACCCAATTTTACAATATAGACCACTCAACACAAATTTTACAATTGAACTCCAATAGAAATTTCCCCTCATAGGAATAAAGGGTGTTAATAAAAAAATGTAAGTAACCATGAGTTGTATTTAAAATCCTTCCAATTTTTACCAAAAAAATGAAACAATATGAAAATCATTAATGTCACATTCAAATAGATGCAATGATATCACATTAATGTCAAATTACTTCTCACCTAAGGAAGATCATTAATGTTGTGTCCCTCAAGTGGGACAACATAACCCAACATTAATGGCAATCTTAACTAGCCAGGTCAACTCCAGACATTATAACCGGTTCGAGATAAGCTTTTTTTTACATTTAACGAAATATATACAGATACATCGACTAAAAGAAGATTTGCTGAGATGCTTATAGATCCCTTCTTTATATTAAGCATGTACAACAACCATCAAAGTAATGTACAAAAGCAGCACCAATCAATGAAAAATAGAGGCTAGCTTGCTTACTTGTAAACTAAAAGAGGTTGGCTAGCTTCCCATACTCATTAACTAAAAGATTGGCAGTCTCACTCACTAGATGGCTGAACTTCCAGACTTGAGGATGTTGGACCTTTCATATTCCCACAAAAGGTCATCCCTTACACTAAAAAAGTTGGAGTAATCTTTGACATAGCATGGCTGGATGGCTTGGGTTGAAGATGGGAACTTAAACTTGACACCAGATGTAGAATTCTCTTCCACCGATATTCCTGAGCGAATCCACTCCAAGTGGGCCAACTTGAGCCTATCTGCTCTCTCTACTAGGAGCTCTTATTGAGAGCTTTTACAAGGAAAATATCTTGATGGAGAAAGTAGACCAAAAATAAGGAAGATCACATTGCCTTTGTACTCCACCCTTTATAAGCTCGCAGTTCTAAATACTGAAAATTTGACCATCATCGACCCATGATTTTTTTAAGTAATCCTATACTCACATATCACTCTATTTCACATAAAATCTTCTCTTTCCATGTCTATTTTTTCAAGTGACTCAAGCCCCTAATGGTTTTTGGGACAACCACGTAACTCGACACTTTGGCACTCCAAGTGAAGAACGATTTTTTGGATGTTTGAAGCCCTATCTTAGATTTGGATGAGACCTGAATAAAAAAATTTAGACTCTAATATGACCAAAAGTAATTAGAACTCAAGATTAATTAGTGTAGAATGCTTGAAAGGTATAACAAGTACAAAAATCTACTTCTTAACATGGCCTAAAATGCTTTAAGTTTAAAGTAAAAAAATTCAAGAAAAAAGGTTAGAAGAAGACTTCCATGTAAGGAAGTCGACTTCAAGCATGATATTTAAAAGGACTTCAGTCCTATGCTCCCAGGAGCATGCAATGTTGCATGCTCCCGGGCGCATACACCTTTTTTTTTTTTGAAAATTTTTCCATAAACTTGTTAGCCCAAGTGTATTTAATCTGTGTGTAAATTTTTACCATTTTTGGAGTATTTTAGATATTTATTTTTTATTTTTGAAAATCAGTGGCATTTTAGTAATTTAAAATTACCTAAAATGCCACCGATTTTTAAAAATAAAAAATAAATATCTAAAATAGTCCAAAAATGGTAAAAATTGATACATACGTTAAATACACTTGGACTAACAAGTTTATAAAAAAAATTCAAAAAAAAATAAAAAAAAATAAGTGTATGCGCCCGGGAGCATGCAGTGTTGCATGCTCCGGAAGCATAGGATTAAAGTCCTATTTAAAATAGGGCTTCATTCATTTTTTGAGAGAGAAGAAGGGGGCAAGAGCAAATGGGTGTAGAGGGTTTATGAAGAGCATCAAAATCACTCCTAATTTCTTCCTAATCACACGTTAAGAATCAAGGAGCAAGAGGCAACGAGATTCAGGTGAAAATTTAAAGAAATTTTAAGAAAAATTTTGATTAAGCTAAGTAAATTTGTTTGATTTTGATTTTATCTTGGACTTAGGATTAAAAATACATTTAGAACATTTGCATACAGGTGCCATGATATGTGATGAAGTTTTGGAATACTTTCAACAAAACTTAGTTTAGGACATTAGGGTTTTGGGGTTTTGGTTGAAAATCATATGTTTGACTATTTAGATTCCTTACGGATTTGAGATTTACTAGGTTGAGCCACATGAATTTTTATAAATCATGTAAATCATGTATTCGACAAAATGCACAAGTGATATCTTATACCTTGAATTGAAATAAAAATGAGAATGGATAGTTAGGAGGGCTTCCTTAGAATGAATTAAAGGTAGAGACACTAGAGTCTTATGGAATTAAAGGACTTAATGTAATATTTTGTTATGTATTTATGATGGTTAAAATGTAATGGAAATTGAGTTTGGCTTCTATGAAACCTAATTTCTATGTAACTCCATCTATTTTTTCCGTTTTGATATTTCTCATCTCTCTTTGGAGGTAAAGTGTCTAAAAGGCTGCTCTAGTGGTGTTAATGACGATCGTTAAGAAGATATTTGTATGAAATCAATATAGGTATTTCTCGAGAGTTAAAGTTTTACTTTAACCATGAGGGGGTGATATTAGTTCGTAAGGAACGGACATAGCCATAGTCTTAAGCTTCATTTGGCTCCACTTTAGTTGCCAAAAAATAAAACTTCACAAGTGCTTCTGCTATAGCTGTTAGGATAAATAAGTGTTGTTCTAGATATCAAATAGTCTTGAAAAGCCTTATTAAGTGAAGTAGATAAAAACTACGTATTTATAAAGAGTACTCGACTCTAGCCAAATCACTACAACAAAAATGCTTTATAACAATGGAGGTTTTTAGTTGCTATTAAAGCTTTTTTCGTTACTAAAATGCAATAGCAACCAAAAATAGTTGGTTGCACGATCGTTACAGAAAGCCTGTGGCCAAAAGTAAATAGCGACCAATTTAGAAAATTGTTGCTAATATTGTGTAGTAGCAACCAAATTTTTTGGTTGCAAATTGTGGCCAATAAGATCCTGCTTGCCGGTGTGGCTGCCAAATATTTTGTTGCAAAAGTTTGACCCCTTCTTAGCAAATTACAACGAGAAAAATGGTAGCAAAAGAGAGCATAGCAAAACATGGCTACCTTTAGCAACCAAATATTTTGTTGCAAAGGGTTAACCCAAGCATAGCCCGATAAAAACCGGAATTAATTGTAATGAAAAACTATTATGAAAATTTTTTACCATTTTTTGTACATTATTTTGTTGCCATTTTGCACAATTGCCTAACATTATAATTAAATGCATATAATAAACATTAAAATTTTAACATATTTAGATTACATCACATTCAACATCCTTCATAAATCATAGTTTACATTGCTCAAATTTATATAAATAAAATGTATTCTAAATATGCACACAGTGATGTTAAAAAACAAATTCTAAAAGTGAAAAAAGTATCTTCTTATATTCTTAGATGATTGACCCCAATAAATATCACAACTACACCCTCATAGCTCTGTCAAAATTTTAAAAAAAGAATTCATAAAAATTAATTAAGTAAAAGAAAACAACTTACACAAATTAAATAACTACACATCCATAAGCTACCTTCATAGTCATGCGAAAAATTTTAGAAGACATCCTTACAATAAAAAAAACTGTCAAAAAACAAAAGATATGAATCTTTTTAGCAATATGCACTTTTCTTTCCGTGGAAAGAGATACAAAAGATATGAATCTTTCTAACACCTCCTCTGCCACCTAACGTATTCAAAACAGAGCACTAAGGAGATTAATAACAATAGCCCTAATCATTCTGTTCCATACAACCGAGTTCTTTTAATCGCTACTTTCTCATCCATTTAATTCTAAATTTCGCAAGAACTAGATTTATTGTAATAATATTTCAACTAAAGGGTTGTTTGTTTACATTCAAATCTTATGTCTACAACTCTTTAGAATTTAGGATATTCATTTTACAAAAAGTAAATTATATCAACATGACCACTTCAATTCGTAAATTTTCCCAGCACGTCAGTTCTAGCATCAAATAGCCAATCATCTTAGCATTTACTAAGTTTTCGTTCCACCAGGCACTTCACTTTTTTTAAAATCGCAATATTCATAACCAAGCAATACTTAGACATGGAGAATTTTAAAACTTCATTTCCTATATCAATCATTGCATGAGTTTAGCATTTAAACTTGAATTCAACTCATATAATCTATATCCTTAAATAAAGGTCTTACCTTCATGATATTCCACACACTTCCATCATACGAAAGTACTGAAGCTCATTCAAACATTACACATGCACATTAAATCACAAATTTATATTATTAAGACATACAATTCCAACCACAAATCTATATAGTTATCAATTTCCAACTTACATGTAAACTTACTTTTTAGCATTTAAAATTTAAGATTTTGTACCATGTTATTTTTGCATAGCATTAAATTAATAGTTTCAACATTTCCAACCCAATCTGATGCCCACATAATTATCCATAGGAGTGCCTAACATTAGCTTCATTATATTGGGTATTTAGAATTCAAGATTCTAACTCAGTTTCCTTTGAATCCATAATAATTTCCATTAAGCTAACCTGCATGATCCAAACCATCCGTTTCATGTGGTTGACTATTTCCAATCCATTCTACTGGATTTTATATATCAAATACACTGATTCAATGTTTACTGTTGCTATGCACAGGATAGTACATAAACCTATAGAACAATGATTTTGGAATTTAAACTATAATTTACAGATGGGTTGAGCACAACAAAATAAGCAAGAAGTAGAATGAATCATTGTTCAAGCATATTCCATGTGGACAAATTGAAAACGTAGAAGTAAAAGAAATATTGAACCAAATTGGAATGAGCTAGCAGTTAGATGATCAATATTTACCTAAAAACGTAGGTCCACCGCTCAAGACACTTGGTTTCTGCATAAAATTAATTCATTAGATAGTTAGTTGCCAATAACTTAAAATTTTAAAATAAGTCAAAGATTTATTCTTTTCAGATACAGCAACAAATAATAAATTGTGAATAAATAAGCAATAGTCAGGCAACACTTTAATTTTTCGATGTCAAAAGAAATAAATCATCATAAATGACCAAAAATAGGAATCTGACAAGGACATATAAAGCGCAAGGAAAGCAGCAAAATGCAGAAGGATATATTTTTCCCAAGCTTGTATCTTTTTTAGTATAAACTGAAACATGCTAATAAAAGAGAAGAATCTATCTAGGAAATCACATGAAATCATCTTAAGGTATATGTAAGAACTCTTTCTCTTATGCTCCCACACTAAAAGGCCAAAGTTCACATATCCAAAATAAAGTTTGACATTATGGCCAGATGAGAAAGTCTCCTTTGAATAAAGAGACAAGTGAATTTAAGAGAATAGGCATGTAATTTACAAATAAGATCTTGGATTGAAATTATCAGTATAATACAAGGTTTAAACGCCACGATGGAGTTCATTCTCCATCCAACACTAGAGATTTCCCTCAAACACCATTGATTAAAATGCACATAGATATTAGTAAAAGTATGGGAAAAAAACCTTAACAATTTATACTATTTTGAATGAAATCGAAAGAAAGCTTGCCACTATCGACCTAGCATGTTAACCATGGCCATTTTGCTTGTGGGCACCAATTGTGGAGACGAAAGACACTTAAGAGATGTAAACGCCAAAAACTCATCTGCTAATTACTATGACATTGCCAACTGTGGAGATGAAAAACACTGCTAGATTATTCACAAGGGTACCATTCACCTTGCAAGTCAAGTTCACGAGTTACCATACATTCATCTCTACCCTCTATTTTCTGCACTCATTGTATGAACATGTTGTTTCTAAATTGCCTCAAAATCAATCCTATAAAAGCATAATTGGTCTAATATTTGTCTTCTAAAAATTTCCTTTCCATTTAAGTAGCACAAAGTTCTGACTTAAGCATAAATCCACTAACCATTTCAAGCAGACAAGTACAAAGGAAAAAGCCTTAAAAAGGCATTTCATGTTTCAGTGCAAATCAACTCAATAATGTTAGATTTTGTAAGAATAATAGATCTTGCAAGATCTTGTAAAGTATCCTAATATAATATATAATCCTAGATTCTGCATAAAAGTGGTAGCTCAATATATTTTAGAATATGGCAATTTCTTAAGTAGTTGATTCTCTTTCTATTTGAGCATGACGGAATAGTTCTATATAAGTAAGGGAGTCTAGGTCCCTCTTACACACAATTTTATACTTGTGGTGATTGCCTATCGGCTGCTAGTATTAAAGGGGAGAAAGTGCTATAAGAGAAGACTCTGCACTCAATAAGATTGTTCCTATCATTTCACATAGAATCTATGGCATTGGTGGATTCAAGTATGCTTCAGCATTATCCAAATCCAACATGTGGTATCAGAGCCTATGTTACAATTTTGAGTATAATAGATTTCATCCATAATTTTGATGGAAATTTTACATCAAATATTTTCATGCAAAATTTATATTTTATTATATAGAATTGGTAATCTGTTCTGATAGTTATAATAGATTTTATGGGATGTTAATTTTTTTCATCATTACCATAGATGATGGCTGCATATATATTTTTAAAATCTATGCTGGATGGTTTGAATTACATATATGCAAATTCTAATAAATATAACTATTTATGGAAGTATTGCTATGGTAATTGTTACATGTCTTTCTTGATTTTGTTTTGTTCTTTTGCTAGCATGGACATTAAGAACTATCTAGATTAGCGGAATATGCCATGAATTTTTATTTTGTTAGCGTAGGGATAGAAAATCAAGATGATTGCAATGGTTTCAATCTTGAATTAATTCATGTCTAGCCACACTTCTATAAAATCGAATTTTGATGTGATACCTGGATCCAAGTAGGACTTATATGAACGCATTTAGCATGTAATTATGATACATGTATGCCTTGAATGACTTGTGAATGATTTAATGATTAATGATAATTTGCAATTAGGGTTTTAGTTAAGAATAGTGATTATAAATTTAATCGTCGAAGCCCAAAGTGAGTCGGTATGACCCGAGGGGCTTAACGAGGATTGAAATGTGAAAATGTATCATGAATAATCATGTTAATTACCATAATTTAATTTATGAGGATTAAAATGTATTTATGGAATTAAGATGAAAAATGATAGAAAATTCATAACTTAATGCCTACAAGGCGGATTTCGATGAAATTTGAAAGGTAAGCTGATGACGGTGGGCTCAATCTTTTGAATAGATTGGATTAAGGGAATCATGATAGAATTAGGGTGATAATTAATTATTTTTATCCCCAAATCCAAAATATAAATTCAAGTGGTCATAAGTGGAGTTAGAAAACTCAGTTTGAGATGAAACTTGAAACAATTGAATAAAATTATGAAATCTATGATATGAATGGATTGGATGAAGCTAATTATCATGAAAAATTGCTTTCTTAGAGAGCAAGTAAAGTGGGTTACTTAAGAGCTAAGTAAAATAGGTTTCTTAAGGGTTAAGCAAGCACCCTTATAAAAGGGACAGAAAAAGGGGAGAGCAAGGGACGTTCCAGCAGGGAGCAGGGGGAAAAGGAGAAAGAGAGGGAGAGAGAAAGAGACAGAAGAAGAGAGAAGGAGAGAGAGAGAGAGAGAGAGAGAGAGAGAGACTTTTCTCTCAAGCAAGGCAACCCTTGCACGACCCCAACCGGCATCATGGACGTCCAAGGCAAGGAGGAAAGGAAGGAAGAAAGAAAGAAGAAAAAGAGGAAGAGGAGCAAAGAGAGGAATCCAAGTTAGAAAGATTGAAACTCAAGTTTAGCTCAAATCAAGTAAGTATTTCTTGGAATTTGATTCATTAAAATCCAAGTTCTCTACCTTTATTTATGGATCATGAATAGGATTCATAATAAACCTCTAAATAAATATTAATAACATCTTTAAATTGAGTATTGATTAAGGATTTTGCATATGTAATGAAAGAAGATGCAAATATGGGAGCAAAGCCTTAAAGAAATGAGGCAGAAATCTAAAATATGAACGGAATAGTTAACGAACTAATTTTATCATGAAAATGTTTTCAAAGACTCATGATGGGGTGATTAAATAACTATCTAATTTTTACCTTAAAAGGATTAGTACGTTGTAAATTAAAAATATGGGAAAATCAACCTGGACAGGATTGAATGGGTGGCAGGATCAGCTACACCAAATGATTTTTAATAATTTTTATAAAAGTAATTTTGGGTTGAAAATTTTACAGGAAATATAATAAATATTTAGGATCATAATAAAAAAATAAAATTAGGTTTTTATTGGTATAAATATATCTCATAATTTACGTGATTCAGGATGTCCGAAAAGGGATGCAGTTTTCTAGCAGAGTAAAAATACAAAAATAAATATAAATACTAAATTTTCATGTTTAAAATATTTATTTTGATTAATACATGTAGTTATTAAGGTATGGTAGAAATTTCATATCAAAAATACTTGATTTGATATTAATTCAAGATTTTGAGAATTCAGTGTGTCTAAATTCAGCATTATGCACAACTTAAGAAATAAATCAAGATACATGTTAAATTCCAGGTTTTTGTGATGAAATTGACTTATAATGGGATTTAAACAAGTGATTAGGAGGGTTTAACCTATTAGAGGTAAGAAAGATTATCCTAAATATGATTTTTTCAAGATATGCAAAGGGATGTTCAAAGAGGGGTGTAGAGGGTACCCAAGATGTATATGGAAGTTGCTATTTTGGAAGCAATCAATATTTGAGTTTTAAATATGTATTAATACCCTAAATTTGGGTTAAAAAAATATGATTAATTTCTGGAATTTATGGTTTAGAAATCTATTTTGAATTAAGTGTCAAAACAAACGTTGAAATGATGAAAAACGGGTTCTAATGTTGCTGTTTTGGAACCCTATGAAGAAAGGATTATAAATCCGAAATTAAAACCTAAAATATGTGTTAATTAAGGGGTTTAATTATTCTGGAATTAGAGACAAGTTTTTGTGTTAAAAAATTTTAAGAAACACATGATTTATGTATTGAGAAAGAACGTATATGAAGAGATAAGTATGAATAAATTATATATGGATTATGTAAGTTGTTAAAATACAAAAATGCATAACAAAATGATGAAAATGTGGATTAGGGTGCTGTTTAAGAAAATAATGATAATCTCAAATTTTGAGATTATTATATAATGTCTAAGTTAGCAACTAAGTGCTTAAAATAAGCACCGTTGTATGAAAAATGAAAAATATGTTAAAAATGATAAATTGAGGTAATGAACTTCTAGATAATAATTTAATGAATGATTGTTATATGCATGTAAGTTTACCCTACATAAGGGTATCAAAAATGAATGGATGATTGATATATATAGGCTATGTTGCTAAGTATAAATACCCGACTTGAAAGACAAGTGGGTTAAGTTAGATGAACTTATGTAGGTTGAAAAACCTAAGGAATATAAGTATTTGAAGACGATGCAAATAAATAAAATGTTATTTTCATTTATTTATGCAAAGACAAGGAAAAGAATGGAAGGAAAGGGATTATGGTTATCTCAGGAAAGCAAGCGAACTTTCTAAAATAATATTTTCTTTTTATATGATGATATATGAATGAAATGTTTATGATTATGCTTTGACGAATGGGCAAGCACAAGTTTTAAAAATTAAGATTTTATTGTAAACCCACAAGTGTTGGAAAATGACGGCTTTAATGAAAAGCCTCAAGGCCTGCTTCATGGGAAGCTAGCAACGATTTTAAGATAAAGAATTTATCACAAGTGTTGCCTTGGATTGGCAATGCTTTATGTTAATGGATTGAAAAATTTGCTTATGAGTAAGCAAGTTCTAGCAAGTTCTCCATGATAATGTTTTCAAAGGATTTCACGTTTTATGTCGATTTTTTTTTAAGAATTTGCTTATAAGCAAGTAAGTTCTTTATGATGTTATTTCAAAATTATTTTACAAGAAAAAGAAAATTTTACCCTTTTTCACAAAGTATTGTTTGTAAATAAGTTTTGAGTTACTTCTACAATAATTTGTGATAAATAATTATGTTTATGAAAGAAAAAGGAAAAGGGAAATTAATTTATCAAAAAGATTTTTTTTGCTTGGTCATGATAATTAAATAATAAATTATGATTTGGACATAGTCCATATATTTAGAAATGATATTCGAAAAAGTTTTGATTTCCTTTAGATAAGGAAATCCATGTTGAAAATGTTTTGAAAAATATTTATACAGATGTGTTGAAGGAGATTTAAGGATGACCAACCTCCTATGTTGATTTCATAAAATGGTTTGATTTCGGATTGCTAAATGGTATGCAAAAGATTATGCAAGCCCCCTTATGTAAAAATGGTATAATAATAGGTAGACAATAATTTGATTATTAGAGTGGTTGAGAAGGGGGTAGCATAATTGCATAACTTTTGTGAGCAAAAGGCCCTGAAATGGAAACCAAGAAAATGTTCGAAAATATACAGTTTAATTTTGAAAATTCAAAGGCTTTGAAATTCTTTTATAAGGATTTTAAGATGTATTATTTTCAAACATTTCAAATGTTTATCAAAATATTTTAGTCAAAATATTTCCGAAAGAATTTAAGGAAGGTCATCCTAAAATTAGATTTCAAATGACAACTTGTTTAAAGTGGATGATGAGGACGGGAATGGTAAGGGGATTGGCACGGAACTGAAACCTAGGGCTTAAGAAGAGAAGATTTGAGAGGAGGGAAGGATAAGAGTTTCCTTACCAAGTCTTTTCTCTAGTAAGATAGACAGATGGAGTGTTAATTTGTTGGCTAAAAGAAGAATGCGACAAGGAGTTTTAAGGAGCTACCGAGCTAGGCACCGAAAATGAAGAAGAAAGCGGCAGGGAGCTGCTCAGCTGCCAAGTTGCCGAGTTGGGTGTTGGAGATGAAGAAGAAAGTGGCAGGTAGCTACCGTGCTGGGTGCTGGACACTGGAGGAGGCTAGGGTCCACTGAGACTAATGCAGGGAGCAGCTCGCTAGGCTACCGTGCTGCTGTCGTCGCCGCCGGTTGCTGGCGATGCACAGGAGGGGAAGAAAGCACCAAGAAGGAACTGAAGGAGGGAGGTTGGTGAAGCTAAGGCTCTAGACTTAGGCAGGCAGGACTAATTTGGTGTGGGAAAGGGGAAACTGAAAAATATTAAAAATTTAGGCCTCTATTTTTTATTCCCCAACTGTCAAACCGGTAGTTTAAAATAAAATAAAAAGACAAATTGAAAAACATGCAATAATGAACATTAATTTTTATCCCAATAAAAAAACTTCAATTTTTATATAACAATGAGAAATATTAATATATTTTCTATTAATCCATTAATATACTTTTCTATTAATCCATTAAATATTAGCACTTTAACTAATATTCATTTATTTATAATAATCTTTCTTTCTCTTTATAATTTTTTTTGATTGGTTATTTCTCTATATAATTTTAGATAATTAATAAAATTCTAATTTTTATTATTTTAAAGTCTCTATACAAAAAATTGCTTATTGCAATTTTAGGTTGCAATTGTCAAGTTGCGTTTTAAGTTTATGCATGAGTTAGTGATGCCCAATCTTTTTTTCCCTTTCTAACACATATGTTAGACCAAACATGTCCCTTAAATGTAATTATATATCATTTAAATATTATATATTTATTATGAAATAAATAGTTAATAATGATTGTTTATTATTTATATCAATAAAGAAGATTAAATAAAATAATTAGCAATTATTATCCATGTAGATAGATAATTTTAATGTTATATATAATTGCATGAACCCTAATTTTAATATTTTGTATATCTTCAACGTATACACTTGCATGGATCATAATTTTAAAAAAAAATTTAGCAGACATGCGAGCCTAAAATCAGCACAAAAGAAAAGGGGCATAGACTTGGGGACTAGAGATGTGGGCTTATTTGGTAAGTATATTTTATATATTTTATTTTTAATACAATGTATTTTATTTTTAACAAGATAAAACGTACATTTATATTGTACCTACTTATAAATATAAAAATACTAGAAATTCATATTCCATTTTTTTCCAAATGGCCCATCATGCCATTTAATAATATTCCCATTTAAATTGTTTAAATGAGTTCGATTATCAAACAAAAGTGGATTTACCAAAATTTGAGAATCCATAATTGCTAATACATTTTTTTAGTTTCCATTTGGCCCAATTAATTTAATTCATCTTCGGTTTCATTAAGTTTTCTTTTTCATCCTAGTAATTTTGGGCTCTTAATAGAATTAAAACTTCATCATTTTAATTTTAATATTATAAATATTATAGCAATGTCATATAATATTCTTAAATTTTTTGCAATAATATAAATCAAAAAAATCTCAAATATTAACTTTTTCTATAAGAAAAAGTTGAAATGTTAATTTAAAAACCAAAATCTCAAAAATTAGACATTCGTTAAGCATTGATGAAGTCAAAATCATTTTTGTACTTGTACCATGCTAAAAATTAGACATTGCTTATTGCAATTTTTGGTATATTATTATCTCTAATTTTTGCAACAAGATTAATTTCGTTGCAATTGATCAATATAATAGGAACGAATTCTCGTCTAGTTGCAATTGTGCCTATCAATTGCAACGAGAACATTGTTCGTTGCAAATTTTGGTACATTATTGACTTCAAATTTTGCAACGAAAATACTTTCGTTGTAATTTTTCTATAACAAGAACAAAGTCTCATTTCGTTGCAATGTGGACATTAATTGCAACGGAAATACTTTTGTTGTAAATTTTCGTTACAAATGTATGATGCAACCATTTTTGCAACGAAATATGTTTCGTTGCAATTTATAGTTAATTTCTAGCCAATAGTAACGAGCCTCCATTTCGTTGCAATTGTGTACACTAATTGCAACGAAAAAATTGTTCGTTGTAATATTTGGTTGCAATTGCAAGGTTTTGTTGTAGCGAATGGAACCTGATTCATCATTTAGTATTTCTAATTTTTCACGTTTTAAGGAAAATAATTTTCCTACCATCTATGTTGAATTGTTAGTATGTAAAATGAAAAATTGTTAAAAAGTGGAGTGTACAAATATGGGGAAACCGATTGGGAAATATTAATTCAGCCTTACCCGCAACATGGATATTTCAAATTTTCAACAGGCTTACATGCATATGAAGCGCATAAGATGATGGTAGAGTACTACAAAAATTGTAGGACGGAAAAGGTGGTTATCAAGTTGGGTGCCTTCGACAACTAAGCAATAGCCAAGTTGGTAACTTTGGTAACCTCCACTGATGAGGTCCAAAGTTCAAGTCTCCCCATGGGTGGGAGTCACAGCTGTTTTTGAGAGCTGTGTCTCTGGAAGTTATTAATGGGAGTTCCATTTCCTGTGATTGTTTATGTATTGCCTCCTCTTATGATAGATGAGAGCATGAGAACTTGTGGTCTCTCCTGTGAATGAACTTAAATGTAATAACAAATGTCATATTGTGAATGAGCTTAAATGTAATAATAAATGTCATATTGTATAATATCATATTGTATAATACTAGTCAAAAAAAAAAAAAAGTCGGGTACCTTTTTTGTGTACTTTTTATACAATCATCTCAAACATTTATTACAATTAGACGTTTAAGACATTCTTATAATATTCTATCAAATATCTAACGATATTCTTATTTTTTTGTTTTTATGCATGCTTATAATATTTAAAGATGGACACTTCCATGCCTAAACAAGGAAATGATACTTGATGCTGCTGCCATTCACACCAAATGCTGTTGCTTTTGCTGCCCTCATGTTGTGATCCGACGTCGTCCAGCAGAGGGCAGACATCGTACCACGACGCTACGTGCGTCATGGCAAGTTGGAATGTTGGATGCCAACTTGCCCTTTTTTAAGTGTGGAGATCCACAGCACATGCAAGGATCGGAGTGGCAGCAGCTTTCTTCACCAATGGACCCCACCGGCTAACATAAAACACTGGTAACATGCAAGCAGATCTTGGACGACATGCATGAAAATACTTTTCCGGGTCTTACGGTACTTTAATTTGCTGCAACTAAATTAATCAGTTAATTAGTTAAAGAAGCCGTAAATATTGTGTGTGTATATATATATATATATATATATATATATATATGATGAATGATCTTGTTAGTCCGGGCTAAGCAAATGCTCCATTTGGCTACCTCAAAAAACTCATTTACAATAATTTTTTTATTTTTTCTTCGTATACTTATTTATCTAAGTATATTTAACATATAACCTAAGTTTTACCATTTTTTAATATGTATATACTTTTTTGATAATTTTAAACATCTATATGTATATATGTATTTAAAATACTTTTATCTTTAAAATTTTTAAAAAATATATACACATATCCAAAAATAGTAAAACTTGGTTTATATGTTAAATACACTTAAGCAAACAAGTGTATGAAAAAAAGTAAAAAATAGTTGTCGTAAATGGGTTTTTTGAGATGGGTTAAGTGAAGCATTTGTTTAGTCTAGGCTAACAGAATCACTCATATATATATATATATATATATATATGTGAGAAATATTTAGGTGCAGTTACCTCAAAGTGGGCCCTATATGATCATAAAATTATAATTTACTCCAATTTTCATCCCAATTGGATATGTGTATGAATTTCATCTGAAAATGGTACAAATTCAACATAATAAAATAGTTTGATGTAAATAACAACTTTAAAGTTATTTTTTCAACATGTAAATCATTTATTATAAATTTATATATGGATAAATTACCGTATAAAATATAAATACATTTAAGCACATGTGGGGCTCATTTTAGGCTAAATGCACCGATAAGTATGGTGCAACTTCACTATACAGGAAAGATTCTCTCTTTCACTACACACACTATATGTGTGTGTGTGTGTGTCTATATATATATATGAGTTCTACTTTATGTAACAACCCTTTTCAATTTTAAGATTTTAATATTTGAGGTGTATTTGAGAAGCAATAAAACTTCAAAGAAAAATTTTATTTAAAAACATTTAAAATGAAAGAAAATGGTGTAATGTAGGAGTGATGATGAGGAGTAAAGAAAATAAAGTTAAAATACATAGGTTAGTTTGTACATTAGTTGTGTAAAAATAATTAAAAAGTAAGATAGTATGGGAAAATGTGAATAATTAAAAATAGATTAATTGTGAAAAGTGAAAAGTTTTGATGATAAACAAACGCACCCTTGATGGTAATTAAATTCATTCATTTTATATAACATTATTTTTTTAGTTAGAGTACTCAGTTTCATTTAGATCAAGTATGTGCATGACCACATTTGTCTAAAAATATAAATATGTAAATTGTTAAAAATGCTTATATCCATTTACGTATAAAATAGCATATAATAATACTTTATAGAATTATTTATTCAATGTTAATGATATTTTAGATAATTTAAATGTTAAAAATACAATTTAAAATTGATATTTAATATTAATTTATTTTTTAATAATTTAATTTTACATATTTTTAGATGAGGCCCATCTATAATAATAATATTAGACAATAAAATCATTTCATAAAAAATAGTTGATGGAAACTACAATAAATAAAGTTGATTTTTTTATCAAGCATTAACGACATTAGGGGGTTCCATCCAACCATTGTGCAAATTAGCATATGAAATCGGATTACAATTCGGTGCACCCCGATGCATTAACCCATTTTTTTAATTTTTTTAAAAAAAATTTATACGAGTATTAATCTAAGTGTATTTAACATGTGTATCAATTTTTACCATTTTTGGAGTATTTTAGGTATTTATTTTTTATTTTTGAAAATCCGTGGAAAATTACTAAAATGCCACTAATTTTCAAAAATCAAAAATAAATATCTAAAATACTCCAAAAATAGTAAAAATTGATACACATGTTAATTACATTTAGATTAACACTTGTATAAAAAAATTTCAATAAAAAAATGAATTAAAATAGGTTTAATGCAACTGAGTGCACTGAAGCTAAGTGCACCCGAGTCGGTGCGCCCGGTGCACTGGATCGTAATCTGATGAAATCAAACGTCAACCGCTCACTGACATTGTTTAAGGCATTATTCTTAAAACGGGAATAGGATGAAAAATCCTTAATAAGAGGGGTGAGTGGACCCCATTTTCTTAAAAATATCGCATGTGGCTCACTGCTCGCGCCCCTCAATTCTGTGGTTCTGCATCCACCGGACCACCGATAACTGTCATGCCCTACGTACATAATACGTACCACCACCACATCATTTGTCGTAGGCCGCTGGGACAGTAGTAGTGTAGTACTCTCATGCCCTGATAGAATGTGATGCCGATGGTATGAAATTTTGCATTATCAAAAATATTTTTTTGAACAGGATGAAATTTTATATTATTAAAAATATTTTTTATTACCAAAATATGACAATATACTTTTCTTATTTCGCATCTGACTTTTATTATTCTCAACCCAAAGAATACTTTTTTCATCCTATCTCATTTCTGCACTATTCATCCTATCTCATTTCTGCACTAGTATCTGTTGTCAAGTAAAAAAAAAATTTATTTGTTTCTATTTGCTTTTTTATATGATTTTATATTTTAATTATCTTAATTCATTTGATCATTATCTCTATATTTTAATTTTTTTACATCTTTCTATATAATTGTGGTATCTATTTTACGGATTGTGTAGCCATAAATTATAAATTCTATTGCATTGATTGAGGTCTATTGACTTTGTACACTTTTCGTTTTAAATAAATAATCGTATCATAGCATAGATCCATCGTGGTATGGAAATTATCTAATAATGGAAACAGCAACCCTAGTCGCCATCTTCATATCTGGTTCACTTGTAAGCTTTACAGGGTACGCCCTACTCCTTATGCATTAGTAAGAGCTATTGTTCTTTCTAGGAGAAATGTTCCTCAATGCAATAGAAGCCTTTCTTTAGCGAATCTTAAATTTGGTCGTATACAATATTAAATGCAACCAAATTTAATATTGTTTGCATTCAAATGGAAGAGGCAATATCAAATACTACATATTTAGAGCAAAAAAATTAAAACATTATATTTAATAAAATACCACCAGTAATAACTAGTAAGTATATAGAGAGAGAAGGGTGATCTCCTGCACCCAGTTGCAATTGGGCCTCAGTTGCTTCTGCCTGTTTAACATTTTTATTTTTTAGCATTTATGAACATATTAATTAGGCATAATCGAAATTTTATCATTTTCAATATGTTTATATATTTTTTATTTTTGAACATTGGGGAAATGCAGTCACTTTCATGAGTGAAAAATGACCGCAATGCCCCTATGTTTAAAAATAAAAATGTGCAAACATATTCAAAAATGTTAAAATTTAGTTTATAGATTAAATATCTTAGATTATCGAGTTTATAAAGAAACTAAAAAGTAAAAATATGATTTATGGCCAGCTTAGTGTCATATATGATGGGTCATAATTTTTTTCAGACTGGTCTAAGATTGCCCCATATTAGACTAGTTTGAAATACCATTTTTAAATATTTTTTAAAATTTTTTGCTAGGATAATTAATCTAAGTGTATGTTATCTATAAATCAGGTATTACTATTTTTAAACATTCATATATATTAATTTTGCATTTTTAAACACAGAGGTATTGTGTTCATTTCATATGGGTAAAAACAACCATAATACCCATGTGTTTAAAAATACAAAATAAACATGCACACATCTTCAAAATTAGTAAAATTTATTTATAGACAATATACACCTAGATTAATAGTTTTTTAAAAAATAAAAAAATAGGTGTTGTGATAGGTGGTAGATGGCAACTCATAAATGACCATTCGACATTATTATAAGGTAACTAAATTGAAGAATAAGTTGCTAGATTTATATTTTACTCATCACAACTAAGAGTATTAATAGTCATGGTCAACCTGTTAACTCATTTTAGGTTGAAACTTTGGAATAAATTGTTTATGATTCACTAACCCATTTAGCCATTTAAATAAATATATATATTAGGATTTACAACCCATCAACCTATTTCCAGTCCATCTAACATTTTCAACCCTTCAATCCATTTACAACTTGTTGAGAGAGAGTATAAATGTTTGCCCTAAATCCTAATCGGCTTCTCTTCTTCTCTAATTGGCCTCTCTCCTTCACTCTAACCATCCCTCTCTCTCACCGTTCCTCTTTATTTCCGTACTTTCTCTCCCTCTCCATTTAACTATCACCTCCTCTCTCTCAATTTCCCTCTCTTTTTATGCATTATATTGTTAATTTATGCATTGTGGTTATTATGAGTTGTATAATTTAATATGTTGTTGCAATTGATACATATATACAATCCATCAATCTGTTTATTAAATGGATTATAAATGAGTTAGAAATAAGATTTTTTAAGTAAATTAATAAACAGATTAGGGTTGCAGTTTTTAAATAGATTAGGATCTTTAACCTGAAATGTCAACGCTCCTACCCATGACATAAACTAGCTGTATTTTTAAGACGCTTTTGTTATACGTTGTCGCTGGAAATACGTCTGTCAAAAATTGAAGGTTCTATTAGGATTCTTATTTAGTTGTTTTATAATATCAAAATCAAATCAACTATTGCAAATGTCCCATTTGGGAAAAATGATATAGCGTTTGTATATCTCTTTCAAAGTTATTAATTAACATTTATATCACTTAAAATATTTTCTAACATCAATAAATGATTTTATAAATTATTATACCATCCCAATAAATCTATGGATAGGTAAATGCGACTTTCACATTTTATATGTGATTGTAGATATTTTCACTAAGGTATAACTCACCAAAAACTCTGACCGAAATGGCTTTTATTATCTTGATCAAACAAATGCTTTTAAATAACATAAATTGATTGAATATTAATTAGATCAGACCTCTGATCATATGTGGTCAGTGGCATGTTCCTTGCATGTGGCCAACCAATATATATATATATATATAGCAAGGCCAGCATATGTATAAAAATTTAAAAATCAAATAAAATTTAAAAATTAACCAAATTTCACATAATGAAATATCTTACCAAGACCCACATATGTATAAAAATAAAAAAGAAAAAATATATATTTTGGCCACTTGCATGCAAGATCACATGCGGCCGGCTGCATTGATCGAAGGCCATTAAATCATCAAGTACGAAATTTAGCAATTATGAATTCACTTTCAAATAATGTTAAATAAGCCCGAAATTTAGCAGTTCTGAATTCACTTTCAATAATGTTAAATAAGCTTTGCTTCAATGAATTAAACGCTTTTCCTATGTAACTTATTTTATTTTAATATTTTAATGTTTGATAAAAAAATTCATTTCATCTGTTATATTTAGCATCATTTATCATAAAAAATCTTTTATTTGTCTAGTATCACTATTCATGGCCCCATTTATAAATTTGAAAAATCATTATAATAAAATAGTTTAATACTAAAATTCAATTTTAAAGTTATATTTTCAATATATAAACTGTCTAAAATATAGTTATTATGTGGATAAACAATTCATAAAGTATTGTTATTATATTCTAATATGTGCATACAAATGAATCTAAAAACATTTCATATTACACATGAAGATATACATTTTCAACAAATGTGGGCCATGCATATATTTTATTTGTATGAAACTTGATTTTCAAACTAAACAAATGACATTAAAAATAATGAATAGAGTGAATTTCTTATCAAACATCAAAATATTAAAAATGAAAAGTTACATAAAGCTGATGTTAACTGTATCATAACTAGGAATTTGCTTCTATATAACCCTTACAGCGAACTATTGAATGATGTTAAATGTATAATAACTATAGAGAGTTTGCTTCTATAAAACCTCATATATTTTTTGTATCTTAATGTTGGATGAAAAATTCACTTCATATATTATATTTAGCATCATTTATATTATTATAAAAAAAATTTATTTGTTTAGTATCACTTTACATGACCCTAAAATTGGATTTTCAACATTGAAACAATCTAAAATGTCATTATTATGTGGACAAATGATTCTATATAGTATTATTACATACTAATGCATGTGTAAATGAGTCTAAGCATTTTTTATAGTTTACATATAAATATAATTTGTAATAAATGTAGTCTATAATCATATTTAACCTTGATGAAAAACTTCATAATGAATAGCGTGGATTTTTTCATTAAGAATCATGATATTAAAAACAAAAAGCTATTTACTTACAAACAAACCCCTAGTAACTATATGTGTCTAGTCAAAGGTGTAATAAATATATTCATATTAATTTACCCTATTTCCATATACATGGCTTATATTATTAAAATTACCTGAGGGTGTATCCCATGTGCCTTAATGGGGTGGAATTTTGAATTACAAATACGACTTTTAAAATCTTCAATATAACCTTTTATATTTTTAATACAATTTTTTTCACTGTGAGTGCATATTATTAAATTCTAGTCTCATTTCTTCATCCATTAAAGCCAACTAGGATCCTCTCGAACATGCCATTTATATCTAATCAAAAAAATGTAAATATAAATTTTGACTAACTGCAAGCAAGATCACATGTGGCCAGCTGTATTGAGGGCCATTAGTTCATCATATCCAAAATTTAACAATTACATAATATTAAATGAGTTTTGCTTCTACAGAACTCCTTTTCTATACAATCTTTTCTACTTTTAATATCTTGGTGCCTGATAAAAATCTATTATATCTATTGTATTTTTATAATTTATATTATCATATGTCTAATAACGTTGTCCATAAGCTCAATTGATAATTGTGTAGAATCAACAGGATAAATGGTTTAATACTATATATCAATTTTAAAATTTTAATTTCAATATATATATTATCAAAAATGTAATTATTATATGAATAAATGATTCTATCAAATATTATTATGTTTTATGTGTATGTAAATAGATCTAAGTATTTTTCATAATTCATATATGAATATATATACTTTTCAACAACTGTGGCTCACGTATATATTTTTTTAGCTAAGCTAATTATATTAAGTATAATAAGTGAAGTGGATTTCTCATCAAATATTACAATATTAAAAATAAAAAAGCCACATGCAACGGCTTCTGTGAAACCTGATGAATGTTAAATATATAGTATATAGCCATATATGTGTCTAATTAAAGTGATTCTTCACATGATAAATACATATTGATATATTTTATTGGCCTGTAAATGGTTTATATTGTTAAAAATACATGAGAGTGAATTCGTGAACATCTAATGGGCTCGGAAGAGATGAAATTTTGGATTCCAAAAGACAGCTTTTTTAAAATAAATTTTTATATTTTCAATGCCGTTTTTTTCATCGTCCACGTTATTACATTTTTGTCCCGTTCCTTCGTCCATTCAAACCCTCTTGAACAGGCCATTTCTGAAATATAAAATTCTTCATCCATTCAAACCCTCGTGAACACGCCATTTATGAAATATAAAAATCAACGGATTGCATTGCATGCAGACCTCACTGCAATCAAGTCGTTGACCGCATGGGCAACAGGCGGCCGCATCTCGCCTGATTGCAGTGGAGCTAAGAGCCCGCTCATTTTCTGTGCACAGACCGAATGATGGGGTGGGGTCGATTCCAACGTTGCAAACTCGCACGACGGATCTGAGAAGTATTTAGAGCAGGTGCAGCTTGAGTCGTCGGACCGGTTTTGATAGGGATCTATACTATCCGTACTTTGTTTGTAAGAAATATATCCTTTTTATACAGTTGTCGGTTTGATTACTAGTGGATCTTACTTTACTCATTATCCACAAGATCGATTTTGGTTTTGGTTTCAAATCAGTACCATTAATATTCAAATAAAATATTTTTAAAAAACATTTCTATATTATTTTAAATAATAAAAAAAATCATATTTATATTTTAAAATCACATATACACACGTTATTATTTACATCATTGTATCAAAAATATAAAGAATAGAATGTCACGACTCACTCATTAAAAATATTAATATATTATAATTGCAATTCACAAGCTTATTTGTAAAAGACTTTTGGAAGTCAATGATATGTATATAACCGAACTGGTTTCATACTTCACACTACACAATTCCATAGAAGCACAAGATTCATTTAGGTATGAATTTATTAAAAGGAGCTTGCACATAAAATGTCATAGACAAAACATAATGCATACTATATAATATATATTATATACATATATAATTTTATACGTCTAATTAGTTACCCATATAAGTACCTGTGCTAGTCGATTCTAGGTACGTAACGTATCTATCCTATTTGTACTCTATTTGAGAGGGCGGGCAATAATTTATACCACATCCATACCTATGTGTAATATTTTATACCCTACCTTACCCAAATTAGGGTTGGGTTGGTGGGTGATACCTTACCCAAGTTGCACCCTTATATAAGAGATCGAGCAAGCAAAAATTAGGTAATTTGGAGGCAGAAATCTTTGTGAATACAAATTTGTACGGCTTTGCATTTTGTAACGTTAATTTTTATGTAACAATGGAAAAGTGTAGAGAATGAAATAGAAAATATTTTAAACTTATGTGAATAGTATAATATGATAGAAGTAAAATTGAAATAAACAAGATAATTGTTTGAAAAATAAATGGATGGTGTATTTGGGAAGTGATAAAACTTTTGATGTAAATTTTTTATGTAAAAACATTTGAAAGAAGAAAAATAATGTGATAAAAATAAAGTTAAAATAACGTGACATGCTAGGGCAATAATGAGGAATAAAGAAAATAAAATTTAAATAGATATATTAAATGTATTAGTAGTTGTGTAGAAATGATTAAAAAGTAGGATTGTTGTACAGGCTGAAGTGAAGAAATAATTTAAAAATTAAGTTAATCGTGAAGAGTGAAAAATTTAGAATGAAAAGTCTTAATTTGAAAAGTTTTAAGTGTTAACAAATACTCCCAAAATATAAGAATAAAGTTGAAAAAATAAAGCTATTAGATTTCTTTATAAAAGAACGTGTGAGAGAAAAATTATGAGAAGCTTTGAGCAAGATTAAATGTTGATTAAAAATATCAATTACAGGCAGGCTCGTTTAGAGAATAGAAAAGAAAATATTTTTAATATTTGTATAATTGATATAAAATAACCTTGCCAATAAGAGTTTCTATCTTACTGTCTGTCCTAAGCTTGGAAAAAAGCGAAGGTTGGCATGTCAGGCTAACAGTCGGTGCTATTAAAAATCACCACTACATCTCTTCTGGATTCTGAAAATATATTAAAAGTTGTTAACGCTAGGGCATCCCCTATAAGCGACGCGCTACAGCGGAGCCCAGTTATAGTGAGAAATGAACAAAAGATTGCTAGGGCCTTTTTTCATAAGCGACACGCTACATCGGAGCCCAGATGTAATGAGAAATGGGCAAGGGTTGCTAGGGCGTCTTCCCGAAAGCGACGCGCCACAACAACGTCCGGTTGTGGCCAAAAGTCGGCAAAGGTTTCCATGCCTTTATGGACGTGGTTTAGGGAAGAAGCTGGTACCAAACACAAGGTCCGTTTTGCCGCATTGAGTGTTTAAACTCTTTCAGGAAAAAGTATGGAAGTAGTAGATGTTATGAGAAGGAGAAAATTAATATAGCAGGAAAAAGTATGGAAGTAGTAGATATTATGAAAAGAAGAAAAATTAATATAACATGCCTTCAAGAGACTAAGTGAAAAGGAGAGAAGGCTAAAGAGATTAATGGATTCAAATTATGGTATATAGAAAATGATGGTAATAGAAATAGTGTAGGAATAATAGTAGATAACAAATTCATAAATAAAGTTATAGATGTCAATAGAGTAAACGATAGAATTATTCAAATAAAACTTGTATTAGGTGTAAAGGTCGTAAATGTGATTAGTACTTATGCACCACAAGTAGGATTAGATGATAGAATCAAGAAACAATTTTGGGATGACTTAGATAGTGTTATGCAAAGGACATCTGACAGAGAAAAATTTGTAATAGATGGAGATTTAAATGGACATATAGGAAAAGAGAATGTAGGATATGAGAGAAGTCATAGAGGTTTCGGCTTTGGAATAAAGAATAAAATAGGGAATGTCATTTTGGACTTTGCTATAGCATATGATTTGGTTATAACAAATACCTTATTTCAAAAATGAGATGAATACTTGATAACTTTTAAGAGCGGGACCAATTCTAGCCAAATAGATTTCTTTCTTATAAGAAAATTGGATAAATCCATTTGTATTAATTGTAAGGTTATTTAAGATGAAAGCTTAGCTATGCAGCATAGATTATTAGTGATAGATATATATACACAAAAAGAGTTAACAAAAACTAAAGGCAATATAATTCCAAAAATTAAATGGTGGAATTTAAAGGGAAACAACATAAAACTTTTTAGTAAAAGAATGATAGAAGAAGGAAAATGGGACACACAAGAAGATGGAGTAGAATCAATGTGGGATAAAATGGCAACTAACATAAAAGAAGTAGGATAAAGTATTGTAGGTATATCTAAAAATCGTAAATCCTCACATAGAGAAACTTGGTGGTGGAATGAAAATGTTCAAAAAGCTATAAATGCTAAACAAGAAAAGTTAAAAACATGGCAGAGAAATAAAAATGATACAAACTTACAACAATACAAACTATCAAAAAAAGCTATTAAAAAAATTATTAGCAATAATAAACACAAAGCTTATGAGAACTTATATGACAGATTAGGAACTAGACAAGGTGAAAAGGATATTTTTAAGTTAACTAAGTTAAGAGAGAATAAAGGCAAAGATTTAACACATGTTAGATGTATTAAAAGTGAGGGCCAAAGATTTCTAGTTAAAGATGATGATATTAAAGAAAGATAGAAAACTTATTTTTATAGTTTACTAAATAACACCCCACACGAACATTTAATATTATATGTTAGTTTAAATAGAGAAGAAAATAGGAATATCAGTTATTTTTCAAAAATTTCTAATATCTGAAGTAAAAAAAGCTCTAAGGAAAATGAAAACAAGAAAAGTCTTAGGCTCGGATAATATACCAATTGAGACATGGAATTGCATGGGAAATGTAGGTGCAACATGGTTAACAAACTTTTTTAATAAGATTATAAAAACAAAGTTAATGTCAAGTGAATGGATGAAAAATATTATAGTTCCAATCTATAAAAATAAGAGAGATATTCAAAATTGTGCAAATTATCGTGGAATAAAATTAATAAGTCATATTATGAAATTATGGGAAAGAGTAATTGAACATAGACTAAGACGGGAAACTAATGTATCGGAAAATCAATTTAGTTTTATGCTAAGAAGATCAACCACTTAAGCTATTTTCTTACTTAAACAACTATTTAAAAAGTATAAGGAGAAAAAAAAGAACTTATACATTATTTTTATTAATTTAGAAAAAACTTATGATCGAGTACTAAGAAAGTTAATATGACAAGTGATGAAAAAAAAATAATGACAGATACATTAATATTATTAAAGATATGTATGAGGGGGCTGTTACGAATGTAATAACCATTAGTGGAGATACTGATGTTTTCCCAGTTAAAATAGGTCTACATCAAGACTCAGCCTTAAGTCCTTACCTTTTTACCTTAGTAATAGATGAAGTTATTAGATATCTTCAAGAAGAAATACATTGGTGTATGCTACTTGTAGATAACATTGTTCTAATAGATGAAACTAAAAAATGACTAAATTTTAAATTGAATAGGTGAGTTGATGCTTTAGAATCTAATGGTTTTAGAATTAGTTGCACTAAAACTGAATAGATGGAATGTAGTTTTAATAATAGTGAAAATCCGGATGAGGAACCAATTAAGATTTTAGATCAAGCAATAACAAAAACTAATCACTTTCGGTACTTAGGATCAATAGTTCAAGAGAATGGAGAAATTAAGAAAAATATAATACATAGAATTCAAGCAGGATGGAAGAAATGGAGAAGTGCGTCAGGAATTTTATGTGACCGTCGAGTTTCAATCAAATTAAAAGAAAAATTTTATAAGACTGCGATTAGACCTGCTATGCTTTATGGGGTAGAAAGGTGGGCAGTTAAAGAACAACAAATACAAAAAATAAGCGTAGCGGAAATGAGAATGTTAAGATGGATGAGTGGTAAAACAAGAAAAGATAAAATTATGAGTGAAATAATTCGAGAAAACTTAAAAGTGAGACCAATTTGTGATAAAATGAGAGAAAATAGATTAAGATGGTTTGGTAATGTTAAAAGGAGGCCTGAAATAGCACTGGTTAGGAAAACAGAGTCTATCCGAGTAGAATGTGGTAGGAGAATAAGAGGAAGACCAAAAAAAACATGGATAGAAGTAATTTAAAAAGATTTAAAAATATTACAAATTACAGAGAATTTAGTCTTAAATCGCCAAGAATAGCGTAACAGAATCCATGTAGCCGACCCTATCTTAGTGGGAAATGGCTTATGATGATGATGATGATGCTGATATATAATTGATATAAAATGATTAAAATAAAGTTGGAATAAAAGACTAGTTGAAGGAAAAAATGACTAAAGTACTAAAGTAAAATTAAAATAAATAAAATTATTTAAAAAATAATGAGGGGTGATCCTATTAAAAAATATTTTTTGGGGAGGTCCCATGGCCAAATGTGTGGGAGGTCTCATGCACCTGGACGCATGGGATCACCTCTCTTTTATATTTGATATGTATATAAATCTTTAAAATTATCTTATTTGACTTGCATTATTTACCCACTCTACTCTCTCTATGCCAATCAGATATCAACCCGAAATTTGTCTCGAGACTTACTGAAAAAAGTAAAAGTAAAATTAACATCATCCCGACCTCGTACAAAAATATAATCAAACAAAATTTTTAAAAAAAAAGTAGAGTCAAAATTGAAAAAAACCCTAACTCAATACAACTTATCCCGATTCCCATCCTTAGAGTAGGGTACTAGCGGGATCTAGCACGAGACGCTGATCAATGTGGACCTTTCTACTGGCGGGCGACCCTCGGGAACAATGAAAGATATTTTGGGGCAAATCGGGAATTTTGAAACATGCCGTTGAAGATGACTGCCAAAGGTTAACAACGCTGGATATAAGTGCAGCGATCATGATTGCATACGATGGCTAACCAACTGTGCATCATTTATTTTATTTTTAATATTTATTTTAAGTTTTGTGTTTCATTTTTTTTTTGTTTTTTACGTGAACCCAAGTGTATTTGCTTTGTACATGAAATTTTGTACATAATTTTTATAAAATTTTAAAAATAAAAACTTTTACCTATCTCACACTCCTTATATATTAATCTCGTAGATTGGCAAATAGCTGTTTATGTGGTTCAGAAAAAAAGCATCAAACGGCAAGCCATCCGTCAACGGGGTCTCCAGTGCGGTTTCACATCGTTCGTATGCCTGTCAGACGTGTACTTAGAGTTGCGCTGGTCCCTGGGCTGCAATATTGCAACGGCTTTGGTAGTTCATCCTCAGGTAATTTGCAAATATTCCAAATAGTTTTACCCTAATTGCATATATGCTTTTATTATTTCACAAATTGCATATTATCTCACAAAGTTTTACATAATTAGATGCATACTCCTGTTAACAGTAGGGGTGCAACTCGGGCTCATGAAACTCGGGTTCACCTCAACCCTAACCCTAACCCTATTTATAAAACTTTAACCTTAACCATAACCCTAACCCTATTTGTAAATCTCAACCTTAACCCTATTTTTGAAATTCGGGCTTGGGTTGAGTTTCTCCTATTAATACGTCATTGTTACTCATCTTATATATATAGTTTTTATCACAAACCTATGTATAAAAAAGTTTAAAAAATAATTTATTACATGAAAGCAAGAAAAATTCAAATACCACTTAAGAGTAGAAAAAAATAAACATGTTTTGAGTCTTCTCTTTGCATTAAGTAGAATAATAGCTGTATTTTGGAGAATGTAGAAGTACATCTGCTTTCCATTCTGCAATTTAACACCAATATCACAACAATATACATTAATATTAGTATCCAATTGTAAGATAAACTTTATCATATCAATTGCATTAAAATAAAATCATCCAAAAAGCACAAAATATCAAGTCCAATAAGATTATATTAATTCGAACATCAAACTCCAAATCACGACATCTAAGTTAACACCAAGTCTACAACATAGGTCTTAAGTTTGAATAACCAAATTATTCAAATGGTTCTACATCATTCTCAACAGGATCTTTTAAATATGCATCAATTTCATTTGCAATAACTCCAACACTAGAACTGCTTGTCTTGCATATTACTTGGGCTATCCATATTGATTTGATCACCTAATATCATTTTTATGATATATAAAAATAATTAGAAATTGATGCTTGAGTTTATCAGAAGCTAATGCTTTAACAAAAAAAAGGTAAAACATACCGTGGTAGGAAAGAGGCATTGAAATAAAATTGGTGATCAGTAGTTGCTATTGACCACAGCATATATAATAATAATAAAGTAGAAATTACCCAAACAAGAAGAAAAGAGAAAATGACATCCATACCTGAATAAAAAATCTGGAATGGCTTGAAAGTTTGTTGCAAACTTGAAAAATCAATAATAAGCTCTATTAAGGCAGCTTACGAAACAAGCAATGGAACTTTTAGGCATGGCGTCGAAGTTGACAACTTGGAGTCGCAGGAGATGATGCAAGGAACTAGTGCAGAAGCAGAGTGAATGGAAATCGATGGGGCAACATGGACCGCTGATGGGGAAAATTCTTCATCGTTGGTCGAAAATCGCACAGCGGCACAGGGCGCGGACTGGTTGTCGTCTCGTCGATTGAGCGGGCTGGTCGGAGAAGGGGATGAAGCTCAGAGCACGTCACTGAGTCGTCGTCTCATTGTCGACACTGCACAATTAGTCGACTAAAGTCTCGTCGTCGACAGGGAAGACGACCGATCGTCGATCGCGTGGGCTGGTCGGAGTAGAGGATGAAGCTCAAAGCAAGTCGGAGCAATCGATGACAGGTAGAAGCAGACGGCACCGGAGAAGATGAACTGAGCTGAGTGATTGAGTCGTCGTCTCGTCGACACGACGACACTATGCAATTAGTGGATTGTCATCTTGTCGTCGACAGGGAAGACGATCAATCGTCAATCGCACGGGCCGGTCGGAGCAAAGTATGAAGCTCGGAGCAGGTCGGAGTAGTAGACGATGGGCAGAAGCAGACGACATCGGAGAAGACAAACTGCGCAATCAGTCGTCCCTCGTCCCATCGTCGACAGGGAAGATGATCGGTCATCGATCGACGGCAATGCACGCTGCGCGAGCAAGACGTAGGACAGCAGGAACGGGATTGCAACAAGCGGATTGCTGGAGCCTGGAATTGGGGGGAAATTCGAATTTACGGGTTAGGGCACAGGAAAAATCCCCTTTATAAGGGGTATTGAAATCAGGTTTGGGTTGTGCGGGTTAGGGTTCTTATCAATCCGAAATCGAACCGATTTCAAATCGGTCTTGGGTTCAACCCGAAAAATTGGGTTTGGGCTCATAAACAACCAGTTCTGGCACTGCCAAATTCCGGGTTCGGCGGGTCAGGTTCGAGCTGAACCCGACCCAAGTTGCACCCCTAGTTAACAGCTGAAATTTAACAGCCATTAAATAAAAAATATAATTTACAAATATGCCCCATAGTTTGACGCTAATTACAAATATGTCCCATAGTTTGACACTAATTGTTGATATACACCTATTGTTTCATGAATTACATATTAACCGTTTTGTCACCAAATGTGCATTAAAATTTTGGAAAATTACAAAAATGATCAGTTGTGCTGGTAGAAGGAGGTAACATGCTAGCAATTAACATTTGTGTTTGATAAACCTCTTCTGCCTTAACAACTGGGTGTTTTATAAACTATAAGATTCTAATATAGCTTTAAATAAGGTTATTTTTATCATTATTCAAATTTTTAATATATGTTTGGCAACAAAAAGGTGTAATGGGTACGCAAGCAATTTTTATGAAACTTTGTGGGAGTAATATGCAATTCGTGAAACAATGAAGGCATATCTGCAATTAGCGTTGAACTATGAGAACAAATTTGCAAATTATATTTTTTATTTAACAATCATTAAATTTCAACCAGGGGTACACATGCAATTTATGTAAAACTTTGTGAGTTAATATGCAATTTGTAAAAAAGAGGCATATCTGCAGTTAGCATCAAATTTAGGGAGCATATTTGCAAATTACCCGTTTGTCCTCTTCCGAACCTGGCCGCCATCGTGGATTAGGTTCGAACAGGAAAAGTTGCTACGCGGATTACGAGAGATACCCTTGCATGTTCTTAAAATATTTAAGATTTTTAAAAAAAAAAATCAAACAATAAATTTTTTAAGCTTAAAAACCTAAAATTTTCTCATGTAAAAATAACTGTTTTCATATTTTCAATTCCCATTCATTGGGTCTTTGGGCCTGATCAGACTATACTCTGCTTTTAATGCCAAGTGGGTATTTCCAAAAAAAAAAATTTTTAAAATTTTAGACCTTAAAAAGATTTTCTCAAATAAAAATAAGGTTATTTTATTAATCTAGATTTAAGATTTTAATTGCGAAAAATTTAGACTATTTTGATTATTTATATATTTTCGATATCACAAATAGCAGCACTGCTCACATAGAGTGCTTAAGCGGCCGCATTTAGAGCATGTTGGGGACCCATTTCATCTATTGAATACAAAATACCGTATATAATTAAGAATAATTTAATTTAAAACCATCTATAGGCTGGGCCATGAACTAAATATGATTTCAGAGTGAATATAAACACATTAAAATCATTATCTGATTTGTGTCTCATACAAATTTTTGATTAAAATAATTTTAACTAGCATTATTAAATAAGTAATAACAAAATAAATTGTATCATTAAATGGTGAAAATGGAGCCATTTTAAATTGCCTCTACTTGAACACTGACAAACAAATATATAGCGTTTTAATTGATTAGGAGGTACTATGTGAGTGGGCTATAGAGGCGCCTTAGTTTTGATGGCCTTTGTGTTTTCTTTAGATATAAGTTCCAAATAAAAAATTTACAAATTGTAACGTGTTCAAATTATTTATGTATTTTACATTAAAATTTTGTTTTTTAATTTTAGAAATAAAAAAAAGTAAAATTTCCTATATAAAAATATTGCTTAGGATTGCATATTTATACAAAAATCAAAAAAATTAATTTAACATTGAAATATCAAAGCAGGAGCATTGAATTTGAAATCCTCACGCTTGTATTGAATCATGACGATTTCTCAAAGAATGCTCCGAATAAAAGGCAGTCTTCACGTGGGTCGTTGGCTGTTTGCTTACATCTAGAGGCGTACGGTTTCTCCAAGAGTTTTGGATTCCGCGGACCAGAGTGTTCGCTGACTTCGAAAATTCAATGGACCAGATTATCCATCTAGAAAAGATGAGTTTCGAGCGCAGGTGGCGGGAATCTGCAAGATCATAGGCTAGGATCAATTCCTCGGGGGGCACGTGCATCTGTGCTCAGAGTACATATTCTCGTGATGCCACAGGCAACATAGTTTTAAACAAATATACATATATAAGGGATATTCTGAAATGGGCTCTATATGATCATCAAATCATAATCTACTCCATCTATTGTATTTAGAATCATGTATTCTATTACCATACTAATTTTCATCATAATCAGATATGTCTATGGGCCCCATCTGAAAATGGTATAAATTCAACGTAATGAAATAATTTAATGTAAATAACAATTTTAAAGTAGTTTTTTCAACATGTAAACTATTTTCTATAAAATTTATATATAAATAAATGATTGTATAAAATTTTATTGTATTTTAATATATGTGGAGCTCATTTTTAGACAAATGTACGGCTGTTCCGGTGTATACATATTAACCGAAGAAAAGTTGCGACCCGCCGCCCAGCAGCCTTGCGAATCGGAATTCAAGGACGAAAAAAGCTAATTCAAAGCAATGGCAGGCAGCGAAATTTTCGACAGTACTGGCATCTCACAGGAGAGATTTATAAAGCACGTAAAAGTTTCGTAGGGAAAGAGACCGCACATCGGGGTCCAGCTTGGCGGGCGGGTCCGGGTAAGAGTGGGCTCTACGTTTACCCTTTCCAGTTCTTATGGTAATGCCCCATCCATCAGTTGTCATAATCCATCAACTTGTTTTCACATATTTGTGCCCAAGATAATTGTCTTCATCCACCAGAGATAGGTTTACTTTTAGAATATTCAATTTGTACAGGCAAACAATTTGTACAAACACACTGGAATTGTAGAACATGCAATCTATAAATCAATAAATTCAGCTACATACCGACTCTCTACGCTGTTTATTTATTTTTATCGATGAAGTTTAATTAAATTTTTTTACAAAAAAATTTCATCAAAAAAATTTATAGCAATATAAACTTAACAGGATACGTACCAAAACATAAATAAACAATGGCGTTGATGCCATTTGAGAGATGTTTGGTAAGGTGAAAGTTGTGGGAATTGTGGGATGGGGTGGGAAATGGAAAATAGAATATAATGAAAATTGTGTAATTGATATGAAATAATAGAGGTAAATTTGAAATAAATAGGTTTGTTGAGAGGTAGATATAGGAAAATGATTGGAATATAGGAGTAAAAGTGGAAAAATATGATGATTGGTTGAGAAATAATAGACCTCGAAATCTGCAATACCATGGTTTCCCGCATCATGTTTCCCACAAACATTACCAAACATGCCCTTGGTTCATGGATGTGGAAGAAAATAAGAAAAAAGAGCCGAAATAGGGATGTGGGACCATGGGAGGGTGGGATGAAATTGCAAAAAGAAACAGGGAGATGGGAAAAAAGGGAGAAGAAATAGGGATGTGGACCGTGGGAAGGTGAGTACCAAGTTGGTCTCATGACTTGCAAAGAAGGAGAAAAGACAGCGGAAGAAAGAAGGAAAGAAAAAAACTTTTTGAAGAATGAAAGAGTGTTACCCAGTATGGCAGCAACTACAGCAATGAACACGGGAGGAGAAATTTCCAGACGAAAATGGAATGCTAGCTTCCAGCTGTTGAATAAAGTTGGGAGCAGTTTGTGGCTGCGACTGTAGTTATTTAGGGTTCCGTCTACACTCTGGTGGAAACGAGAAGGAGAATTGCTTGATTCATCAAAAGATAATGTCCTGGGGGTGCCTAGGGGAAAATGAAATTTGGGCGCCCATTTCTCACATGCACATCATATAGTCACACAAAATCATATAGAGGATTATATATTATACTAATATATGAAATTTGGGTCGACTTTCGGTACTCAGACTTTGGAACCAATCTTATCTAAATTCAGGCGGTTTTTTTTTCTTTGGAGCCGAACCAACTCAATTGGTAGAAAACCTAAGAGGCCCAACCGATGGGAAGCACTTCCCACAAGAAAAAAAAAAAGAAGCAGGGCATTGTGGTAATTTTACAGCATGAGTATATTTGTTTAAAAATGTGAGTATGTCTGGTTTTTTGATAAAATTAGTATTATATATATACAAAATCTCAATCTATTCCATTGAATTGCTAGATCAAGTACTAAAATGTATGTAGACATAAACTTTCATTATTTGACAATTTCTAAAAATATTTGTGTACAAAAAATTATTTTTTAATAAGATTTCATTATAATTGGTAAAGTTGGAAAATATAATTTTTATTAGGAGTTATTTTATATTATTTAAAGTTAATGTAATTAAGGTACTCTAAAAAATAACAACTTCTTTTATTTTTCTTGATTTTTTGAAAATTTATTAATTTTTTTTTATTTTCTGAATATAACCGCATCTAACCGTATCTAACCGCATCTAACCGCTTCTAATTTTTAAAATTAATAAGTTAATCCTAATTTAACACCTGTAATATAATCCTAGGGCTCTTATAACGTCATGTAGACCTTAATTAAGGAATTTGAAACCCAGATAATACGATTTAATGACATCACCATAATCTAACAGTGTCTAATCGCATCTAACCGTATTTAACCACATCTAACCGTATCTAACCGCATCTAATTTTTAAAATTAATAAGTTAATCCTAATTTAACACCTGTAATATGATCCTAGGACCTTTATAACGTCATTTAGACCTTAATTATAGAATTTGAAACCCAGATAATACAATTTAATGAAATCATCATAATCTAACAGCGTCTAACCGCATCTACTGGATCTAACCGCATCTAACAGCATCTATCCGCATCTAATTTTTGAAATTAATAAGTTAATCCAAATTTAACACCTGTAATATGATCCTAGGCCCCTTATAAGGTCATTTACACCTTAATTACGAAATTTGAAACTCATATAATACAATTTAATGAAATTCACTTTAATCTAACAGCGTCTAACTGCATCTAACCACATCTAACTGCATCTAACCGTATCTAACCGCATCTAACAGCATCTAATTTTTAAAATTAATAAGTTAATCCAAATTTAATACCTGTAATATGATCTTAGGCATCTTATAAAGTCATTTACACCTTCATTATGAAATTTGAAACTCATATAGTACGATTAAATGAAATCCACCTTAATCTAACAACATCTAACCGCATCTAATCGTATCTAACTGCATCTATCGGATCTAACAGCATCTAACTGCATCTAATCGCATCTAATTTTTAAAATTAATAAGTTAATCCTAATTTAACACCTGTAATATGATCCTAGGCCACTTATAAGGTCATTTACACCTTAATTACGGAGTTTGAAACCCAAATAATATGATTTAATGAAATCCACTTTAATCTAATAACGTCTAACCGCATATAACCGTATCTAACCGCATCTAACTGCATCTAACAGCATCTAACTATATCTAACCGCATCTAACTATATCTAACCACATTTAACAACATCTAACAGCATCTAACCGCATCTAACTGCATCTAATTTTTGATATTTTATAAATATTTTACCTAATTTGTGTATTTTGCAAAAGATATATAATTAATAATTCATTTCATAACTACGAAAAACCTTTAAATAATTTTAAAACTAAATAAATATATGAATTTATAATTAAAAATATTAAGTAATTTAAATTAAATAAAATCAAAATTTACGTAAATATATAAAATTGTAAAAATTATTATAATGACGCTGTAAAACTAAAATTGTAATAAATTATATATAACTATAATTTATATTTAATATAGAAATATATGTTACAAATAAATTATATATAACTATAATTTAAAATAAAAATACAAATTTTTTTACTTCAATTGAAATTGATGTAAAACTATAAATTAATAAATATTTACATTGAATAAAAAATTTATAGACAAATTATATGTTCCAAAACTGTAATTAAAACTATGCCAAAACTTAAATTAGTAAAAGATATTTAATTTAAATCATTATTTAATTCGTCATCTCAATATTAATATTTAAGTAAATAATGTTTTAATTATATGTCTCAACATTGTAACAAAATAATGTTAAATCAAATTTAACCAAAGTTAATCAAATTTAAATAAAATTGAAAATTAATTTAAATCCATATGAAAAGTATTAATTAAAAAATATATCTTGCAAAATAAATATTTTTTAATGATGATAAATTATTTATTTCAAATAACTTTTTATAATTTTTTATAATCTAACAGCATCTAATTTTTTATAATTTTTGAATATTTTACTTAATCTATGTATTTTACAAAAAATATATACTTAATAATTTATTTGATGTATAAATAATTTTAAAACTATTTAAATAAATAAAATTTCAAATTATACATAAATTGTCTCATTTATATAGCTACTAATAAACCTACATTGCTCAAGCATAGAAAAGATAAATTAATGCTCTAACCCACTCTCATATTCGTATTACTATATTAATAGTTATATCTAACTGTAAACTTTATATGTAATTCTATTTTTCAGAGTAATCCCAAAATTATAATTTAAAATTTTCAAAACTTAGGTTGGTACAAAATATTTATTTTAAATGATTATTTACTCATATGTACCAAAATTAATAATTAAGTATAATAATAAAAATAAATTATTTATAATTAAAATAAAAATTAAATCAATTAATTAATTATAAATGTTATAAATTTATTATTTTGATTTATTTTGCGAACCTAGTAAGCTAAGTCTTCTAAAGCTCTAAGAGTTCACTCATCTTTTCCATTGCTCATTATACTTTAAACTTTAAATTATATATGTAATAAATTTATTATGTTAATTTAAAACATATCAACTATTGAATTTTATTTTACAAATTAATAATAAATTATTATTTCAATTAAATGTGTAATTAATTTAAATTGAATAAAATGAAATTTAAATAAATATATAAAACTATAATTATTATATTGACTTTTAAAAATAAAATTGTTCAAATTATATTTATTTAAATTATATATAACTATAATTAACATTTAATAATATAAATGTATATGACTTTTTGGTACTGGTTTAATAATTAAGTATTTTTAAATGTTTAATTAACAAAATAATAGTTTAGACAAAATAAATATATATGACCATTTAGGAATGGTTCAATTATACGTCCCAAATTGTAATTTAAACTGTCCGGAAACTTAGATTGGTAGAAAATACTTAATTTAAATGATTATTTAATTATATGCCCTAAATTCAATAATTAAGTATAATAAAGGTTTAATTATATGTCCAGAAATTATAATTTATATTTAGATAATCTAAATAAATATATGTACCTTTTTGGGATAGATTTAATAAATAAAAATAATTATTATATTATTTTTATTCACATTTAAATAAAAATATCTGCATTATTTTAACAGTCCACATAATTATTCCTATTTATAATTTAATTAGCTGAATTTTTCTAATCTAAACCGTCTACATGATCCAAAGCGTATCAAAAGACAGAAAATGACTCTCGAATCACCCAAATCGGACACCGAGAGTATTAAATCTAAACTAAACAAAATCTGCCGAAATTTAATCCGCATTTTGGTCCGTCGCGACAGATGTTCACGATGCATCACCCTCCACAGCAAACGAACCCTAGCCGCCGCAGCTTCTCCTACCCACTTGCCGCTGGTCGTTGGATCTCTGATCAGAATCGGCCGATGACTCGCTGCCGGCATCCTAACTTCGATTTTCAACTCGCCGGACCAGATCTATTCTCCAATCGCATGAATCTGAAACAAAAAAATGCTATTGCAGGTGTTCTTCTTTGTTGCCGGTCGCCGCTCAAACCCACCGGCTTTATTTTCGCCAGTCTCTCTCTACCAACTGGCTGCTTCTTCCATTTTCGGAGAGAAGAAACCCACCAACCTCTTGCCGTCTTCTTCTTCTTCTTCTTTGCTGTTGCCATCGCCGCTCATCAATCAAAGTTGTGTACTCACTGGAGAGGGAAGATAAAAAGGACATCGGAGGAAGAGGAGAGTGCTAACGAAGAGAGGCATGGTCGCCGGCAATCGACGGCTATGGCGACGCTGGGAGAGGGAGAAAGGAGCCGCGGGTGAAGAGGCATCTGTCGACTCTGATTTTTTGATTCTGAAAATGCCTCTTTGAATCTGAACCGTCCGACGAAAATTGATGGTGGAGATTTGAGTTCCCACGACAAAAGTGTAGGAAACGCTTCCTATGGGTTGGACGTCAAAACCTAAACCCAATGGAAAGAAGATTCGAATATATCTTGTGCTTCCAACCAGGTTAGAAAATCAAACATGAAAGTATTCCAAAGCCTAAAAGAAAGAGTGTGGAAGAAGATTCAAGTGTGGAAATCAAGATTTCTCTCATGCAAAGGAAAAGAAGTGTTAATCAAAGCTATTGTTCAAGTTATTCTAAGTTATACCATGAGCCTTTTTCTCTTGCCTAAGAAAAACATTATGTGAAAATTTAAATACAATCATAAGTAAATTTTAGTGGAGAGAGAAGGGAGGTAAGAGGAAAATCAGCTAGGCCTCATGGAATAAATTATGCTTCTCCAAGGTAAGGAGTGGTTTGGGTTTTAGACACTTGAGGGAATTCAATATTGGATTGGTGGCGAAACAAATTTGGAGATTGGCTACTCAACAAGATTCACTTTGCTACAGGGTTTTAAAGATTAACTATTTTAGAAAGTGCAGCATATGGGAATCTTGTAATCCTAATTCATCTCAATTTTGGAAAAGCGTATTGGAAGCAAGGGATATAGTAAAGGAGGGTTTCAAGTGGAGAATTGGGAATGAAAAAATAGTGAGATTTTTTAAAGACGGGTGGACTAATGTAAAGCTAACAAAGGCAGATCCACTGCCGACAGAAGTTTCCGAAGACATTCAGGTGGATTAAGGACCGTGATATAGTGGCAGCAGGTGAATAAGGTTAGAAGAACATAAAATGGATTCCGATTCCTGAAGAGGAAGCTGAAGATAATATATTAGAATGAGGAACATGATGGATAGAGTGTTACCCAATGAAGCTTGGAATCAATTGGTTGAGAGTGTTAAAATACAAGGATGTTATTCGTGAAAGTAACTCCATCATTCTTATAAATTTACTTATAGAAAAGAATAAAGCTTTGTCGCTGGTGGGAAGGCGACGTCATCAACTAGTTAAGTAGGAATTTTGATTCATGTAAATTTGCACCTATATCTCGATTGGGAAAGTTTGTAGCGCATAACACTATATTCTTTGCACTCCAATAAGTTGTGGTGACGAAAACTTGGTGGAATGAGTTTCCGCCATGTATATCTGATGCAACTGTAAAGATATTGAGTTTTTTTTTTTTTTAATGAAGGTGGAGTTTCCTTCTCTACTTCTCGGCAGTTCGCTAAAGTTTGAGAAGGTTTCTAACCCAGAAATCTTTCCATTGAAGAAAAAGTTCAAGGAAGGTAGCTAGCGGATGATAGGTCTGCTGGTCAAAGGACTACAGTAAGCGTGTTTAACCTGTTGCTGGTCTCGTGTTTGAATCTCTCCAGCAGCGTGGGAGTCAGCGATGTGGTTATTATTTGCAAACTTAAATAAGTTGAGAATTAAGAGTGGAATGAATAAGATTGGAAGCTGAGAACTCTCATAATGGGATGAAAAGAATTTAACTAATCTAGGGTGCATTTAGGAAGTAATATAACTTTTGGATGAAAAGTTTTTAGTGCAAAAGTGTTTGAAATATGAGGAAATAATGTAATATGATAGAAAAGAAAAAGAATAAATTTAAAATAGATAAGTTAGTTGTGTGGACAATTGTGTAAGAATGGTTGAAAAATAAGATAGTCAAATAGAAAAATATGAAAAATAATTAAATAATAGAATAGTTGGTGAAAGTTGTGAAGAATAAAAAGTTTTATATTGAGAGTGTGTTTAGAAGTGATAAAACTTTTGGATAAAAGGTTTTTGGTGTAAAAATTGTTAAATTGATAGAAAATGATGTAATATTATGAATAATTGTGTATAAATAATTAAAAAATAAGTTAGTTGTATAGAAAAACACAGAGAAATGAGGCCTACTTCTGTATGCCTTGTCCTACGATTTTACTTTGGTAGGACTGCCACATCTAGTCGTTCAAAAGGGCGGGTTGAATCCTAGTCGTGAAATGACAGTGAGAGTAGAGGGGGAGCGGATGCTTGTCGTGGGTAAGCAAAGATCAGATTTTCAAAATTTTAGGAACAACATCTTGTGGAGAGAGTGGCGAGAACAGAGAGAGAAAGAATGGAGTCTTGCTAATGGGTATTTTCCTCAATCACTCTCCAGGGTAAGGCCGTGGGGAACACTCCTACCATACCGGATGCGCCCTTCCTTGACCGGATGCTACCTTCATTTACCCGATTCTACGATGGAAATATAGATGAGAAAGAACATGTAGGAATATGCATAGAGACGTTCCAGTAGTGGTTCGACTCCACGACTCTCTAGCGTCCCGAAAGCTAGATACTCCCTCATAAATCGTAAAATTTCACCCATGACTTAACTTAGGTTAGGTTAGGCCTTGCACTCTCATGATAGAGTGGGGATTATCGAGATTGAGGAAATCTCGACGATGACCATATGGGGTAGGCCGTGGGCTATACAGACTGATGTCTTATCATGCCGAAGGGTACCTAACGAACATATTTCATTATCATGAATTGAAATAGAATTTTATGCAGATTTCATATTTTCATAAGAATCTCTGATTTTCCGAGGCCCCATTTCTAATCTCTCCGGCTATAATCCCTCTCACGCAATTTCAAATCTACCTACCCGTCAATCTCCATTGCTGTTGAGCAAGGCAGGTAATTCATCCACTTTTTTCTGTTCGCATTCTCCCTCCACTTTTTTCTCTGTTGGCATTCTACCTCATGCCATTTTTGTTTTTTTTAATAACTTGTGGTGAGTGTTGTTGCCATTTCCATCTCCGCCCACTGCTAGTGATTTTTCTCTGTTAGCATTCTACCTCATGCCATTTTTTATTTTCAAATATCCTCGTGGTGAGTGTCATTCCATTTTCCATCTCCGCCGCCGTTCAGGAGGATAGATAACTCCTATTATATTATATTATTTTCTTTTATTTTAAAAATTTTTAATTCAGAACTTTTATTACTTTCCGGGCACACCATGTATTTGTAGTGAGAAAGTACAACCAGAGATGAAAAGGCATAATTGTTATGTACTAAAAATAAGAGACCCTATTGAAATAGAAAGAAAGATTTGCCCTCGTACTTATTATCTTTTCCACAAATTCCATTTATACCTATCTTTTGAAACTTATTACAAATTTATCTATAAATTTTAAAATATTTCCAATGATACCTATGAAATGTTTGAACTTCTTGGTTTCTTGAAAAATAGGTTGTGTTGTGATAAATCTAAATCAACCATTATGTTATTAATTTGAATTTAGTTAATATAGCAAAAATAACCTTGATTAGATATCTTAGCGTTCACTAATAAATATAAATTATTTTAAAATTAATTGTGGCTAACCAAGATATTCAGTCATTGCAGCTATTTGTATATTAACTAATTTCATATTAATAAAAAAAATAAATGATTTGAATAAAAAGCAACTTATTTTTTGAAAAATAAAGAGTTGAACTTGTCATAGCGTAACTCCAAATATTTTAAGATTTGCGGGGACATTTGCAATAAATTTTAAATTATAAGCACAAACACAACTTATGTGAAAAATCATAAATAAAAGAACAAATCCCTCCAACGGAAAATATTTTGTTAAGAATGAGAAATCTAATCCTCAATTGGTCATTAACAAATCAGAAGTGCATGGCGCACGTGGGATCACTTGGATGACAAGAAATGCACAGCGCCATGGAAAATGATCAATCAAACAAAAGAAGACTGCTTTAAAGCGCTGTTGATATTCGTATGCGATATCAATTCCAAATGTCACATCAATGGACTTATAAATCATGCAATTTTCCATTACTTCACGAATCACAATTATATCGATCCCACGCGACGTTTGATGATAGGTAGTGGGAAACATGTGAGGGTAATACCGGGAGATATAAATTTTAAGATACCTCATTAATCTATCAATAATTTTATTTTTTCACTTTTATTTTTATATTCTAATCATTTTCCCCTTCCAATAAATCTATTTATTCCAACTTTATTTCTATTATTTCATATCAATTACGTAATTTTCAAAATATTCTATTTTCTAATCCCACTAAATATCATATTTCTCACAAATTTCACTTCCCAAATGTCCCCTTAAATTATTTTTCACAGCAAAATCTAAATTGATTTGACGACATTCATTACACTACTAAGGGCATGGTCAATTTTTTTTATTGATATTATATGTACAGTAACATTTCATGTTACAAATCAAATACATTTACAATCTTCACCATAAAAGTCAACTTATAAATACTTCGACACTCACTGAGGACGATTGTAAAATACTTCGGGGATGATCTTAGTTCGCATGGGCATAGAGGACAACTTATAAATAGTTTTTTTTTAAAAAAGTTTCTCTTTCTCAATAACTAACCATCTCATCTCTCCCATTTTTAATATTTTTTTGTTTTGAAGGTATTTTTAGTATTTAATAAAATTTTGCAAGAAAAATTTTTAACGTAAAATTTTTTAAAATGAAAGAAGCAATGTAATATAATTGGAGTATTGATAAGAAGTAAAGGAAATTATGTTAAAATTGATAGTATAATTGTAAAGATAATCATATAAAAATGGTTGAAAAGTAAAATATGTTAAATAAAGTATTTATAGATATTGAACAATATTAAATGGCAAAATTAATATTAGATTAACAAGTTTTTATAATTTCTCATACACTGAGTGATATAATTTGTGATTTTACATTATAGAACCACTATTTGTATTTAATTCTTCGCGAAAAAATAGAAATTGTAAGAACAGGTAATTGCAAGAACGGTCTTTGTGCTTCGGTGAAATGGATGTCGAGATGAATGTAAAATATACACCACTCAAAAAAAAAAAAAAATAAAATAAAATTCTCCAGTTCAATTCACATCCCATCACTTTCGTATTTACTTCCTAGCATCCGGAGTGATAAATAGAGATGAAGACGAAATGCAGATGGACGGTGTAGATTGCATTTTAGTACCACCCACGTTGTCAGTCTGGTCGCGACGTATACCTACCGCGACGTACCGTCAGCTGGAGATCACCGGAAATTATTGCTCCGAATCTCGCTCTTCCGAGCCCGAGACGCGACGACGCTGGTATCTCTTCATAGGTAGCATGATAGTCGAAGCCAGTGCCGTGCATTGCAGTGTGCCATTTTCTGACGATCATCTACTGATCCGAACCGTCCATGATACGAAAGATGCGACCACAGAAATGTACAGAAAAATCATCTTAGGTCCGTTTAAGCAACAGGATAAAAGAATTTTTTTTTTCAATATTTTCTATTGCTCTTTTAATATGATATGAGATTTTATCTTACTTAATTAGACTAATTTCCTACTATTATTTCTATTTCTCATTTTTTTATATATTCCTGTATCTTTGTTTTATCTATTGTTATTCTCAATTATTATTCTTATTATATCACAATTCTTGTCATACTTTTTCAAAAAAATTCGGTAGCAATTTCTTTCCATTTTTTTTGGTATCAGATATATGCTTAATTTGAAATAAAAAAATGGATGCTTAATTCCATTATTGTGCCCATTGGTCCATTTGCAACAATAAGACAAAAATTCGTTGAAATTTCTCAAAAACCTTGGAAATCAACGGCATCTGGTTGTAGGTATATTCTATTCTACGTTAAGACGGATATGGACAGTTCAAAGTAGGTTTTAATTTTTGGATTGGGGCTAGGTGTTTTGCAATTTGGATCTTCTAAGTCTGCGTATTTACTTTTTAAGCTTCGAAGTTTACAAATTTGCTTTTTGAACTATCTAAGTTTCATTCTTTTGCTTTTTAAACCCTATACATGATGAGCTTAACTTAATAGCAAGATTAAAAAAGCAAAAAAATGAAACTTAGAGGGTTCGAAAAGCAAATACGTAAATTCGAGATATAAAAAGTAAATATGCAAACTTAGAGGGTCCAAAATGCAAAAAACCCTCGTGGCCCCATTACAATGCGATATACAATGAATCTGTCCCGCGACGGAGGGAAAACGAATTCCTCCGATCTTCCTCCATTTTAAGAGCGCAAAAGGTGCGGGGAAAGAAAATGCGCACGAAAATTTTTTTGTTTTTAAAAAAGAGCCATGGCCTTCGCGTCCGTCAGAGCAGCGGCTCCCCTCACTCCCTCCTCAAATCCTCACCGTCCGTCTCCCCTCCTCAAATCCTCACCGTACATCTCTTTCTCCATCTGCCGCCCTCGCCCGGGCCCCCGTCCTTCCTTACTCAGACAGGCCCTCAAACTCCCCGCCACGCCGAACCTCTCCACCTCCAGGCCTGACCACCTCAAGATCTCAGCCGGCAACTCCAGGCCCACGATCCTCGTCTCAGAGAAGCTCGGAGAAGCCGGCCTCCAGCTCCTGCGGGAGTTCGGCGAAGTGGATTGCTCCTACAGCCTGTCGCCGGAGGAGCTCCGCTCCAAGATCTCGCTTTGCGACGCGCTCATTGTGCGGAGCGCGACGAAGGTGACGAGGGAGGTCTTTGAAGCTGCCAAGGGGCGGCTCAAGGTCGTGGGCCGTGCCGGAGTCGGGATCGACAACGTGGATCTGCAGGCGGCGACGGAGCACGGCTGCCTCGTCGTCAATGCTCCGACCGCCAACACGGTGGCCGCCGCCGAGCATGGGATCGCACTGCTTGCTGCCATGGCCAGAAATGTCTCCCAGAGCGACGCGTCGATGAAAGCAGGTGATGCCCTCAATCCTCTTTCGCCTTTGGATTTCCCGTACTCCTCCTTCCGTTTGTTGGATTTGTAGAATTGCGTAGATCCGTGGAAGAGAGTTGAAATTTCGCGTCTATCACTGCAGATCTTTTCGTCGAAAATATTTGGTGGGTCCCACAAAGTGGTGAATTCTACTCAGTTCAATTGTATCTAGACGTAAAGATCTGTTTTTGAGTTCGCTTTTGTATTTTTCTTCCTTTTATGGGCGGCTGTTTCGCCATCGCCAGATCTCTCTGTGGTGCTTGCATCATCAGCGATATTCCTCCTCGTCTTTGCTCCTCCTATTTTTTTTGCTCAAACTTCCAATTTGTTCTGACATCGGGGGACAGAAAACCTCTTGAGTTAGGTTTGGGTGCATTTGTTGGTGTGGGACACAATCATTTGTCAGTAATTTGGGGTTGGTATCGATGCATTTTGTTGGTTTCGGACGCAACCCTTTTTTTAGTAATTTGGGTTGGGTTGGTAGAGAAGGACAAATTCAAGAAAAAGTAAAAGTAAAAGTAAACTTGTAATTTTGGGCCTTGTGGGCCTACATTCGAGAAGGCGTGTAATGAGCAAGAACTTCAAATTCGCTGTGGACCTGTGGGCCTGTGGATTTGGACTAATGTAGAGTTGTAGTTGAGCTTATGGGCCTTTGAGACCCATTCGAAAATGACTGGACAGTTAAGAGGCTTATTTCACACTAACTCTTCTAGAAGATATATCCTTATTCCTTTTTCTGACTTATACCTTCCTTTTAGTGTGTTATCGTCGTTACTTTGGTTCAGGCTTCCATCACAAAAGGCTACCTGTTCCTTTGTTGGATATCAAATATTGACTATTTCTTTCTGATCCATCACATGTAGGTCTCTTTGGGATGTACCTCTGTAGATTGGGATGCAACATTGTGCGACTCTGCAAGTCCCTGATTAGTTTATTGGTTCCTTATCTAACTACCTATGTGCATATGTATTATGGTTCCTTTACTTATCCAGTGCCATTTTCTTCTCTAGCAACAGCTTTAATTGGCTTTCTGAAAGTTGTGCGTTCCTTTGTTGTTTCTCTTATGCATGTCTGGGATTCTACCAAGTTTGCTCTATGATATGTGGTTCTGTTTTTCTGTTTTCATACTAGTTCTCTGTTTTTCTTTTCTTTTCTTTTTTTATTTTTTCCTAAACAAGATTATGATGGAAATTTTGCATGTTTTTATGGAATTTCACAGCAATCAGTCGGAAAGATTTTCATGTCAAGTATTTTTCAATCTATTCATTTATGTCACAATATTCAGTTGCCTACATTGTATGGCATTATTCCTGTGATCTTGATCATGCTAGATGCAAAATCTGAACCATGATTCCATTTGGGTCAACATCGGATGCTTCTGTACCATGCTAACCCCAGACACTATTGCAATTTTGAACCTATTGGTCTCTTACTCTCTGTTTAACCTTCTTTGCAAATGTCTTCAAATTTTACAGGGAAATGGCAACGCAACAAGTATGTTGGTGTCTCTATTGTTGGAAAGACATTAGCTGTGTTAGGATTTGGGAAAGTTGGTTCGGAAGTTGCACGACGTGCAAAAGGCTTGGGGATGCATGTTGTTGCCCATGATCCTTATGCACCTGCTGACAGAGCTCGAGCAATTGGTGCAGAGCTAGTTTCCTTTGATGAGGCTATATCTACTGCAGATTTTGTTTCACTACATATGCCACTTACCGCTGCTACATCAAAGATCTTCAATGATGAAACTTTTGCAAAGATGAAGAAGGGTGTCCGTATTATTAATGTTGCTAGGGGTGGCGTTATTGATGAAGATGCTTTGTTGAGAGCACTTGATAATGGAACTGTTGCCCAGGTAAGCTTGGCAGTTGTTTAGCTCTACATGATTTGCACATGATTATGAGGACTGATGAAATATGCAGCCTCAGACATAGTAAATTCTGACAGATACTCCTGATTTTATTCAATTACAGTCCACACTTGGCAGTCCAAAATACTCATCAAAAGTTTGTGACTGTGGACCATTAATTATCTTCTCCATTGAAAATGTCCTAAATGTCAGTTTAAGGTGGCTCGATATCATGAATGAGAAGCATTCCCAATCTTTTGTGGCATTATATATGTTGGTGACAGTAACAATTGGTCCAACAGTGGGCCCAGAGGTGCCAAATCAGGAGAGCCCAGACAAGCTACCTCAACAATTTCTCTGCTGAGTTCTGAGGCTTAGCCCCTTATATAAGTCCTTAAAATCAATCAAATATGCTTACCAAGCTTCTAAAGGACTTCAGTCTTCAGCAATATGTGTTTTATGCTTTGAACAGGCCGCACTTGATGTGTTTTCTGAAGAGCCTCCGCCCAAAGATAGCAAATTAATTCAGCATGAGAATGTCACAGTTACCCCACATCTTGGGGCTAGCACAGTAGAAGCTCAGGTCTGTGTTTTCTTTGCCTCACTTACACATGTTCTAGGACTGAATCTGTTTAGCATCTGCTGCTGTAACTCAAGGCAAGGTCTAAACAAAGAAAATTTTATGGAATCTGCAGGAAGGTGTAGCTATTGAAATAGCAGAGGCTGTTGTGGGAGCATTGAAAGGTGAACTTTCTGCAACTGCTGTGAATGTGCCCATGGTTCCAGCTGAGGTAGGAGATTGTCCACACAAAATGACAACGTGTAACTGCACTTTCTTTTTGCGACATGCTAACCCTATTGCCTATTGGGCCTATCAGTAAATGGACTGCAATCATACAATGGTCTTTTAGAATTAGTTGTGCTCTTCTCACCAAGCTTAAATCTAAGATTTATTTAATGTCATATTGACATTATTGTTTCTTCAAAAGGTACTGTCAGAGCTATCTCCATACGTAGTGCTAGCAGAGAAGCTGGGGAGGCTGGCTGTGCAGCTGGTGGCAGGAGGAAGTGGCATTAAGTCTGTCAAGGTGGTGTATACATCTGCTCGAGATCCTGATGACTTGGATACAAGGCTACTCAGGGCAATGATAACCAAAGGCATTGTAGAGCCAATATCCAATGTGATTGTCAACCTTGTCAATGCTGACTTCACAGCTAAGCAAAGAGGCCTCCGCATCAGCGAGGAACGCATACTCTTTGATGGATCCTGTGATGAGCCACTGGATTCCATTCAAGTCCTGATAGCAAATGTGGAATCAAAGTTTGCCAGTGCACTGTCTGATTCTGGAGAGATAAGAGTTGAAGGAAAGGTAAAATATGGGATCCCCCACTTGACTCGTGTTGGGCGGTTCAGTGTCGACGTGAGCCTTGAGGGGAATGTCATTCTGTGCAGGCAGGTCGACCAACCCGGAATAGTTGGGCAGGTTGGCAACATCCTTGCAGAGCAGAATGTGAACGTGAGCTTTATGAGCGTGGGCAGGACAGTACCACATAAGCAAGCCATTATGGCTATTGGGGTGGATGAGGAACCGGACAAGGACACCCTTAAGAGGATCGGCCAGGTACCTGCCATTGAAGAGTTTGTATTCCTCAAGTTATGAAGATGGTGAAGTCTTCTTCGTCATTATTCATGGAACACCCAGTTTTTGTTGTGGGAGTTGCAAATAAAAGGCTGCTAAGAAGTTGGTTGCCGTGTTGGTCTTCCATTTGTCCCAAGAAGCAAAATATGGGAAGCAGTTTTTAAATTTTGTTCTATATTGTAGGCTGGATAACCGTGTAATTTGCTTGATGCTGATTTCACTGTTCTCGGATGTCAGTGCTTTGTGAGTGAGGATGGATTGGATATGCCGAGAGGTTTGTTGCAAGTCATGGGATGCTGTGTTCTGCGACCAGAAGCTTACTGTAATCGATTGTGCTTCAATGTAGTTGGGTCATGTTGTTTTCTTTTCTCGGCTCCGTTTCCATTGATCTCCGACTCGGAGAAGTCTCTGTTTGGATTGGTTTAGAGAACAGCGTGCGAGAAGTAGACGAGGGTATCATATTGTGCAAAATTACTTCAAATGGGCAGAAGATTAGAACGGCAGTAGGGAAGGCAGGACAATGAGTGACAAATATATGCCCTGTCCTGAAGACGTCAGGGTAGAAAAGAATAGGGAGGTTTTGTAAATTTGGCCATCTACCTCTGCCAAATTGTGTTCGGGAATTTTTTTGGCAAACCTAACCCTTTCGTTAATTGGTATTTAACTGTAACGTCTATTTTGTAAACAATGCCAACTTTTTCAATATGTTAAGTATGCAAAACATCAGGCAAAATTTGCGATTAACAAATTATGGGACTTAATTTGTAAAAATACAATATAAGTTACTAGTAGAGGATTTTTTTTTTTGGAAGTTCTTTTAAATAGGCTTTGATATTATAAGACCTGCAAGTCGTTTTTTTATATTTTAAGGGGTGTTCATTAACACTTAAATTTTTCAAATTAAGTATGTGTTTGGGAAGTAATAAAACTTTTAATAAAAAAAATTTTGCAGTAAAAATTTTTAAAATGAGAGAAAATGATGTGATATGATAAGGGTAATAATGAAAATTAAAAAGAATAAAGTTAAAATAGATAAGTTAGTCGTATGAGTAATTGTATAGAAATAATTGAAATGTAGATTAGTTGTATAGGAATATGTAAAGAAATAATTAAAAAATATGATAATTGTAAAAGAAGAAATTTTTTAAGGTAATTTACATATATAGCCACATAGTTTGATCGAAATTGCAGATATATTTACATAGTTTCACAAATTACATATTACCCTTACATAGTTTTATAAAAATTGCAGATAACCTCCACATTAACAGTTTCCATCAAATCAAATGTAAGGCTATAAGACGTGAGTAAGTAAATAATTTGATCTCTGAAAATACCCTTCTGTCAAGCAACAACTCCACCCTCCAAATATTCACGTGTGGGAGCAGCGGAAAACGCGGTGCATATTGCGTCCGGCTGGTAGGGGCAAAGCTCAATGAACTGTGCTCCGCAACAACAACAAAGAAGTGCAGACGCATGTGGCGTTCGGCTGGTTGGGGCGAAGCTCGAAGCAGAACATGGCAAAGCTCCAGGCAACATCTTCGACATGACTCGACCTTCCCACATACGCTTCAACTGTTGTGACGTCTGAGCAACTGGGAAGCTAAGGATTTGAGGTGTTGCATGTAGGGGTGTTAACGGATCTGGTTGAACGGGTTGGAGCCTAATATTAAACCTAACCCATTTAATATATCTCAACCCTAATCCGTTTATTAACCCATTTAAAAAACTTCAACCCTAACCCATTTACAACCCATTTAATAAACGAGTTAACGGGTTGTGTTTGTTACTAATTTTCATGCTAAAAATCTTTAATAAAGTCTGTAAATTTAAATAAATTAAATAATTCGAAGCTAACATACCTAAATTTAATTTATTTTGGCTTGAAAACATCAGCTTCAATCTCAAGTAATCTCTTTAATGCCAATTCCTGTTATAAATATTACACATATATATATATATTATAATATATTATATTAAATGAGTTATACGGATTGAACGAGTTAAATAAACGGGTTGGACGGGTTGACGGGTTGCGAACCCTCAATCCTAATCCGTTTATTTAATTAAATGGTTAAACGGGTTGGCGGATCATAACTCATTTATTCAAAAATTCCAACCCAAACCCATTTATTAACGGGTTGAACGAGCGGGTTAACGGGTTGACCATGACCATTAACACCCCTAGTTGCATGTATGACCATTACGAGCCGCGTTGAAAATTAAAACAAATATACAAGTACACAGACCGACTTCTGACAAACCCTTTCCTCTCCTTTTTTTCCCAGAAAAAGAATTCAACGCAGAGGTGTTTCGCAACTCAATCTTGATTTATCTACATCAAAGGTTTTTAAGATGTGTAAGAAAAAGAGCTTCAAAATGGAATTGACAAGTGATTTTGTTGTGCATAGGCTGTAAGAAAGAGTTTGGATCATCAGATGATGATAGGAAATGAATCAAGCAGTGATTCTGACCAGGGCCGCAGCCGTGAGTTGGCTTCCTCTTCAACGCATACGTGCGCAAAGGCGGCCAACCTTTGCCTCCAGTTGTGTCCGTACAGGATCTATTGTATGTAACATTCTGGTTGAAACCATAGTTGTCGAATAATCGTTGCAATCTTGTGTCTTTGGCTGATGCTGCAAAATGGTTGCTAATGTTGGATGCATCTGGGGAAGATGGAGAACCGAAACAAGGAAGGGTGGAGCTGTTGCATGAAGAGGAGGGTATGTTTAGAAATTAAATAATTTACTAACGTCCCATTTGATGGAAACTGTTAATGTAAGGGTTATATGCAATTTTTGTGAAATTATGTGGGGTAATATGTCATTAGTGAAATTATGAGGATATATCTATAATTTTGGTAAAATTACATGAGTATATATGCATATTAACCAAATTTTTAGGTTGAAAGATTTTGTGTTACCAAATATACCCTAAAATTTTTTCATCTAAAACTTTTTACTCTTTCCAACTATCATATTTTTTAATTATTTCTTCATTCCTTCACATACAACTATTTTACTTTTTAATTATTTCTAAACAACTATTTACATATTTGACCTATCTATTTTAATTTTATTCTCTTTATTCATCATTTCTCCCAGCATATTCATCATTTTCTCACATTTCAAAAACTTTATAGCGAAAATTTTTCATCGAAAGTTTTATCACTTCCGAACATATCATAAAAATAGAAACTAGAATTAGAAGCATGTTTATAAAATCTAAAACCAGGATACAAACTAATATCGATTACGATAAAAAAAATCACTTTGGTTGAAAACTTACAATGCTATTAGTGAATATTATAATAGCCTAGACTAAAAATCGAAGCTTTCGCCTAAATTTTTTATCCAAGCTATTTAATTCTCCAGGATCTTTCCATATATTGAATAAAATTATCTCAATAAAGATCATAAACTTGCATTATTACATTTAAACAATTGCATTATTACATTTAAACAATTGCATTCATAAATTCGTTACAACTATGCCAATCCAAATAAAAATATATAAATTGTTTACATCTAAATCAAGCCACTTATCACATATAATAAATAAAAATGAATTAAGTAAGTCAAACACACCATCACCATGTCACTGTTCACCGACCATTAGGTCATCCGAGAATCAAAAGCAATGAGATAAGTTTTTAAGAACTTAGTAAGTAAGAACATGTTGTGCAATTAAAATTATAATGAATTTACCATCCCCTTTAAATTGCTCTTTTCTTTAAGCTTTTAGAACATCTTATAAATCATTTCTCATGTTATCTTCTCCTAGAAGTACTCATTTTTAGGTTTGGAAGCTACCCTAAGGATTTAGTGTCCTAAATCAATCATGATATTCTTCTATCCCCAAAACTCAAATTTCTAAGCTCTATTTGGCCAATCTAGTCCTTTCGTTGAGCTTAGAATGTCCAAATTCATAGGAAATAACCTCTTTACATCACTCAAATCAGACTTCTGAAGCTCAATTTACATCATTTTGAAAATGGGTGCAACACAAGGTGCCACATTTCTCTCTTGCCTCTATTAGACACGGCTTCCTGGTGGACCAAGCTTAGCTTCATTGCCTAGGTTTATCAGTTTGGGCTTGGGGCAGGGTTTTGGACCTTGGCTCCTAAGCCCTAGAATGGCAGTTTATATAAGATATATATTAATAATATATTAATATTATTGTCATATATTCCTCACTTAATTCTCTTAATATCATCTTAAATACATTAAAATTTCTTTTATCAATAATTTGGCAAACATATTTAACTTTAGACCCTCTAAGTATAATATAACTTACATAATTATACATCTTAATTTATTTCACTGAGAAATAAATTATAACTATATCATTTATACTTTCCATTTTTCCCAAAACTATCTTTTTATTAATAAATTTTTTAACATTATTGATAATTCCTCACATAATTAATTTAATGTAAATAATACATATCTAAAATAATTATTTGACATCCGTTCAACTCATGTAATTAAGCATATAATATCTTGCATCATCTCAACATAATAATGAAGTTACATAAAAATCATGAATAATCACATGATAAATCTTCATTAAATCATGTAATAATGAAAGGATAAAAGAGGCAAAGTCTTCTTACCTTAAAGAAGAAAATAAAATTAAATACTTGAACGAATTGGATTGTCTCTTCTTTCCCTCCGGCGGCAGCGTTTCCTCTCTTCTTCTCTTATATCCTTCTATCAACTCCCCTGCAGTTTACTTATAGTTTTCATCGCAACTCCATGGAGGATTCGATAGAGAAATAATCGCCCATAATTTGATTCCATGTCCTTTCGAGACCTTCTGTACCATAGACTAATATCTTAACCACTTATGCATCTTGGGCTGTTGGGATAAATATTTATAACATTTTATATAACTCAACCTATTCAACCTAAGTGGGCTTAATTGGACTTTGCCAATTAACATTTTCACTTACTTTTGGCCAATTACTTGGTCAAATGGTCAACGATTAATAGTTAATATGTCACATCAACGAATACGTCATCATTTAATTGATCAACCTATTATTTTATTCTAAATTATTACAGTCTCCCCTCTTACAAAAGTTTCATCCTCGATATTAGTGTGAGAATCAATACAAAAAGTTAATACAGGGTTGCTCCAGATGTGTTAGGTCTCCCTACATGATAAAAGGGGTGGAAATCGGGGTGGGCCGTACCGAGTCAAGGTATGCCCAAACCCCCACCCATCTTTTTAAAAATTGTGTTTAACCATATTTTTATACTAGGTCGAGACAAGATGAGTTTGACTCTTACTTTTTTTTAAAAGGTCATTGGACAAATTTCAGGCTGGTATCAGACTGGTTTCGGGACAACGGGTCAGGTAAAAAAAAGCAGGTCAAATAAGATAATTTTAAGCATTTATATACTTATCAAATATAAAGATACACTATGCTAAATTTAAATGTTATATGCTTCAATATTTTACTAATTATTAAAAAATACATCATTACTAAAACAAAGCATAAGAAAATATAATATAACCTTATTAAAATAGGTTAATATATAACTATATATAAGAGTCGTATGTATATGTGTCAATTCCTTTTATTGATTTTTATATGGTTTTCTAGATAAATTGATTATTTTATTGTTGATACAGTTAATTATAACAAATGTGAAAATTTTAAAAATAATAATAATAAGATTTAAATATAAACTTATAATTTTAATAAATAAATATATTCGGGGTGGGTCAAGATATGGTCAACCCACCCCAACTCTATTTTTGAATTCGGGTCAAAGTTTCTGACCCATCACTATATCGGGTATAAAAAAATATTAGTTTTATCCAGTTAAAAATGAGTGGAGTCAAAGGCGGGTCACAGGTTGACCCGCCTCAATTCATAACCCTACATGATACTACTCAACTCGAAGTAAATGTTTCAAATTGGACTAGGGCTGTAAATCGGATCTGGTTGACTTAATTTGAGGTAAACACAACCCTAACCTACTTTATAAAATTTCAACCCAACTCTACTTTAACCATATTTTTTACACCTTAACTTAACTCTATTTTAACCCCATAAAAAAGTTCATTTTGGGTTAGAAACCGAGCTAATAGATTACATGATTTATTAATAACAAAATTATATTGTAGCAATCAAATACATCCAAACATATATAAATAATATATATCCTGAAATTTAAAATTATACCTTACAGGTAGACACAGCAATGGATAACATGACAACAGAAACAACTAGACATGGTAATGGCTAACACGATAATGAAAATAGCTAGGCATGACAGTTGATAGCATGACACCAGCAAAGAAGAGGGACAAGGGAGGGAGAGAGGAAGAGGGAAACTGAGGAGAGACTAAGGAAGATGACCTCACCTATGCAAGGCAGCGTACAACGCTCAAGAAGAATTAGCAGCAGTAACAAACTGATGCTGGAGAAGAAGACAACAAGGTGTGGCCGCTTCATTGAAGTGACAAAAGAAAGGAAAGAAGCTCTGGCTTGGCCCCTACGTGCATTGGTGAACTTCTAGGAGAAGAAGATAGCGACACATCAACAGCAGATAGGAAGAACCGAAGAAGAAGGAATGTCAACAGTAAATGGGAAGATGGCAATAGTGATGAAAAGAAGAAGTGAAGAACCAGTGGGCGACAGCAAAAGCATGGAAGAGAGAAAAGAAGCCCTAGCTTCTTAATACATATATTATCATATTATACTGATTCCTGATCTTTTGAAGCCGGCTTCCGTGAAGCAAGCCCAAAAACCTATTTTTTAAATTTTTTTGATTTTTTTCATAGGTAAGTAAATCTAGGTGTATTAAATCTATAAACCAAGTTTTACCATTTTTGGATGTTTTTAAGTATTTTTTTATTTTTAAACATAGTGACATTTCTGTAATTTTTGGATATCAGAAAATAACGGAAATGCCACTGTGTTTAAATTTTTTTAAAAAATACTTAAAAACATCCAAAAATGGTAAGACTTGGTTTATCGATTTAATACACCTAGATTTACTTACCCATGAAAAAAATCAAACAAATTTAAAAAAATAGGTTTTTGGGTCGGCTTCATGGAGGCCTCCGTGAAGCCGGCTTCAAAAGATCATCTCACATACTTAAAGAGTCCTGATCTTTTGAAGGAAGCCGGCCCAAAAATCTATTTTTTTTATTTTTTTTCAATTTTTTTTCATGGGTAAGTAAATCTAGGTGTATTAAATCTATAAACCAAGTTTTACCATTTTGGATGTTTTTAAGTTTTTTTTTGGATTTTTAAACACAGTGGCATTTCCGTAATTTTTTGAGATAGATTTAATACACCTAGATTTACTTACCCATGAAAAAAATAAAAAAAATAAAAAAAAATAGGTTTTTGGGCTGACTTCATGGAGGCCTCCATGAAGCCGGCTTCAAAAGATCATCTCACATACTTAAAGAGTCCTGATCTTTTGAAGCCGAGTTCACGGAGGCCTCCGTGAAGTCGGCCCAAAAACCTATTTTTTTTAAAAAAAAAAATTCATGGGTAAGTAAATCTAGGCGTATTAAATCTATAAACCAAGTTTTACCATTTTTGGATATTTTTAAGTATTTTTTTTTGGATTTTTAAACACAGTGGCATTTCCGTAATTTTCTGATCTCAGAAAATTACGTAAATGCCACTGTGTTTTTGGATTTTCAGAAAATTACGGAAATGCCACTGTGCTTAAAAATCCAAAAAAAATACTTAAAAACATCTAAAAATGGTAAAACTTGGTTTATATATTTAATACGCCTAGATTTACTTACCTGTGAAAAAAAATAAAAAAAATAAAAAAATAGGTTTTTGGGCTGGCGTGAAGCCGGCTTCAAAAGATCATCTCACTTACTGAAAAGGGGTGTATAAGTTGGGTCGGGTTGCCAAACCCAAATCAGCTTAACCCCATTTTAGAAATTGGGTCGGGTTGAATTGACAATTTGTTTTCTAAAATTTCCAACCTAACCACTATGGGTCCGTTTGGTAAAGGAGATAAGTTGACGGGGGATATAAAACTTTTCACAAAAATGGGAGTGTTTTGAACAACTTATCATGTTGATCTGAGAGCGCCATCCTTCAATGGCAGAGTTCTGCCTACCATACCGACGACTGCTGTGGTTCTTAGGCGACGAGCTCTATGGAGGAGAAAATGCCAAATGCAGATAGGGTTTCACCTCACACGGAGCCGTAACGACCACTATCGTCCGCCATCTTCACTGCCGATCCGGTGCATATGCCCAAAGGATCATCTGCCTGGCAACACAGACACCAACTCCCTGCCCGTGCAGTCACCTGTTGAGCTTGACGTGTTGGGAAAACCGTATTGATTAAATCCATAATCACACAGGATCCTCCATGCCAAATCACTAAGAAAAATAAAACCATAAGCAGAAGCGTACCTGAATCCATGGAAGCAGTTGTTCTTGAATCTTTGTGGTTTATTGGTCTTCCAGGTTAATGCCCTAGGGTTTTTCAGGAGAAGGTGGCTTTACTTCTCTACTGATGGGATGGTAGAAAAGAACCCTGAAAGGTGCATAACTCGGGGACCACAACCGTTTATATAGGAAGCCTATCTTTCATATTTCTAATTTAGCCCATCATAAAAATAGAAATTAAAAATTAGGCTGTAGGGTTTATACGCATAGGAGATCCATACTTTATTAGATGATTTAGGCCCATAAAACCTTATAAGATCACTTTACAATTTGGGCCGCTATTTATGATAGCGTATACATATAATTAATATATATGTGTGTCCAAAATTCCAACAATCTCCCACTTGGACTACATATATTTTATAATTATATATATAACCTTATGAGCTCAAAACCTTTTGCTATCATACTAAAATCATCTCCGAACAATCTCGTCCACTAGTTATGCCAACATAGAACCAAGGCGGCCTTTGTCACATTTATCGTAACTAGACTCATCCATGATCACATATATCAAACATAACCAAATGACATAGATCAAGTATGGATGCGTAGCATGGAAATTACATGTAATGTGATCTAACATGCCTATTTCCAACTGGTCTACCTTATTTGGTGAGATCAAACCAAAATCAAAAGTACTGAAAAACCAAAATACCGAATACTTTATTTCTGCAGAAAATATCCATACCATAGTAAAGTGTCCAGACCAGAAAAGCAAATAAATACAAACTCCCACTTAACTAGCATATCATTAAATGATACAACACCTATATGAGCAGTATGCTCATGAAAGACCATAAGGTGTTACCCTTAGTAAGCGGATCCGCAATTTTGGAGTTTGTCGCAATATGCTTTATAGACACTTTATTTTCCTGAATCCTTTCCTTAACAATCAGGAACATTGCTGAACTCCTGTTGTTGTTGGTATATTAGACTACTAATTTATTGTCACAAAATAACTTAAGTGGTATTTCAATGTTATCTATATTTTATAGCCATGTGACAAATTTTGTAGTCATATTCCATAATTGGATGCCTCATAATATACTATAAAATCTGTTGTTATGATCGAAAAGCTATAAGTGACTGTTGAGCACTTTTTCCTGATATATCTTTTCTAACAAACAGATAAATATAGCCTGAAGTGGATCTAAAACTGCATTTGCATCCAATAAAGTCAAAATCTGAATACCAAATGATCTCTTACTTATATGACTTTCTGCATGTGAACATATAATGTTTTGTTTTCTAAAAATGTTATAAAAATCTGTTTGGCTGCATCTTAAAGATCCATTCATGAATTACTTAAATATCTGCCCAACATCCCAATAATGTACGCAGTAACCGAATGCATACATCCTGAGATTCAAAACCTGAACATAAATAAAACTTCCCACTGCTAAAGCATAGGGAGTCTTTTATATTTCCTTAGATTTAAAATCATTCTTGGGACATTGATTTAGACAAAATTAATTTTGTCTTCCTTAGCAAGGAGGTATTTCTTAATTTGCAATCCTGCACATCAAGTATCTTAAGTATTTTCTTAGTATAGGTCTTTTGTGATAATCCAAGAATACATCTAGAATAATCCTGATATATTTGAATTCCTAATACAAAAGACATATTTCAAGATATTTCGTTTCAAAATTCTTTGACAAAAATATCTTAAGTTTATGCAATAAACTTATCTTGATATTGGAAAACAGTATATTTGTGTGTTACTCCCACTGAAAACTATGATTACTCCCACTGAACTTATAGTATATGCAATCATCAACCGAATTTATTTCAAGACTAATGAAATGATAATTTAATGACATTTGCAATACCATTATTAGGAAACTTTCTTGATCTTGTAGATGGATCTTTTTATCTTAAAAACTGAAAGTTTATTATAAATGTTATCTTTACATCCATTTACTATAGTTTAAGGTTAAAACCCATTATTAAAGCCATTTATCTTGAAAGAAATTTTCAATAAAACTGAAGAGAAAATTTCTTTGTAATCTATGCCTTCCTTTTGAGTAAAGTTCATTGAGACAAGACAAGCCTTATGCCTTTCAACATTACCTTCCTTCTTGGTTTTAAATATCTATTTATAACCAATCAGCTTTATACCTTTAGGTAATAGAATAGGCTACCAAAACATCATTGTCTTTCATGAACTTAATCACATACTTATGGCATCAATCTACTTTTGAAAGGTTTTACTTTGCATTATTTGATGGAATCACCTTCCACCATTCCAATGTCATCCTGATATACTAGAATATCTTGCATTCTCCTTTCTTTAGTAGATCACTTCAATGGCATCCATTATTGAGGTTGTTGAGCTTGATCATCAGGAATATCCTGTTTATCAATGATGTCTTATAGATTTATCTTAAAAGACATAGTCCCTAACCATATCTCCCCCTCAAGCTCAATTTCCTCAAAGAATTGACATTTTTGGTCTCAATAGAACTGAATGTGGGATCATAGGATTTATATTTTGATATTGTTCAGCATATTCAATAATATTTAAATTCAAAAAAAAGAACTAAAATGACTATTTCCAAATGAATAAAAATAACCAAATTTATTCAATACAGAAATAGAAACCAAATTCCATTTAAAAAATGGTACCATATGTCTCTTTCGAATTCAAATAAAATCGAGTTTTTAATAATAACAACTCGAATATCCATATAGCCTTAATAGTATTTGATTTGTCATCGCCTCCATCGATGAATCTTTCATCATCATTTTGTCCTTTAGCAACTCAAACAACCCCGCATGACACTCTTACATGAATAGTAACACCAAATCTATTCATAAAAAACGTGTCTTGGGTCTAAGGCTAAATTAATCACTGAACAAACCAAAGTGAAAAATGTACTATTATTAGTACAATTTTCCTCTATGTGTCTAATAGTCTGTCAAAAGTAATGGCCAAATTTCTTATTTGATTTCTTTTGTATTAGACCACCCATAATTTCTTTATCATTTTTCATGTCCTTATAGGTACTTGCCAAATAAGTACTTTTAGTCTATTCTTACTTCGACTTATTCTCCTTTTGCACACAATAAAAATAAGCTCATTGAGAGATCATTTATCCTTTTGTCAGTCATAATTAACTTTAAACTGACCAAATTGTATTTAGGAGAATCAAAACTAAATGCACAAGCAAATCCGCTTTTAACCTTAGTGACTTTAGTTTCAAAGTAAGAAGAGACAAGTACCCCCTTATATTTCCTTTCACTTTATACTTTATTGAAATTAAGTTCGAACGAATCGTACTCGTTTCAGCTTTATTACCTTTAGCAATACTTTAGAATTTTCTGAATATAAATTTTGGCATTAGTTACCTTTTTGGACATGATATTGAAAGTTTTCAAAATTTTATACTTTATAATCATAAAACACATGCAATTTTAACAATCTCACTTATCAAAGTTCCCATTTTTCCTTATTGGAACTTTTAACCACAAGAGTAGTGAATCGTTCAATCCTTAGTGCATGGTTTAAATTCATAATGCCAAGAATGATAATAATATTTTATTTTCATTACTTCAATATGAAAATAGAATAAATGCTGGCAGATATAGCACAAGCAGATAAATTAACCAAAAATTGAACAAAACAGTATGTTCACATAACTTTTATATAGAACTTTAGTAATTCAAATAATGGTAGGGCCCATCACAAGATACCTAATACAACATTAATACTTAGTCTTTGGACAAAAGGATTAATTTGTAAGTGTTACTCTTGGTGCAGTAATCAAATATTGATAATAAAGTCCTGTCAAACAATAAGCCTTTCTTTGGACTGACTATTGTTCACATAGAATGCCTAATAATTATCACATATTTATCACTGTATGTGTTTATGTAATCCGGCCAAATATTAACCTTCCTTTGGGCCGATTAATATTCGCGTTAATTACATATCCACAATATTTTTGTGTAGTAATCAAATATTTAACAATAAAATTCTGTCGAACAACAAGCCTTTTTTTGGACCGACTTGTTATTCACATGGAGTACCAAATAATTGTTACATATTTATTACCACAAGTGTGTACGCAATTCGGCCAAATATTAATATTCCTTTGGGCCGATGAATATTCGCATGAATTACATACACACAATTATCTTAATGTCTTAAAAATAAATTAACTTACACAAGAGAGGCTACTTTGGTAGCATGTTGTTTCAATCAATTTATTTTAAAACATTAGACATCCATAAAAAATACTTGTACCATTATTCGAATTTAATAAAAGTCCAAAATATTGAACTTCTTCTGAATTCCAAACATAAAACTTTTGCATGATAATGAGTCAATTTGAATTTAAACACCTAAAAATTCAAAATTGAATTTTGCGCAACAATAGGTTAATTTAAGATTTTAATAGAAAACAACAAATCATGAACACATGAGATTAGACATAATTTACTTTCTAGTTATTCATAAACTAACCATATGAATTAATTGCACATATAATTCAAAAATTGCATGCATATATGTAAATTTCACAAAAAATAATATTTTTGGACATATTTGGTTTAATCGGACCCTTCCATTCAATCCAGAATGTCCAAAAACATAAAAAAACCACTATTGGATCGTCCAAATCCGATAACAGGATCATAAAATATTATCAAATCAATTTAGATGATTATTAGCATGCCGCATGTCCTTAAGGGTTGGGTCTGGATGCTGGATACTGGGCTATTGGGCTTTACTATTTGGGTCGAATGCAGGCTTGAAAGGAGCCCAAGCCCAGGTGTAAAGGTGAAGTTAAACGGGCCTAGTTTGGACTTGGACAACAGCTGGGCCGACTTAGGAACTGGGTTGCTTCCACCTGGGCCTGTTTCACAGGCCCACCCAGGTGCAAAAGAGAATGGCTGTTGGGCTTAAGCAGGCGGGCCCACAGGCTTGGGCATAAGCCCAAACCCAGTTCCTAAGAGGAGGGCCTATTAGCAAAACTCATATGGCAAGGGGTTTTTCTGTAATTTGTCTAGCCAGGGTGTTTTCTGCAAAACTTCATCACCTTCCCCAGGGATAAACCCTAACCCTAGCTGCCCATCATAATGCCCAAGCCGCCGCCGCCACAGCCCCGTTCGGCTGCCGCTCACCGCCCGCCTCTGCCGCCGCCAGCAACAGCCCCGTCTGGCAGCCATCGTCTCCGACAGCGGCCACCGGGCGGCCAAACCGGTGCTTTCCGGTAGCTTTTCCAGCGGCAAAGCAGATGACAGCGTCCTCTCCAGCAACGTCCAGCTAGCACTGGTCACAGCTCCTCCGGCCACGGCATTCAGCGAGCGTCCGGCATCTAGCCGCCAAAGCGGCGATCTCCAGCGGTGTTTCCAGCAGCTTCTCCGTTTCCGGCAGCACCCCGCACTTTGCTGTTTTCCACTGCAGCGCCTGCAGCGGTTTGCAGCGGCACACAATCCGTACGGGCAAGGATAAATCCAGCATGGCAGCGGCAGATCCATCCAGGTCCATGCCCGCCACGGCAGCGCTGCCGTCCTCAGCTGCGCGCCAGTCGCCCCGAATCCTGCTGCCTGGCCACCCGCGACCAGCGTCTAGCGAAACAGCAGTGAAATACACGACATCCAAAGAGGGGAAACAGCGAAACACGGCATCCGCCACCCTTTTTTTTAATCCAAACCCCAGAAGACGGATACGCAGCTTGCCGCCTGAAGCCGGTGTTGCCGCCGCTACTATGCACCGTTGCCCAGCTCGAGACCACCGATCATCACGAATTCCGGCAGCGGTTCTAGTAGCTAATTAACGGCGGCAAAATCCAAAATCCAAAATCCGGCAGGGCAAATCCCAAATCTTGCCAGGCATCCAGGGTCTAGCGAACAGAATCCAGGGTCCGGCAGCCGTAAATCGGCTTGAAACTGAATGGGTTTCCCAATCTGTTCGCCAGCCAAAATCTGTAAAAGGTTTTTCTGTCTGTTTGCATTCGATTTTTAATTTATTTTTAATGCTGCAAAACCCAAATCTCAAAAATCCGGTGCCGTAAAACCCAAATCTCAAAAATTCGGTGCTGCAAAACCCCGATCTAATCGTGGTTTATTCACGGATGAAAACTCTGAATCCATGGACAGCGGCAGCCATTAAAGTTGAGTTTTCAAATTTTCAGTGTTTTATTAATTAATAAATCCATACATGAATTCGAACAGTACCCATAACAGCATACATGAATTCATAAACCTGAAATTTTCATAAATCCGAAATTTTCATAAATCCTTCTCAATAATTCAACATGAAGATTGTCCCTGATACTACTTGTTGGGAAAACCGTATTGATTAAATCCATAATCACACAGGATCCTCCATGCCAAATCACTAAGAAAAATAAAACCATAAGCGGAAGCGTACCTGAATCCATGGAAGCAGTTGTTCTTGAATCTTTGTGGTTTATTGGTCTTCCAGGTTAATGCCCTAGGGTTTTTCAGGAGAAGGTGACTTCACTTCTCTACTGATGGGATGGTAGAAAAGAATCCTGAAAGGTGCATAACCCGGGAACCACAACCGTTTATATAGGAAGCCTATCTTTCATATTTCTAATTTAGCCCATCATAAAAATAGAAATTAGAAATTAGGCTGTAGGGTTTCTACGCATAGGAGATCCATACTTTATTAGATGATTTAGGCCCATAAAACCTTATAAGATCACTTTACAATTTGGGCCGCTATTTATGATAGTGTATACATATAATTAATATATATGTGTGTCCAAAATTCCAACATGACGTCGGTGGAGAACAGCAGCACCATCTTCCCCGTCAGCGATCCGACGCCGAGCATCATCTAGTGAAAAGCAGCTTTCTGAATCGTCTGTCAGCTCACCTTTCAACTGCCTCACCGGAGACCACATGCAAAAAAACCACGGTGAGTTATCATTTTCTCCTACAATCTACCCTCATCAGGAAACGGAACTCGGAGCCCTAATTTCCCCTTCAGATGAGTCGCCGGCGAACGCCCTGTTTCTCCCATTCTTCTCTGTCTCTGGCGAAAGTCCTCTACTCTCCTCTTCTTTTCTCCATATTTTTTCATTGGTCCATTCCGGCTGTGAACCATGCAGCTTGCAATCTTCTCTGAATACTCTATCCCCTTTTATTCTTCTTCTAGGCTTAGGTCTTTGGTGATAGCACCATGCCTTGCGTACGTGAGTTTGCAAATTTTCATTTTTGGCTGATTTTTCTCCCATTATATTCCCTGGAAAATGCTTGACTCTGTCTTTAAACTGGTCAATGACTGTTGTGTCTATTCCAGACCTACCAGGTACTCTGGCCATCGCTGTCCTCTCTGACCAAGCCAATCGACCAACACTATCCTATACAAGTGTTCGTACTCTCTATTTTCTGAAGTGGAAATGTGTTGCCGACCTACTGTTATTTCATGAATTGTGATTGCTTTATTATTAGTTAATTCATTGTACACACATCTGTTTACATCTAATCTTACTACAAAAAAAAATTTCGTTGCACACGCATCTCATTCCATCCTATTTTTGGATGTCATACACATTTTAATCCATCGATCTATAGCAAGAGCATGTTGCACTTTCCTATTTTTGGCTGTCATACACATCTCAATCCATAAGAAGATGTTGAACCAGCAAGAGCATGCCGTACATCTGCATAATTGTCTTTTGAATAGCATTCAAATGGCAATTGCTTTCCTTCACGCACAATTTTGTTTTCGAAGTGGTTGAATTCATCAACCAGCTTGGAAATTATTTAATTTTGTTGTCAATGGGAAATATCGACATTTTTGGGTAAAAAATTTTTGGTGCGTAGTTTTTGTAGTCGTGAGAAAAGTATGTGATAGGATAGGAAAGATATGTAAAAATGATAAATATGATAAAATAAAGGAAACTAAGATATAAATTTAATAATTGTTAAAAATTTCCATAATAATTTTATTTTTTATTATTTATTCACTCATCATATAAATATTCTACCTAGGGGTGCAACTCGGGTCGAGTTATACCGGGTTGGAGTGAACCCAAACTCTAAGACAACCGGGTTGGAGTGAACCCAAACCCTAAGAATTTAATCCAGATTCGGACCGGGTTCGCATTGGTTTTGGTTTGGTTTCGGGTTAGAATTCGGGTTACCAATAAACTGTTTTTTCTAATTTAATTGTAATCTAAAAGAAAATTATTGGAATATACATACCTGTGTTTATGAAGTCAAGTCTCACGCTGAATTCTGCAACATCTTTTCAAAGAATTCTACAACATCATGCTGAATTCTGCAATATTCTTTGAATGAACTCCGCAAGCAATTTTTCAGCACCTTATAGATACAAATAAATGACAAATTAGTTAGTTTTATGATTAGTTGGTCATTTCTATTTAATAACTAATGAAAATTACTTAAGTATAGCAAATAGAAAATGAACATATCATACTAACTATTGTAGTTGAAACTAAACATTATCATACAAATTGATGAAATTGAATTTAAATTGAATATTTATCATATAAATTGCTAAAATAGAAATTGACCACTTGTCATACCAATACACTTAAAATATGAATCAAATTTATACTACAATATGAAATTCAAACTAACAGATTTCTCATACTAACAAAAAGTATAATATGAAATAGATTTATTATGCCAACTCAAATTCAAAAATAATCCACATAACAGTTATTCAAAGCAACTAAATCTAAATATACTAAGCATAATGGTTCAACATTCCAATCTAATTTAAGTGCAATACAAATTTAAAATGACAAATAAACAAATCTCAAGTTTAAATAAGTTTACATCCACTTTTAAACAAATTCAAAATTCAAATGAGTTCGTGTCTCCAAAGTTTCCAAAAAAACTAAAAAACTATTTGAAGACTTCCAAGTAATTTCTCCATTGATTTCCATCTGCATTTCTAATGTCAAGTTCTTCCTCCTCGATTTACATCTTCAAAAATAATATGCATTAACCTAGACAGAAAAATGCATGCAACTGTTAACAATAAGAAGATAATAATCATAAAAAATCATCCTAAAAATTAAGTTACTTCAAGCATGCTTTGGTAATCGAGGAAGAGGTGATTTGTCTCAACTAGAGTTGGTAATGCCTGAAACATTTAATCTAAATTATTATAAGAATATTAAAAATGACTTTAGAATATAAAATACGGTATCTAAAAATATAATTACTAGATATAAGTCTCTCAAATTTAGTAGTTTTTTCTTCATCTTCAGTTATTCGAGGTGTAGCTCTAAGCCAATCTTGTGCACATATCAAACACTCAACTAATTTGGGCGTCAATGAGCTTCTATATTGATCAAGAACACGCCCACCCGTGCTAAGTGCCGACTCAAAAGCTACTGTTGAAACTGGAATTGCTAAAACATCTCTCGCTAAATAGGATAATGTTCTATACTTTGGACAATTTTTCCACCATTCAAGCACATCAAAACTTGGTTCATTCTCTTCAGAATCTTCTTCTAAATATCTATCCACTTCATTTTTCCACTCATCAACATTCTCCTCAGATTGTTTTCATAGTTTAAACTCATCAAAGAAGGCATTAGATTGGGGCACCACCCTTATAACACTGCTATCTTCAGATGAAGACATACCAAGAGGTTGTTGTTGATATATTCTAAAAAGGCTAACCAAAGTGTGCTTCACCATATTTGTAATTTGATTAACTTCTTCTCTATCCAGAATTTTTGTATAACAAAAACGAACAGCAACTAATTTAAAGTGAGGATCCAACACAATAGCGAGCACTAAGAGCATATTCACTTTACTAATAGAGCCTCAATACTTATTAAACTTGTCCCTCATTTTTTTACACATTTCACGAATAAGTGAATCATCATCATTATTCGTTTGCATTAAAACCATTTGAATCTTGTACAACTCAAGAAAATATTGATTTGTAGTAACATATTCAAATCCAGACAAGACTTTAGTGTTGGAAACATGAGGAAAACTAGCTAAATCTATGTTTTGATGATTAACAAATCAATTTGAGAAAAGTCTTGGCTACTAACAAGTTTGTGGAAATGTTTAAGGAATAATCATTTGAAGAAAATCAAGTATAGAAGCCAAGTCGTATCCCAAGTCGACTCCAAGATCGACTTCAAACATGCAAAACTGTCCAGAGTTGAAAAAGGGAGAAGAGCAAGTGAAGTCGCAGGCCAAGTCGACTCCACCTGCGACTTGGGTAGCCAAGTCGCAAACGAAGTCGACCTCATTATCGACTTCAGTCGGGAGAAACCTTCCAGAGTTGAATTCGAAACAGCAGAATGCCGAAGTCGCACCCCAAGTCGACTCCACGTGCGACTTGAGGTGAAGTCGCAGCCGAAGTCGACTCCGACATCGACTTCAATCGGGCAGAAGCTATTTTTTCAGAAAACAAGCTCATTATCAACTCAAGTGTTTCAAATTCCAAGCAAGACTCAATTCCTTCAAAGATTCACAAGGTTCAAGCTAATCCAGGAAGAATCAAGGTTCAAGCTAATCCAGGAAGAATCAAGGTCAAGCTCTTCAAGATTCACAAGATCCAAATGTTCAAGATTCAAGGATTTAAGGTTTGCAAATCTTGGAGCTAATGAAAGCAAGACACCATGATCCAAAGAGTAACAAAAATTGCAAAGGAATTAAAAGGCTTGAGAAAGACTAAGCAAAACAAAAGTTTCAAAGTTCCAAGTTCATGAAGCCAACTGTCAAGGTGAAGTCGAACCCGAAGTCGACTCCACCTGCGACTTGGGTCAAGTCGAGAACCCAAGTCGACCTATTCTGGAACTTGAAGCTGCGACGGAGAAGCGAAGTCGCACCCGAAGTCGACTCCATCTGCGACTTGGGCCAAGTCGCATCCGAAGTCGACTCCACATGCGACTTGGGTCGCAACGGTCGGATTTTAATCGAACGTTGGCGCATTAAATGCGCGCCACCTACTCACTAACGTTCGGATTCCCTCCAAAATTATAAATAGCATTCATGGTGAACGAGGGAAGTAGCTGAGAATCATTAAGTGAGCATAACTCATATCCATAAAGAGCTTCAAAGAGATCAAATCACTCAAGGAGGAAGAATTGTGCTTCAAGTTGCAAGAGCTACATTCAGAAACTTCAAAGTCATCATCTACAAGTTCTTCCCTGCGCTAAATCGTTTCTACACACCTGTAAAGTGTAGTTTACTTTTATTGTTTACTTGTTTGTGTTGAACTTGATTTAGCTTGCGTAGCTAAGATCAAGAGGTAGCAAAGTAGTGTGTGATTGGAGTGTGACTCATCACCTACTTGTGCTAAGTGTTTGATGCCCCCTAGAGCTAGAATCTAGAAGAGAGCAAGAGGCTCTGGTTGTATATGCCTCCTAGAGCTAGAATCTAGAAGAGAGCAAGAGGCTCTAGTTGTTGATGCCCCCTAGAGCTAGAATCTAGAAGAGAGCAAGAGGCTCTAGTTGTATTCGCGGAATACAATAGTGGAACCCAAGTCACAAGGAGTGTGAGCTTGGAAGAGTGGAGTAGGGAGGTTGCCCGAACCACTATAAAATCCTTGTCTACTTGCTTTTATTTCTGCTCTCTTTATTACTTTGATTTCCATTCAGTTTCTTCATTCAAGGGGATTAATTCTACAAGGGGTTAAGTTTTTAAGTTACCAAAGAAATTTTTAAGAACCCAATTCACCCCTCCCCTCTTGGGTTTTGCCATCTATTCGGGACCCAACATTTAGTACTTTCATAAAAATGTTCTAAAAAAAGACAAATGACTCTTGCTTGTTCCCAATCCACGGTATTTGGAGGCCCTTGAGATAAGAACTCTTTGTCTTCACTTGCATATAGTTGAAAAATGTTCTTGAATTTCAAAGATGTTTGTAACATAAAAAAGGTAGAATTCCATCGAGTTGCAACATCTAAGCATAAAGTGCCCTTGAAAGAGAGATTGCAACTCTCAACCACTCTTTGAAAATGTTCTTGTCTACCAACAGAACTTCTTACATACTTCACAGCATTGTGAATACGATTGATGGATGCATTTATTTCACTTATCTAATCTCTTACAATTAGGTTAATTATATGTGTTGCACAACAAACATGAAAATTTTCTCCATCTCCTAACAAACGACCCTTTAGATCTAATTTATATTTAAGACTTCTCACAACCACATCATTGGATGAAGCATTGTCAACAGAGATAGTACAAACCTTCTTTATTTTCCACTCATCCAAGCATGCTTCTATACAATGTGCAATAGCATAACCAGTATGCGGCGATGGAAGAATATAAAAATTAAGAATTCATTTTTGCAACTTCCAATTTGTGTCTATGTAGTGTGCAGTGAGACATAAGTATCCAATATTTTGAATTGATGTCTATAAATCTGTAGTCAAGCATATAGTTTGGACTTCTGTCTTAAACATATTCATTAACTTGTCCTTCTCTGCTTTATATAGTTGAAAACAATCTTTCACTAAGGTTGTTCTCGAGAAAAGCTCAAATGATGGTTGCAATACTTGACAGAAATCTTTAAATCCCTCCTTCTCTACAAACTTAAATGGCAACTCATCAATAATAATCATTCGCACAAGTGCTTTTCTATATAACTTTTGGTCAAATTTCCAAGGAGTCACTATCGCCGAACCATCTGATGGTGTGGAGAAAGACAATACTGGTTGCTTTTTGTCTTTATTTTTTCCTTTGTTATAAAGACATCGCTTCAAGTGCCTTAAAAGTGTGCTAGTACCCATGGCACTCGGACACTTGAGTTTTTTCTTACACAATTTACATTTACCAAATTCAAGTTTTCCATTCACAACTACTTTTTCAAAATCTTGCCATACTACTGAAGTGGTTTTATATTCTCTCTTAACTTGATTTTCACTAGATTTTGCATCTGATGGTGATGGCACTATCAAGTCTATTATGTTTAAATCGACATTCCGCTTTGTGTTTACTTCCATATTCATATCAGTATCCATGCTCATGAAACACCTAGTATAAAAGCCCACATCTGAATGGGTTCAAAATTATTTATAAATAATCCCATACATAAATAGTATAAAAGCCTTATGCCTAAGCCACGTTTTTAGGGTGTCCCTACATTCAAGATATAATGGAATTTTTAAATTTCCTTTCCTACCCAAGATTATACATGTAATTTTTACAGATAATATATCCCAACATCATTTAAATACATTATATAGCAATTTGGGGCAAAAATATTAAAGCTTTCAACTCTGAAAATTTTGAATTCATGCATAGGATTCAATTTTTCATATTCCATATACATTATTCGGCTCCCAAAATGAAGATTTACATGAATCTACGAAAACCCCCATGATTTCTACCCATTTTAGGAAGAAATTTCAAAACCCTAAGTCACCCTAGCCACAAATCCGAATTTCCATCCCATTTTCTATAATTCCTTTCTTCATTTTTATACACCTACTCATATTCAACAAAAGCCCCATGATTTTTTCCATGCTTGGAAAGAAAATTTCAAAAATAAACAAAAACCCATCTTCCTTACCTCCGGCCGGTGATGGGTTGGACGACGGCAACGGCTAGAGTCGGCGACAGTGTGAACGGCGGCTCCTCCCCTCCCTTCTCCTTCCTTCTCTTCTCCTTCCTTCTCTTCTTCTCTTTCTCTTTCTCTTCTTCTCCTTCTCTTTCTTTGTTTTCCGTTTACGTTTTTTCTCCCTTGCCTCTCTGACTTTGTTCACGCGATGGAGAGAAAAGGGGTTAGCCCACTTCAGGTAGTCCGCACGTACACACGTGCGGCTACCCCTCATATATTTTTAAATTTTTTTTTAAATATCCATATTAACTATATGTTATAAATCACTTAAATTAAACCATTTGACTGATATATATTAAATCAATTAACCACCTATATATTAATATTAAAAAAAAACATGTATAATTTATAAAAAATTATATAAATTACACTGGGTTTGGACCGGGTCGGGTTTTTGGTTTCGGGTTTTTACTGGTCAGATTGAAATCAGGTCTATTTTGAAAAAATCTAAAAAATAAAACCCATTTTTGGTTTTAGCACCGGGTCGGGTCGGGCGGGTTCGAATCAATCCGGTACAAAGTTTCACCCCTAATTCTACTTTTATGTAATTTTTACACATTATTTGTAGGCATCTAACTTATTTATTAGTTAACTTTATTCTTTTATTCTTCATCATTACCTTTGTAATACTTCATTTTTTTCTTTGGGCAAAAGTTTCATCACTTCCAAAAGCATTCATAATTTCATTTTTTTATCCATGATGATAGATGGAAATATATTTCTATATTGCATTAACTATTGTAAAAATTTATAAATTTTTTATCTCTTTGGATATCAATTTTATTTATAAATGTGTAAAATTAATGTAATAAGGTAGTTTAATATAATATCAATTTTATAGTTAAATTTTCAATATGCAAATCAACTAAAAAAATTTTATATTCATAAAATTGTGCAATTGCAATTGCTAATAATGTATCATTTGAAAAATTCTATTCGTTTTTTTAAGTATCATTCGTTAGGAGTTATGAATATATAAATTTACCAATATATAATTAATTAAATATACTTACACAACCAAGACCTCATGAATATGTCATGTCATGGCAATATTTGAAATCCACTTAAAATAAGTTATCAGATTGTATAATGAAATAAAATGTTGTTTAATTTCTTTGGCCATTGGCCATATCTGTATGTTGGGTCATTAGTCACCTTGTTCAGCAATTTATACTTTTTTAAGGATTTTCTTATCCCATTTATGGGGACCCTCATTATTGTTGTTGCTTATGGATATAACAAATTCTATGATATTAGTGCCTCCCATTTGCATGACTCATCTCGTGTCTCCTTTATTCATGAATTCTCATTACGTAACTCAAATCTACACTTTTCTCCAATAAATATATCATGTATTAGATGATATCTTTGTTTTTGGATATATCTTATATTTCATTCCTACTACAGGTTCATCCTATTCTAATATATGTCTCTCATAAGGGCTACTTATTAATCGACAAACCTTTACCTCTAATGACATGTTCACTTCTTGGTGGTCTCAGTTCTCTAAATATGTCTTCATTTTCGGATGAGTTAAATTTATAAATGTCTGATGAAGTTCTAAATGTGGTGGGAGGCATTGTAGAAAGACATAGAACAACTATTATCTTAGGCAGGGCACTAGCCTTAGCACAAGAGCAGGAGAATGCACAGAATCAGGAGTTCACTAATCATGATCTAGCACTACAACATGAGCTATTTATGTACTCATCGATACGTGGTGGAGATAGAAGATGCATTTCCTATGTACTCATGAGCACATTTGCATTCAACCAGCTATGTAATATAGTGAAGAGCAAATGCCTACTACAAGCAACTATAAATTTGATAGTTAATGATCAAATGGTCATGTTCTTGACTCTAGCGCATAATGTTAGAAATCATGTAATAGGTATATACTTCTATAGGTCAGGTGAAAGTGTGCATCGCCATTTTCATAGGTGTCTGTATGCAATTCTCCAGCTCTATGAAGACTGCGTACTCAATCCTAGTACGAAGAACCATCCAAAGATTACCTTAGATCCATCTCTGTTTCCTTATTTTCAGGTATTCTTGTTTTGCACTAGTGACTTCCCTACTTTGTAATTTCTTGTTATACTAATTGTACACATAGTTGCTAGGATTGCATTGGCGCAACTAATGGCACGCATATCCCTGTTTACCTCCCAATGAGAATGCACTGGCATTTAGGAATATACATGGAAATCCAACTCAAAATGTCTTGGCTGCATGTGACTTCAATATAAAATTCACGTGTATATTGGCTAGGTGGGAAGGCAGTGCACACGATGCGCGCATGCTGCAATCATCACTTGACTTGCCCACCAATCGATTTAGTATCCCATGAAGTACTTATTTGTCCTTCCACCTTCCTAACAAATCCTCGTATAACACCTATATATAATAACATTGGCAATCACTTGTCATAGGACATTACTATCTAGCAGATGCCGGATATGCACATGTGCCGGAGTTTATGGCACTATATAAAGGGGTTTCATACCAATTAGTAACTTCGGTAATGGCAGGAATCCCCAAAACTATCAAGAGTTGTTTAATTTTAAACATGTGAGGTTACGCACAACTATCGAGCGAGTTTTCGCTATATAGAAGAAGAGATTTCCAGCACTTCAGGTGGCAACCTCATACCCATTTGGAGTGTAGGTGAACATAGTGATTGCTTATGTCATCCTACATAACTACATTACTAGTGTAGATGGACCTAACTTCCTCACGTTATTCAAGAAGAACCTATGCTAATTGAAGAAAATACAACAAGAATCAAGGTCGAGGAGGCTGATGAGCTGACCTCAAAGTTATAATTAGGGGGGGTGTCTCTAGAAGCTTGGAATGCATGAAAAGTCAAACGAGATGACATTGCGTACCAAATATGGGTGAATATGCCAATGTTGTAGGGTAGATATCAATATGAAATATTTATGTTTCAATTTACATTAGTTGTATTGTTATTGGTATGTTTGCATGTCTTAGATCTGACCTATATGAGGAACTTATTGTCAAAAACATGTTTCCCTATGAGCTATGTATATGGTAGTGATGCATTTTATCATGTTTGATGTGATTAGCTGCATAATGGATGTTCACGTGAAAGTTCTTATGTCATTTGGTTTCATATAGTTGGAATATAATGTCTTTTGCATAAACTAAGTGTGTAAACATGTGTTAATGTCCATGTAATAGGATATCAACATGAACCATGTCCGACATGTATTTGTGGGGCTTGGAGAACCATTGAACCCAGCTAATCTCCAATCCCTTCTAACAACAAGCACATTGCTAAGGAGAAGACAACAATAGACAAAGGTACAAGAAAGAAAGCTTGTTTAGATTTTCCTTCATAACTTACATATAGGAACTATAGAGGCAAAAAAATTTAAAGATGTGATAATCCAAGCTATTGCGTAGAAACTAAGTAATATTTTCTTGGTGATAATCACGGCTAGTAATGTGAAGAATAGAGTTCATGAAATGAGGAAAACCTATAGTATATACTGCACCATACTCAATAAAATAGACATGAGTTGGAAGCATGAGAATCGATTTGATGATCAGCAAGAGGCTTGGGAGGCACTGATTGAAGTATGAATATCATTACACATTCCACTTTCAATATGATACATGTAATTGTCTAACGGTCAAACAAGTACTGAGTCATGCCTTCTTTATCATTCATTTGCAATAAGATGATGGGTATAAAAGATTGAAGAAGCCTCAACATTTGAGTTATGATGACTTGGATGAGTTGTTTGGAGGTAACCATGCCACAGGAGAGTACATGTGCCCGGGGGATCACATTACACACCCCCATATGAAGAGACAGAGGAGGAAGAGTATGAAGATGATTTCACTATGGAGACCCCATAAAGAAAAGAGCCGGTCATTGAATCCTTAGAACATACCACCACCCCAATCTCATCTGGGACTCCAGTAGGACGTTCATTTCGTATCCATGGCCTACTTTGTGGTGCCAACTTTGGACAACCTCCAGTTATAACTTTCAAACACTCATGGCAAGAGGATCTTCAAAGTCTCCCTGACCTATTGCGTTTTATGGGCTTGTCTAGCGAACAAAGGAGAGCTGCTTTACTTCACTTTATCAGACATCCATTCCTTGCAAGCACGTTCTTTAATGGGGATGATAATGCACTGGCGGACTAGATTGAAAGTAGATGTCAAGGCCATTTTCCACCTTTATGAGATTGAGAGATGAAATGGATGAATGTTTTATTTTCTCAAACTTTTCTTAGATTTCTTTTTTGATAAAGAACTCTTCTTAGATTGACTTCATGTTGCAATGACCAACTAGTTAGACTACTAATAGATATTTGCAGTTAATGTTGTTCTTTATATGCCTGGAGTCTATCTTGATTATGTATGACCCATTTATATACTCTAGTCTTCATCATATCGTTTGTTATGTTATGAAACCATTACAAACTAATTTGAATGAATTTCTTCTTATGTTGTATGTCATGCTCGTGAACAAATTTTTGAAGTAAAAGATCGTGCGCATGTACGTTGTATTTGTTGGGCGTGTGCCTGGTATATACAGGACATGGCCTGAAGTGCAAGCTCAGGTTAATGGATTCAAGGAGCTTGTTACTAAGCCTTTAAAACCTATGTAGAAGCTAAAGTTGCGTGGACATCTTATATGCAGTAAAAAGGATGGAACCAAAAAGGTGATGAATACCTTATGTGATTGCCCAGAACTCATTGGGTCATCTGGCGCAACGTTCATCCATCTTTATTTTTGCAAGGCTTGTGGTAAACGACCTAGTGTGGGGAAAGTATGTATAGACATGTAAGACTAATATAAGTAATGTAGGATCGTAACAACTATATCAGTTTGGATTTCAATGAAGGAATGGAACAACTATGATCATCATCGCTGACATATTCATCTTGGTCTGCTAAATGTATTTGAATTGAAAGCACAATCGTGGCTGAACTATCGCTCTCTTCATTGAGTGAAATAATATGATTCAGTTGAACCAAACATGGCAAAATCATATATTCTACGAGAAATTTATACAAGGTGAGAATGCGCTGGTAAAGAGATGTAAAGGAGTTAATTACATAGTACCGAGATACGTTTCAAAAATGCATAACCTTTACAGAACACACTATTTTTCAAGTTATTGGAAATGACAATATATTGGGAGTAATTAAAAATAAACAATTATTTTAATTGTAGTTCAAAATTTTAATAGTTGAATATTTATTTAATAACTATTTTGTGAAATTAATAAATTAAACCAAGTAATGTAAGATAATTTTTTAATGACATTAAACAAGATTGTAGACATGTACACATGGGTTGGGCCTCAATACATACGAATAATTGGTTAGTATTTTAACTTAAAGATAAATAATTATTTTAACTGTAGTTCCAAGTTTTAATAATTGAATATTTATTTAATAACTATTTTGTGAAATTAATAGATTAAATCAATTAATCTAAGATATTTCAATGACATTAAACAAGGTCATAGACATGTATATAGGGGTTGGGCCTCAATACGTACGAATAATTGGCTAGTATTTTAACTTAAAGATAAATAATTATTTTAATTATAATTCAAAATGTTAATAATTAGATATTTATTTAATAACTATTTTGTGAAATTAATAGATTAAATTAGTTAATCTAAGATAATTTTTGATGACATTAATCAAGATCGTAGACATGTCCTCAGGGGTTAGGCCTCTTCAGTGTTTCCCACATTCGGCTATTTGGCATTAATTCCAACATCATCCCTTCGGCATTGTCGTGCCATTTCCACGCAATCATGCGCGCGATGCTAGAGCATTACCATCAATTCATGTTTCCTCTCCCAGGCCCAATTTCAAATGACCTTTGACCTCTCATTAATGACTTTGGACATTAATGTGTTGCTACACGTTCGAACGACTTATGCACGCAGTGAATCCCACACAGTGATTGATGTTTTTTGAGCCAAAACACATCAAAAAGTTTTACTATGAACCAAATGTACCCTATGTAAATCGGTTCAAGTTGGTGTGGGCTCGAGTTGAAACCGACCCTATTTACACCCCTAGATCGGACAAATTTTCTTAGTTGTGAAATATAGAATCGTTATATACCCTTTGGTAACGCTAACCAGTTTGTAACTCCATCAATGACCTCCAGGGTCTTAAATGGTCTAAGATAATGAGGGATTAATTTTCCCTTTACTCCAAAATTCATTACACTTCCAATATGCAAGACCTTTAGAAAAACTTTTTCTCCAACCACAAATCGCAAATTGCGTTGTTTCCATTAACATAATTTTTCTATCGATCTCCAATAAATTTTTTCTATCAATCTTGAGTGGCCACCACTCTCCTCTGGTCAGCTGCATTGCCACCAGTTCTAGTGCTAGTATCGTCTGCTCATCGACCTCTTCGTAGTACACCGTGGTGTAGCATTTCTTATCATACTAGGCTTGAACGGAGTCATATCAACGTTTGCTTGATGACTATTGTTATAAGCAAACTCTACCATTATCAAATGCATAAACCACGAGCCTTGTAAATCTAATGCACAAGCTCACAATAAGTCTTTTAGTATTTGGATGGTCCTCTCAGACTAGTCATTTATTTATAAATGATATGCAACACTTAGGCATAACTCCATACCGATAGTTGTTTGCAATTTTTGTCGAAATTCAGACAAAATCTTCCGTCTCTATCAAAGACAATGAATATTGGAATGCTATGAAGCCTGACAATCTCCCTTATTTACAACTCTATTATTTGCTCCATTAAATACGTCATTCGATAAAGTAGAAAATGCGCCAACTTAGTAAAGTGATCTACCATTAACCCTACTTCATCCATTTAGCTTTGCATTTTAGGTAATGCGGTCATGAAATCCATCATGATATATTCTCATTTCCACTCTAGTATCTCCAAAATTATAATAAGCCTCCGGATTTCTACTTTTTTGGTTTTACTCGTTGGCAAACTAGACACTAAGATACAAATCTTGCAATCTCTACTCACATTTCCTTCCACCAGTATCTTTGACTCAAATCTTTGTACATCTTTGTACTACCTAGATGAACAGAGAATCTCGACTGGTGAGCTTCTTGAAGGAGTTCTCTTTGAAATTTTTTTTCTTTTTTTGGAACCACTAATTTGTCTTGAAGCATTAATATACCATTACAGTATCATTAACTCAGTTAACTCGTAAAAATACCAAAATTTACAGGCCTCTTAACATGTTTTCATGTTCTTTGTTTTTTTTATCTCCATGTATGGGATAGCTCTAATATTATCCTTAAAGGCCTGAACTGAAAATCAAAGCTTTCAGCTAAATTTTTGTCCAATCCATTTAATTCTCCAGGATCTTTCCATATATTGAATAAAACTATCTCAATAAAGACTGAAAACTTGCATTATTACATTCAAATAATCACATTCATAGAGTTCTTACAACTATGCCCATCTAAATAAAAATGTATAAATTGTTTACATCCAAGTAGGAACATGCCATGTAATTAAAATTATAATGATTTTATCATCTTCTCTAAATTGCTCATTTCTTTAGACTTTTAGAATATCTTATTAATTATTTCTCGTGTTATCTCTTCCTGGAAGTACCCATCTTTAGGTTTGGGGACTATCTTAAGAATTTAGTGCCCTGAATCCATTAAGATACTTCTTTATCTCTAAAACTCAAATTTTTAAGCTGCACTTGGCTAATCTAGCCATTTTTTGAATGCAAAATGTCCAAATCCATAAGAAATGACCCATAGATCACTGAAAATGGACTTTTAGAGTTTAATTTACATCATTTCGAAAATGAATGCAACACAAGGTGCCACGTGTCCCCCTCACCTTTGCCAGTCTGGGCTTCTTGGTGGGCTGAGCTTGGGCTTCTTTATTTGGGCTTATGCCTGGGTTTTGAGCTTTAGCTCCTAAGCCATAGAATGTGCTAAATTGAGCTTGCCTTACCCCAGGCCCACCTCAATGGTTCTGGGCTCGCTAGCCACTAGGCTCATACTAGGTCCAGCCCATACCTTGAAAGTCTGTCCTAGAAATTTTATAGAATCTCCTTCCATATCCAAATTTATAGAAAACTATATAATAACATGTAATTTTTTGAAATCCATGCAAAATTGCAAATGTCCAAAAAGACAAAAAAGGAAATGAACTAATTTCTTCCCAAATATCAGTTTATATAAGATACATATTAATAATATATTAATATTATTTTCAAATATACCTAACTTAATTATCTTAATATCATCTTAAATGTATTAAAATTTCTTCTATCAATAATTTAGCTAATATATTTAATTTTAGGCTCTCTTAGCATAATATAACTTATATAATTATATATCTTAATTTATTTCATTTAGAAATAAAATCTACTTATGCCATTTATGATTTTCATATTGCCTAAAATTATCTTTTTGTTAATGAAATCTCCAAAATTATTGATAATGTCTCACATAATTAATTTAATGTAAATAATACATATCTAAAATAATTATATGACATCCATTCAACTCATGCAATTAAGCATATAATCTCTTGCATCATCTTAACATGAATAATGAAATTACATAAAAATCATGAATAATCACAAGATAAATCTTTATTAAATCATGTCATAATTAAAGGCTAAAAGAGACAAAGTCCTCTTCCCTTTAAGAAGAAAATAAATGAATCAGATCATCTATTCTTTCTTAATGAAGAAACGACCAACCATAATCCAATTCTGTTTCCTTTTTAAATTTTGAAATGCAAATTAGAGGGTCCCATAGAACTAAAAAAAGGAAAAATACATAATTTACTCATTAAATAAGACTCAATCTTAAAATCTTTTTATCAGAGACTAACACCTTAACTACTTGAGCATCTTAGACTGTTAAATTAAATACTTATAACATTTCATATAACTTAACCTATTCGACCTAAGTGGGCTTATTTGGGCTTAGCCCATTAACATTCCACTTAATTTTGGCCCATTGTTTGATCAAATGGTCAATGATTAATGGTTACTATGGCATAACAGTTAACACCTCATCATTTGACTAGTCAACTTATTACTTTATTCTAAAGTATTATAGTTCCCCCCACAAAAGTTTCATCCTTTAAACTTATATCTTATTATGAGGTAAAAATAAATTAAGACATATTTCTCGAATATTTTTCTCAAGTTTCCATGTTGCATCTCTTTTACTGTGGTTACTCTACTATACCAAAATGTGCTTGATTTTTCTGCCTTTCAACTCTTTTGTCTTACGTTAAGAATTCATACTAGTTACTTCAAATGTGTTAGATCCCCCTCTACATGATATTGCTTAACTTCTAGTACATGTCTCCGATGAGATAAATATTTCTTTAGTTGGGAGATATGAAAAATATTATATACCCTTGTCGGTTTGCAACTTCACCAATGACCTCCAAGATTTCAAATGGTCCAAGATAACGGAGACTTAATTTTCATTTTGCTCCAAATCTCATTACATATCGAGTAGGTGAGACCTTTAGGAAAAGCTTTTTCTCAATTGTAAATTGCAAATCGCATCGTTTTTCATCAGCAAATTTTTTTGTTGATCTTGAGTGGCCACTAGTCTCCTCCTAATCAATTGTGTTACCTTGTTAGCTTGTTCAACCAATTCTGGTGCTACTATCTTCTGCTCACCGATCTCTTCCTAGTACACCGGGATACGACATTTCTTACCATATAAGGCTTTGAATAGAGCCATACAAATGCTTGTTTAGTCAGTAGGAACATGTCATGCAACTAAGATTATAACAAATTTACCATATTCTCTTAATTGCTCTTTTCTTTAAGTCTTTAAAACATCTTATAAATCATTTCTCATTTTAGCTCCTCCTAGAAGTATCCATCTTTAGGTTTAAGGAATGCCCAAAGGATTTATTGCTCTAAATCTATTAAGATACTCATCTATCCCCAAAAGTTAATTTTTTAAAACTCAATTTGGCTAATTTACGTCTTTGATTGAACTTAGAATGTTCAAATTTATAGAAAATGACATTTAGATCACTCGAAATGACCTTTGGGTCTCAATTTACATTATTTTAAAAATGGACGCACCACAAGGTACAATGTGTTCTCCTCACCTTTGTTAGGGTGGGCTTCCTAGTGGATCGAGCTTGGGCTTCATCGCATGGGCTTCTTTGTTTGATCTTGCGCTTGGGTTTTAGGCTTTAGCTCTTAAGCCTTAGAATGGGCTAAACCGGGCTTGCCCCAAGCCCATTGCAATAGTTCTGGGCTCGCCAGTTGTTGGGCTTAGACTAGGTCCAACCCAATCCCTCAAAGCTTGTCCTAAATTCTGAAAATTTACAGAATTTCCTACCATATCTGATTTTACAGAAAACTATGACAACATATAATTTTCAGAAAACTACCATGCAAAATTACAAATTGTTGGTCCCGAGTTAATGGCAAAACCCAAGAGGGGAGGGGTGAATTGGGTATTTAAAAATTTATAACTTAAACAAAAACTTAACTCCGGATTAATCCAGTCCCCTTAATGAAGAAACGAATTGAAAAGCAATATAATGTAGAGAGCAGATAAATAAATCAAACACACAAGATTTTTATAGTGGTTCGGGCAACCTCCCTACTCCACTCTTCCAAGCTCACACTCCTTGTGACTTGGGTTCCACTATTGTATTCTCTCAATACAATTAGAGTCACTGCTCTCTTCTAGATTCTAGCTCTAGGGGGCGTATAACACACTGCTCAAGTAGGTGATGAGTCTCACTCCAATCACACACTACTTAGCATACACTTGATCCTAGTTCCTCAAACTAGATCAAGTTCAATCACAAATAAATGAAACAACAAATAAATTTACACTTTACAGATGTGTAGCAACAATTAGGCGCAGAGAAGAACTTGAAGAGTTGGCTTTGAAGATTCTGAAATGAAGCTCTTGCAGTTTGAAATAGAGTTCTTCTTCTTTGAGTGACTTGATCTCTTTTGAGCTCTTGAATGTAGTAGTTAAGCACACTTAATAATTTCAGCTACTTCCCTCGTCCACCATGAATGCTATTTATAATTTTGGAGGGAATCCGAACGTTAGAGGGTAGGTGGCGCGCATTTAATGCGCCAACGTTCGAATAAATTCCGACCGTTGTGACCTAAGTCGCATGTGGAGTCGACTTGGCCTGCGACTTGGCTTCCAAGTCGCACCTGGAGTCGACCTCGTGTGCGACTCTAGTTCTTCAGAGTTCCAAGTCCGAGTCTGGGTCAACTTGGCCTTCAGTCTTCAACTCAAGTCGATCCTGGAGTCGACTTGGGTTGCGACTTGGCTTGGTCTTTTGCAAAAACACCTTGATCTTCTTGAACTGGCTTGAACTTCATAAAATTGGTCTTCATGATGGGTAGAGCTTCATTTGGAACAAGCTTGAAGATTAGTCTTTGGACTTGATAGACTTGATTTGAACTTTGAATATGAATCTTAGCTTTTGATCTTCAAGAAACTTCAGTTGCTTTTTGAGAATGAACTTTGCATCCTATTTGGATTTGATAAAGTCCAAATGGATCCTTGGAATAAACTTGAAACTTCAATCTTCAAGTCTGAACTCCTTAAGTCGAAGTTGGAGTCGACCTCGTCTGCGACTTCGCCCAAGTCGCACCTGGAGTCGACGTCGCCTGCGACTTCGTTATGTCCGTTTCCACTTTTTCAATTCTGGATACTTCAAGTCGATGCTGGAGTTGACTTCGTCTGCGACTTGATTTCCTAAGTCGCGCCTGGAGTCAACTTGGCCTGCGACTTCACTTGCTTGTTTTTTATTTTCAAAGCTATCTACCTTTTGCCATTTGAAGTCGCTTGTGAAGTCGACTTAGGTATCGACTTCACCCCAAGTTGAAGTCCAAGTCGACTTGGTAATCGACTTGACTTCTTTGTTTTCCTTAAACACTTGGCAAACTCATTAGTACACTATATATACTCAAATTAGTCTTTGTTTAATCATCAAAACTTATGCTTTGTTCAATTTGTTTTGTTTGGAACATTGTTTCCAACACAAATGTCCAAAAAGATACAAAAAATAGGCTGCGAACTACTTTTTTCTGAAAATGATACTTTATATAAGATACATATTGATAATATATTAATATTATTTTCATATATATGTTACTTAATTCTCTTAATATCATCTTGAATGCATTAGAAATTCTAACGTATTTAATTTTAGGCTCTCCGAGCATAATATAACTTACATAATTATACATGTTAATTTATTTCACTTAGAAATAAATGATAACAATGTCATTTATGCTTTTTATCTTGCCTAAAATTATCTTTCTATTAATAAAATCTTCAAAATTATTGATAATTTCTTACAGAATTAATTTAATATAAATAATAAAAATCTAGAATAATTATATGGCATTCATTTAACTCATGCAATTAAGCATATAATCTCTTGCATCATCTCAGTATGAATAATGAAATTGCATAAACATCATGAATAATCATATGATGAATCTTCATTAAATCATTCCATAATTAAAGGCTAAAAAAGGCAAAGTTCTTTTATTTTAAAGAAGAAAATAAAACTAAATGCTTCAATGGATCGGATAGTCTCTGTTTTTCCCTCCAATAGTAGCATTTATTTTCTTCTTCTCCCATATCCTTCCACCAACTCCCCCTACGGAGAAACGACCGCCCATAAAACTCTAAAAGGAAAAATATATTATTTACTCATTAATTAAGACTTCATCTTGAGACTTTTTGTACTAGAGACCAATACATTAACCACTTAAGCATCTTAAGTTGTTGTATTAAATACTTATAATATTTTATATATAACTCGACTTATTTGACCTAAGTGGGCTTAATTGGCCGTAGGCTATTAACATTCTACTTACTTTTGGCCTATTGCTGAATCAAATGGTCGATAATTAATAGTTAATATGCCACATTAGTGAACACATCATCATTTAATTGGTCAACTTATTACTTTATTCTAAATTATTATAAATACATTTGAGAGTTAAAATGCTACTGCTAAAATTTAAAAATTATATTACATATTAAGACTTCCAAGTTGAGGAAGTGGATAAAAACAAATATTTATATAACGGATAATAAGGGATTTATAAAGATGGTTTTTTTTCTTTTCCCATAAGATCTTTGATATCTAGAACATAATAGCGGTCACTTATATATAATTATGATGCTAACAATTAAATATTTTAAGAACTTTTACATACCACATATTCAGTTCTACTTCGGTGTAGTTTGAATATTATGACTTATTTCAAAAGGAGAAGGGCAAATTGGTTATACAATTTTAATAAATTATAAACTCATTTAAAATCAAATCCCCTTAAATGAGCAAATGCTAGGAGATAAAATTCAATGCAAGAAGAGAGTGAAAAAACACAACAATCAAGCCACAAAATATGCACTACATATAGTGGTTTGGGACAACATCTTTACTTTACCTTTCTAAGCATACACTTTTATGACTTGGGTTTTATTATGTATGACCAAATGCAAACTAGAGCCAATGCTCTCTTTTAAATTTCAGCTTTTGAAAGCTTTTTAAACTAGGGCGAGACACTCCAAACCAATAATTTTATTGCCTATAATTGGACTTGGTCTCCAACACTAATTCAAGGCAATAGAAAATAACAAAAGCAAAAAAAAAATCTACACTTTATAAATATGTAGCCAATTAACTACGGAAAGCTTTAAACAATGTTGAAGAACATGTTGAACTTGAAAGCTCTTGTAGTTGTAGCATTTAAAGCTTCAAAAATAATTAGGAGCACTTGAATTGCTTGAATGTGGAAGATGAAAGCTCAATAAATGCTTTAACTAACCCCTCAAAATTTTTTTTGTATTATTTTATAGTTTTAAGGAAGATAGAGCCATTATTGTTGTGGTTGGCATATATTTATGTTGACATACTTGATATACAATTAACAAATGTCCAATAAATAAAATTATTTTAATATATAATGAGTGGATAAATGTGCCAAATATATGAATTTAAATATTCATATATGATTGTTATAAATGAAATAAAAATTCATATATGACCAAGTCTTATACATGTTATATGTTATAATATGTGGTGTATACTCTCACCACCTATTGTGCTATACATGACTAGAAGTTATGATAACTTTCACATAAGTTATAATAATTTTCACAAGTCTTAAACCATTACTATAGTGGTTATTATGAAATTGATGATTATAAAAGATAGTGGTTCGAAGTACAAGGGGGGCAAAAAATATACACTAAAACTAAGTTCATATTCTAATAAAAAAATTTCTGAAATTTCTTTCATCTTGAAGAAATTGTCATACATCGTAGAGAAGACTGTTGATTAAATTGTTGCATTTTCATTATATAAAATTTATTTTGAGTCCGCATAAGTTCCCAAATATCAATAGAAGAGGAGATACCCAAGTGTTTTTTTAGAAAAGATGAGATAGTAAATCTCATTGATTTTTTCATCTATAGTTGAATACTCCAACATTTATATTTTTTGACCTTTACAACTCAAGTCACATATGAAGTTAACTTGAGATATGACTTCATCCTCAAATCTCAACTAGAGTTGATTTGGGTGTGATTTTTCCATCAATGCATCCTCTATCATCCTTCAGTCTTTTACTCTCAATCCAAGTTGCATATGAAGTTAGCTTGGGGCCAAATTTTACCCGTGCTGCATTTAAAGTTGACTTCGAGCATGACTTCGCTTTGAAACTCATCCTTAAAAATAGTATATCTACACTTGTCCATGAAAAGTTTCATGTTGAATGGATTTAGCTTAAGAATTCACTTAAGTGGCATGTGAAGTCGATGTTAGATACAACTTCACTTGTGTATAAGATTCTAAAATAATGTTTATCATAGTACACCTGAAAGTTAATCATGAAGTCAACTGGACCTTCAACTTCATCCAAGTTGCATGTGAAGTCAATTTAGTATCTGACTTCACTTCCTTGAACTCATTTAAATTCTACATCTAACAATGCATTCTAAGTTGCTAGCGAGTCAACTAGGGTTTTGATTTCACTAAAGTCGCATTCTAAGTCAACTTGAGGCACGATTTTACTTGTCATGTAAATTTTTTTAAAATCACTCTATTTGGCACTACGCCTGGAAGTCTCATGTCGAGTTTTCTTCACTTCTGATTTAACCCAAATCATAGGTAGAGTCAACTATTGGTGCAACTTCTAGAAAACTATGTCAAAATTTAACCATCCACTGAAGTTATTGTATCAACATCCAATGTATCATTATCAGTGATGTCAATATCAAAACACATCTCAAATATCACAAAAGATATAAAAATCAATACTTGAAATCTCATGCCAACTCAAGTACAATCACTTTTTGTGCCTTAATGTCTCGAATATGCAATCAGAGCCTCAACATCTCTTATTACCTAGTGTTATTATAGCACTCATTACAAAACTTTGATCATTTTTGTTTATAATTATTATATGTTCAGAAGTATTTTTTATTAACATTTTATTTTTTGGAAAGTGAGTTCAATTTCTATAGTAGTTAGAAAATTTATCTTATATAAGTTTATTGTTGAGTTCAGAAAGTCAATTGATATTGTAATTATTTGTTAGATTGAGATAGTAAAATTCATGGTTATAGTCATATAGAGAGTGCAATAAGTATTTGAGATTTGGAGCGAATTGATATATGTTATGTGTGTGCTTCAAATATATGTAATTGTTTTTAGCTTTTGCGAATCACATTTATTTACACTTAATTTCTATTTTCGAAAAAAGTTTAATCCCATAATTTACTTCTCTTCTTAAGTGCCTAGCCATGTATTGAGACTAATATTTTATACCTAAATATTTTTTAAGTATTGATTGAAGAGATTTTAAAAGCCAATTGACTTTGGAATCTATAGGTCCCTTTGGCAACATTACTAAGTGGGAAGCAAACTCTTCCATCTATCTCCTTACGCACTTTTTAAAAATAATTTGACATCTTAATTATATAACTATATAACTTTTTCTATTTTTATGGTTTTATTTTAATCATTTTTTATATAACTACATTATTTATTTCTACTTTATGCTTATCATATTACATCATTTGTACACTTCTCAAAATATATTTTCTTTTCAACCTTCCCACCCACTTACTACTACCTACATTATCAAAGCGCTTATGCTTTCTAACAGTTTTACATTTGAAGTTAGTGCCTTTGCATGTTGAAAATTCTTTGCGCTCGTTATCCCTTAATCACATTAGACACGTTCAATGCAATTAACATGTGGTAAAAGTCTTGTATATCGACTAATTAATTGCTTTTTGCATTTTCAAAAATAGAATTTCTTCTAATCAAATTGGAGAACTCACAACCCTATTTGATCAAAATGGAGAATGAAGGGTTCTTTCTAATCAAAACAATATACTTCCCAATTGAAAATGGTATGTTGCCAATCGAGTCAACTATGTTACCTTACGAGGATCAGATCTTAGTAAGACCTAGTCCATCATCCTATTAGGATTTGATTTATAGATGCATATAACTTTTCAAGTTAGTTATCAACCCCATAACTTGAAAACATGATTTAGGCTTAGTTTGGTCGGATAGTGTCCTTGTTATCTCATCAATTTTTGAATGTATCTAGAAAATGATAAAAATTTTCGATTTCCAAGTAGGCTTACAAATTAGATCACGATCAAGTGCTTTTTGGATCATCTCAGGCATTGTGACATGCATTATGATTGGTATTCATCCCCATAATACAATATTTCGAGCTTCCTTAATACAAAGAGTTTACTTGTTACTAATAACTAATACAGTCGGGCCCCCATTCTTCTTTAGATCCCTTGTTTCACTTCGATAGTATCATAGATCAGAATCAATGCAAAGGAAATGAATGCATGTCATACTATACTATTAAATAAGTGGAATAGATAGAACATAATGTGGATCATACAACATTACTTATTCTTGCCGTTGGATTTTACGCCAAAGTAATAAGAATTAGTCCTAAGATTTGATAGAAAAACTTCAATCATTTCAATTTCTTTGAAAAGGGGAAAAGAGATATAATATTTACCCCTAAAAATGAAATCAAATCGTCCATGAATCTTAACGACCAAGATTCAATGATTGACGCGTGAAGGAGCTATAGAATAACTATAATCTCACAAAAAGATTCCTATATTTATGAATGAATTGAATAAATAATTCATTTTAAATAAGTGATATCTTGCTCAGACCAATCAATAAAAAGAAAAATTTTTGGTGCAAAAGTTTTTGAAAAGAGACAAAGACATGTTTGGGAAGTGATAAAACTTGTAGATGGAGAGTTTTTGGTATAAAAGTTTTTGAATGTGAAGAAAATGATGTGATATAGTCGGGGTAATGATGAGGAGTAAAAAAAAAATAAAATTAAAATAGGTGAGTTAGTTGTATGGGTAATTATGTAAAAAAGATTAGAAAGTACGGTAGTTGTATAGGACAAAATAAAAAAATGATTAAAAATAGAGTAATTATGAAAAGTAAAAGGTTTTAGCTTAATATTTTTTCTCATTGCTAAATACACCCAAAATGATGTGACGTGATAGAGGTAGTGATGATGAGTAAGGAAAATAAATTTAACATAGATTGATTGATTTGTATGAGTTATTATGTAAAAATGATTAAAAGTAGAATAGTTGTATTAGAAAATATAAAAAATAATTATGAAGAGTAAAAAGATTTATATTGAAAATTTTGATTTGGAAAGTTTTAATTGTAGCCCAACACTCCATCAATTTGTTTGTCCTAAAAGTACTTTCATTCACTATTTTGTAAGCAAGTTCCCATGTAGACCATGCTACACTACAAAATTTTTAGATGTAGTTTTTCTACTTTTGCTTCATGTAGTCAAACGAAGTCTTATAGGGTCTGTTTGGCATGGATTAAAAGTTTTTGACAAATTTTGTGCGTTAAAAAAAGTCAACCGTAAATTGATCTGTCACCAGTGCGTGCATTAAACGCATGATGAATGTACGGTTGGTGAAAATGGGAACTCCGCATGCTGTCGCCGATTCCAGGCCGAACATGCGCAACTACTCTCGCCTTAACCCGAGGAAAGCTCCTTCTGCAACCGTACGGCCAGCAGTAGCATTTGACGCCGGTCCGTGAAATGACGGGTTTTTGCATTTACGCCCCTGGCATGAAAAGTTTTGCGAAAAAAACTTGAGTTTTGCTCGTTGCCAAGGATAGATAGTGTGAAAACCATATAGCTCTGCATTTTTTGAAAAAGCTTGGATTATAAACTTTTACATTACATGTTTATTCCGGTTTTTTCACATATTTTAATCAAAATTTTTGGTAGAAATTAAAAAGAAGGCTAAACAATAACCGAAAGTAGCTAAAATTTCACGCTTTTAAATTGCAAAATGTGCCACCAAATGAGCCCTTAGTCATATATAAGTTTGCTATTTATGCTATTTATACATGATAAGCACCAATTAAGGAATTGCCCCATCAGCAACCCATGCAAGTGATCCAGATGATGACATTCAGCTATTCGGGGTTCAATAAGAAGCCCACGTCCAAGTCCGGTGTATGGAGCAAGCTCCCTAACTTATCTCAAGTGGAAAGTACTAAAGTATCCCACTTTTAAAATATTTGGCATATTCTATCCATTCCACAATTTTGCAGTAAAAGCTACATTAAGCTTTATAAGGATAAGCTCAAAATTGGTGTTTACGGCTCAAAGTGCAAATTTGTGTTAACTTTACCACTGGTCCAATGGGCCCTTAAGCCCACGAGAAGAAAAACAACGTAGGCAGGGCCAAGCCCAAGGTCGGGAGAATGAGAGGGGCATTTCCGTCAGTTACTACTGCCGCTCTCTCGCCGTTGATTGAAAGCCCGGCGCTCGTTCGCTCGCTCGGAAAATCCCCCCATTTTCATTTTTCTCGTCTCTCTCGCTTCTCAAAATACCTTCAAATTCTCCTGTAAACCCGAATCGCTTCTTCATTCCATTCCATTCCCTCCCATTTTCGGATTTCTACGCGAGCGAAGCAGCTCTCCATCTCGATCTAGTCTCGGTCCCGACGGATCGGAACCGTCGGATCTGGTCCCATGCACCGCTGATTCTGTCGCCGGCCATGGGTATCTTGTTTACGCGCATGCTCTCATCTATATTCGGCAACAAAGAGGCGCGAATTCTTGTTCTCGGTCTCGACAATGCCGGCAAAACCACAATTCTATGTATCTTCTCTTATCCTTCTTCCCAACCACCCCCCTCTCCCCATCTCTTTATATATACATACATTCTGTTACCGTAATTCGATTTTTGTGTTTTTGAGCAATGGTGATTTATGGGGTTCAATCAATTAAGGACTTAATTTCCATTTATTTATGTTTTCTTTTCTCTTCTTTTCCTTTTTTTTTTTTTTTTTTTTGGCCAGATCGCCTTCAGATGGGAGAAGTAGTGTCAACAATTCCAAGTGGGTATTTTGTTTTTAAGCTTCTCAATTTTGGATTTTATAGCTGGATTTGAATTAATAGGCATGTTAATTTTTCTGTTTGTGGTTGCAGCCATTGGGTTCAATGTGGAAACTGTACAGTACAACAACATCAAGTTTCAAGTGTGGGATCTAGGTGGGTGATCTTCTTCTTTCTTCCTGTTTCTTTACTACATTTTTCTGCGGAAATCATTGGATGCATTTGAATAAATGCCCATGCCGATATGTTCACTCTTCCCACGATGGGTATGGCTACTAGTTAGCCTTCTAGGCTTTACTCAGTGGGATTAAATGCACCTGATTTGTTCCGATGTTAAGTTATTTTGGACCTTGAATTGTGAATTCAGACGAGGGATAGAGCTTTATTTTGTTGCTTGTTGCATTTTTTGTTGTTTGGATTCGTTTTTGTCCATTTGGACTTACCTGCATTGTGGTCAGATTCATGGTTAGTCACTGTTGTTGGATTGAGAACATGCTGATAAACACCTTCCCTGTTTGCATACACTTTCCCTGTATATGGTTGTTCACTAACAATAGAAGAACAAATAAGATCTAATCCCTGTTTAAAATCGCTATGTTGAAATGTGTGGGGATAGGGAGGAATCCGTTCCATTGGATCATGGCCCAAGCAATGTTGTGCATGTTCATAACTCTTCCTGTTTTTCCCACTGTGACTTAGACTTCTTTTGAATGCTTTAAGCTGAAGGCATATATCTAGGACTATGTGGGCTATGAGGCATCTTACTATGTTGTGTTGAACAAATTAGGCTTTTTTTTAGTAATATCCTGTCATTTAAAAACTTGTACTGAAGGTGTATTTCATGTTCTTCAGATATCCTGTCTCACTTCCAATCTTTTTGTCATTTTGACAAATTGTTATAATGTCTTTCATGTTTATATTCAGGAATCTGAAAGATATTGTCAAGCGTTGTCCTTTCTTTGCATTGTGTCATGTAACTTATGTCAGGTGCTAACAGATAATTAATCAGTGTTGGTTAAGAATGCATAAAAGCCAAGTTGATAGTAAGGTCCATGGGTTATCTTGTTATATGTCTGTTTGGGAAGTGAAAAAAACTTTTGGATGAAAAGTTTTTGGTGTAAAAGTTTTTAAATCGATAGAAAATGATGTGATATGGTAGATGTAATGATGAGGAGTAAAGGGAATAAAGTTAAAATAGATAGGTTAGTTGTATAGGTAATTGTGTAAAAATGATTGAAAAGTAGGGTAGTTTGTATAGGAAGATGTGAATAAATAATTAAAAAATAGGGTAGTTGCAGAGAGTAAAAAGTTTTAAAATGAAAATGTTCAGGTGAAATGTTTTACTTATTGCCAAACACCACCTTAACATATGCACCTAAGATGCAGACTTGTAGTGCAGTAGCTTTCCAAGGTGGTTTGTAATTCACATTTTTTAACCGCGAGTCTGCTAAGTGGATTTTAAGATAGACTCTGTTACAGCTTGGTACTCAGGGAATTTGTGTCGATTTAAATTATTATATTCTTCGTATCATTGGTCATTTCTGAATCATGCAAACTTCATAACAGCTTACAGTTCTGTAGCATTCTTTTTACGTATATTTTTTCTGTTTATATTCGTCCACCAGTTTTGACATGAATCTTTGCTGTTTATGAAACAGGAGGGCAGACAAGCATCAGGTAACAATTGTAACTTATACTTTAGTTTTCTTCTTTTACTGATAGCTGGCATTCCTAAATGCTGAAGTTGTTTTCTTTTGAGTTTACTCTTTCGAGTAATGTGGATCCATTGGACTTAAATATTGAATGTTAGAATTTGTTAATTCGAAAGTCTTTCTTTGTGATTATTTAGGATTATATTTAATATTTAAGTAATTTTATTATTTTATCCTTATAATACAGACATTAAATTTATTTTATTTTATATAATATGCCAGTTGCTTTAACTAGGCATGTGCTTGTGTGCCTTGCACCTAGGCTCGAAGGCCCTTTGTGCCTTGAAGAACTGCGGCAAAACTGATGGTAATTGTGGACATAAGCTTAAAACAATAGATGGAAAGAGGGTAGGAACTGGTTGGCTTTTCCTGCCTGTCCAAACAAGAGAGGAGGAGAGGGTGTTGAGTGATTGGCAATTGTTTGTTGGGGTTGTAAGCTCAAGATTTGTGGGGATGAGGGATGTGCAAGTTTATGGAATTTCATCCAACAGCTGGAATGCAACTCGCATTTCCAGAATGTATGGATTTACCAGTTGGATGGATATGAATGGCTGTATGCTACAAATACACACGTATCTCTCCATTCTCAAAACCTTATATAGCACAGTTAAGCTCTTACTTGGTGTAACTAGAATGCCTATGTAAATATCAATCGTCTCTTCTAAGAAAGAAAATTATTTTGTGCTTGAATTTAATCTACTCTCAAAGGTTATCAAATTTTCATTTTTTTAATTTCTTAAGTAATGTATTTATTGAAGTTAAATCATATACCATAGGAAAGTCTAAAATGACATCACCCTTGTTATTAGTGAAATATTTTATTAAGATATATTTGTATGCCAAGGAAAATTGAATGGATCAGATTTTTGTAATCTAACTTGCAGACATATGATGTTGTGGTACATTCTGGTATGCAGGAGAAAAAAAGGTACAGATGGCTGAGATTTTCAGGAGCTTTCTGATACTCTATCCTTCTTCTCATATGTACCAATTATCATTTTTTGTACTCTAGATGTTAATTTCTGTAAAACATCTGAATGATGTAAAATAACTTTTGGAAGTAATAATTGTAAAATTGTAATTAGTTATTACCTAGAAGTGACGTGCTGCATCGAAGCCTAGGTGTAGCGAGAAATAGGCAAGAGTTGCTAGGGTGTCTCTCTAGAAGTGACTTGCCACAATAACATCTAGTTGTTGTGAATAGTGGCTAAAGTTTTTCACATCGGTCTGAATGTGATTGGGTGAATAAGGTAGTCTCAAAACACAAGGTCTGCTGTGTCATAAGGAATGTTGGGACTCTTTTAAGAAAAAAGTATAAAATCAGTGGATACTATGAGAAGAGAGAGAATTAATGTAGCTTGTCTTCCAGAAACTAAATGGAAAGGAGCTAAGGTTAGAGAAATGAATGAGTATAAATCATGTTATATAGGAAAGAATGAAAATGGAAACAGTATAGGATAATGGTAGAAAATAAATTTGAAGATAAAGTTGTGGATGTTATTAGAGTGAACGATAAAATTAGTCAATTAAAAATTTGTTTTAGGTGAAGACATGATAGTTGTGGTTGGTGTTTATGCACCATAAGTAGGATTGGGTGATAAAATTAAGAAATTTTGGGATGATATAGATAGTCTAGTGCAAAGGATAGCAAACAAAGAATAGATTCAAGGAGAAGATTTAAATGGACATGTAGAAATAGAGATTGTGGGTTATGAGAGAATTCATCTAGGTTTCAATTTTAGAATATGAGATGAAATAGGGGACGCCATTATAGATTTTTTTATGGCATATAATTTAGTTATAGCAAACACCTTAGTCCATAAAAAAGACAAACATTTGATAACCTTTAAGTGGGGACCTAATTCTGAAAAAATAGATTTCTTCTTTCTAAAAAGATCAGATAGATTCCTATGTGTTAATTGTAAGGTTATCTTAGGCAAGAATTTGAACATGCAACATAGGTTGTTAGTATATACGTAGAGAGATGATAAAACCTAGAAGCAGCATAATTTAAAAAATGAAACGATGAAATTTGATGAGTGCTGACATAGAATTTTTAATAAAAATGATAGAAGGAAAAAGAGATGTGAAGGAAATTGAAGTGGAATCAATATAGAATGGAATCGTAGAACACATTAAGGGTGTTTTTGGGAAGTGATAAAATTTTTGATGTAAATATTTTCAAAATAGGAGAAAATGATGTGATATGGAGGTGATGATAAAGAGTAAAAAGAATAAAGTTAAAATTGATAGGCTAAATGTATGAGTAGTTGTGTAAAAATGATTGAAAAGTAGGATGATTTTATAAGAAGTGAAGAAATAATTAAAAAATAGGGTTGTTACGGAGACTGAAAAGTTTTAATTTGTGAAGTTTCTGATGTAAACAAACATCCATTGAAATGGTTAGACAAAGTATTCTAGGTGTATATAAAAATGTTAAATCCATACTAGGGAAAGTTAGTGATGGAACAATGATGTTTAAAGGGATATAAATGACAAATGTGAGAAGAAGTTTAAAGAATGGAACAGTAATAAAAACAATAAAATCTACATCAATACAAATTATAAACTTTACTAAAATGTTTATAATCTAAGCTAAAACACAAAGCTTATGATAACTTATATAACAGATTAGAAATTAGACGAGGGAAAAATAATAAGTCAAATGTAAAAGAATATAAAATAGCATATATTTTCCAAAGCTTCAAGCCTTTGATGTAAAGGAAGCTCAAAGAAAAATTGAGAAAAGGAAAAACATTACGCCTATATAATATCTCACTTGAGGTGTGGAAATACCCAAGAGATATAGGTATAAATTTGTTAAGAAAATTCTTAAATAAGATTATAAGAACAAAGTTTTTATTTTTTATTTTTTTGATGTTAGATTATAAGGATAAAGTTGATGTCAAATGAATGGAGAAAATTATTATAGTGCTAAACTATAAAAACAAGAGAGATTTAAAAGTGTGTAGATTATTGGAATGAAACTCTAGTGACTCATGTAATGAAGTTGTGAGAAAGAGTTTTTGAATAAAGACTAAGGCAATAAGCAAATTTTCTTTGAAAATCAATTTGGTTTTATGCTTGGACGATCAAATCTTCTTGTTTAGACAATTATTTCAGGGAACCTGATCCTGTGCAGTGCAAATACCAATTTTTTATATATTTGTTTTGAAACGTTTTTTTTACAAAATTGTTAATGTAGGTGTATTTAACATGCGTATCAATTTTTATCATTTTCGGAGATTTTTAGATATTTATTTTGGATTTTTAAAAATCAGTGACATTTTTAATAATTTAATTTTTTTCTAATTTAATTTAACGGTGCTAGAAATGAAACGAATTATGAATATATATATACGATACCCGCTTCTATGAAATCCCTTTTCTATGTAACCGCCTCTATTTTTAGTGTCTTAATGGTTGATGAAAAATTCACTCTATCTATTGTGTTAAACATCATTTATGGTATTTTGAAAACTCTTTTATTTGTCTAATATCACTGTGCATGAGTCTCATTGAAAATAATGTAATAAAATGGTTTGATGTTAAATATCAATTTTAAAATTGTATTTTTAACATCTAAAACGTTTAAAATAATATTTTTACATGGATAAATGATTCTATAAAGTATTATTACATTCTAACATATTTGTAAATGGATCAAAGTGTTTTTCATAATTTACGCATGAATATATATATTTTTTAGCAAATGTGGCCCATAAACATACTTGATTGCGATGAGGACCATGAATGGAGATATGAGAGATTTTTTAATTGCAATATATTTGCATCAAGTCTTGGCCTTAAGTTATTAGTTTTTCACTTTAATTGTAGATGAACTTATTTGATATTTATAGAAAAAAGTAGCTTGGTGAATGTTATTGACAGACGATATAGTCCTAATAGAGGAAACAAGAGAAGTAAACTTGAAATTAAATAAGTGGAAAGATGCTTTAGAATTTAATGATTTTAAAATTAGTTGAAGAAAAACTGAATATATAAATTACTATTTTTAATAATAGTGAATATTTAAATGTGGAACAATTAAGATTTCAAACCAAGGATTACCAAAAAATGATCACTTTTGGTATTTAGGATTAATAGTTCAAGAAATGGAGAAATCAAGAAAAATTATAAATATATGAAGGGGGTGTTTGTTTACACCTAAAACATTTCAAACTAGACTTTTCATTTTTCACAACTACCATATTTTGGGTGTGTTTGGTTGGAGGTAAAACTTTTGATGAAAAGTTTCTAAAGTAGAAGTTGTCAAATCAATAGAAAGTGATGTGATATAATAGGAATAATGATGAGGAGTAAAGAGAATAAAGTTAAAATAGATAGGTTAGTTGTATGGGTAGTTGTGTAGAAATGATTGAAAAGTAGGGTAGTTTGTATAGAAAAATGTGAAAAAATAATTAAAAAATAGAGTAATTATGGAGAGTGAAAAGTTTTAGATTGAAAAGTTTTAGTTGACACTTTTTTACCCTAAACAAACACACCCTTTTTAAATTATCTTTTGACTTCTTCCTATACAATTATCTTACTTATCAATCGTTTCTACACAATTTCCCATGCATCTAATCTATATATTTTAACTTTATTTTCTTTATTCCTCGTCATTACCATTATCATATTACATCATTTTTTTTTTCATTTCAAAAATTTTTATACTAAAAAGTTTTCATTGAAAGTTTTATCACTTCCTAAACACACTCTAAGCAGGATGGAAGAAATAACTTAGGGCTTTTGCTGTTGTCAACTTCTGATTAAATTAAAAGGAAAACTTTGTAAGACAACACTTAGACCAACTGTGCTATGAGGTAGAACATTGGTAGTTAAAGAACAATTATGTATATATAAATATATGTAATGAATATTAGCAAAAATGAGAATATTAAGATGGATGAGTGGTAAAACAAGAAAAAAATTAAATTAGAAAGAAAGTAGTTCGAGATAATCTAAAGGTGAAACTAATAGGAAATGAAATGAGGGAAAACAAACTTAGGTAGTTTGGACATGTTAAATAGAGGGCTGAAATGACATCGATTAGGAGAGTTTAGTTTATTTAAATAGAAGACAGTAATAAAATAAGAGGAAGACCCAAAATAGTGAACAAAAGTAACGAAAAAAAATAAGAAGTTGAGATTATTGAAAACATAGTTCTTGATCATAAAGAATGATGCAACAAGATTTGTGTAGTTGAATCTAAATAGGGAGGAAATAGCTTATGATGATGATGAGTAATTAGTTATTCATGCTTGATTTCATGCACCTGGGTGCAAAAAACCTATTTTTACATTTTGAATTACGAAAATGTCATTGATTTTAAAAAGTCCAAAAAATATCTGCAAATCTTCAAAAATGGTAAAACTTGATACGCATGTTAAATACATATAGATTAATAGTTGTAGAAAAAAATTCAAAAAATATTAAAAAATAGGTTTTTGCCTGGGTGCACTGAATCTTAGTGCACCCAGGTGCACTAGATAATGATCCTTAGTTATTTAGTTTAGATGTCTGATCATAAAATTTTGAATAGTCTTTTTTTTTTTTCATGTAAAAATTTCGAAGTCTTCTTTATTCATATTATGCCTTATCTAACTGATTGATAACTTAACAATTTCTTAAAATAAATCTGTTTTCTTAATAATTTATTTTCTAATACAACATCAGTGTCTAATTAACTTTTTTCCATATCACTTGACAAATGCTAACAGCCTGTATATCATTTACCATGCACTAAGTAGTAGCATATCTTTGTTTATTTCAGTTGTCCTATCCATACATTGAATACTTATATTATTCCATATTATAATTTTTATTTTCAATGAGCAGTCTTCTCGGCTTCTCCTTTTGTTGTATATGTATTTTTTCAACATAACGCAACCTTCTGTTTGTATTCCTGCATTCCTCCTCCAATCTCCCTCCCACCACCGACCCCTTCCAATCCCCTGCTGGATTTTTCATGCAGGGTCTATGTGCAATTTCTTTCAAAACTATTGTAATCCCAGAAGGTTGAATCAAAGCTTCCTGCGGATTTTGTTGAGAATTCAGTACAGGTCAACCTTGTGAAGGTTCTGATGGGCGGTATCTAATAGGAGACAGTGGGAAGCAGTTCAACCTGAAAATTTTCTGTTTGAAATCGCACGATTTTAGATTCTGCAAATGCGTTGTTCGATTTGGCCTAGACATTTGCAGAATAGGTGTAGCATCTTGCTGACTTCCAAATCAAAATAGTTTTATACTTTTTGACTCACTTTTGTGCTGCCATTTTCCAAGTCTTCATTCTGCAATTCCAATTAGTTAGGAAAGAACTTGATGATGATAACAATAAATGATTACCTTAAGGATTGTTGGTGCAAGAAGTAGATTAAAAAACTAAAAGGCAGGTGATGGTTAATCACTACTCCCATTAGAAATGAGACAACTCACCGGGATGGGCAGTTCAACATTAACTTGGTTATAGATGTTGGTTATAGGGCAATTGTAGGAAAATTGAGAACATTGTCCAGATTACTAGCAAGAAAAAGGAAAAATGCCATTGGTAATGGACATATTTGGGTTGGGGAAATTCCACAGTGATAAAAAAACAGTTCTATAGTTAAGGGAAACTTGAATCATTGCTTTTTGTGCAATGACTGACAGCTAAACTGTTTATGCATGAGCTTATAGTTTAAGGGCTTTGAGAGGGTAAAGGAAGCTTAAGATACTTTATTGGAGGTTGTATGACAGGATTTTATGACCATGATTTCAGTTATTGATCTCAATTGGCTGTGACACATTCCACACAGTGATGGAGATTTCTCCCATCGGTTTCCTAGATAATTTTTTGACCCTTCATCTGATGCCTAGCTGAAATTTTAGTACCATCATTAGTATCTGATAGGAAATATTACTCATTAATGAAGCATTCATTCTAGTTCTGATTTAGTGAGTTTCTGTATAAATTCTACAGAATTTTGAGGCATCATCCTGTTTTCTCTGAACTGGGTCCACAAGGATTCTTATGATGCAGTGGCTGCTGCCTGTTGTTAGTTTTTATTCTTCCATTCACTTGCTGTACTATTTTTTTTCTTAAACTTATACATTTTGCCATGGCATTTCACTGGATTTGGAAATTTGCATCAAGTCTTGTAACCGCTAAATATATATATATATATATAATTTTCTTGGCAGGCCATACTGGAGGTGTTATTTCCCAAATACTCAAGCTATCATATATGTTGTTGATTCTAGTGATACGGATAGACTAGTTATAGCCAAAGATGAATTTCATGCCATTTTGGAGGTATGCGTTTCTTGGTTATTCTCTTTAAAGGGATGGAAATTATATTGATTTCTCAGGACCAAGTTGTTGGCCAGGGGAACCACTGAATGAAGTGATTTTTTATTTTTTTTTGGGTATGGATAGTGGATTTCAATAACACATAATGAGCCTATGCAGAATATCTTTTGGCAATTAATTTTCCAATATTTCTTATTCAGAAGAGTTCCACAAAATCTGTTTTTAAGTTGGGAAGTTCACTTGGTTGCACATGGAGATGGCAGAAGAAGTAATGCTATTATGCAATTGGATTTGGTACTATTATCAGCTGGAGCTTCTCTAATGGAAGTACTTATAATTATTTGGTGATGAAGTGAAGGGCAAGTGTGCTCTTTCCATTTCATTCTTTAGTTAAATGAGATGAAGGCAAACATAAAGCGTGCTCAAACACAGCCATTGTTTCCGTTTCTTTCGCTTGGAATATATCTACCAACTAGCATGTGATTTCTATGGACATTAAGAATCATGAGGAGGCATTTTGTACTAATCATGCAGCCACTAGCCAGGTCCACCTTAGACTCTTCCAGCAAGAGAAGACCGGTTGATGTACTTTGCTTGCCTTTTCTTACGCGGGCTGTGCTGACTTGCAACTAGCTGCACTGTGCAACTGGTTTTCTTTTTTATTTAAATTTTTTTAATCTAAATCCCCCTTAGAATATTCATCTCTATATGTTTATTCATAATTTCAAACATCACATGTTAAAAACTCATAGCAGTTGTATAATCACTCTGTAATGATTTTATGTTTTTAGAATATATGAATTCCCAATTAAAATAATTTTTGCATCTTGCATAAATACATAAGAATGGATAAGTTAAAGGGTTTAGATTTTAAAATATATTTTTAAAGGGAAATTCCCAAACATACCTACAAAATTTCACCTTAAGTCCTAGTATATCCATGCATTTTCAATAATTCCTCTCATACCCAAATATTTTCCTTTTAATTCCTGTAGTACCAATGGCCGTTGGCTCCGTCAGTTACATTGAATTTTTTTTTTTTTTTTTCCTTTACACCATTTTCTAAATTCTGAAATTATTCATCACCATCTCTCCCATCTCTGATGGTGAACAGAACCACTGGTTGCCATTTCCAATCCGATCCCGGTAGTCCTCATCTGAGGATCCAGTCCATCCATTCAACAAGGAACAAGAAAGTTGCACTGTTTTCTGCATTCGCAGTTTCAATGGAAACACAGCTCCTCGCTGTTGCTGATTGCTGCTGCATCCATTTTTGGCTCTGACAGCCCTCTGGCAAGCAACAAATAGAAGATCGATCATCTCCATTAAATTCCAGCACCCCTCCATCGCTCATCTTTCTCAATCTCTGTAGCCATGAAATCCAATAAAAACTTAGCATGGCAGCGACACGTCACCATGATGATCAGAGTTCCAGCAGCAAACTCCTTGCTGGTTCTCCATCCAACGGTAGATGCAATCTAGCCATGGGCCAGCAGCAATGCACCCATCAGTAGTAACCAGCTCCCTAATCAATGGCAACTACATTAGATCTGATTACAGCAGATGCCCCTTTTAAATTAGGTGTTGATTCGCAACTTTACAACCACAATCCACCTACAAAAATCCACCTTATTGTCCAACAGCATCTTCAAATCTGTTTGTTAGCAGCAACCTAGCAAGGCAGCCATACTGTTTGCCACTGATTATTGCAGTTGCCAGCAAAGTTGCAGTTGCTGGCAAAGTTGCAGCAAGCCAAACATGACCAAGGCACCACTCCTCAAATCTGAAAAGCATGCCAATTCCAGCAGACATGGCCGCAATGGCAACAAGCTCAAGGCAGTGTCTCCATGAAATCGGCAATTGTCTCCAGCAGTTAAAATTTAGGCCAATCCCCATTCTTCAAATCCAGTGGCACACGTATAACCCTAGCATCCACCAATCTGTGTTCCTCTGGTGCAAATTCTGGCATCCCTCCGACAAGCAGCAAATAGATTTGGCTGGTTTTCATAGAGAACAAGGGTGCACATGAGGGAATGTTCGTGCCGGCTTCGGGAGAGTTGAAAATGGGTTGAAAAGATTGAGGGTCAATTAGTCATTTGATCCTGCACATAATGGCACTTGCAGCTCCTATTGGCTTGGGTATGGGAGGAATTTTGTGGAAAATATATGGGTATGTGAGAAATTCTTGGAAATGCATTGGTATATTAGGAATTATGGTCAAAATTAATGGGTATATTTGGAAACTGTCCTTTTTTTAAAAATAAAAAGCAACCAATGGTATATACCTTACTGTTCAACCTGGTTGCGTATTGAGCATGTTCCTGCTTATATATGGAGATACAACTCAGAATTTCATTTCACTATCCAGCTGAGATTGTGAGGATATTAAGGGGGACAATAATATATGTTGGAGGTTCACAGCTTTCTTGTGGAAACTATTAGTTGGATTCCACATGTCATGAGTTAAAGATGCTTAGATATTTTCTCTTTTTGGCAAACTGGAACCTTGGTCTTTTGGCTACTTTTAATTAAATGCATAGCTATTTATTTCCATTATTTATAATCTTACTTCAGTTTGGGATATTTTGAGTCATCCCATTCTTGGTCAGGCTGCTCTTGTCAATCACCTGAATCACAGTCTATTGATCCCAAACATATGTTTTGGACATTTCATGAGGGTTCTTTCGATCTCCTTGATTTTTGGAACCTCCTAGTTCATCATTCCAAGCTGATCAGTGTTCGAGACTCCTTTCCAATGCTTGGACTCTGATGGTCTGAAATACTGAATACTCTTTCTTTGCTAATTGCTATCCAAGTTATATAGTGTTCCAATACTTGGACTCTGATGGACTGAAATACTGAATACTCATTTTTTGCAATACAATTTTATATGGAAATTCACAATGCTCAGACTCTGTCACTCTGATGGACTGAAATACTCAATACTCTCTTGTTGCTACCAGCCCCCATGCACAGCTACACACGCAAAAACACTATAATGACCTGCTTTCATGAATAGTAATTTTTTCTTTGTTAATAATTCTGTTATTTTCATGAGTGTATATTTGAGCTTTCCTTATAAAGCTGATGATTTACTTTTCTTTTCTATCAGGAGGAAGAACTGAAAGGTGCAGTCGTCCTCATTTATGCAAACAAGCAGGTTGCCGCTGTTGTCTGCTTAATCATTTCCTTGCCATCCAAGCGATTAGATATTACTTCCTGAAGAGTTTATACACTAAGAGAATTTTATTATGCTTGTCTTCTGTCTCAAACTCTTTGAAACATTGCTGGAGAACTGTTGGAAGTGGAATTAATTTTATTGTCTGATAAAATTGATTCTTGACATGCAATTGCATAAGAATTTTTAACTTGCACTAAAGTTGGCTTGGCTCTCATCATTGCCATGATAGCCGATGTCTCTTCTTGAATTTGGTGTCATGCACTTCATTCTAGCTATGGACCATTACGCCTTAGGCCGTCAAATCTTTGTTAGTTCCACCTAGATTCTTTGTGGTTTCCTGCCATTTTGAACTCTTTATCTCCCTGAATAAGCTTTCTCCTCATGGGAAGTGTGGTTCTTGGTCTGTAATGGCATGACTAAATCATTAAGTCTTCCTGTGTCTTGTTAACCATAGTGCCACTTTCAGTTGTCCTAAGACATTCATTACCATGGAACCATTGTCCATAGTAATTCTTTGTTTATGCACGGATATTTCCTATTTTTGTTTGAACTTCTAGTTGATTTTTTTTTTTTTTTTTGTTTTGTTTTTGTTTTGTTTTTGTTGCTGTCCAACCAGAGTCCATGAGTAGTTTTTCCAGAAAGCTATTTTTTTCCCTTTCATTTATCATCTAAGCTGAGTTCCACTAATTGGATCAGATATATGCCCAGTTCTGCAATTCATCGAGATGTGTCTGCACATTATCAATTGCTCTGTATTGTGCAAGCATCTTGAGGTTTTACCAAGAATAAATGAATAAAATATAAAATTGTAATTTTCTTTTCTATTCTCATTGTTGGACGCTATAATGCAATTATATCAATTCTCAAGTTGGCTGTAAAGGAACAAGCCACAGTTTTGACTCATTGGTCTATGGTTCTTTTAAAGAATGCTGGAAGCCTCTGTTGTGGTCATCTTCGTCATTGTTGTCTTGATTTTCTCTTCTCCAGTAAACCATCAACGAGGGTTATTTCTCATGCATCCAATATGGCATTGGTTAAACATAATTACAAAATGGTGGCTGAACAGAACCATTTTCAACTTGTCCATTTGCTGTATGTGTTTATGCTTATAATATTTTAAACTTGTTTGGTTTTGGTTTGCCAATTATGTTATTATATCATTTTATGCCCTTATGCAGGATCTCCCTGGTGCTCTTGATGCTGCTGCAGTAACTGAGGCCTTAGAATTGCACAAGATAAAAAACCGTCAGTGGTCAATTTTCAAAACTTCTGCAATAAAAGGCGAAGGCCTCTTTGAAGGCTTGGACTGGTACGGTCAGTCTGCCCTTGAAGTTTGAACATTATTGTAACAACTGTTGTTGTTTTCGACCTCATTGTTAGTATATTTATGTATGTATTTTTGGTGCATTCACAGCTGAAATTTAATACCTATCATTTTTTGCACTAACATATGCTTTATCATTTTTCTATCATCATTGTTGTGTTTATTTTTGAGCTCGTGGTATGGTTAATGTACAATAAGTAACATTTAACTTTCAAAATGACAGTGTGTTATCTATGATGAATATGTTGTGAAATAAGAAAGCAAAAGATAATGACAATTAATTATGCTTTTTCAAAATGTGTCCTCTTTAAGTATATAAAATTTCATCTTAGCATGTGTTTGAGAACTTTACAAAGTTAACCATGTGAGTTTCAAACTTATGCAAAATGAAACCTATGGTTGACATTTCTGCTGCAGTTTACCAACAGAAAGTTTGCAAATTTTTCAAATTTTTCTAAAATGCTAAAAGTACCTTCACGATAGTTTATAAGGATGTTTTTCTTCATCTTTTAGTTGGAATCATTGCATATGATTCATTTTGCAAAGATTTGTAACTTATAAGGTCTATTTTGCAAAATGGCAAAACAGAAGCTAAAGCAGAATTTCATGTACATACAGGGTCCATTTTGCAAAAACCTCACAATTAGTCCAAATGATTTGATGAGGCCTCTTATTGCAAAGGTTTTCTGATCTATTTGTTCTCACCTTAAAACTGATTCAAGTACATGGTTTTGTTTAGTTATTTTAATATAATCAAATTAAAATTTACAACAAATAATATAATGTTTACAACAAAGCTGGATTTATACGCTCGTTGCGTGAAGTAATGCAATATTGTTTATTATTATGTATTCCTCCTTGTCTTTAGGCAGCAACTCATCCCTGGGTAAATCTTTTCTGTGGTTCGCATACAACATAATAGAAGGCATTGGAGTTTCATTTACATGGGTTTTCAGAAAATGGTTTTTAGATCTCTTTTCTCTAATGTGGATAGAGGAGGAAGGAAGGCAAATGTAGACAGAAGAAAGATTGCAATCAGGAAAGGAATAAAAACCCGAATCATTCAACATTTGCTATATTGATGGACTTGCCTTGGATTCACGGACTGTGTCTTCCTGAACCTCTTTTTCATTTCTTCACTTCAAAAGTATGAATATCCTCACACTATCTACCCTAGGACCACATGGAAACAACACTATTAAATTCAAAATGAGCCAAAGCCCCACTTTTAAGATTTTCAAAGAACCTCACTTGAGATTACCGAAATACTAAAATTTGCACTTCCATTATTTTTCTTATCAATTCTGGACTTACGTAATAGTAGCTCCCTACCATCTTATTTTTTCCCACTCCAGAAAGCTTATCTGCAATCATAGAAAAAGCCAACAAATTGTCAAGATCAATCACACTTTTCACTGATTGGAGGTTCCGCTACTACCAGTGAGAGTATAGTCACAACAACACTGTTCACAGACTGTCTTCTGTGTTTCAGGCTTTTGAAAGGCTTCTTACAAAACAGAATGGTCAAACAAGGACACCTATTGTCCACAGTGATCATTTATATTTTTCGTAGACCTATTTCAGTCCCAAAACTAAATATCCAGTGAGCATTTCACCAAACCCATCTTGATGTCATAACACCGCACATTTTTAATTTGCTTTCTCCTATCCAGGGCTTGGATCCATGTGGTGGACAGGCCTTTTTATGCTCTGAGGTGATCTCCTTTGTGGGAGATCCACCTTGTTTAAGCAGTATTCCAGAGTGATCAGCAGCCCTCTATGGTCCAAGGTCAATCTCCTGTATGTGTCCTGAAGAACTTAGCTGATGTACAGTGCCCCGAAGACCAAATGTTATTATCATCAAGATGTTGCTTATGTATTCAACTGAATGACAGACAAAAACAACACAGTATTTCTATGGTGGTTTAGCTTAATCTCTTTGCACTTGCTTCACTCTACAAGGTCTGCAATTGGGTTCCCAAAATCTGCATATTGTCCACTGTATTCTAGACTCTAGGAGGCTTCTCATGACAGAATCATTGAACAAGGACACTTCATTTTTCAACCCTACTCTTTTCTGGGTATGGAGCGTTCTCTTACGCCAAAAATGTAACAAATGAATAAAAAATTTATAAAAGAAAAAGCAACTCTTATTAGGCTGACTTGCATCTACAAATGTAAATGAAAAGTCTTAGTTTTGAAAAATTTCTTGGATAAGACAATTAAATCTTGTTTGAATGTGTTACATGATTGTAATTGAGAGTTCTCTCAAAAGAGGATGGTAAAAAAATTTCTTCAATGCCGTCAATCTCCTAGAAAAATAGCTGGAGGGCCCATGAAGTCATTTTAGATGTCGTACTGTCAGGAACATAGATACTATTAGAAGAGGAAAGGTTCTGTATTAAGCGGGCAATATCTGTTTGTGATTTCCCAATTGATCAGAAATTTCATTAGTCCATTGACGAGGCATGCTGAAATTCCAAAATATTTTGTTTCTTCTTTTGGGCAACTGACCATGACCATTTTATGAATAATGAAGTTCTTCAATTGATTCTTGGTTGCCCAGTTCTTCTCCCTGGCCAACTTATTAACTGTGCTTGACTTGTGGAGTGTGTTTCTTGATTCTTCAATCAACAGACCCTATCTTCGGTTGTCTACTTTCCATTCATTGGTTGACTTTCTCCTTTTTGTTGATTAATTCTCATATCTAGAACTCTAATTCTTAGCCGTGAAAACTTGTAATTTCTTATTGACTTTTCTTTTCAGTTAACTGACCTGCCTTAAAAAAGTTAATGAGCTTTTATATAGATTGAATTTTTGAGATCTCTGGAAAAAGTCCAGTGTTTATTTATGCAGATCTTTTGAGATCTGTTGTCTTAAATCACCCTTGGACCTTGTATTTAAACATTTTCTTTTTGTTACATGTCCTCTTTGATTCTTACTTTGATAGTATTCTTAAAATTTGATCACTTATTCAGTCAGAAAACCATTTTAAATATTTTTGATTATCCAACTTAAATGAAATCACTTGGCAGAATAGGTAGTTCCATAATCATTGAATGCGTGTTTAGGAATGTTCTTGAGCACTAGATGAAGTCTCTCAAATGTTGAACCGTAGAAGTAGTTGGGGGAGGCGCATTAGTAGATCTTGTCTATGGCATATCTTTTGTTGACCTTTTGATCCCATTCCATAACCCGATTAAAACAAAGGAGAAAATAAACTTTGGAGGAAGAAGCCCCAATTTGTAGCTTTGCTTTATTGCAAAGAGAAGGGGGCTTTGATGGGTGGTATTGATGAAGACATGGCTTCAATTGAAGGGAAGTAAGAACTAGTGAAAAAGTCATCTTTAGCAGACAAAAGCCTAGTTTTCTATCTTCTATCTCTTCTTCTTCTTTTGATCATGTCAGGATTGGAACTTGTTTTTTCTTTATTTTATTTCACCCTTTTTCTGCACTGATTTGGATGCCGCTAATGCAAGTTTAATTATGCATCAAAATTAACCCTTGGGGGTCAATAATCTAAAATTGCAATCTTCGAACAATAGGTTGGTTCAAAAGCTCAGTTCAACAAGTTCAAAACTTCAAATATGTCCTGAAGCACTGCTTGGTGACAGCTCTAGTTGATTTTCTCATACTCAAGAAGTACGTTGAAATGAATATTTTATGGTTATACTACAGGCTTTGGGGCTTTTTACAAATCCTTGTATAGGGTACGGCTGGTTAGGGAGATGACCCAAACCTTGCATTTTGCATGCACTCTCTAGACGATTTTGTGTTGGGCATGATATATTTTCATATGCATGAGAGATGCAGGTATAAATTAGTAAACAAGCTTTTAAAAAAATACAGTATCAATTTAAATAAGGATATATTCAAAATTAGCAAATTATCATGGAATTAAACTAATGGATCATACAATGAAGTTGTGGGAAAGAGTGGTTGAACAAAGACTAAAACGAGAAGCAAATGTCTTTGAAAATCAATTTAGTTTTATGCCAGGAAGATCAATCACTGAAGCTATCTTCTTATATAGAAAATATTTGAGAAGTGTAGAGAAAAAAATTACACTTGGTTTTTATTGATTTGAAAAAAGCATATGATAGGGTTCCAAAAAAATTAGTACAGAAGGTTATTAAAGATATATATGAAGAGATTATAATAAATGTGAAGACTATGAGTGGAGATATGAGTATTTTTCAATTGCAATAGGTTTGCAGTAAGGTGCAGTTTTAAGTCCTTACCATTTCATTTTAGGTATAGATGAGCTTAATAGACATTTACAAGAAAAATACCTCAGTGCATGTTATTTATGGATGATATAATCTAAATAGATAAACAAAAGAGGTAAATTGAAAATTAAACATGTGGAAAGATCCTATAAAATTTGATAGTTCCAGAACTAGTTGAACAAAAGTTGAATATATGGAATGCAATTTCAATAATAGCGAGCACCTTGATGAGGAGCCAATTAAGATTTCAAATCAAGTAGTACTAAGAAATAACCATTTCTAGTATTAGGATTAATAGTTCAAGAAAATGGAGAAATAGAGAAAGACATTATAAATAGAATCCAAGCAGGATAAAAGGAAAGGCGGAATTCTTTAGGCATTTTCTGTAACCATTGAGTTTCAAATTTCTAATTAAAAGAAAAATTTTATGAGATAGTGATTAAACCAGCTATGCTATTTGAGCCTATGAGGCAGAATGTTGGATACTTAAAAACAACATGCACAAAACGAGTGCAGTATAAATTAGAATGTTAAGGTGGATGAGTAGTAAAACAGGAAAAGATAAAATTAGAAATGAAGTAACTCAAGATAATCTAAAAGTGAAGCCAACAGGTGATAAAACGAGAGAAAGCAGACTAGGGTGGTTTCAGTATGTTAAATGGAGGCTTGAAACGACATTGGTTATTAGATTCGAGTTTATTCAAATAGAAGGTAGTTATAGAATGAGAGGAAGGTGAAAAAAACATGGATAGACCTAATTAAACAGGACATGAAGACATTACAGATTACCGAAACATAGTTTATGATTGTAAAGAAACAATGCAATAGGATCCATGCAACTGACCTGATGTAGGTGGGAAACAGCTGATGATAGTGATGATGATGTTGTTGTTGTTGTTGTTGTTGTCATCCCCACATGATTATTATTATATCAACCTTCTCAACTAGTTTATAGGGCAATAGACTATTAATCTTTTGCCCTTTACTGTCTTGTGGCTTGTGGACTGCACCAGTAGTGAGCTGGAGTGGCAGTCTTGCATCTCCTTTTATTGGGTGGAAGATATGGATAGACATAACTGAGTTATGAAGACAATAGTGAGAGGAAGACCTAAAAAACATGGATCAATGTAATTAAACAAAAAAATGGAGGCATTAAAGATTACTGAAAATATAGTTCATTATGGTAAAGAATGATGCAATTGGATTGATGCAATTGGATCCATGCAGCTGGCCTCATATTGGTGGGAAACAGCTGATGATAGTGATGATGATGATGTTGTTGTTGTCGTTGTTGTTGTCATCCCCACATGATTATTATTATATCAACCTTCTCAACTAGTTTACAGGGAAATTGATTATTAATCTTTAGCCCTTCACTCTCTTGAGGCTTGTGGACTGTACCCACAGTGCTTTTGTTTGCACCACTCTTCAGAGTCGTGGGGTGGAGTCATCACTGGACGAATCCATTTAGGTTCACTGCTGACCCTATAGATGGTATAAGTTTTGGTTCTGATGATAATGCTCCATGGCCTTAGCTTGGGCTGGTTGTATAGCTGTGTGAAAATTTTTCTTTCTTTTTGTTGCTGGCTGTTTTATATTTTTTAAATTTAAAATTTATTTCCATCGTTGGCACTTGGCGGCAGCTGCAATAGTCTGAACATCTTACAACATTTCCTCTTGTAACCAGCGGTGTCTGAACGATCTAGTCAATGGACTGGTTTGATTCAAATTGGTAAACTGGATAACATTTAAATTAAATAGGTAATAGTTTACAACTAAAAATACACCAATAATAATAATGCAAAATAAAAGCAATGAATTGCATAATCTTATTGCATAATTTAAATCTGAAATATTTTTGTCGGATTCTTTTTCAAGTTATAATTCTCTCTTAAATAAAAGAATAATATAAAATAAGCTTAGGGTTAAACTACTATAGATAAGTTTGGATAACTATTAAATGAGTTAACAACAACTAGAAAATATTTTCGAACAAATCAGCTTTAAAAATACCAGAGTGGTGCCATAAGAAATTGGATGAGATTCAGCAGGATTATAGATGTTTTTGCTTAAATCGGTCTGTCAAAATTTCAGTTAAATTGCCAGTTTAACCAGTTGATTGCTGTTTGAAAACTTGATCAAAACCGGCTGATATCAGACCGGAGGCAGCCCTGGTTCCCAGTTAAAACTGGTCAGACTAGCTGTTCCAATCCGGTCTTAATAACACTGCTTGTAACATGGTTATATCTTTCTATCATGATTCAAGCTTAAGCCGTCATCTTTCATTATATTTTTCCATGAAAGTATAAACAATAGAACTTGAATGATGAGTTGACCCCTCCTAATTGTTAACTACCACCTTTGCAGGCTGAGTAATACACTGAAATCTGGAGGTGGCTAATGCTCTGGAGAAGAGTGATGCAGTACCTCTTACGGTTTTGATGGAAGAGAGAATTTGCTTGATGAGATCCCGGCAGGGTATAGTAGCATTTTGCAGATTGAATTCAAAAATCACCTCCATCTTGTCATATTTTTGAGAACCAATTATTCAGCCAATTTAATGCTGCTTTTAACTGTAACATTCTGTTCAAAAGATTGGAAAGCTTTGTCATTTTCTTAGGCTAGAATGAATGTTGTCTATGCTGTCCCTTGTACTAGCATCCGAAAGACTGATGGTTGGGTGGTGCTGAATGATATGGTTTTGATTATATGTATATTTTCTAAATTGTCCAAATGGTGCTTTTGAATGGCAATTGGCAAGGCATGGGTTCCGATCATGACTGGACCAACAGTATAAAATAGATATATTGGTTGCTAGAATTGAATTATGGCTTTCTAAGCTCGACAGGCATCATCTGCACACAATTAGTGCCGTACCAACCTTGAGACCTTCTTCTCCAGTCCAAGTTTAAACTCCCTCCTCGGCTCCTCTGATGATATTAAGCTCTAGTTAAGTGGGCAATTCGCGTGTCTGGATGAGATGACATGATTGGTTGTAATAGCTGCAGTCGGCTTTTAAATTTATTCAGATTCATCCATAAATGATGATCGGCTTTGATAATAGTTGTACTGAAGTTTGTGTCTCTCGAAGTGAATTATAGATTAATGGGTTATGATTCTAAACAGCCTGTTATTTGAAGCACAACCAACCCATTTTTTTTATAATAATTTCAAAGATGAATTTCAAATATATACACTATTTTTGACCATATGCTGTATAAGGGGCATCTTAGACATTTCAAATGACTTTTAATTGTGCTTGATAGAATGGGTATAGACGAAAATTTGTACATAAGTGTCATATTTGAAACATTTGAAAATTTTAGACATTTCGAATGACTTTTAATTGTGCTTGCTAGAATGGGTACAAGCGAAATTTTGTACACAAGTGGTATATTTGAAGCATTTGAAATCTACTAGGTATATTTGAAATTAATGTCAAAAGTTGTGGAGAAATTTGAAATTAACCCTAAATTCAATGTTATAATAGGATTGAGACCACTAATTATACTTGTTATAAGGTATTGCATCATAATTCAAAAGGTTATGGGGTCATGATTCAAAGATTCAAAACAACTGGCTATTTTTGAATCATGACTCCCTGACTATTTTTGAATCGTGACTTAAGATTAATAATTTCAAGAAATCTTAGCGGCTTTTAGATTGAGGGGTGATTTTACACGGCTGGCGACCCATGCGTACCCCCAAAAAACTCATTTTTTTTATTTTTATTTTTATTTTATAAACATGCATAGCAAAGTGTATTTAACCTATAAATTAAAATTTACCATTTTTGGATCGTTTTAAGTATTTTCTCTTTTTAAATACAGTGACATTTTCGTAATTTTTTGACTTAGAAATTATGAAAAATGCCACTGTGTTTAAAAATAAAAAATATTTAAAAGTTTCTAAAAATGAAAAAACTTGATTTATTAGTTAACTATTCATAATTCTACATGTTTATAAAAAAAAATCAAAAAAATAAAAATTTTTTGGCCGGACTCATGGGGGCATCTATGCGCCTGGCAGCACCGGAACGCTCCTTTCTTAGATGATTGTTAACCAACGTTAACTAATTCTAGAAGAGACTTCAATGAATATTTGAATGAGCAACAAGAAGTTGTGGTGAAAAATTTTAGACGTTGTTTGATGAAAGACTGTAGTACAATTAATTTTGCTATATAGGATGTTAGTAAGGGAAAATATGACAGTAGTAGATATTATGAATAGAAGAAAAATTAATATAACATGTCTTCAGGAAATCAAGTGAGAAATGAGCAAAAACTAGAGAGGCACATGAGTTCAAATTATCATAGATAGACGAGGATGGAAATAGAAATATACTAGGGATGACGGTGAAAAATTATTATAGATAAAGTTGTAGATGTTAATATAGTGCATGATAAAATTATTCAAATAAAATTTGTACTAGGTGAAGAGGTCATATATATGATCAACATTTATGCAATAGGAGTAGGATTAGATGATAGAATTAAGAAATAATTTTGGAATGACATAGATAGTCTAGTGCAAAGGGTACACGACCACGAGAAGACGAGAAGATTGTAATCAGAGGTGATTTAAATGAATATATACAATGAAAAAATGTAGGATATAAGACAATTCGTGGACGTTTTGGATATGGAATAAAGAATAACAGGGAACGCCATTTTATATTTTGCTACGATATATGATTTAATTATAGCGAATATTTTATTTCAAAAAAAGAGAAACGGTTGAAAATCTTTAAGAGGGTGAACAATTTTGGTCAAATAAATTCTTTTGTCTAAGGTGAGAAATAAATTTCTTTCAAAACTTGCTTAGTTTTATGCTAGGAAGATTGACTAACAAAACCACTTCTTGTTTAGATAATTATTCAGGAGTATATAAAGAAGAAAAATAACCAACATATTATTTTTATGGATTTAGAAAAAACATATAATCAGGTTCTAAGAAAATTAATATGGTAACTAATGAAAAAGAAAGGAACTAACATAAGACTTTAGGTGAAATCGTGAGTTCCATAGTTAAAAGTATTACTTTCAAATTTCGAAGAATTTTTTTTTTTTTTTTTTTTGTAGGACGAGTTAACTATCAAACCCTAGTTTTATCGTTTATACTACAGAAGATAGATTAAAAAAAAAAAAACTTAGAAGATAAATTAACGAGCGAAGATTTGGGTAAATTCGCAATAAATAAGAATCCAAGATTTAGTTGTAGATTAGAAAGAGAAAGATGTGACATTATAATTAAAAAATAGTTAAAAGGGGACTTTCAGAATTTTAAAAAGAGTAAAGATAAAAGGGATTAAATTACAAATTTTAGGAAGAATAAAATCAAAGAGGCAAAATTACAAAGAGTGGAAATAAAATGTAGCTTTTAGAGGAAGTAAACTAAAGTGGTGGGATTACATAATTATTAATGTTATTTCTAGGACAGGTAAGCTAAGTATGGGAGATCACGTGAAAGTTAGGGAAGTGGACTAGGAGTGTTAACAGATCAGGTTGGACGGGTTGGAGCACAATCCTCATCTTAACATATTAAAAATATTTCAACCCTAATCCGTTTATCAACCTATCTAAAAAATCTCAACTCTAATATATTTATAACCCATTTAATAAACGGGTTGACTGGTTGTTAACGAGTTATACAATAAACAACTTGAAGGCCTAGACTTTGGCAGATGATGAACTCCCAGAGAGATGCGAGAAAGTACTTTCGAGGTAGGCGAAATGAAAATAGGGCAATAGTAGAAAAATAAAATTAAGGCAGCGGTATAAAAATAAAAATTGTATGGTGGAAGGAAGATTTAATGGGGAAAAATAAGCGAGGGGTTTACATTTGTATATATAAAATTTAATGTATTAAATGAGTTAAATGGGTTAAACAGGTTACTAAACGGGTTGACAGGTTATACAATCTCAATCATAATCCATTTATTTAATTAAATGGTTGAACGAGTTGAGTATCATATTCCATTTATTCAAAAATCCCAATCCAAAATCATTTATAAATAGGTTGGATGAACGAGTTGACAGGTTGGTCATGAACATTAACACTTTTAAGTGAGACCTATATAAATAAAGTTAGGATAACCCTAGAGATTCAAAGTGAGAGTTCTAGCAAGGAGACTAGGAGGAGGACTTCCAAAGGTAAGTAATATTGCTTAATTTTATTTTGTTAATTTAACTATAAATTAAAATATGTGAATATAATAGGGTGACAACCTATGGTCCGATACATATATTATATGGAATTTTATTGTTGGAAGATTTTGTGCATGGTTTTGGATGTTTATTAATATATGCATGGTCATATATATGGGAGTGTTTCAATACAACCAAATTACATTGAATTGCTAAACCCTCCATTACGTCCATCCAGGCGAGTGAATTTCTGGCCATCCATCATTCGGATGCGGTTTTGGACCCAACATATTTAAAAGAAAATAAATACGATACACCCTCCCTTTTACCTCCCAAACATGCCGTGGGGCAATTACTGATACTTACACATCACGAATTTCATTTCTGATCTCCCATTCGTCTATGAGAAATTCCTTATCCTCTCTCAAAGTTCTCTTCGCTGCATATGTGTCTGCTCATGATCAGCTGTCTACCCATCTTGTCTGGCATGGGTGGCGGATCATGGTTGATCCCCCCTTGGTTGGTGGAAATGTCTGCATCCCATTTATTGAAGACGGTCTTTTCCCGGTTCCAGAGCAGGCAAAATGCTCGGCTCGTTTCTTCTCCACAAAATGCTGCATTAATGGTGATGAGCTCGTCTTGTCAACTTCGCATTAGCCTTAACCCGATGTGAGGACCATCTCCTTATTGAGGGTATGTCTCTTTACCTTATTGAGTTTTCAGCTGCCATATTTAGTTATCCCTCGTCTTTTTTTCTCTCTGGTTGTCATCATGGTTGCCAAAGAGTTTTGTGGACAATAGTTTTGGTGACATTAATAACAGATGGGTTCAAGTTTTGCTATTTTTTCGGCCAGTTCAACCCCGTTTTGTAGGGAACTTGCTGGACAACGTGTCGAGATGGAAAGACAACATATATATAGAGATATATTCAGGTTCAGCAATGCTGCACCCGAATTCCCGTGCAGGTGCCCGTACCGTTAAATCCAGGCCGTCCGTTCTAGCATCACTAATCTAGGCCGTTGAAGGACTAAAGGTGCGTATACCGTGCGAGAGTTGTGAGGGCGTGCGTGTAGGAGTGAGTGCTGTAGCAGACGTGGGATAGCTGAGGAAGAAGGAATGACAAAGGAAGGGAGAGGGAGAGGGAACGGCGAGGGTGGAGAGGGAGAGAGAATGGGGAGACGAAAAAGAGAGGAAGGGAGAGGCGCGCCGGAATCACACCAAAGCTGTCGGAGCCACCATTGCTAGCCCCAGCGCTGCCGGAGCCATGACACGAGAAGAGGAAGTCGAGAAAGGAGGTTTTTTGAGCGGTGTGTAGATTGCTCGTGTTTGGCAAAGGAACAGAGGCAGAGAGAGGGAACGACGAGTGAAACAAGAGAAAGGGAGAGGGAACGGTGAGGTTTGGCAAGGGCATTCGGAAAGCTTTGACAGAGAGGGAGAGAGAATGACGAAGGAAAAGAGAGGAAGGGAGAGAGTTGCCGGAATCACCATTACGAGCACCAAGGCCGCCGGTGCCTCCATTGCCAGGACTAACGCTGCCGAAGGCATTGTTGCCGCACAAATGTTACCAGTGCAGTTGCACGAGAAGAAGACAGGAAGAGGAGGGAAGAAGTGTCGCCACCAACCGGGAAGTTAGTGTTGCCGGAGAAAAGGAACGAGAAGGCTGTCAGTGGTAAGGATCTCATTGTTTATTATTCCAAATCTTGATTTTTTCTATCATAAATCATCAAATCATGCAAATATGCAACTGTGATTTCAATTTCTGCTATATTAGAATTTAAGGATTAATGTTACTGCAAGTACTATATTTTTATGACTCCGTAATTAAGCGATTATTTAGTGATTTGTGATTATTACATTTTTTATGACCAAATGTTATTTGCTGTATCTCTATTATCTAGTGATTTTGTAGTTTAGAATGCTAATTTTGAATTCAACGTACTATAGTAATTTATAGTACAAATTAATGTGAGATTACACTATAATAGAGTGCTAATTAGTTTAGATGCTAATCTGTAATATATTGCACATTAACGTAAAGGGATTGGATTGGAAACATAAATAAACATGGAGAGATTGGAAATATAAATAAATTTACAAAAAGAGCATACTAATTCCATCTTAATCCCATTTATCCTTTTCATTCAAATTACAATAGCATGGTCTTTCCGGTAATTACCATAATAAGCATGTCAATAACAAAAATAATGCAAAATCAGCATGACAATTTCATTTGATAATAATGTTAATGTTAAATAAAGATATCATTAAATTTTTGAACTTTTGGAAAACTTATCAATACATTTACAATTAAGGAAATGATAGTGATGAGCATGCTATGTGCTACTATGAGCATGCTGAATTTCTATCATAATCTCATAAATGAAAATTTTAAAATTATGGATCTAAAAAACAATCCGAGTTGTCAATGGTATCGTAGCAACACATTTAGATAAGTAAATTGATGTGCAAGTAAAATGGTAGCATCATACTTAATCGGCGTCCTTTACTGATTTGTCTTGTACTCTTCAGGACAAATGTCAAAACAATACAATATGGTGAAGACACGAAGCAATGCTAGGCTAGAAAAGAATGCAGTTCCTAAACATCGAGAAGCAAGGCCGTCATGTAGTAATCAGCCCTTAAAGAAATAGAAAACTCAAGTTCATGAGGAAGATAGTAGTGAGAAGACTTCATACTTTTCGGACTGTGGACATCGTTAATTTATAAAGAGAAGTTTCAATCAAGACAAGTAATAAAGGGTCGTCCACTCCGCATTAATGAGTTCAGAGATTTTTCAATCTCCAAGTGACTTGTTGACTGTGGATTGTTTGAATTTGTGATAGTTGAAGAGGATATTTACCCTGATTTGATAAGAATGTTCTACCGTAACATGAATAAAGAAGCTATTACGTATGTCAAGGGAGTGCAGATACCAATGAATGACGAAATGCTAAAGGATGTATTCGACATACCTCTTTAGACAGGTGAGGATTCTCCACAGATAACTAAGGAGGTGTCATTCACTTTGCTTAGTGGAGACAAAGAAAAAGGAAAGGAGGCAACTAGGTTAACTAGTCGAGAGTTGCTCACTTTGAATATGAAATTGATGCACTACGTGATTGTGAAAAACATCTTTCCGAGAATTGGATCTGTATCGGAAGTGTTAATCTATGACGCTTACATCTTACGTGCACATGAAAAGGAGATCCTGCTCGCTACCCTCGTAGAGATTTTTGTGTCGAAAGCAGAAGAATGGGGCTTTGCCCTATGAGATGTCTATAACTAGAATTTTAAAGCATTTTGGAGTGAATTTTTCTGGAGAGGTGGTGACGAAGCATAACAATTCGAATAAAATTGATGTCAGTTTGATGGGAAGGTTGAGATATGTGCTTAATAAGAAGACAAATGAGTGGCTTTCTAGTACACCAAAGGAGGAGAATAATACATACGAGGAAGAGTTGTGCAGACAGACAGAGGTGTCAAGTGCTAGTGAGCGGGTGACAACACCACGAGAGCAACACATTGGTGATGAAAAAAAAGAACGAAATAAATTTGATGGTATTCATTCAAATGCGAAGGAATCAACTGCAATGTAACGTATGCCACCAGTTGTAGAATGTAGATTGGAGGTGTTGAGTGCAAAGATCGAGGAGATGAAGAGAGAAATCAAGACTCACATCTTCTAGCTTTTGTCTTCATGCCTGAACCCACTCAAAGTCACTCAAACAAACTTTACCCCTTTGGTGGATGTAGGTTTCGCTCCTATATCCGTGGTGGCCACCCTTACATCTATTACTACCACCCCTACATCCGTGATTGCCACCCTTACATTTGTTATTGCCACTCCTTACATCCGTGGTTGCCACCCCTACATCTGTGATTGTCACTCCCATAGTCACTCATTAAAAAACTCCTAAATTTTCCCTGGCTGTGTATACCTCGACTGAAGTATTGATATCAACATCCATATCTCCTTATACAGTAGCCATGTCACATGCTCATTCCAATTCACCACAATCGTCACCCTCCTTTGCTGACCTACCAAAAGCAAACAATGCATGTGTCGACGCCTCGTATTCTGGGAATATTGTACGCCTTGCTAGAGCAGTAGAGCAAGTCCTTGAGCATGTCAATAGGATCGATAAGAGACTTGAAGCTGTTGAGAATGTGTTACAGAGAGATGGTCATGGAGAAAAGTGAAGACCTAAAAGCTGCGGATGTGTAGTACTTGTTTTCTTCATTCCTTTGTTTTGTTTGCTGCATGTTATCATAGCTATTTGGGTTTTTCCCAAATATACCCATTACGTTTAACCATATTTACAAATATGCCCACTACGTATCAGAAATCCCAAATATACCTACTACGTTTTGCCAAAATCCCAAATAAGCCCACGCCGTCAGTGACCATCTAATAATTTTTCAGAAATGCCCAGATTACCCCTGGCGTAAGATTTTCCCAAATATACCCATTACGTTTAACCATATTTACAAATATGCCCACTACGTATCAGAAATCCCAAATATACCTACTACGTTTTGCCAAAATCCCAAATAAGCCCACGCCGTCAGTGACCGTTACGTTAAGTGATGGAACCGTTACACAGTGGCTAATAATTTTTCAGAAATGCCCAGATTACCCCTGGTGTCTGTGCTGTTGTATTTTTTATATTTTTTTCCGTTAGTTTCAAAAATGATAATTTTTTCCTTCCGTCTATGCTATTGTATGTTTAGCACGGTAAAATTTATGAAATATCTGAAAATTTTAAATTATTTACAAATTGTAAAAGATATTTCTACAATTAATTTAACATAATTATGTGCAGAATATTATGTCATGATAAATTGAAATTAGCAGTTTCGAAATAATTATATTCACAACAATTCTACAAAAAATCACGCAATATTTTATTTTAATATGAGTAACAACCAATGTTTCCATAATAATTTGAACATTTTAAATTCCCAAAAACATAGATGACATAATTATATAAAAATGCACATGTCTTGAGATAATCATCCAGAATTTGTATAACTTGGTTTTTAGGTGAAATATACCTGCATCTACATATTTATGAAAAAAGCTAATTTCCAATTTAATGCACCCTGGTGCACTTAGCTTCAGCTAACCCGAGTGCATTAAACAATTTTTTTAATTTTTTATGAGATTTTTTTATACAAGTGTTAATCGTATTTAACATGTATATCAATTTTTATCATTTCTGGAGTATTTTAGATATTGATTTTTAATTTTTGAAAATCATTGTCATTTTAGGTAATTTTAAATGACTAAAATGTAACTGATTTTCAAGCATCGAAAATTCATATCTCAAATATTCTAAAAATGGTAAAAATTTATACACATATTAAATACACTAGATTAACACTTGTATAAAAAACTTTTCAAAAAAATAAAAATTTGCGTTAAAATGGGTTTAATGCACCCGAGTGAGCTGAATATCTGTGCACCCAGGTGCATTAAATTGCAACCCAAAAAAACTTATGATATTTTTTCCCACCACCCAATTCATGGGGAGTCCCATGCGGCTAGACACATAAGATCATTGCTTATTTTAAATTAATTATAAAGAGAATGTCTTCATAAAAAATTATTTATTAAAAATTTCTTCATCACAAATTAATAGAAAAGCAGCCCGGCTAGGATCCCCAATTAATAAGGCCGGGTTGAATTGCAAAAATAATATGTTTAATTTAAGTGAATATTTCAACTGTTGCTAACTAGTCCTCAGTGAATTAAGATGAGCCTTATATTATTCAACTAACACCTAAAATGCACCTGTGTCATGAATTAAACATTATTTTTTTAAAAACAGAATCTGCTTGCAAATTACCTCAAATGAAACAAAACTATGGGTGTATTTGGGAATGGATAAAACTTTTGATGAAAAGTTGTAGAGAGTAGAAGTTGTCAAATGATGTGATATGATAGGGGTAATGATGAGGAATAAATAGGATAAAGTTGAAATGCAATTATCATTTTTGAAATTAACTGGAAAAAAAATACCAAACATACAATAGCATAGACGGAAGGAAAAAATTATCATTTTTGAAACTAACGGAAAAAAATATAAAAAATACAACATCACAGACACCAGGGGTAATCTGGGCATTTCTGAAAAATTATTAGCCACTGTGTAACGGTTCCGTCACTTAACGTAACGGTCACTGACGGCGTGGGCTTATTTGGGATTTTGGCAAAATGTAGTAGGTATATTTGGGATTTCTGATACGTAGTGGGCATATTTGTAAATATGGTTAAACGTAATGGGTATATTTGGGAAAATCTTACGCCAGGGGTAATCTGGGCATTTCTGAAAAATTATTAGACGGTCACTGACGGCGTGGGCTTATTTGGGATTTTGGCAAAACGTAGTAGGTATATTTGAGATTTCTGATACGTAGTGGGCATATTTGTAAATATGGTTAAACGTAATGGGTATATTTGGGAAAATCCCTAGCTATTTACATTGGAAAATCTGTAATTAAATTGTCCCTTTTTTATACTTTTTATGTTTGAAAGTCTTATGTTGGAAGAGAAATGCTAGTAAGGAACTTTTTTTTTTCTTTTTAGGTTGTAAATGTTAATACTTTGAATAGTATTGGTAAGTAAATTACAGGTTGTGAATGACAATGATATATTGTGTGCGTGTATGGAAATTACAGGTTATATATTTTACATGCTATATACTGAAGTGTTGAATTAAAATACTATAAGCTCAAGCCAGTGTGTGTTGATATGACAAACAGGTTCTTTGCTTGTGAACATCATCTATTAAGCGTTGAATGGAATTGCAGGTCAAGTCAATGTGTGGAATAGATTTGCAGGACATCTGTTTGTGAGTATGAGAATGCTAATTGGTTAATGAGCATGCTATATACATAAGTCAGTGCGTGGAATGGATTTGCAGGTCATCTGTTTGTGAGTATGCGCATGCTAATTGGTCAATGAGCATGCTATATACTTAAGTCAGTGTGCGGAATGGATTTGCAGGTCATCTGTTTACGTGTATTAGCATGCTATATACTCAATGAGCATGCTATATACACAAGCCAGTGTGTAGAATGGATTTGCAAGTCATCTGTTTGTGAGTATCAGTATGCTAATTGGTCAATGAGCATGTTATATACTCAAGTTAGATCCTGGAATGGAATTACAAGTCATCTATTTGCGAGTATCAGCATGCTATATACACAAGTCAATGAGTCTATAGCATATTCAACATCAATTACACCGTTCACCAACAAAGTACAATTCCTATTCTTTTCAAATATGTATAAATCAATACAAAAAATACACTTTCATTTCTTTCAAAGTGTACAGGTGAATACAAAAATATACAATTCCTTTATTGACTAGCATTAACTTTTGAAAATGTACAATTAATTTTCAATGGAATACAATTGCTGTACATGGAACTCATATGTAGATCGTGCTGTTGCTAACCTATCCATATATGTACCCACATTCTTCATGTCCATCCTGCATTGGTGGAGCCCCACCAGCAATCTAGTCATGTACTAATCCGTAGAAAGAAGATGAATTAGATAGAGGTAATGAAATGTGACATCATTATAAAGATAATCAAATATTAGAAATTAGATAAAGTGGATTATGATTCAATTGATTAAATCAAATGTGATGTCGAAATACCATGTTGCTCACAAATCTTCCTATGCAATTCTGGACAGTTTTGTCTATCGTGACCAATCACGAACTTCTTGCATCTTCGGCATAATCATCCACTGCGTTCTATAGCTTTTTCAACAGAAGATTTTAACCGCTTACTTGATCGTCCTTTTCTTAAAACAACATTTGGGAATTCGATAATAGGAGTTGGGACATTTAATACATTTTCATTAGTTGGAAGTTGTATTTCTCCTCTAATATTCTCATCCATCTCAACATTGAATGCTGTGGAGGAATAGTGAACTTCTTAGATAGGTTCATTTGCATGGTTGCTATCTTCAAAAATCCTTTCTTTGTCTCCACAATTCATGTGCTGTTGTTGTTCATTCGAACATCCAGCTAACTTATGTGATTATATATGCTCTCATAAATTTGTTATTAAAGTATCTAAAGATGTATTTCCAATATGAAAACTACCCCGACTTGTTGTCATTTCCTCTAGGATGAAATTCAATTTGGGGAGTGTCAAATGCCGACGCACCATTGCTGAATTTGTAGCATCATAATTTTCTATAAATAGTAGAATTGCAACATTCTCTTTTGGACGTTGTGACCAACGATGAAGCAAGTGATGACCAGGCATGGTAATGATATCACGCAATTGGAATATGGATAATATATGCCGACAAGTAATCCCAGTCCAGTCAAATAGTCGACATAAACATGTTGCAAATTACCTATCTTCACACCAAGTCGCTGTTCTCCTGTACGTGGGGTCTTTATACTTGTGTATTTCATATATAATGCGACTCCTATCCATAATCTCATATTTAGGCTTGTAATAATGTGACTCCTCTACTTCTGCTTGAAAATCGAAAAATATTTCTCTAGCATATAATTTGGCAATCTGATCCTCAATCACAAATTTAGTTTTCAGAACAGGTGTACCGTTTGTACTTTTACAATCAGCATCTTTTTCGTCTTCTCTCCTCTTTCTAATAGCACGTTCGTATGCTTCTACGAACTCAAGTAATTGAGTAGTTAGTCCAATAAAGTGGTCAAAAAAATATTCATGGTTTCAGATCGTTGCGTAGTGGTTATCCTTGCTAAGAAAACACTTCTTGTATAGGCGGGAATCCACTTATCCCTCACATTGTATATTTGTTATAGCCATGCATGGTCTGTCAAGTCATAATCGTTCATTAATTTTGCCCAACCAGATTCAAACTCATCTGTATCTTCTGTATTGTGAATCAATTTGTACAACTTATTTTTAAATTCAGGATATTTTTGACTGACAGATTGTAACTTTTCAGAAAATTTCCTATGTATATACCATGAACAAAAAATATGCTTTGTGGTTGGAAAAACTATGGAAATGACCTTTGTTATAGCTGGATCTTGATTTGTGAAAATGGATTTAGGTGGTACATCACTCATAGCATAGAACCATATTTTAAATAACCACGTAAAGTCATCTTCACTCTCACCAAATAATAACACCAAGTAAAATTAATTGATTATGGTGATTTACTCCAACAAAGGGCCCAAAAGGCATATCATATTTATTTGTTCGATAAGTTGTGTTGAAACAAATAACATCATTGAAAACTTGATAATTTTTTTGGATTCCCCGTCTACCTAAAAATATGATATCAACCGATGGTACTCGTCGACTTGAATTTCATAAAAGTAATCTGGCTTCACAGTAAATTGCTTCTAAAAGTACTCTAGTAATGTTGTTGCACTCCCACCATATCTTGACATCTAGCTTGATTTTAAGGCATTACGAAAGTCAACTTCTGTGAATCCTAGTTGATCATGTCCCCCAACGTCTTCTGTCATGAATTGCAACGATATGGATACTACAATACTAACCTTGCACAAATCTTGAACTATATTTAGTTGTAAGTCCGGCACATTGCGATTGGATTGAAGACATCGAGACTTTGTGGGGTTCTCCAACCTATGAGAGTGCTCTTTCTTAAAACTCATAACTGTCCATTTCAATGTGTTACCTGCGAGCTTGATGGTAAGTGAGCAAGGCATCCACATCTAGTAATGTCCATCCATTTTTTCTTTTTTTCAACATTTTCAACATTCCTTCTAAGTTCTTGTCTTGAGCATTTCAGAATACGATAGCATATCTACTTATCTTTTTTAGATCTTCTAACATCGTTTTTTTAATACCGAAGCCACAACATCTTCCATATAAATTTTAGAAAGAATACACCTCTTCTTCACTATCAAACTCTTGCTCAATAATAGGAGTTAACTCAGCAGGCGCGTTGGGAGTAAAAGTAATTACACTTGTTGGATTTTGTCCACTTTCTTCAACTAACGTAGCATCTTCATTGAATTCTACCGTGGGCAATGGAGACATGCTTTTGTCTACATTCATTGATGATGTCATTTAATAAATATCTACTAAATCAAATTTGATAGACAATATAAATTATTCAACTAACAAGAAATAGAATACATCAATTTTACAACTACTCGCAATGCAACAATATCTACTTTGTAAAAAGAAATGGTGTAGAATTGTAATGTGAACATGCTAATATCCACATAGCATGCTAAATTCATTTTTTTCTTTAAAACAATTCGTAAAATGATAGGAAAACTATGCAACTAGATCTTTATAATTTGCATAATGATATGAAAATTATACAACTACATCTTCTAAATAAGTCTAGTTAATTATTAGAATAGTAATGCTTCCAAAACTAGCATGCTAATGTCATTGTAAAACGTATTAATTTAATAAATCTATTTAAATGTTTAAAATGCATTCCAAAAGTAGTGATAAATAAATGATAATTGATCCATTTATACTTCTTTCTTAAATTAATATGTCTAATGTTTTATCCTAAAATAGCTATTCTACACATACATTTGTAAAATTGGCATCTCCTATAGGATTTGAATTCTACATAAAATTTATTAAATCACTTTTTTCATAAATTTTTAATTGTGAGCATGCTAAGTGTTGAATAAGCATGCTACAAGCACAAGTCGGTATCTAATTTGAGATTCCACGTCATCTATTTCTGGTTATCAGCATGCTAAATGATGGATCAACATGCTATATACAAAAGTCATTGTGTATGTTGGTACTAAAGGTCATCTGTTTGTGAGTATTAGTTTCTTGTCGTGTTGAACGAGCATGTTATACCTGCAATGCGTAAAGTGAAATTGCAGGACATCTGTTTCATCTCTTGTTATGAGCATGCTAAGTGTTTGATCAGCATGCTATATGCACAAGTCAGTGTTTATTTTAGAATTGTAGGTTATCTGTTTGTCCATATTAGCATGCTAGTTATTGTATGAGCATGCTTTAACTAATATGACAAGTAAATTTTCTTTAACATGTTTGGAATGTTGAAAGATATCTGCAATCCATTTTTTGTGAATATGTAAAAGTCAAATAAAAATTTATAATTTTACAATTGCATTACATGAATGTCATAACTTAAATCTATATTGCTCCAGGCATCATGTTGTTGGTGATCTGTCCACCCATAGTGTCCATGTTCATTATGTCCACGTGTAAATTTCAAATACAAATTAATTAGAAATAATCAACAATCACTATTAAATCAAATAACAAATAAGATTACAAATTTTTTTGGGAAACATACTTAATCTTGTGTACAATTTAAAAACATTGAGTAAAATAGTAAAATTATGGATAAATTTTGGAGGTTATTCTAATCATCTTAAAATTTTTGAAGTTTCAATATTTTTTAAAATCTTTAGTGGTCGCGAAGACTACCTTCCTTGTTTTATACATGGGAACTTTGTAGCAGCAAATCAACCTTTTTTTAGTTAGAGAATCAATCAAAACCTACAATTATTTTCACTTCCAATATATTTTTGTCTGCAACTATTTTCATTCATCCTGCTGAATTTTTGATGGTTTCATCAAGCTAAAGGTGCCCATTTGTAATTTTCTGTTATGAATTAATCAAAAAATATTTAGCAATAACAGTTAAATCACATAATAGTTAAGATTCAAATATTTTTTTCAGGAAAACCTACTTAACCTTAATGAGTTATGGATAAATTTTGCAGGTAATTTTGATCATTTTTTAAATTTTCAAGCTTCAAAATTTTTTAATTTGCAATGGGCGTAAAGACTACCTTCTTTGATTTTACGCCTGAGAAATTTGTGGTAGAAAATCGACCTTCTTTTTTTTCCTTGGAGATTCAAACAAAATTTGCAATTGTTTTTGCTTCAAATCCGCCAATCATCGCTTGCCCGTTCCACTTTTTTCATCTGAACAAATTTTTGGATGGAGAATCAATCACCGGCAATTTTTTTTACCTCCACGCCCTCTTTAGGCAGCATTGATTTTGCAATGCACATTTCATCCCATCAGATTAATCAACGCGACATATCTTGGCAGCTTTGATTTTCTGTTTCTTACTTTTTCCACTACATTTTTCCGCGCATCATCTATGGCTTCCTTTCACCTCTTCTCTGCTCCTGTTCAGCTGCAGCAGAATTTTGGGCGTGATAATTGGGCAGGATAGCAAGTAAAAGAGCTGACTCCTTGGCAGGATAGTTGCCACTTTTTGGAATGCTCAACAGCTTTTTGGAATGCCATACACGAACGCATTGTGCTACGCAATTGTGAAGCCTGACACCAGAAATGCATATACTCATGCGTCCTTCTTGCAGTCTACTCTCAGTACTTTGTGCTAGAATGAACGGCCTGGATTTAACGGTACGCGCACCTGCTCCGGAATTCGGGTGCAGCATTGCTGCACCTGAATATATCCCATATATATATTTTAATGACATTCAAGTGATGATTTATCGTGGCTGATTCCAAGGTTTGAGGGGAGCATTCGGGAAGCCTTCGCGGTGCAATCCTTGATTTGGATGCTTTCTAGTTCCTAAAATAATCTTCTTCCGGTCGAAGCATATAGTGCATTGGTTCCTAATGGAGGTGGAGTTCATGGATTTTTATTAGTAGGAGTTGTCATTACTGGAGAGTCTTACTTGTGCCTTTGTTATAGGCATGATTCTCGAGGTGACTCTCTGTGAGGAAGGAAAGAATGAGCCTACCAGAAAGAAGAGGAGGCTAGTAAATAAAAAGTGGTTGCTATTATTGTGCTGGCCAATCCCGTAGATGTGGGACTTTGGACTAAAGTGGATGAGCCGATAAAAACTCTCCTGAAGATTCTTGTTACACGTATGGGACTGTCCATAATGTTATAGTAACAAATATATATTAATGAGGAGTGATTTTGTTAGCCCGGGTTAAATAAATGCCCTACTTAGTGCACCTTAAAAAATCCATTTACAACAATTTTTTTTATTTTTTTGTGCACTTGTTTATCTAAATATATTTAACATATAAACCAAGTTTTACCATTTTTGGACATGTATATATTTTTTTGAGATTTTTAAACATCTATGTGTATATATGTATTTAAAAACCTTTATCTTTAAAAATCTAAAAAAATATACTCATGTCTAAAAATAGTAAATCTGATTTATATACTAAATATACTTAGACAAACAAGTATAGGAAGAAAAAATAAAAATATTATAAATGAATTTTTTTTAGATGAGCCAAGTAGGTCATTTGCTTAGTCCGGGCTAACAAGATCATTCATCTATATTAATATCTTATATATAATCATCGGATGCTTGAGATCATTTTTAGAAGTGGCTGGAGTTTTGATCCTTATTGAGAGCATTATGTCTCCCCTTTGAAGAATGTTGGTCACTTCTTTGTCAATGTATATTGTAAGGTGAATTGAGTGAATTGGGCTTAAATTGTAACAAAATATGAGTGATATTGTAAAAAGATCATAAAAATATTTATATAGACATACATATATATATATATATAGGTCCTGCTTTTATGTAACTAAGTTATATAAAAGTAGAGTCATGTAACCCCTTTAAATTTTAAGAGTTTGATCCTTGATAGAAAATTCAATTCATTTATTGTATTGAATATCATTTGTTTATCTAAGAGACCAAGTTTCATCTGAATCAAGTATGTTTATAGGCCACATTTGTTTATATATATATTCATGTCTAAATTTTGAAAATTGCTTAGATCCATCTACATATTATTAGAATGTAATAATACTTCATAAGATCATTTACTCACATAGAAATGATATTTTAAATAGATTAGATGTTGAAAATACTATTTGAAAATTGATATTTTAGCATTTTTGAAATATGACTATGTATTTCAATAAATGTAGTTCAAAAATATATTTGATTAGGATGAAACTTGGTCTCCTAGATGATGCTTATTTTCCTCTTATGAGGTTAAAATATCCTCGACTTGGCCACCCAAAATGATTTTATTGGCTATTCCACTAGAGTGAGATTTTTAACCTTGCCACGATTGACATCCCCTGCGACGTTCTAATGTCAGCTTGGTATCAAAGATGACATTATTGAAATAGTTAATATAATACAACTTCAATTGCATTGGACTTTCAATAATGCCATAAGGTTATCTCTAAAGATAGAAAAATAGTAGACAAGAAAGGCAACTAGTAGCTCATTTAAGTAGAAAAAATCTCATCCTAGCTTCAAAGGTCAAAACACAGTGTCATAATCTAAGATAAATCCTTTTGAATATCCTATTAAAAATTCAAACGAGACTAGTTCCAGTTGCGCTGGTAATGTCAATTCAAGAAAGTGTTTTAAATGTCATGGGTTTAGTCATATTGCTTCTGATTGTCCAAATTAATGAGTTGTTGCATTTATAGAAGAAGAGCATACTAAAATTCTTTTAAGTGAAGTAGAAGAGCTTAAAGAAGAAACAATTAGTGACGCAGAGGAAATCCTTGCTGATGAAGGTGAGTGTCTTGTAGTTCGTCATAAGCTCATTACTTCCATGTTGACTGAAGATGAGAGTTGGCTACATTATAATATCTTCTATACCAAATGTAAATCCCATGAAAAAGCATGCAATGTCATCATTGATGATGAAAGTTGCGGAAATATTGTTCCAAATTATATGGTAAAAAAACTTGGTCTTTAGACAAAGTCACATCCTCAACCTTACAAACTACAATGGGTGAGAAAAGGAAGTGAAGTCAAAGTGAATAAGTGTTGTCTTGTTTAATTCTCAGTGAGTAAAAAAATATCAAGATGAAGTCTAGTGTGATGTCATTCCAATCAATTCTTGCCACCTATTGCTTGGAAGACCTCGATAGTATGATCATCATGTTCTTCATGATGACTACAACAATACTTAGTTTTTTTTACAAAGACGGAGCCAAATTTTGTTTTTATAAGTCTATTAAAAACAGGACCTACTTGTTGTTTAAGACGAAGTTATCTATTTGCTGCAACCACATAATTCCAGTAATATAAATTGGTAGAAATAGACTAAAATTTGTAGCTAGTAGCAACAGCATAATTCCATCCACATAAATTCTAGATTTCTAGCCATGTGCATGTTTAATATATCATTCTAGCCACATAAATTTTAGACATGATTAACTGCAAAATGAACAACTAATTAAGGAAATATTGTAATGCTAATTCTAGCATAATTTTTTTAAAAACATGTAACTATTTAACAAACCAAAAAGTCTGCAAAAATACAGTAAAATCAATTCAGCCACACCAACAATCTGAGAATAATACTAACGCCCAAGTTTAACACATCTCAAAAAAGAAACTTTAACACTAAAGGCTCAAAGTATAGTAATTTAAGTTAATATAACCCAAATCATATCATGAATTTGAAGAATTAAAATTGAAATTCAAATATGAGTGATTCGGAAAATTATGCAAAATAGTACCCATTCATAAATATTCCATGCAAAAAATTATTAACCAATGAAATCAATTTCAATATAAATAGTAAACTTTTTTACCTCAAAAAATTTGATAAATAGCGGACCCCAATCTTACGCATGCGGGTGCATTGAGGCTCAACGCACCTAGGCGTGCTACACCTTTTTTACGTTTTTTCACGCAAATATTAGTCTAAGTGTATTCAACATTTGTAATAATTTTTACCATTTTTGGAGATTTTGAGATATTTTTCGGATTCTTTTAAATTAGTGGCGCTTTAGTAATTTTAAATTGCTAAAAATGCCAATGATTTTTAAAAATTCAAAAAAACTTTTAAAATTTTTCAAAAATGATAAAAATTGATACACATATTAAATACAACCAGATTAACAGTTTCATGAAAAATTTTAAAAAAATAAAAAATAGGTATATGCACCCAGGAGCATCGAGCCTCAATGCTCCTGGAAGCTAGAGCCTCGATGCTCCCAGGAGCATAGAATCAAGTTCTAGAAATAGCAGCCTTGGCTAACCTCGTAAAAACCAGCCTCGGGAAAGGGAAAATGGAGTGGGGCTCTATCCTAAAATGCATATTCCTCTCTTATGTGGAAATGCAGCCTGATAAACCATAGAATAAGGTGCATAAAGTGCAAGAGACATAGAGGTAAAAATGGTGGAAGGAAGCGGACTGTAGTATAATGCAGGGAAGTGGTTAATATTAAGGAGGAGGTAAGAGTAGAGGGACCGGAGTGATGACGTAGCCTAGTCATGCGCATCGTCTCATTTCAATATTTCATTTTCAGCTTGTGAAACCCAAGCTATTTGAAACTTAGTGAATATAATTTATACACTTAGAGCTTATACAGAGTACATGTTATTCAAGTAACGTTTTAAAAAAATGTTTATGTTTACACATACTAAATTACAATTTTAGAAAAGTGGGATTAAATTGCAAATCTAGGAAAAAGGAGATTGAATGGTAAATTTTAAAGGGGTAGAGACAAAGAGGGATTTAATTGGTATTCAAAAAGGTTAAAATTTGAGAATTTTAAGAAAATGGATGGTGAATTATGATTTCATAAAGAAAAATAGGAAAATGAATTTTTATAAATTTTTTGAGAAGGAAATTTGAAATTCCGAATGGCACCAATTGAAACTGTTTAAATTCATGGAATTTTTAAAAAAATAAAAATAAATGAAAAAATTTGGGCCAATTAGGAGTCTTAACTAAAGGTTTATATTCACTCACACTATTTTCATTAGATCTAAGTATATATAATTCAGATCGACATGAGAATTTAATAGGAAGTGTTAACTTATGTGCTTTTTAATATAGATAGATTAGATTATGAAAATAATTAACTAAGGTTTTTAACTTAAGTGCATTGAAAAATATACCCTAAAGTTAAGCCATGCAAGGCAAGTCCAGCAAGCCTTTCACATTTTTATATTTTTCAATTAATTACTTATTAAATCTAATATCTTGATACATATAAGACAATTTTACATAAAATTTTAGTGGTAAGCATATTTTAATGTATCCTACAAAATGAATGTCGACATCATGAAAATTATATTTAAATGATTTTTAAACAACTAAAATTGATGAGATTTCGTGAATTAATTTCAAATGACAATATCTTATCCCATATAAATTATTTTGGTATGAAAATTGAGATGGACAATTAAATTTATATGCTCTATAATATAGATGGATTAGATCATGAAAAATTATTTAAAAAAGTATTTACATAATTTCAATTATTGCATTGGAAAATGTGCATGACATAAATTCAACAAGGTACGTCCTTACCCTTTGGAACATGCATATGCATAATTTTCACTATATGTTTCACATTTTATTAATTGAATTACTATATGTATATTACTCCATTTGAGATGAAATTTTGCGGGTAAACTTAAATTAGTGTATCCTACTTAGTCAACCAATTAGATTATACGAAGTGTAATTTAAAAAGGGGTAGAAAGATTAAAATTCGAATGAATTGTATTAGTTACTTTCAAATGCTTATATCTTGACCAATTTTAATCATTTAGGAAATTTGATATGAATGACTCATTTTTTATACTTTACAATATAAACGGGATAGATTATAAAGAAGACCTTTAGAAAATTTTAAAACAGTCCTGAATTATGTGTAATAATATATACACATATCCTTTAAAGAAATGGAATAGTAGACTTTTTTTTAATATATACATATAGAAATATTCAAATGCAACTTCATTGCACCATAATTATGGTGTAGTTACCTCAAAATGGGCCCAACATGATCATAAAATTATAATCTACTCTACCCATTGTATATAGAATTATGTATTCTGTTACCATATTAATTTTTCATCCAAATTAGATGTGTGCATGGACCCCATCTAAAAATAGTATAAATTCAATATAATAAAATAGTTTGAGGTAAATAACAACTTTAAAGTTGTTTTTTCAACATGTAAACTATTTGTTATATATGGATAAACGATTATATAAAATATGAATACATTTAAGTACATGTACAACCCATTTTTGGCCAAATGCATCGTTAATTATGATATAGCTTCACTGCACAAGAAATGTTCTCATATATATATATATCAGAAATATTCAGGTGCAGTGATGCTAAAATTGGTGTATTTAGAATAATGTATTCTATTACCATACCAATTTTCATCCCAATCAGATATGTATATGGGCCCCATCTGAAAATGGTACAAATTCAACGTAATAAAATAGTTTGATGTAAATACCAACTTAAAGTGGTTTTTTCAACATGTAAACCATTTGCTATAAAATTTATATATAGATAAATGATTGTATATAGTTTCATTGTATTCTAATATGTGCGGGGTCATTTTTTATCAAATGTATTGCTGTTCCGGTGCAGTTGTGCTGTATTGTACCAGAACAACTCTCTCTCTCTCTCTCTATATATATATATATATATATACACACACACACACATACACACCATATATACCGGAACAGCGGTATATTTGCCTAAAAAAGGGCCTCGCACATATTAGAATGCAATGAAACTTTATATAATTATTTATCTATATATAAATTTTATAGCAAATGGTTTATATGTTGAAAGAACTACTTTAAAGTTATTATTTACATTAAACTATTTTATTAAGTTAAATTTGTACCATTTTCATATGGGGTCCATACACATATCCAATTAGGATAAAAATTTGTATTTTAATAAAATACATGATTCTAAATATAATGAATGGAATAGATTATAATTTTATGATCATATAGTGCCCATTTTGGTGCAACTGCACAGCGTTACGATGCAGTTGTATTGCATCTAAATATTTCTGTATATATATATAAGAAATATTCAAGTGCAGTTTCACTTCACCACAATTACGGTGTAGTGGCGTTGACATGGGCCCCACATGATAATAAAATCATAATCTACACCACCCATTATATTTAGAATAATGTATTCTATTACCATGTCAATTTTCATTCCAATCGGATATGTGTATGGACCCCATCTGAAAATGGTACAAATTCAACGTAATAAAATATTTTGATATAAATAACAACTTTAAAGTGATTTTTTCAATATGTAAATTATTTTCTATAAAATTTATATATGGATAATAATTGTATAAAGTTTCATTAAATTTTAATATATGTGGGGTCCTTTTTGGGCAAATGTACCGCTGTTCCAATGCAGTGGCATTTTACCGAAACATCTCCCATATATATATATACATATATAAACAAAGCCAGCATGATGAACTGGATTCCTGCCATCTGCCTTTACTAAATATGTGGCTAGCAGTATATTAAAAAAAGAAAAGAAATTGCTGGCTGTAATTTGGAACGGACATTGCATAATGAAAATAAAAAGGTGGAGCAAATGTGATCAAATAGCTGGATGGTGGAGATCTTGACAGTGGAATGGTTTGGACAATGCAAGAGGACAACTGCAAATATGAGCTGTCCACTTGAGATTTATGGACGTGAATTAGGCCAAAATTCCATCTTAAATGGCTGCTTATAAATAGATGAATAGTGGGGAGGTTTGGATGTCCAGTAGCATTGAGTAAGAAAAAAAAAGAAAGAAGAAGGGAGAACGAGTAAAGGAAGGAAGGGATTTGGACGTCGGGTTGAATTGGACAGAAAAATTTTCCAGGGACATTACATATGTCCAAACCAACCCTATTAATTACCATTTTAATTTTTCTCATTTTATTTCAGATATGTATACAAATAAAGTGAGCTTTAAAGTCATTTTTTTATTCCAATATAAAAATGATGTTGAAACCTTACCTTGCACAACCTCTTGGAATGTTCAAACCAGTTTTGTTATTTACCATTTTAATTTTCTCCTCATTAGATAGGATGCATAAATATATATGTATATTCTATTTGTTTTATAATTTAAACAGTCTTGTAATGAGGGTGGCCATCCACATAATGTTGATAGAAAAATGTATTTATTGACTTGCTTTATAAATGATTGTGTCATTTTCTCTGCTTGAGAGGAGAGCAGAATGATGAATTTGATTAACTTTTGAAATCATGCTAGCATGTGTATGATGTATGGTTTACAGAAGTACAGGTCCATTTTAGAAGTGTAAGCAGACCAAAGTCCCCATCTCATGTGACTGAATCGCTGATATAGGCTCAAAGGCCAGTGACGCCCTTTCTAAAATAAGGAGTAGACGAATTGATGATCATTTAGCTAACGTACCATCTAATGAAGGTTTAGAGCATGAATGTGAAATATGCATTTTCATATGCATTATTCATGAAATGCTAAATGTTGAAATGAAAATGTTTACTTGAATGAAAATCTTGCTTACTGAGTCTAGTACTCACTTTTTATTTTCCCAACCTTACACAGGTACAGCAAAGTTCAAGTAGAAAAAATTGTCTCAGTTGAGGAAATCTTAAAGTTGTATTTCTTTCATATACTAATATTACCAGATTACGAAGATTGATGATGTATATGTATATTTTAATATTTTATAAATATTATGTGACTTTAATTATATGTGTGTGAGTGCTTGTAAAATGAGATAAAATTGATTTGAAGATCCCGCCGTGTGAACAGGGCTACAATCTTTCTCACAATTTACTAACTAAATAATTCTGGAGTAAGGTTTAGGTACATTAGGTTTGGGGCACCACATAGCTTGAGCTCTTCTTGTGGTCTCCTTTAGTGGAGAAGAAATTGGATGTTATTGATTTGTTTGATAGTGGGAAGGGAAAGGAATCACAAAGAGAAGAAATCGGGTGTAGCTACTAGGGTTTTTGATGTTGGCATTATTTGAGAAGAAATTGGTTGTAGCCACAATGATTTTTGGGGTTAGGGCTATTTGAGAAGAAATAAAAAAGAAGAAGAAATTGCATCCTGCATTTCCTTCATGCTCAAACACCTCGCTGACTTCAGAGATGAATGGGCTCAAATTGAAGAAAATGCTAGGTCCCCATGAACTTGATTAACTCGAAGTAGGTCGAACTCGAGCATGAATAATGATATCGTCCTCAGCCAATGGTCCATCAATGATGGCTAACTCGTCAGAGATAGCCTTCTTTCAGTTGCTAGTATTCTGTCATAGGTTTCGAGCCACAGCGAGTGAGGAAAAACATCACTCTTGAGTAAGATCTATTTGCATAAAGTGTGTCCAGTTTTTATAAGCAGGTTTTATAAGCATTTATTGTCTGGTTCTTCTTTTGGTTGGAGTGGGAATAGATTCGGAGAATAAGTCAATTGGTGCCGCTCCAGCGAAATCTCCTTCATGAGTATTCCAAAGGTGTAACCTAGGCAACAAAAAAGGGGTCCGATACTTCAATTAGAGGAGCGACCAATGTTCACAATCTCACCGCAAGTGCACGAGTCGTAGATTATAGTATATAAATATCGATCTGCAGGAAATTCGGGACTTAAGACGTTAGATGAAAACACTTTCTAACCAAACAAGATAATGAGAAGAAATAATAAAAAAAAGTTGATCAGTAGAACGTAAAAAAAAGATTAGAAATCACAAGATTGAGAGCACTTAGGATTTAGGATTTCACGTACGACTTATGCAACAGATACATGAAGTGTTTATTTAATCTAGATATTATGTATTAAAGGAAAACTATCCCTAAATTATCCTTGTACCTTCTCTCGAAACCTATAAATCATATCATAATCTTCTTAACTACCTATTCTCATGGGATTAAGTCAATTAGAAAAGTTTTGTTGAAGTTCATAGAATTCCTCAAGGTCATCATGCCTATTCTCATAGTCTTAAATTTTTCAGGTTTAATATCTTGATTTTCGTATATTAGACTTCTACATCTCGGTTCCTTCACCTAATATATAGAAATCATTGACAAAGTGTAGGTCATCATACCAAGCAAGCATTAAATCACAAGATATTAAATTAACACACAATATCAGTCATAAATAAATCAAATCACAATATCCGCTACATTATACGTATGCTACATCTTAAACCCTAAATTAAGGGTTTAGCCTAACATGTTTATAATAAAAATCAAATCATCATCATCATCATAAGCCATTTCCCACCTAGGTGGGGTCGGCTGCCTGTTACGTTATTCTTGGCGATTTAAGACTAAATTTTCTGTAATTTGTAGTATTTTAAAATCTTATTTAATTACTTCCATCCATGTTTTTTTGGGTCTTCCTCTCATTTTTCTACCACCTTCTACTTGGATAGACTCTATTTTTCTAACCGGTGCTACTTCAGGCCTCCTTTTAATATGACCAAACCATCTTAATCTATTTTCTCCTATTTTATCACAAATTGGTCTTACTTTTAAGTTTTCTCGAATTATTTCATTCCTAATTTTATCTTTTCTTTTTTTTACCACTTATCCACCTTAACATTCTCATTTCCGCTACGCTCATTTTTTGTATATGTCGTTCTTTAACTGCCCAACATTCTGCCTCATAAAGCATAGCAGGTCTAATCGCAGCCTTATAATTTTTTTTTTTTAATTTGATTGAAACTCGACAGTCACATAAAGTTCCTGACACACTTCTCCATTTCTTCCATCCTGCTTAAATTTTATGAATTATATCTTTCTCAATTTCTCTGTTCTTTTGAACTATTAATCCTAAGTACCAAAAGTGATTAGTTCTTGTTACTACTTGATCTAAAATCTTAATTGGTTCCTCATTCGAGTTCTCATTATTTTTAAAATTGCATTTCATATATTCAGTTTTAGCGCGACTAATTCTAAAATCATTAGATTCTAAAATATCTACCCACCTATTCAATTTTAAATTTAGTCTTTTTTTAGTTTCCTCTATTAGAACAATGTCATCTGCAAATAACATACACCAATGTACTTCTTCTTGGAGATGTCTAGTAATTTCATCTATTACTAAGGTAAAAAGGTAATGACTCAAGGCTGAGCCTAGATATAGACCTATTTTAACGGGGAAGGCACTAGTATTTCCACTAATGGTCCTCACATTCGTAACAGCTCCCTCATACATATTTTTAATAATATCAATGTATCTGTTATTAATTCTTTTTTTTCTCATCACCTGTCATATTAACTTTCTTAGTACTTGATCATCAGCTTTTTCTAAATCAATAAAAATCATGTATAAGTTCTTTTTCTTCTCCCTATACTTTTCAAATAGTTGTCTAAGTAAGAAAATAACTTTCGTGGTTAATCTTCCTGGAATAAAACCAAATTAATTTTCAAATACATTAGTTTTCCGTCTTAGTCTATGTTCAATTACTCTTTTTCATAATTTCATAGAATGACTCATTAATTTTATTCCATGATAATTTGCACAATTTTGAATATCTCCCTTATTTTTATAGATTGGAACAATAATGCTTTTCCTCCATTCACTTGACATTAACTTTGTTTTTGTAATCTTATTAAAAAAAATTGTTAACCATGTTGCACCTCCATCTCCCATGCACTTCCGCGCCTCAATTGGTATATTATCTAGGCCTAAGGCTTTTCCTGTTTTCATTTTCCTTAGAGCTTCCTTTACTTCAGATATTTGAATTTTTGGGAAATAACTGATATTCCTATTTTATTCTCTATTTAAACTAACATCTAATGTTAAATGTTCGTGTGGGGTATCATTTAGTCAACTATAAAAATAAGTTTTCCACCTTTCTTTAATATCATCATCTTTGTCTAGAACTCTTTTGTCCTCACTTTTAATAATCTAACATGTGTTAAATCTTTTCCCTTATTTTCTCTTAATTTAGCCAACTTAAAAATATCATTTTCACCTTGTCTAGTTCCTAGTCTGTCATATAAGTTCTCATAAGCTTTGTGTTTAGCATCGCTAATAATTTTTGTAGTAGCTTTTTTTGATAATTTGTATTGTTGTAGGTTTATATCATTTTTATTTCTTTGCCATGTTTTAAACTTTTCTTATTTATCATTTATAGTTTTTTGAACATTTTCATTCTACTACCAAGTTTCTCTATATAAGGATCTACAATTTTTATATATACCTACAATACTTTGTCCTACTTCTTTTATGTTAGTTGTCATTTTATCCCACATTGATTCTACTCCATCTTCCTGTGTGTCCCATTTTCCTCATTCAATCATTCTTTTACTAAAAAGTTCTATTTTGCTTCCTTTTAAATTTCACCATTTAATTTTTAGAATTATATTGTCTTTAGTTTTTGTTGACTCTTTTTGTATATATATTATCAATCACTAATAATCTATGCTGCATAGCTAAGCTCTCACCTGGAATAACCTTACAATTAATACAAAAGGATCTATCCAATTTTCTAATAAGAAAGAAATCTATTTGGCTCCCACTCTTGAAAGTTATCAAGTGTTCATCTCATTTTTTGAAATAAGGTATTTGCTATAACCAAATCATATGCTATAGCAAAGTCTAAAATGACATTCCCCATTTCATTCCTTATTCCAAAGCCGAAACCTCCATGACTTCTCTCATATCCTACATTCTCCTTTCATACATGTCTATTTAAATCTCCACCTATCACAACCTTTCTTGGTTAGATATCCTTTGCATAACACTATCTAAGTCATCCCAAAATTTTTTCTCGATTCTATCATTTAATCCTACTTGTGGTTCATAGGCACTAATCACATTTAAGACCTCTACACGTAAAATAAGTTTTATTTGAATAATTATATTATTTACTCTATTGACATCTACAACTTTATTTATGAATTTGTTATCTACTATTATCCCTACACCATTTCTATTACCATCCTTTCCTACATACCATACTTTGAATCTATTAATCTCTTTAGCCTTCTTTCCTTTCTACCTAGTCTTTTGAAGGCATGCTATATCAAATTTTCTCCTTCTCATAACATCTACTACTTCTATACATTTTTCTGAAAAAGTCCCAACATTCCATGAGGAAAAACGGACCTTATGTTTTGGTACCACCATATTCCCTAAACCACGTCCATCACAAACAAGACAACTAAATCAAAATGGAAGAGGAAAAGGAAAGCTTATTGATTGGAAGCCTCAATGGTTTCTCCACCACCTCAAGCAACTCGCTGTATCTCCTCTTGCATCATGCTCTACGCCTTCTCTAGCTCTCCGGACCTCAACCCAAGCTCCCGGGACGTTCTTAGATGCCTTAGGATATTCCGTACAAGTGTTTATATACAGGTGAATAGTGCGTATGAACAGTAATGTTAATAGTGCGCATGAACTGTGTGCAAATAGTGTGCGTGAACAGTACATTAACAATCTGCATATGAACAGTTGCGTGTGAACAGTACCACACATGAACAGTAACTGCGTGTGTATAGTGTCTTGTTTTAAATGTAGTTTTGCTTCAGATATAAGTCTTGAATATGCAATTTACTCCCGTTTTCATCAAGGCTTGTCAATTTGTCCATTTTGTATACCAAAAATTGCATATATTCCTCTTGTTTTATACAAATTAGTCAGTTATGAGTGTTTTATGCTATGTAAAGCTAAATCAATCAAAATATGATTCAAAGTATCTTAAATACTTAAATTCTTCTCAACTAATAATCAAATACATAGTATAAAAATTACTCACCACATACCCCCACGCTTAAACCTTTGTTTGTCCTCAAGCAAATACAAAATAATCAAATTATAGAAGTTCAAGAATTGGCCTTTCAAGAACTTTGAGCAAAAACCAAGTATAAATAATTATTTAAACCAGTGAGAATATTGAATCAAAAATATTTGAAACGTAGCACTTGTCAAAATCACAGTTAAAGATCCCTTTTTCATTCGATTAATATTGTACATCCTGTTACCATTTTTGCTTTCAATCATTAAGAGTTCAAAAACTCCCATAATACACACTACTATTTCTCATATATCGTCCTCTTTTATCTAGTTGTTCAATACATGTATTCAATAGTTTAATTAATGATAGTAATTCAAAAAAATATCAGTCAAATTACCTCATAAAAAAATACATCTCCTCACATTCTCGCATATGTATTTTCTCTACCAACTCAATTAACCGATTCATAGGATCATAAGGACTTGATGGGACAACGGAAAAGTTAAGAACAAGAGATAAAATTTCAAAAATTGAACTGTTTCCACATTGATTTGAGCATCGTTTTTTTTCAACAAGAAATAATGTCACCCCCACACTCGATGCTATTATTCTCTTTCAAGCTAGTTCTTACCCTTGGTTGGTAGTTTTTTATTTTGATTTTTTTCAAACCAAGTCCAGCAATAATTCTCTTTACCATATTTCAAAGTATTCAAGGAACTATATTATTTTCACAAACAACTCTTCTCACCATATTTTAGGGTATCTAGGGAGACATTTTCATTATTTGCACAAGCCTAGTGGTCAAACCTTATTCCTGCTATACTTTTAAGCTCAAAATTCAGATTCAAATTGGTTCAATTAAGTGGTAATTTAGGATTACAGAAGAAAAATTTACATTCAGGCTCAATAGGGATAAACAACAGTTATGCACTCAAAGATAGCCTCATTAGAAGAAGTAATGCCTTAATCATGTCCCACAAATAAGTCAAGTTGAACATTAGCTTTGGAAATCCTTAAACCAGAATAAGATTTTCACATATGTGGAAAAAACTACCTTTTTAAATGACTAATTGTGCTTATTAGAAATAATCTTTGACGAATTAGAGAGGATTCATCTAATTTTGAAAGAAAACAAAAATGGTTCATTGGTGTATCAATTTCATCGAATAATCTAGGACATAAATATGAGTATTTTCAACAAGTACATGTTCAAAAATAAATTCAACATCTCACTAAAATTCAGTTAATTGCATAACTCAAAGTTTTAGAAATTCCAATTGTGGTCTACTTAAAGGAACATTCAATAGTTTAAAGTGGAGTCTAAATCAATCTAGTGTCAACAATCATGCATATTTTCAACAAACTTTAGCAAATTTTTTAAAAAAATGGGAAAAATTCAACATAATATTCATTCAGCATAGTATTCTTTCAATCAAAAGGGTAATCAAAGAAATAATGCAAAAATTCAGCACAATATTCATTCAGCATAGTATTCTTTCAATCAAAAGAGTAATAAAAAAATAATGCAATGCATTCACCCCCACACTTAAAATTAACAATGTCCTCAATGTTAAGAACAATTCATTTAATCAAACATGAATCAATAAGCATGTACTTTTAGTGATATTTATCAACTTCCCTCTTAACTTGCGGAGGCTTTCAAATTACATTCTTCCTGACCGATTTCCTACAAAACACCAAACGAAAACTCCAAGTCGAAAAGCAGCAAAATCCTAAAACTAAACAAAAATACTAGAAAGAAACTAATACTTCCCTAACTAAACCCTAGGTTGCCTCCCAAGCATTGCTAAATTTAATGTCTTCAGCCAGACTATTGAAATTGGATCAACCCATGCCCAATCTTTCAAATACAAGTTCATGCGGGTTTTTCTCTAAGTTCTCTTGTTTTGCATTCTGCATGCATGTGAAACTTGGACAATCACCAGATGCGATATCCAACAACTCTTTCTGCCGCATCATCGTGTTATGGTTTCCTGTAAAGTCATAGATGCTGTTAGTATCTAAATAAGGATCTAAATAAAAAAGAAGAGAAATTTTTCTAACGTTATGTTCATCAATGTCCATCTCTTTAGGATTAATGCAATGTTCATCTTCTTTCTACTAAAAAACTAATGATGGCTTGTGCGACTCGAATGGTATGGATGACTTTTCTATCTTTGCTTCCTCGGATGTGTTGATCGTCATCTCTTTCACACTGCTTTCATCTTGAACTTCCTCAAGTTTTGACTGATTTGGAATTTGCTCATCGCCATCATCCTGCACCTCACTCTCCTCTTGATTCTCATCTTTCAGAATGACTTTGTGATATTCCTGGTTTGGAATCTGCACTTGTTCATTTCCATGCATTTCATCCTCTACTTGATCTTTTTTAATCAAGATAATTTCATCATAATCCTCAGAAAAATACATAGAGTCTATGCATGGCTGACTAGGAGGTTCTTCAGATTTCTCATTTAGATGAATAACTTGTTGTGCAACTTGCTCTCTTAGAATTAGAAGCTGCTCATTCATTTTATCAAGTTCTTGAAAAAGTAGTTTTAAGATTTTGTCTTTAGCAGATTCTTCAGGCTTTGGTGCAACTATAAGTGGAATGGAGGAAAAATATTTTTTAATAAATTTTCATAGTTAAATTCATGAGTTTGAGATGAAAAGTAATTTTGTTCAGATTAAAAGTAAAGATTGTCGGAACAGAAAAAGTTTGAATGTGTAATCCTATCATGATTGTAAGTGTTTGAGAGAGGATTTTCAATAAAATGGGAATTGTCATAGTTATAATAATATTGCTGCTCATGAACCCAGTCTTGTTGGTACGGTGCATTTATCATTGAAGTCCCCTCTCTATATGAATTTTGCCTACCTTTTCTTAGAATCAACAAATCTAACTTTCTTGATAACAATTCAATTTGGTCCATCCAATAATTAGAAAAATATCTATCATCCATTCTATCATCATACCATTTATTATAGTATGCCATCAAACAACTTCAAGAAAAACAAAAAAAAAAGAAAAAAATTACCTATAAAAGAATATACAAAGGAAAAGTAGAAAAAGAGAAAAAAAAGAAAGAAAAGAAAAGTGTTTAAATACAAAGTATTAAATAACGTCAAACTCTCCAGCAATGGTGCCAAAATACTTGTTCGCAATCTCACCGCAAGTGCATGAGTTGTAGATTGTAGTATATAAATATCGATCCATAGGGAATTTGGGACTTAAGATGTTGGATCTAAACACTTTCTAATCAAATAAGATAAGGAGAAGAAAGAATAGGAAAAGAAAAGTTGATCACTAGAACGTAGAACATGGATTAGAAATCACAAGATTGAGAGCGCCTAGGATCTAGGATTTCACATATGTCTTTTGCAACGGATACATGAAGTGTCTATTTAATCAAGATATTATATATTAAAGGAGAACTATCCCTAAATTATCCTTGTAGTTTTTCTCGAAACCTATAAGGCGTACCCTAATTTTCTTAACCACATATTCTCATGGGATTGAGTCAATTAGAATCCATTAAGTTCTGTGGAAGTTCATGAAATTCCTCAAGGTCATCATGCCTATTCTCATAGTCTTAAATTTCCAGGTTTAATATCTTGATTTTTGTATATTAGACTTCTGCATCTCGGTTCCTTTACCTAATATATAGGAATCATTGACAAAATGTAGGCCTTCATACCAAGTAAGCATTAAATCATAAGATATTAAATTAACACACAATATCGGTCATAAATAAATCAAACTATAATATCCGCTACATTATACGTATGCTACATCCTAAACTCTAGATTAAGGGTTTAGCCTAACATGTTTATAATAAAAATCAAATACAAAATAATATTGTATTTAAAGTCCATTACAAACAAGACAACTAAATCAAAATAGAAGAGGAAAAGGAAAGCTTATTGAGTGGAAGCCCCGATGGTGTCTCAACCGCCTCAAGCAACTCGCTGCATCTCCTCTTGCATCGTACTCTATGCCTTCTCTCGCTCTCCGAACCTCAACCCAAGCTCCCGAGATGTTCTCAGATGCCTTATGACATTCCCCATAAGTGTTTATATATATGTGAATAGTGCATATGAATAGTAATATGAATAGTATGCATGAACAGTGTGCAAATAATGTACGTGAATAGTACATTAACAGTCCGCATATGAACACTTGCGCATGAACAGTCACGCGTGAACAGTATCATATGTGAACAGTAACTGCGTATGTATATATCTTGCTTTAAACGTAGTTTTGCTTCAGATATAAGTCTTGAATTTTCAATTTACTCCCGCTTTCATCAAGGCTTGTCAATTTGTCCATGTTGTATACAAAAATTGCATATATTCCTCTCGTTTTACACAAATCAATCAATTGTGAGTATTCTATGCTATGTAAAACTAAATCAATTAAAATATAATTCAAAATACTTTAAATACTCAAATTCTTCTCAATTAATAATCAAATACATAGTACAAAAGTGACTCAATAGCCAATTGGTTCATCAAACCCCGACCCAGCGTCACACATTCTCCAGGTTCGAAGGGATCCAGTGCCCTTATAGCCCTTATACCGACTCCTCCTAGAATTGCTTTATCAGAGCTGAGCTAGGAATGGTCGTTAGTGGACACCCACCACTTTTCACTAGTTAGAGAGGCCCTCTTTAATACATTAAGAAAAGATGTTCACAGTGCAGCTGTTTGGGTTTTCAGGATTATGGCTATTTGAGAAGTCATGGTGGGCAGCACAGGTGCGTTGTGGCAGCTAGGGCTTGAGAAGAAATCGAGAGAGGGGTTGAGATCACCAAGAAATGAGATAGGGAAATAATATAAGCAATATTTTTATAGTTTACAATTATTATTATTTTAATATATAAATTTAGGTTGATTATGGGTACCCGACCCCTAGAATGGACTATACCTAAATTTGAACAGGTATTTCACAAGCCGGATTGAACTGACCTTATGTGTGGATTCTTTAGAACCGATCCTACCCTCATTAAGGTGCCTAATAGTAGAACTATGGGTACCCCGACTTAGTTGCACCCTTATGTTCCATGCTTGAAGACATTGAGTCATTGATCGAGGAATTTGTTAATGTCATTCTTAATGACATCCTCCTAAATTGCCATCAATGCGAGATATCCAACATGCCATTGACTTCATCCTTAGATTAGTCCTTCCAAATAAAGCTGCTTATCGCATGAGTATGCATAAGCACAAGGAATTACAAAGACAAATGAACCAAAAAGGATTTGATAAGAGAAAGTATTAGCCCATGTGTCATTCCTGTATTATTGGTTCCAAAGAAAGATAGAACATGACGTATGTGCATTGATGGTTGAGCTATAAACAAGATGACCATTAAGTACCATTTTTCAATCCCTCAACTTGATGATTTGCATGGTGCCACTATTTTCTCCAAAATCAATCTACACATTGGGTATCATCAAACGTGGATGTGGCCTGGAGATGAATGGAAGATAACTTTCAAGACTCATGATGGATAATATAACTAAACGATCATGCATTCTGGGTTTACTAATGCAGCTAACACATTTATGCTCCTAATGTCTTTTGGGAAATTTGTTATTTATTTCGATGATATTCTAGTATGCAGCAACAACCATAAGGAGCATTTGTAGCATCTTTAGTATTAAGGGAGGATAAACTTTTTACTATTCTAAAGAAGTGCTTATTCCTAATTGATAAGATTATATTCCTTAGATATATTGTATCTAGTCAAGGAATTGAGGTTATCAACTGCCTACTCCGAAAACAATTTACGAAGTTAGTAGTTTTCATGAATTAGCTTCTTTTTATCGCCGATTCATCAAAAAATTTAAAATATTTAGTACTATGGCTGCCCATTTACAAAATCATGAAGAAAGAGGGTTTTATCTGGAATCCCAAAATGGAATACAGCTTCAAGGAACTCAAAAGCATCTCACTTAAGCTCAAATACTTGCCCTTTCAAATTTGATATTATATTTAAAGTAGAATATAATGCTTCAAATATAGGCATCGGTGCGGTTCTTAGTCACGAAGGAAGACCCATTACTTTCTTTAGTGAAAAATTGAATGATTCTAAGTTGAAATATTCAACTTACGATAAGAAGTTCTATGTCATCGTTTGAGCTTTGGATCATTGGAGTCATTACTTACTGACTAAAAGAATTCATCTTGTATTCTGATCATGAAGTACTTAAGCATTTGAATTCTCAGCAAAAGATCAATCGCCGTCATGCTATTGGAGTGAATTCCTAGAGGCCTTTTCTTTCTTCCTCAAATACAAGCTTGACATTCAAAATAAGTTGCTTGATGCTCTAAATAGATGACACATTCAAATCACTTCATTACAATTAAAGATTGTTGAATTTAAAGTTGTAAAAAAACTTTATGAAAATGATCCTAATTTTGGTGAGATATGGAGCTTAGTTCTCAAAGCCCATATAGATAGTTTCACCAACAAGAAGGATTTCTCTTCATGGCTAATCAGTTGTGTATTCCTTAATATTCCTTGTGATAGTTTGTCATCTGGGAAGCTCATAATATAGAATTAGAAAGACATTTTAAAAGAAACAAGACTTTGCTCATATAAAGGAAAATTTCTATTGGCAAAAGTTAGAGACAGATATCATTCACCATATTCGAAGAGTCAATTTTTTCGTATTGCCAAATTAGGTAATCAAAATTCTGGCTTATACACACTCTTGCTAGTTCTGGGGTCTTTATGTGAAGATGTAAGTATGAATTTTATCTGGGCATCCAAGAACTCAGAGACAAAAAGATTCCATAATGGTTGTTATTAAAAAATTCTCTAAAATAGCTCATTTTTGTACCATGTCCTAAGGTAGATGATGCTTCTTACATTACTGACCTATACTTTAAGAAGATTGTGCACCTTCATGGGATTTCAAAGGCTATTACATCATATCGAGACGTGAAGTTTTTTAGTCATTTTTGGTGAACACTTTAGAGGAAGATGAGAACTCATTTGCACTTTAGTTTGGCCAGCACTCTCAAACGGGTGGTCAAACAGAAATGGTCAACAAAAGTCTGAAAAATCTCTTATGGAGCTTTGTTGGTAAGCACATTTGGCAATGAAATCTTATTTAGCACAAGTAGAATTCTCATACAATAATTCTATTAGCCAGACTACTGGAAAATATCCATTTGAGATCGTGTATGGAAAGTAGCCTATTAGTCCTTTAGACCTTTCTCCATTGCCAATGACATGCCCATTTAGTGCAGATGCTGAAGAATGAGCTAAACAGATCAAAATATTGCATGAAAATTTTCGTGAGAAGTTTCTTCAACAAACTAATAGGTTTCAAAAGCATGTGAACAAATATAGGTGGCTAATTAGCTTCAAAGAAGAAGATCTAGTTTGGATCCACTTAAGGAAGGAAAGTTTCTCTAGTTCTTGTTCAAATTTACCTCCTTGAGTAGATGGTCCCTTTTGAATCTTGAAAAAAATTAATAATAATGCCTAGAAAGTTGAGCTAGTTGGAGAATAGGGAATTTTCTCTACTTTTAATATGGTTAACCTTTCTCCTTTCTATAGAAGACATGAAGATAAATCTTACCTCGACGACGAGTCTTGTCCAATAAGGGCAGAATGATATAGGAGCTTCTTGTTGGTCTCGAGTTTATGGAAAATCCAAGAGGGGAGGGGTGAATTGGGTTTTTGAATTTTTTTTTTAGTAATTTAAACTTGACCTCTTGTGAGTTTAATCCCGTATAATGAAGCATGCTGGGAGATAAAATGAGAGAGTGCAAATAGAATATAAAAATACAAGCAACCAAATTACACAAGAGACAGACGACCTTCCCTACTCTACTCTTTCAAGTACATACCCCTTGTATCTTGGGTTTTACTATTATATATCTAATGCAATTTAAATTACCTACTCTCTTCTGGATTCTAGCTCTATGGGCATATATAATAATTATTTGTTGGTGAGATCAACTCTAACTAATAAAGTCTAAGTAATTGGTGAGACAAAATCAAACCAATCAAGCAAATCAAGTTAGTGAAATAAATTCAAACCAACTCCTTATTTTGCTTCTTTTTGAATTCGGCCTCCAACATCGATCTAAGGCAACAACCTAAACTAAAATAGATAACAGAAAATTTACATTTTAGAACATATAATTAATTTGATATGGAAGCTCCTTGTTGTGAGAATAAAATGATCTTGTAGACTTACTTGAAGTAACAATACTTGAAGCTTCAATAGTTATTCAAATGATATCAACACTCTTAAATATTAGAAGGTGTAATCTCATTTTATGTTTCCTACAACTCTTCATATTTGTACTTCAATGATATTTATAGAGGAGATGAAGATCTAACCATTGGAGTGGTAGTTGGCATGCATTTAATATTCCAGCGTAAGAATTTTCGATTATTATAACGTGAAGTTTCTAGTGGAGTTAACTTAGAATTGCGACTTCACTTAAGTTGCATGTGAAGTCAACTTGGGATGAGACTTCAGTTTGGCTAAAACTTATTGTTCACTTTTCTATCTTTGAAGTTGTAGATGAAGTCGACTTGGGCTGAGACTTCATTGAAGTTGCAGGCAATGAAGGATCCACGTATGCCCCCACTGAAATTTAAAAAATGTTACTAGATATGTTATTCAGTATATTATTTGTCTAAGATTGCCCCACTGGCCAGAATTTATTACCTCCACCCTTATTAAAAACTCAAATTTTAACGTATTTATTTTATAACTATTTTTGTTATGTTTTTTGCCTTCATTCTAATAAGACAACCTCATGCATTTACTCAACAGTGTTGCATGCATTTATTAGAAAGATTTTCTTTTTACCGTTTTAACATTATTTCTATCAAGATTTTTTTTGATTTAATATTTCATTGATTTCAATAATATTCTCTTTACAAGATATCTGTTTTTAAATCTTGTAATTAATTATTGCAACTTACAACTTCTATTTAATAGCAATTTGGGCCATCTTTACTTCCCTTCTCAAGCTAGACTTCTCTCTCATCCTATTTTCTCTCTTTCATGGCTTCACATTTCACTTCTTCTTATGACATATCGAAATTAAAAAGGTACGCTATTTTTACCTCTTTTAAATTTAAACTTTTTGAGCGATAAATATAGCGGACCCCACCTAGGTGAGAAATGGCTTATGATGGTGATGATGACGAAGAGCGATAAATATAGGTTGATAACATGTAATATTATCCCTTATCTTCTAAGATTGTTGAAGCTTAGTATATCTTGATTTGTAATATTAAATGTTATATTGTACACTACCAACAAAAAATGAGATATACTGATTATTATAATTCATAATACATCTATTTTTCAATTTTTGAAAACAATTACATCATTATTGTCAGATTGTAAGTATAACTTAGAGACTTGCCTTCCAGTTGAAATTAATAGATCTTTTATTTTTCCATGCAACACGACCTGTGGAAGCTTTATTAATTAATAATAGTATTGGATTTTCCAAATGCTATCCGATTATTTCTTACATCAAAGCAATATGTTTTAAAATTTTTGTCCATTGGATAAATGATTAAAAAACCAAAAAGGTTTTGCGAATTTTTTAAAAATATGGTAATGCTTAAGAAGAGATAAGATAAAATAAATAAGATATTTGTATAAAAATGTGAAAATAATTAAAATGTAGAAATAATAGTAAAAATAATAATTGATAAATTAAATTATATTAAAGTATATATGAAAATAAATGGAAAAAATCTTACACTTGACTAAGAAGATTTCAAGTGAATTTATAAAATGTAAAAATACCATCACTTATTTCTATATACCTTTTGATATGCCTTGATTTTAACTAATAAATCTACATTTTTATTACTACATCTACACTATAATCTTTTTTTATATTTTTTATTCAATTGTTATATCTATTTTATTGCTATTTTTGTGTTTATAATCATTGTTCTTATTATATTACATTATTCCCTTACCTTTTCTCAATTTTTATTATAAATTTTTCCTCCACATTTTTACACCTCACAAATGAACTCTTATTTGATTATTGTATTAAAAATTTTCTTTAATCTATCTTTATTAGCTTTTTGTTAATCCTTTCCTTAGGTGCTAAATATGACTATTAGAGGAGTCATTTAGCTAGATTAACTTCAAATTATTTATCAAAATAATATAACAATTTATGAAATTATTTATTAATATTGGAATATATTTTTATATTAATTAAAATATTTGAAATAGAAATAGAAATTAAAGATTTATAACTAGTAGTATTTTTACATTTTTATTCCTTTTATTAGATGTGCCCATAAAAGTATTTAAAAGTGAATGAAACTTGATGCTTTGTTAAACGAATAATTTAAATATACTGAAACCTAGGTCCATTTATAAATTTATTGAAATATCATAACAATTTATCAAACCATTTATTTATTTTGAAAACTATTTTTGGATATTGAATTAGCGATGTAAAATATATATAAATCAAATTGGTTTTACATTGTTATTACTGTAGAAAATGAGCCCATACAAATATTAGAGGTGAAAGAAATTTAATGTCATTATTAAAATATGATAGGTGATTGAATTTTGTTTAATCATCAAAATGAGCAAAGGTAAGCAGGAACAATAGAAAGTTACAATATTTTAATTTCAAACATAATTTTTCTTTCAAATTAAGTAGAAAATGAATTGTACAAAGCTCTATAAACATAACTACATAAAAAATATTAGTTTTAATAGTTTTCTTTTATAGGTTATGGCTAAAGTTTTTAAAAGAAAGTCAACAACAAATCACAAATCTCTCCCTCATATAAATTTTTTTTTTAACATATAAAAATTTTAAAACAAAGAACAAACTTTTGCCCCACTAGCCAAAGATCCTAGATTTGCCACTGGTCATAGGTGAAGTCAACTTGTGCTGAGAATTTACTTTGCTGAACTTGTTATATATAGACTTGAGCTCTTGAAATTTAATTTATTTTACATTTTCATCATTATACATATAATTGGAGATAAAATATCTAGGCATACTTACACATATTTATTAGATATTTTTTATTGATATTTCAATGATTTTTTAATCATCAAAATTAAATTAATCTTTCTTAAAACAAGTATATGATCTATACTTCTCTTGTCCCACATTGAAAACTTAAAAAATGAGTTTTTCTATGTTTATTTTTATGTTTTATTTGTCCCACATCGAAAAAGTAATGGAAGACTTCCCCTAAGCTTAGTTATAAATAAGACCCTCTTTAGAGATTGTAACACATGATTTTGTGAACTAAAGTTCATTTAGAGGTTTTGCTTATTAAAAGTGTGTTTGGTTGGGCATAAAACTTTTCACTCTTTATAGCTACTATATTTTTTAATTATTTCTTCACATTTTTTATATGAACTACTTTACTTTCTAATCATTTTCACATAACTACTTATATAACTAACTTATCTATTTTAACTTTATTCTCTTTACACTTCATTATTACCCCTACTATATTACATAATTTTTTATTAATTTAACAACTTTTACCCTAAAAAATTTTTACCAAAAAGTTTTATCATTTCCCTAACACACTTTAAGTATGATGCTTGTTTCTCTTATGAGAATAAAAAATTCTTGTCTTGGCTGCCCAAGGTGGTTTTATTGACTATTTTGTCATAGTAGGGTTTTCAACTTTGTCACAATTGGCATTCCCCGCGATGTTCTAATGTCAACAAATTCGTAGAACTGTACGTAAAAAAATCAGGCTCTATATAATACTTCTATGAAACCTCTTTTCTAAGTAACATCTTTCATTTTTAATATCATGATGGTTGATGAAAACTTCATTTCATCTATTATATTTAACGTCATTTACATTATTATAGAAAATCTTTATTTTTCCTAATATTAATGTGGATGGACTCTGCCCAAAAAATATATAAATTAATATAATAAAATAGTTTAATTTTAGATACAAATTTTAAAGTTGTATTTTTAATATCTAAATTATCTAATATATTTTTAATATTTAGATAAATGATTCTATAAAGTATTATTATATTATACTACATATATACATGGATCTAAACATATTTTAAGACAAATGTGACCTATGCACATACTTGGTTTAGTTGAAACATTGTATCTTAGCTAAGCAAATAATTTTAGATACAATGAATGCATTGAATTTTTTTTTATCAATTATCAAAATCTCAAAATGATGAGGGATGACTTCTATTTAACCTAGTTATATAGAAGTGAAACTATATATTAGGAATGCTTCTATGTAACCCCTTTTATTTTTTAATATTTTGATGATTGATGAATAATTTACTCTATTTATTATATTTAGTATCATTTATAGTATCTTGAAAACTCTTTCATTTGTCTAGTGTTATTGTGTATGGGCTCCATCTACAAGTATGTATAATTAACGTAATAAAATGGATTAATGTTAACTATTAAATTTAAGTTGTATTTTAATATCTAAAATACCATTTTTATGTGGATACATGATTTTATAAAGTATTATTATATTTTAATACATATGTAAATAGATTTAAAGATTTTTCATAATTTGCATATGCATATATAACCAGTCATATATTTGATTCAGATATGATCTCCTAGCCAAAAAAATAATGTTCAATATAACGAATAGGTTGAATTTTTTATCAAGTATCAAAATCTTAAATTTTGAAAGGGCTACATAAATTACTTCTATGAGTTAGCTCGAGTTACTAGGCAGACAATCACACCGTAACTTATGGTGCAATTACCTGAAAATGCCCCACATGTACTTAAATGCATTGAAACTTTATGTAATCATTTATCCATATATAAATTATACGGTTCCATAGCGAAGCCATGTAACCCTTTCGAAATCTAAGATTTTAATCCTTGATGAAAAATCTAATCCATTTATTATATTTAACATCATTTATTTATCTAAGACATCAAATTTTATCATAATCAAGTACATTTATGGGCGACATTTGTTCAAAAATATTATTCATGTATAAATTATGAAAAATGCTTAAATTCATTTACACATGTATTAAAATATAATATTCCTTGATAGAATTATTTACTCACATAGAAATGATATTTTGGACACATTACGTGTCAAAAATATTATTTTAAAATTAATATTATAGTATTTTTCATAATTTACACACGAATATATATTTTTTTAATAAATGCGACCCATAAACATACTTGATTGGGATGTAACGTGGTCCTCTAGATAAACAAATGATGTTGAAAATAATAAATGGATTGAATTTTTTTTATCAAGGATCAAAATCTTAGATTTTGAAAGAGTTACATGACTCCACTTCTCTGTGAACTCATTACATAGAAATGAAGCCCTAAATTATATAAGAGATAGTTCACATGTTGAAAAAATAATTTTAAAGTTGTTATTTACATCAAACTATTTTATTATGCTAAATTTATACCACTTTTAGATGGTGTCCATATACAATCCAATTTGGATGAAAATTAGTATGGTAATAAAATAAATAATTTTAAATATATTTGGTGTAGTAGATTATAATTTTATGATCATGTGGAACCCATTTTGAGGCAACTGCACTATAACTTATGATGAAGTTGCCTGCACTATAATATTTCTCTATCGACACATATAAAGGAGGGTGGTAAGGAGAATTTATAAGAAGAGAGTATTTATAGAGGCTTAAAAAAGTAAAGAAGAAAGAAGCCTAAGAAGGAGGTCGAGAAAAGAAATGCACACAAGCATACCACACTTCCTTGATTTCAAATTGGGTTACAAAGGCAATATATATAGGGCTTCAGGATTTTACAAGTTGGAGAATCTTGAGCTTTACCTAAAGCAAATAGTATAAACATGACTTCATCGTATTACACACATAAAAGCACATTGCTGGTATAATCCCTTACAAAGTATAAAAGAAAAATAAAGTAAAAGCTCATTATGCTAATAAAGTTGGTTAGCTAACGAAGGCTATCAAAGTAGAATGCTTTTAGAAAATAGATTGTTGCAGTTGTCAATCAACCCTTGCGTAATACTCAAGGTCATCACTAGCATTTGATCCACTAGATGGGCTTGATGTTATTGTGGTGTAGATGGGATTCTCTTTTTGGGCTTGCTACTATTTCTCTTGTTGGTCTATGTATTGAATAACCCTTTGGTAAATTCCCCCACTCTCAGGTGGTTTAGATCATAAATATCACCTCCATTCATGATGTGAAGTGGTATTTCATCGGGATTTCACCCATTGACTGCTGCTATATTTCTTTTAAAATTTATCCAATGAAGTTCGTACTTTTACCTATTAAGATCATCATCATATTTAGGTTTGATGGAGATTTTTAGAGGATGAAAAATATCCCATAAGGGGGTTGTGCTGGGTTCAAATGATTTATTTCTTGAGAGGAGAGATACACAATCAACTTATGAAACTTGACAAGCATGTATTAGCCATGATGTGTTCCAATTTTCCTATGCCACCAAGTTGGTAAAACAAACCACCATAAAATCTTGAAAAGTTATAGCTGCTCTTCAAGGATGGAGTTGAAAAGTTAGTTCCAGATATAGGATAACTACTGAAATAGGAATTTAATATAGTATTCCTTAAACTAGTACTAGAATGGACACAACACTTCTTTTGGGAATTCTATGTAGGGTCTGTTAATAGAGAAGAAGTAGAGCAATGGGTATTCTAGAATTGTAATCCTCTAATGAAGAGACCTTAATTTTTTATGACATTAGACCAAAGAGGAAGAAGTTTAAGGATAATAGTATCATGTACTTCTCTAGGTAAGAACAAAATGGAGTTTGTAATAGGGAAAATAGAAGAGCACAAATGTCTAAGGACGGTATGCAAGAACATTTTATCTTCTAGGAATATGTTTTATATCAAATTCAAGCTAGAAAAAACCAAGAGGTCCACCTTAGAAGTTGTGCATAAGGAAATTATTTTTGCTTGAATCGAAACATTTTTGGAAAGGAGCTCATTTATGTTTCAATAAGAATATAATTAGAAATTTTCAATTCGTCTTTTGCTAGCTAACATTTCTTCGAAGGTGAAGTGATAATGAAATTTAAAGGAAAAAAATCAGCTAGTATTGTATCCACAAGGGTGCCATTTATGGGATATTACCTTAAAAAGGCAAGCAACTCAATATTCATTTGAAGCATTAGTATGCGGTATTATTTTCCATTCATCTGAAGGAATAGATAGCGCTAAAAAAGTTTTACTAAGATGTTTAAGATCCTTGATGGTTTCAGTATGTTCAAAACTCTATTATTGAGCATTCTTCTTAAGAAAGCCAAATAAAATGATCCTTTATTTATTGATTCAGGGAATGAAATTAGTAATGTAATTTACTGTCTCCTAGAATTGTTGAATTTGCTTAATGTTGGTGAGCTTATTAAGAAAGCTATCAATTCGGTCTAAAATATGGGATTGGAGAATTATGATACTATTTGAAACATGAAAAATTGACTTTGGTTACTCCAAAAAGTAACTTCATTTGGTTCAAGCATAATATCAGACTACTAGACCAATTGATGAAATTTATTTAACAATTTAATTCGAGATTCATCATCTTCAAAGAAAAACAACAAATCATCAATATAAATCAACTTTGATAAAAAAAAAAGAGGTTGAAAATCATAGTCATGGCCTGTTGTGATTCTAAAGGAGCATTCTTCAAACCGAAGGGCATAAATTTTCATTGATAATGTTGATTTGGTATAAAGAAAGTTGACTTTGTCTAATAATTGAGATGAATTCCTAGCTACTAGAATCCTGCTTTCAAATCAAATTTTGAAAAGACTCTTGCTTTCTCGAGTTGTTGAAAGATACTGCTTCAGTGAGACAATGGAAGCTTCATATCAGCTAGAAAATAATTGAGGGGCTAATAATTGATGACCAGATGAAGTTTTTTCCTTTTCTGTTCTAACCTTTTGTTCGCATAAAAAGCTTCATATGCCCATTAAGAAGAAGTTTCGTCAATGAGCCTTTCGTCTTGAAGCTACTACAATTCGTATAAAGCTATTTGTTAGTGAGTGAGATTCATTCCACTTAAAACAACTTTTGTAGTATTAGAATCTTCATTCTTCTTGAACATTAGCTTGATAAAGAATGATGAATTCTTCCACGATGATTTAGAATATATGGAAAGAAATTTTGTTTAGGTTTTGAATGATTCTACAACATCAACAGTGATGATTGAAGAAACTGTGTTCCATATCAGGACTTAATTGCTAAAGTGGATCCTAGAGGCTGACCATTGAAGATAATGATGATGCCAACTATTAAAGCCAAGGACTAGTGGTTTACTTGGGAAGATATTTTTTGATAAGAAAATGTTGGACTTTGAGACTGGGGAAAATCCGAATAGTGATAAGTTTACTGATAAGGTTGACTTCGAATATTTCTTCATTTGAAACTCTGAAAATCTTATGGTAAAGTTTCCAAAATTTATTAGGTAGAAAATCCAAAGAGGCTATTTATGTAGTAGCTCCTATGTCAATTAGAGCTGCAACTTTGATAAGCTTTTCATAATTTTTTAAATATATTATGATAAGAGCAATGGGGGATGTCAACAAATAAATGAATTGATGTGAATTTGAGTCTTTTATCTTAAAAATCTGAAAATGTACCTATGAACTGAAATTTGTTGATGATGAGACTTCTTCCAAATAATGTAAGGGGAGAACGATAGTATTCGTGAAAAGATCTTCTTCTTTTGAAAGGACGAATTCAATATCTAGAGACTCCTCTAATGCTAAAAGAGCAACCAGTTAGAATGCCTTCTTCCCCTTTTCTTTTTGAGGGCAATCTTTTGCAAAATCGTCCTATATTTTGCAAATGAAGTATCGATAAGTTGTTTTCCCCATGAGTTGTTTTGCAATCACATTGGTGCTTGTTTGCAAATTTTTTCTTCCACAACTTCATATTTGAACCCTCTTCTACGCAACCAGGTTGCATAAAAGGCATTTTACGTAACCTTTTTAAATTTTAAGATTTTGATGCTTGATGAAAATTCAATTCATTTATTATATTAAACATTATTTATTTAGCTAAGAGACTAAGTTTTATTCAAATTAAATATGTGCATGGACCACATTTTCTCAAATATATATTTACACGTAAATTATAAAAAATCTTTTAAATCTATTTACATGTGTTTTAGAATATAATAATACTTTATAAAATTATTTATCCATATAAAATGATCTTTTAGATGATTTAGATATTGAAAATACAATTTTAAAATAATATTCAACATTAAACCATTTTATTATGTTGATTTTATACATATGTGGATTGGGCTCATGCACAATGATGTTAGGTAAATGAATGACTTTTCAAGATATTATAAATTATGCTAAATACAATAAATAAAGTTAATTTTTCACCAATCATCAAGATATTAAAAATGAAAGTAATTACATAGAAGATGAGTTTCATAGAAGTATTCTCGATATATATGGCTTTGCTTTTATATAACTAAGTTCATAAAAGTCATCCTTCCTAATTTCGAGATGTTTAAATTTGATGAAAAATTCAACGCATTCATTGTATTTAAAATTATTTGTTTAGCTAGGATATAATGTTTCAACTAAATCAAGTATCTTCATAAGTCACATTTGTGTGAAAATATGCTTAGATCTATTTACATATATTGTAGAATATAATAATATTTTATATAATTGTTTATCCATGTAGTAATAATATTTTAGATAATTTAGATGCTAAAAATATAACTTTAAAATTGACCTCTAATATGAAACTATTTTATTACATCAATTTTTATATTTTTTAGATGAGTTTATCCATATTGATATTAGACAAATAAAAGAGTTTCTATAATAATATAAACGATGTTAAATGCAATAGATATAGTAGATTTTTTTATCAAACATTATGGTATTAAAAATGAAATAGGTTACATGGAAAAGGGATTTCAAAGAAATATTATATACAGTCTAATTTCTATACATCCACCCTCATTAGAACCATTTAGTTTGGGCCTTATTTTCATCATTTTATTAATCAAATTCATACATTATATTTAACATTATTTGTTTTACTTAGGCACTAAAACTCATATCAATTCCTAATTTGCATAATTTTATTTTCAATATCTAAATAATCTAAAACATCATTACTATCTGAATACATGATTTTATAAAGTATTTTTACATTTTAACATAAATGTGAATGAATCTAAGTATTTTGCATAATTTACGTATCAATGTACATATTTTAAAACAAAAATGGCCACACTAGTCTTTTGTTATTGTTATGGCCATGCACATCTTTGATTTCAATTAAATGTGGTCTTATAGCTGAATGAGTTACACTGTGTTTGATAAGTGATAAATCTTTTAAAATGAAAGAAATGATGTAATACGATAAGGGTAATAACAAAAAAAGTAAAGAGAATAAATTAAAATAGATAGGTTAGTCCATAGAAATGATTATAAAGTAGGGGAGTTTGTACTGAAAGATGTGAAAAAATAATTAAAAAATAAGGTAGTTATAGAAATTGAAAAGTTTTGGTTGAAAATTTTATAGTAAACTAAACACGTAAATATAATATTTGAAGTGGACTTTTTATCCATTATCAAGATAGAAAAAGATAAATGGAATTATATGAAAATGCTTCTACATAAGAGGACTCTGGACTCAATATTTTTTTCTCATATAACTTACATTTTCAATCATTTTTTTATCCTTTAATGCAAAAGATATAAAAGAATGATTTTATTTTTATAAATTTCATGCCTAAAAATCTAATTTTTTGAAATAATAAATAGTTTATTTTTGACACAACTAACCCAATTCCTTGGATTACTTTTAAGAAGATATTTAAATGTTCAATATATTGTTCTATTGTTTTAAAAAAGATTAAAACATCATTAATATAAGACTTTAAGGTGCCAGTCATGATTTTCTAAAATTCTAGAGGTACATTTTTGAGTCCAAAAGGACATTATATTTTATTCAAAATATTATCTAAATGGAACTATAAAAACTGTTTTGTAATTATCTTTTTCTTCAATTTTTATTTGCCTAAATTCATATATCATGTCAAATTTTAAATAGATTATTGAATTAATTATTCTTTGTAATAGATATCATTTATTGGGGATTGGATATCTTATCCGTTTTAAAGCTTTATTTAGTGGTTTATAATTTATTACTAGGCTTAAATTTTCCCTTTCTATTTTAAAGTGGTTTATACTTCACCCAAGTCGCGGGCTGGAGTCGACTTCGGGTACGACTTCAGTTGAAAACAGACTGCTCAAGTTCTTCCTCAGGTCGACTTGGTCTTGAACTTGACCCAAGTCGCATGTAGAGTCGACTTCGGGTGCGACTTCATATTCCTCCAATTTCCAAGTCTATCTTTTAGGTCGACTTGGACTAGGACTTGACCCAAGTTGCTGCTGGAGTCGACTTCGGTTGTGACTTGACTTTCTTATCTTGCCAAGTGAACTTAAATTCCTTTGAAATGATTTTGCTTGCTTATGTTTCTTCAACTTAATTGTTCTTCCCTTGATTTGTATCATTTGAAACTCAGTATATTCATCTTTACATAAGATCCTTTAGCTTCATGTCTTGAAGTCTTGAATACTTGGATCATGGAGTGCATGAAAGATGTCCAAATGTGTGTTCTTTATATAAATTGATGAATTCATGAAACTTTGCTTACTTTGGACTTGTTTTAATCTTCATTTGATGAAAATCGAAAGCTTGGGTCGACTTGGTCTTCAACTTCCCTCAAGTCGAACGTCAAGTCGACTTGGTCTGCGACTTTGCTCTTCAAAATCTATGCTGGTCAGTTGAAGTCGAAGCTAGAGTCGACTTAGTCTGCGACTTCACCAAGTTGCATGTGGAGTCGATTTCATTTGCGACTTCAGCAACTCTTCATCCCCAATTTCAGCGTTGTACAAAAATTGGGCCTTGAAGTCTATGCTGGAGTCTACTTAGGGATCGACTTGGCCTAAGTCGATGCCTGAGTCGACTTGGGGATCGACTTGACCTGCTATGCTTCATATTTTTCATTTTTATATCCTTAAACATTGCACAAAACATATTAGTAGCTAAAACTTACTCAAATTAAGTTGTTTAATCACCAAAATACATAGTTCGGATATTTTGCCTTTGATTTCAACAATTTTTTCCAACAATCTCCCCTTTTTTGATGATTGACAAAACTAATTTGAGTATATACCTTTCAATATATTTAAGAAATTCCATTTTATTTTATTTTGATATTTTTAGGATGATTATAGGTCATTTGCCTTTTGAATTGTCATACATATTCCATTTTCAACATTTGCATATATTATTTCTAAGAATCTCTTAAATCACAAGTTGAATCCATTCATACAATCATTCAAAACAACCATTTCAACTTCATATAAAAACAGAGCACAAATAATCAGAGCATAAGTATAAACTTTGCATAATTAAAGCATAAACAAATAAACTTTTAATATATTATCAAAAATGTTGCATACAAGTTTCGAAAGCAAATTAAAACCTATAACAAGCTACCCAACCCAAAATTCTAAAAATCTAAACACTAACTCAACTATTCTCCCCTTTTTTGTCAATAGATCAAAAATAGGGTTCGATTTGCTGAGATTTGGCATATAAGAATGCCGATATGGTATATGGAGATTGGGGAGCAGTAAGAGGTTGGACAGGTCGAACATGGGCCGATGAAAAAAATGATGAGATAGGGCCCGGAGTCGGATCTCTGCGTACTGATCCGGTGTCAAATGGATCTAGTTAAGGTATCAGTTGATTCTTGTGGCTTTCGGATGCCAAATGATATCGAATCGTCCGTAACTCCCTATCCATGCAGTCCTGTCGGGAATGCATGTCCATGATAACATTTAGGACCCTGGAGATCTGACTAGTCAAGAGATCCTTAATTTGTTCTAGGTGCTCCCGGATTGCGTTGACTGAGTTGTCCCAAGATGGTGGTCGAGGTGCAAGATCTGGAATCTCGGAACCATGAGGTGAACATGATCCCTGTGATAGCGGTGACGCGGGCTGCTTGGGGGCGTCATGTGGAGTGGGTTGATCCTCTGGTGGTGGCGGGGCCTGCTCCCCCTGAACATGTGCTTCCCCGGCTTCTTCTGGAGCCGGTACACCCATCCTCTCTTGGAGTCGTTCTGCCTTGAACTGCTCCACATTTATTTTCATCCTTTGAAGCAAGGCCTTGTTGATGGCATTTGTCGGCTTCAACACCTCGAATGGCTCTCTTTCAATATCAACCTCGAAATGCTCTATGATCTTAGTAATCCAAGTCCCATAGGGTAAAACCCCTCGGGAGTTGTCTTTTCTGGAGGCCAGGGCTTCTAGGAATAGTCGCGGAAGGCTGACCTTGACTCGATTGGCGACTTTTCAGAGAATTTTCGCCTCCTGCGGGTTTAGCTGGTTTCTGCCTCCACCTTTTAGGTAGATGCAGTGGACAATCAATAGCCTTAGGATCCTTAACCTTGGGGATAAGTCCATGTGATGCAAGAACTTGATCCCGGGATAATATTTATTACTCTTGATGAGCTGATTGTACATGAGAGTGATAGATAGATCTGCAGACAACTGCTCATCCTCGTAAGGGACCTCAAAGATTCGTCCCACCTGCCTAATAGCTTGATCTAGGCTTGGGACCCCTCTTGTTCCCAAAAACATTTCTACTTCTTTTACAAATGTGCTAAAGTACTGATCATCCCATAGGTAGTAGAAAATCCTAGTCAAGTCGGGATATACCCTGTCATCTGATTTAAGCAGTCTAGTCCATCCTTGGAAATCTAAAAGCTCCTCTATTTCAAACTCATAATCGCTTAAGCACTTGAAGTCTATGATCTTGGGAATGAATACCTTATGCTCATAGAAGCTCTTGTAGAAACGACTATGCTGCAACTCCGTCTTGAAATACGTAGTCGGCATTTTCAAGACTTGCCCTTTCGTGGCAGGGGTTCCTCTCATTCTGGCCCCTACATCTGAACTTTCAGATGTCTGAGTTTTTCTCCCCTTCGGGCTGTTGTAAATGGATTCTTGGCCTGAAATCGGACCTGACGGCCGGTAGAAGTTGACAGTTCTTCCCAGGCACGCTTCGTGGGAGTCCGTTGCCTCCTGGGAACCTCCTCTTCGGCTTGGGAGCCGGATTGTCTAGGAATGGGCCTTTGGGAAGGCTTGGATACAGCTAGTTTGGGGATCTTAGATTTGGGTGCCATTGGTTTTGATGAAAATGGAATTTTCAACTGTAACTTTAGATGGAGGTTTGCAAAAGAGATTGAAATCGGAGAGAACTGAAACAGTGAGATAAGGGGAATTAGTGAGAGAGATGGAGTCAGGAAGACCAGAAAGAGAGAAAAGGCTTGAGTGGAAGAAATGGAGGCTGGAGAGAATGAAAAAAATGGAAATACTTAGATGTTGAGTAAGATGTATGAAGAGAGAGGAGAGAGAGACGGTTTGCTGGAGCAGAGACATTTGGAGTTCGAATGGGTGAGAGAGTGAGAGAGTGCACCGGAGGAAGGAGAAATGAGAGAGAGTGAGAACAGCGGGAGCTAGCAACGGGAGGAGAGAGGAAATCTGCCGGAGATGGAGAAGAAGAGAGAGAAAAGACGGAGAAAGAGAGTGGAATGGAGCTGGAATGCCGGAGGAGAGAAGCCGGAGAGAGAAAGGAGGCCGGAGGAAAATGAAAAGAGAGAGAGAGGTTGTAGTCGCGGGAAGAAGAAATGAGGAGGAAGAGAGAAGAAAAAGAAAAGAAAAGAAAGAAAGAAAGAAGAGGAAGCCCAACGGTCGCGCTTGAAGTGGACTCGCCCCTGCGGAGTCGACTTCGCCCTGAAGCGGAGTCGACTTCGCCTGCCTAGAGTCGACTTGGGAACTCCGGAGTCGGCTTGGCCTATCGACTTGGACTTTTCTAAGTCCATTTTTCTTATCTAATTATTCCTAATTTAACTCAATCATCCCCATATCATTTCTAATTTTGTAAAATGATTCTTTTGCTAAAGGTTTGGCAAAAATATATGCAATTTGATCCTCATTTTTCATATATTCCAAACAAACATCATGATTTTCAACATGTTCATGAATAAAATGATGTCTTACATCTATATGTTTGGTTCTAGAATGCAATACAGGATTTTAGTTAAAGATATTACACTTGTATTATCACATCTAATTGGAATATTATAATAGTCAACACCATGGTCTTTTAGTTGTTGGGCACATCCAAAGTAGTTGGGCACAACAGCTCCTGGTGGCTATATATTCAGCTTCCGCCGTAGATAGAGCAATACTAGTTTGTTTCCTTGAATATCATAAAACCAACACGTTTTCAAGGAATTGACATGTTCCACTAGTGCTTTTTCTATCTACTTTATATACGGCAAAATCTGCATCCGAGTAGCCGACTAAATCAAAAGTACTTTGGATACCATAGTCCAAGATTGGTAGTATTTATTAAATATTTAAAAATTCTTTTTACAGCCAATAAATATGATTCTTTAGGACGTGATTGAAATCTAGAACACATGCGAACACTAAAAAGAATATCCGGTCTAGAAGTAGTTAAATACAACAGAGATCCTATCATACTTCTATATAGCTTTTGGTCGATACATTTACTGCTTTCATCCGTGTCGATCTTGATTGTTGAACCATTGGAATGTTTGCTCCCTTGCTAGTTTGCATTCCAAATTTCTTTAGCATTTCTTTGATATACTTGAACTGATTTATGAATATCCCTTCGGCTTGTTGCTTGATTTGCAGTCCAAGGAAGAAATTCAATTCTCCCATCATGCTCATTTCGAATTCGCTCTGCATAATCTTAGAAAATTCTTTGCACAGAGTTTCATCAGTAGCACCAAATATTATATCATCTACGTAAATTTGAACAATTAAAATATGTTTACTCTTATACTTGGGGTGCGTTTGTTTAGGGCAAAAAAGTGTCAACTAAAACTTTTCAATCTAAAAATTTTCACTCTCCATAATTACTCTATTTTTTAATTATTTTTTCATATTTTTCTATACAAATTACCCTACTTTTCAATCATTTCCACACAACTACCCATACAACTAACCTATCTATTTTAACTTTATTCTCTTTACTCCTCATCATTACTCCTATTATATCGCATCATTTTTTATTGATTTGACAACTTCTACTCCAAAAACTTTTCATCAAAAGTTTTACCTCCAACCAAACACACCCTTGATGAATAATGTAGTATCAACCTTTCCTCTTTGAAATTCATGATCAATTAAAAATTTGTTCAACCTTTCATACTAAGCTCGTGGAGCTTGTTTTAGTCCGTATAATGTTTTGGTTAATTTATAAACATATTTTGATTGATCATTTTCTTCAAATCTAGGGGGTTGTTCAACATATACTTCTTCATTCAAGTATCCATTCAAAAATGCATTTTTCACATCCATTTGAAACAATTAAAAATCCTTGTGAGAAGCAAATGTCAGTAAAATACGTATGGCTTCTTCTTGGGAATATCCTTTGGCTACTAGTCTGGCTTTGTTTCTTATTACAAGTCCACTTTCGTCTAATTTGTTCCTAAATACCCATTTGGTACCAATAATAGTGCAATCTTTGGGTATAGGAACTAAATGTCATACATTAGTCTTTTTAAATTGGTTTATCTCTTCTTGCATTGCAATAATCCAGTTTTCATCATTAAGAGCTTGGTCAATAGTTGTTGGTTCAATTTTTGATACAAAAACACATTGTTCACAAATGTTTTGTTTTGACCTTCTAGTCTTTACTCCTTTATAGATATTGTCAATAACTTGCTCAATTGGATGGACATTTTTGAATTTTAAATCAGTTGGAGGTTTGTGAGAACTGTTACCTTCACTTACCCTTTCCTCCGTGGAATTTTCTGGCTTGGGCTCGGTTTTCTCTTATTGCTCTTGTTGTTTTGCTTTTGAATTCTTCGATGTGTCATCTGCATCACTTAATTCATCCTCCTTTCTCGGAGTTTGGTTAAATTTATCAAAAATAACATGTATTGATTCCTCTACTATTTGATTTCTTTTATTGAAAATTCTATATGCTTTGCTATTTGATGAATAACCAAGAAAAATTGCTTCATCACTTTTGCCATCTAATTTTCTCAAATTTGTTTTCCATTGTTTAACACATAACAAGTACATTCAAAAGTATGAAAATATGATATGTTTGGTTTTCTGCCTTTCCAAAGTTCGTATGGGATCTTTTTAAATATTGCTCTAATGGTAACTCGGTTTAATACATGATAAGCTGTACTTACAGCTTCACCCCAAAATCTTTTGGACAATTTACTCTCATTTAGCATAGTTCTAGGCATTTCTTGTATTATCTGATTTTTTCTTTCAACAACTCCATTTTGTTGAGGAGTTCTTGGTGCAGAAAATGTATGGTGAATTCCTTTTTCGTTGCAAAATTTTATGAATCGTTTATTTTCAAATTCATCATCATGATCACTTCTAATGGAAATAATTGAACTTTATTTTTCGTTTTACACCAAATTTGAAAACGTGAAAAACATAGGAAATGCCTCATCTTTTATAGCTAAGAGTATAATCCAAGTAAACCTTGAAAAATCATCAACAATTACAAATACATACTTTTTTCCACCAAGAGTTAAAATGTCTGATGGTCAATAGAGATCCATATGCAATAATTCGAGTGGTCTAGTTGTTGAAATCTCCTTTTTGGTGGAAAATAGCATTTTGGGTTGTTTAGATAATCGACAAGCCTTTCAAATTTTATCCTTGTCATATTTAAGCTTTGGTAACCCTTGTACTAGACTCTTTTTCCACAATGTTTTAATATTTGACATATTTATATGTCCAAGCCTTGTATGCCATATCCATTGATCATTTTCTATGGCTATTAGATATTTTTCCTCAAGTTCATCTAGGCAAACCAAATATACATTTTCATGTCTTTTGTCACTAAATAATATGTGATCATCATTAAATACATTGCAAATAGAGGATTCAAATACAACTTTATATCCTTTATCACATAATTGACTAATACTTATTAGATTATGTTTGATTCCTTCAACAAGTAGTATGTCCTCAATACATGCATTTGAAATTCCATAAACAATTCCTTTATCTTTGATTTTACCTTTTTCATTATTTTCAAAAGCAACTATTCCTTCGTTGCAAGGGTTAATTTTATGGAACAGTCATTTTTCTCCTGTCGTGTGTCTTGAGCAACCACTATCCAAAAATCATATATTATTGGCCTTTGCTCTAAGATAAACTTGCAAAAATAAAGTCAAGTGGAACTCATCCTTTTGGTACCCATTTTATGGGTCTATTTGGGTTAGTTATCCATTGGAATCTACGTTGATCTTCTTTTGAAGCCACTAATCCAATGCTTTTGGGCATCCAAACCAATTTTGCACCAAGGTTTTGTCATTTTCTCAATTTGCATTGATAAACCTTGTGTCCTAACTTGTTGCAAAAATTACAAGCTCCTGGTAGTCTAGGAATGTGAATCCATTTAGTAATTGGTTCCCCAGTTGGTCTTTTGGTCCAAATCACATGATTCAACTTGGGTTTAGCATGGATGAATTTTGGTTTGTTTCTATGGATCCTTGGAGCATTAGATTTGCTATTTTCACTATCCTCAAATGTAGTATACCCAAGTCCTTTCTTACAACTTTGGGTGGTCATTTTAAAAAATATTTTGACACTTTCTCCAGGATTAGAAAACTTAGCAAGGATTCATTTAATGATTCATTTTTCTTTTTGAGTTTTTCTAACTCATTTATCAAGGTATTTCTTTCATTTGTTAAGTGATCAACTTTTTCTGCAAGTTTTCCGTTCACAATAGTTACTGTGTTAAATTGTCTTTTCTTTATTATGAACTTGTTTCCTAACTTCTTTATTTCCTCATATAATGAATCATAAGCTTGTTGAAGTTCTTCTAATTCAGCACATTTGAGGCATTCATTTGTAGAAGAAAAAATTGAAAAATATTTTTGTTTGGAGGTTACCTCTTGACTACTTGTGCAGTTTGTTGAAGTAGATTGATCCTCCAAGATTTCTGTTGTTGCAAAACATACGTCGAAATTTGCCATGCAACAAATTCTTGCGCAATCCGCTTCACATTCTTCACTTGAAGAGCTGCATGTCGTTGACTCTTCTTCGTTTACATACATGCCTCTTCCTTTAATCTTTTGGAATTTTCTATTGTCGCATCGATCTCCTTTGCTTTAGTCTCTTAGGGCGTTGGGCATTGGGATTGCATATACCCTGAACCGCCACACCGATAACATTTTGTTATTTTTTCTTTTTAGAATTTCTTTCTTAAAAGTTTCTAAAATTTCTTCCTTTCCTTGCAAATTTTTTGAATCGCTTTGTAAGTAAGGCGATTTCATCGTCATTTTGTGATGATGAGGTGGTGTCATCCGAATCTTGTGCGACTTTCAAGGCGATGACTCTTTTTCCTTTGTGATGATCTTCATTTCTTTTCTTCATTAGCTTATGTGACATTAATGAGCTAATAAGATCTTCTAACTTCAATGTGTTTAGGTCCTTGACTTCTTCTATTACAGTAATCTTTGGAGTCCATGATTCAGATAGCGCCCTTAAAATTTTCATTACCTACTCAGATTCAGAAATTGCCTTTCCTAGCCCTTTCAAGGCGTTAGTAATCTTGGAAAATCTAGCAAACATTTCAGAAATATTTTCTGTTTCTAACATTTTAAAACTTTTTAATTCTCCAATCAAAATATTTCTCCTTGTCCCTTGGATTTGAAAAGTTCCTTCATAGATAGATGTTAATATATCTCATATTTCTTTGGCAGTCAAATAAGAGGATACTCTATCATATTCGGAAGCAGTAAGAGTACAAAATAATGAATTCATAGCTTGTCGTTGCTCTTGACAATTTTTACTTCCTCATCGGTCCATTTGGAAGCTCTTTCTTCAGTAGGCAGGGTCACACCGTCTTGGATTGCAATCCAAGAGTCCATATCTGTAGCCATGATGAGTTGTTTCATACGTAACTTCCAATAGCCAAAATTGTTCTCATCAAACAATTGTGACATAGTAAAAGATTGGCCTTCAGCAAATGTGGAAACGGAAGTAGATTGGGATGTCATATCAAAAGATCCCTTTGGTTTAAACTCAAAGACCTCCTCTAATACCACTTGTTGGTCCCGAGTTAATGACAATTATCTAAGAGGGGTGGGGTGAATTGGGTATTTAAATTTTTTAATTTAAACTAGAAACTTTACCCCGATTTAGTTTAGTCCCCTTTAGTAAAGCAAATGGAAAGCAACAAGATTATGAAAGCGAAAATGAAAAACAATGGACAAGATTTATAGTGGTTCGGGCAACCTTCCCTACTCCACTCTTCCAAGCTCACACCCCTTGTGACTTGGGTTCCACTATGTATTCTGCGAATACAACTAGAGCCTCTACTCTCTTCTAGATTCCAGCTCTAGGGGGCATGTACAACCAGAGCATCCGCTCTCTTCTAGATTCTAGCTCTAGGGGGCATGTACAACACGTAGCACAAGTAGGTGAAGAGTCCCTACTCCAGTCACAACACTACTTTGCTATCACTTGGTTTGAAACACCAAAATCAAACTAAGCATAAAAAACCGAATAACAAAAGAAAATGAAAAAAATCTACAATTTACAGATTTGTGTAGTCAAGTTTCAGCTCAAGGAAGAATTTGTAGAAGTGACGAATTGATTGGAGTTGAAGCAAACAGCAAGTTGAAGCTCGTTCTTCCTTCAAAATATGTATAGATCACTCAATTATAGAAGAAAGTGGAATATAGAACTTAGTAGCTTCTCTTTCCTCTTTTTATGCTCAATCTTGTGTGTTTCTACGTTCACTTGAGTGTCTATATATAATGCAAGGAGAGATTTGAACGTTAGAGAGTTGGTGGGCACGTAATAAATGCGCCAACGTTCAAATTTTCGAACGTTACAACCCAAGTCGCAGGTGGAGTTGACTTCAGGTGCCACTTCACCCAAGTCGCGGGCTGGAGTCGACTTCGTGCGCGACTTCAGTTGAAAACAGGCTGCTCAAGTTCTTCCTTAGGTCGACTTGGTTTTGAACTTGACCCAAGTCGCATATGGAGTCAACTTCAGGTGCGACTTCGTATTCCTCCAATTTCAAAGTCTATCTTTTAGGTCGACTTGGACTGAGACTTGACCTAAGTCGCTGCTGAGTCGACTTCGGTTGCGACTTGACTTTCTTATCTTGCCAAATGAACTTAAATTCTTTTGAAATAATTTTGCTTGCTTATGTTTCTTCAACTTAATTGTTCTTCCCTTAATTTGTATCATTTGAAACTCAGTATATTCATCTTTACATAAGATCCTTTAGCTTCATATCTTGAAGTCTTGAATACTTGGATCATGGAGTGAATGAAAGATGTCCAAATGTGTGTTCTTTATATGAATTGATGAATTCATACAACTTTGCTTACTTTGGACTTGTTTTAATCTTCATTTGATCCAAATCGAAATTTTGGGTCGACTTGGTCTTCAACTTCACTCAAGTAGAACGTCAAGTCGACTTGGTCTGCGACTTTGCTCTTCAAAATCTGTGCTGGTCAGTTGAAGTCAAAGCTGGAGTCGACTTTGTTTGCGACTTCACCCAAGTCCTATTTGGAGTCGACTTTATTTGCGACTTCGGCAACTTTTGGTCTCCAATTTCAGCGCTGGACAAAAATTGGGCCTTGAAGTCTATGTTGGAGTCGACTTCGAGATTGACTTGGCCTAAGTCGATGCCTGAGTCGACTTAGGGATCGACTTGACCTGTCATGCTTCATATTTTTCATTTTTATATCCTTAAACATTGCAAAAAATATATTAGTAGCTAAAACTTACTCAAATTGAGTTGTTTAATCATCAAAACACATACTTTAGATGTTTTGCCTTTGATTTCAACACTAGTTTCCAACAGAAGAAGTTCCTGAGCCAGCGACAACCGCAAATGAAGCTAATAATGAAGTTGGACCTAATCATGTTTTACCTACAATGGAAAATATAATGGGGAATCCTGTATTGATAGGATTAATGGATACGATGGGCGGAGTTATGCACGAAATGCAACAGGAACATCGCCGAGAGATGCAAGAGGAGTTGTCTCAAGTTAGAAAACTTGTGACAAGTTGATTGCCAAATCCTACATCATCTAACCAGGCCCCAACATTTCAGCCCTCAGTTATGACCGGTACACAGACTAGAGGACTTCATTTTCCCCCAAGAGAACCAACAACCCCATCAGTTGCATTCCAAGCAGGACCATCTACTAGAATAGTGGGGGATGATGATGGTATTCGAGTTACAGCTAGGCCAGTATAGGTAGAAAATCCTGAACAAGAGGAGAAGAGAGAAAGGAATAAACTAAGAAAATTTCAAGGCATGCAGCCGCCTAAATTCTTAGGAGAGGTAGATTATAAGGCAGCCTCCAATTGGATTAAACAATTGGAGAAGATCTTCAAATGTCTGAAGTGCATTGAGGAGCATTATGCCATTTACCTATTGGAGGGTGATGTAGAACAATGGTGGGACTCGGAGCAACAAACACTGCCTGAAGGAGGAGCTTTTGACATGGGCTGAGTTTAAGCATTGTTTCTTTCAGTACTATATCCTTGATAGTGAGAAGGTACAAAGATCTGCAGAATTCCATTCTCTTGTTCAGGGAAATATATCAGTCACAGAGTATGATCTTCAGTTTCGATCTTTGTCTTGGTTTTTGACGTGGACAAAGACTAACCCATTGGAGAAGGCGCGCAAATTTTGTGAAGGACTGAAGCCTTCGATTCGAACTAAAATATCTGTGATCCGAATTGATGATTACAAAGTGATTTTAGACATGGCTCGTAGTGTGGAGTGAGAAGAACTGGAATGGGGAAAATCTCAAATCAAGAAGAGAAATGCCGAGTAGAAGAAACAAGGCAGGTTTCAAAGCAATAAGAAGCCTCATATTGAACCCCAACTTGGGAACACTACCCAGAAACCACCCAAGATGATCAAGTGTTTTGGTTGTGGTGAGGTTGGCCATATAAAGTCTCGATGTCCTCATACCAATACCTTTTGTCATCATTGTGGATAACAAGGACATCGTCGGCCTATGTGTCCACAGCTTCAGGGAGGTGTACCTCAGATGGCTAATGTACCAAGGCGACAACAACAACAATAATAAAATGGACCAATACATGCGCCTATTGCTACACGTGGTGTAGGTCTGAGAGGATGACCTAATCAAATACCACAATATCAACCCCAACAGCAGCCACTCCGCATTGAGCAAAGGCCACAAGCCACAGGTCATATTCAGGCAACTACAACAGAGGAGGTGCAAGTTGCTCATGAGGTGGTGACAGGTAATTCTTTAAGTTAAGAAAATTACTAATTATCTATTTATACTCTTAAAAATGCAGTACTTATGGCATGTAAAAATATATATCAGGTGAATTTTCGATTTGTGGACAATTAGCATATGTTTTATTTGATCCTGGTGCTACCCATTCCTTTGTTTCATATGCATTCGCAATGAGAGTGCAACTATATTTGGAAAATATGGAGTCAGCCATGAGAATATCTACACCTTTGCGAGTAGTGTGTACTGCAACACAAATATGTTTAGACTGTTCAGTAATTATAGAAGGTATGCCTTATCCTGCTGATTTGATCGTATTAGACACTTGTGAGTTGGATGTGATACTTGGGATGGATTGGCTAAATAAATGGAATGCGGTAGTCTACTGCAAGGAAAAATAAGTCATGATCCGACCTAAGAACTGCCTACCCTTCACTTTCACTGGGAATTCACAGGACAGAGTTCTGAAGCTAATATCAGCCATGAAAGCAAAAAGATTAATGCGGAAGGGGTGTATATCATATCTAGTTTCCACAATTGATGCAGAACCTGAAGGCAGAAGACTAGAAACTATACCCATAGTAAAAGATTTTCCCAATGTATTTCCTGAAGAGTTACCTGGTCAACCCCCAAAGCGTGAGGTAGAATTCAATATTGAATTATATGCAGGTACTAGTCCTATATCAAAGGCACCATATAGGATGACACCAATAGAGCTTGAAGAGTTGAAGAAACAGCTCCAAGAGTTATTAGACAAAGGCTTCATTCATCCTAGTGCATCTCCGTGGGGTGCACCAATCTTGTTTGTAAAGAAAAAGGATGGCAATCTTAGACTCTGTATTGATTACAGACAGTTGAATAAGGTAACAGTAAAAAATAAATATCCATTACCATGAATTGATGATTTTTAGATCAATTAAAGGGTGCTAGTATATTTTCTAAGATTGATCTACAGTTAGGGTATCATCAAATGCGAGTTCAAGATATTGATATCTTGAAGACCGCATTCAGAACTAGATATGGTCATTATGAGTTCTTGGTGATGCCAATTGGTTTGACTAATGCACCTGCTTTCTTTATGGATTTGATGAATCGTATTTTTCGGGAGTATCTTGATTCTTTTGTAGTGGTATTCATTTATGACATATTGATATACTCTAAAGATAAAACAGAACATGAATACCATCTACGGTTAGTCCTGCAACGACTACGGGAGTGAAAATTATATGCTAAGTTGAAAAAATGTGACTTTTGGTTACCTCATGTTTGCTTCCTTGGGCATGTGGTGTCGAGCGATGGCATAACAGTTGATCTACAAAAGATTGAGGCTGTGGTAAACTGGGTAAGACCAAGCACTATGAGAGATGTTCGAAGCTTTCTTGGGTTAGTTGGTTATTATAGGCGATTCGTAAAGGGATTCTCGACAATCGCTTTGCCTCTCACCAATTTGACTAGAAAGAATGTAAAATTTGATTGGAATGACCAATGTGAGGAAGCCTTTCAAGAGTTAAAGCAGCGGTTAGTGGAAGCTCCTATTTTGGCTGTTCCTTCAGGAACAGGAGGCTTTGTGATATACAGCGATGCATCCAAGAAGGTTTGGATTGTGTGTTGATGCAAAATGGCAAGGTGATTGCTTATGCATCTAGGCAATTAAGGTCACATGAGCAAAACCATCCAACCATGACTTAGAGCTTGCAACAGTTGTATTTGCCTTGAAACTTTGGAAGCATTATTTATATGGAGAAAGGTGCGACATCTATACAGACCACAAAAGCCTTAATTATATTTTTACTCAGAAAGAGCTGAATATGCGACAACGAAGATGGTTAGAACTGCTAAAAGACTATGACCTGATAATTTTATATCATCCAGGCAAGGCTAATGTTGTAGCCGATACGCTTAGTAGAAAGTCGGGTGATAGTAGGGCTAGTATGCTTACTGCCCAACCCATTCTTTTTGAGGAGATAAGAAGAATAGACCTACATGTTGATGTGGAAGGAGTTGTAGCTCGGATCAGTCATTTAAGTCTACAGCCCACTATATTTGATGAGATCAAGGCGGCTCAATAGAATACATTGGACATCAATTTTATACATACAAAGGAGCGCACCATGAAGGGTGAATTGCCAGACTTCACTATTAAGAATGATGGTATTCTCTGATTTAGGAATCGATTAGCCATCCCACGAGGAACTGCAATAATTGCAAATATATTGCAAGAGGCCCATTATAGTCCTTATTTTATTCATCCTGGTAGTAATAAAATGTATCAAGATTTGAAATCATAGTATTGGTGGGATGGAATGAAGAATGATGTGGAAAAATTTTTGGCTAAGTGTTTGACTTGTCAGCAAGTCAAAGCAGAACATCAAAGACCTGGCGGATTACTACAACAAATTGAGATACCGACATGGAAATGGGAGGAAATCACTATGGATTTTATCATCAGTTTACCTAAAACCCGTGTTGCATATGATAGTATTTGGGTTATTATTGATAGATTAACCAAGTCAGCACATTTTGTTCCTGTAAGGACTACTTATACAACTGAAAAGTTAGCTTAGATCTATCACAAAGAGATTGTCAAGTTGCATGGAGTGCCAAAGTCTATCATATCTGTTAGAGGTTCGGTATTCACTTCTCGATTTTGGAAGGCATTGCATACTGCGATGGGAACTAGATTAAATTTCAGTTCAGCCTTTCATCCTCGGACAAATGGACAAACCGAGAGAGTTAACCAACAACTTGAGCACATGCTTCAAGCTTGTGTGATGGATTGGGGTAATAATTGGAGCGAGTACCTATCATTAGCAGAGTTTGCATATAACAATAGCTACCACTCTAGTGTACAAATGGCACTATTTGAAGCATTGTGTGGAAGAAAATGTAGATCACCACTATGTTGGGATGCAGGAGACGAGGCTACTGTATTGGGACCTCAGATGATTGCAGAGACTGAGGAAAAAGTTGCTAAAATTCGGGAGAAGATCCTTGTGGCCTAGTCACGACAGAAGAGCTATGCAGACACTCAACGTAGACCACTGGAGTTTATGGTGGGCGACAAGGTATTTCTACGAGTCTCACCAATGAAGGGTGTGGTTCGTTTTGGCATCAAAGGAAAGTTAAGCCCTAAGTATATCGGACCTTATGAAATATTGGAAAGAATAGGGAAGGTGGCTTATCGATTGGCACTTCCACCCGCCTTATCAGGGGTACTTGATGTTTTTCATGTATCTACCATGTGAAAGTACGAATCGGATCCTTCTCATATTTTGCAACCCCAGCAAATTAGTATTTAAGAAAATTTACATCATGAGGAGAAGTCTATTCGAATTATTGACAACAAGGTCAAACAATTAAGGAATAGGTCGATTCAACTCGTGAAAGTTCAATGGAGCAACTACACAGAAGATGAGGCAACGTGGGAATTAGAATCTAGTATGAAAGAAAAATATCTATATCTTGAGTTCTAGCTAAGTTTTGAGGACGAAACTTTTAATAAGGTGAGTATAAATGTAAACCCCTAATTTACTTTATGAATTTTAATTTACTATTACATGTTAATTAAAATGCAAATTAAGGTTATGTAATTTTAATTAAAATTGTGAAAGTGCGATACTATCTAAAATAATTAAATATTTATTTATTATTGTATGAAATTAAAATGGATAACTAAAGCCTGAACTCAATACAAATAAACTTTTGCTATAAATTAATATGCTAAAATTTTCAAATTAAATTAAATAAAGTTATGGGAATTAAATATATACAAGGTATATATGTATGACATATAGGCTAAAAAATAAAAATAATAAAAAGATGGGGTCCACACAGGAACAAAATTTATCGATAAGCATTATCTATTTGTTTCATAGGATTAATTAACACACATTGATAATTCCACCCACCTATTTAATTTAGGTGCATGGATAGCACTTAAATAGGAGTATGATCATTGCTACATGGATTGGAAAGCATAGTTATTAAAGAATACGGTACTTAATGCTATCTAAAACTTTTGCTTTTGTTGAAAATTTTCTAATAATAAGGTGCAATTAACGGAAAGTGGATTAGGATAGAATTTAAACATGGAGTATATAAAATGTGACGAATGTTAGCATTTAGTTTCTTATTTAAAAAAAAGCTTGGGGTGGACAATTGGATTCCAAACCAATAGATGATGTGGCATGGAGAGGATTGAGGAAGCCTTGGATTTTTGTTTTCTGTCTCACGTAAACAGGTATGTGAGGATTACTTGAATGAAAATTTAAATTTTAAATTTGAATTGATTGAGCTTTGCATAAAATGGGTGATTAAACAATATGGGTATGACTCAACGGGATGTATATCACTTGGTACCTATGGTTATATAATTTCTTTAGAATGATGTTTCAAATAAAATCGGAGGACCACATTGGAAATATAATTGTTGTATGTCGTTAGTGATTGATAAAAGGTTTTATAACAAAAAAAAGGGGTGCGTGGCAATATCACAAAGGGTTAGGTGTTATGATGCTGTAATACATAAAGTCATGATATTGAGTAAGTTGCTTTTATTTGGTATACTTTAACTATACGTGATATTCAGGTGTTGAGTTGACCAAAGCAAAATATTCTATAATATTTTATTGTATGATAACAATGGTGGACAATAATGGTGGAACATCCAAAAGATGTGGACTCCCACATCTAATTTTTCTTCTTCAGTTGTTTTATATATAAGATGGCATATAAATAGCAATCGAAAATTTTGGTGGAGATGTTGTAACAATGGTATATGGTTTTCAACTTTGGTTTAATCTAAAAGCCTATAGTAAAATAATTATATATTACTAGATGCACGACTGATATGTCCAGTGGCATTACGGTGTGAGCTTAGATGAAATATATTTAGCAATTAATATTATTAAAAGGTGTGGGTAAAGAAAGGACTGATTTATATTCCACGTTAATTTATATTAAAGCATACATATTAGTATGCACTGAGCCATATTTCAAAGTTATCTATTGATTATTTATTTTGTATCATTAGAATCGGTACCATTAGACAAGGAATGATGAGTTAATGAAATTTGATGATACTTTAATTCTTGGTGGAAAAATCATTTATTTCTGTTTTATATGATTTCTTATAAATTTTATCATCTCTACATCATGTATGGGTGTTGACGGATTTTGGTATTAAAGGTAATACTATATTCTTTTAGGAAAGAGCAGGGACTTGCAATGAAAAGGGTGGATTTCATGGCATCCATTGATATCTGTAAAAGTATTATAATAGTGTACCATTGGATGGTTGAGAGCTCTTACTTCTTTACTTATATATAATACTGTTATATTAGGTTCAACTTAATGAATGATCAAGTGGTTCTATTTTTTTAATTTAGAGTGAAAGTAGAATGACTTCAATTGACGAAGTAGTCCAAGTGGCTTGGTTTTGTGCAAAACATCTAAAATTTACATTATTAATATGTAAAGTTGTTAAATTATTCACTTTGAGTAAGTGGGTAATGATAAAGTAATTTGATAGAAATTACTTAATATTAAAAATTAGTATTTTACTATTTAAAGTTGAATTTTGTGGTTGATTTTTATTATTAAACCTTATCAAACTTAAGAGGTAAGCAGACATTTGGAATTTTGTTATTTGATATTAAAATCTTTTTATCATTTTGGATAAAGCGAATGTAATTTTATTTTATTGAAAGAGTCCACAAAAGATTTAGTTGGCCACAAATTATTTATATGGTTGTGTATTTTAGCGAAAATTGAATATATTAAATATATAAATTTTATTGATGAATTTTATAGGTTGTAATGGTAAAGGATTCAAGAGTTCACAATTAAATATTGACTTCTAAGAAAGAAAAGTTTGATACGCAGCTTTGATGTAAGTAGGACTTGTTTTGAACTGAATGAATTATTTTATATTTCTCGGGCATGTATGTTTTGGATGTCGATAATTTGCATCTTTCTTGAAATGATTAGATCTGATTGAGATATCGATTTATTATAATGTCGAATTTGGAACTTAATTTATAAATGGTGCATGCTAGCATTATATTTTGGACATATGCATGTGTGCATGGTGTGTTAGCATGTTCATGAGCCATGGCTGAATATGCTGATTGAGAAGTGTTGTTTGTGATCACTGATGACGATCGGTGACATACCACCAGCTGGGGACCAGGGTATGATTTAGCCATTGATGACTGTGGGCCATGACAAACCATCGGGTCATTGTGATGTGGTATTTGAAACGACGAATGTGTTAATTATTAGTTGGTATTTATTGTGGGACCAGTATGTAGAGACTGGGCGTAAGTTTGTGGCGGGGTCATGGGTGTGTGGAGATCATGGCAGGATATCACATTCACTTCCTTGTCATTTGACTTAGTATGGTGTTTCCCGCATTTGATTTTCTCGTGCTTAGCACTAATGTAAGACGGGGCAAGATATCGAACCTCCCTATTGGATTTAACTTATGTAATCAGAAGATCATGTGTATGACACGCTATTGGAATGATTGATCATGAGCATGCATATGGCATTGATTCGAACATGATTTATTATTTATTTGAAAATATGCATATCGTTAAAAACTCATTTTGTTTAATTTATGTTTTAGTTCTACTTACTGAGTTTGCCTGAACTCACCCTATTTTATCCTAATTTAGATGACAGATATGCGGGTGGAGTCCAAGAGGGGGTTGGTATACCAAATCTGACTAGGACGTGATGAATCCAAATTTTAATTATTCTTATTTTGAGTTTTAGGAGTGATGTAGGGATAATATAATTATCTATATATTTTATGAATTCGAGCACTTGGTGCAACTCAATTTATATGTGATGAGATATCTAATTGATAGTAGTCTATGAAGCATTTGATATTATATCATAATTCATATTATTGCACCTGTGTGTTCTCCCCATTATCACCGATCCTATCTTATTGGTAGCGATTGTTGACATAGTCATTGGGTCATTACAAAATAAATAATTTACTTTATGAATTTTAATTTACTATTAGCATGTTAATTAAAATGCAAATTAAGGTTATGTAATTTTAATTAAAATTGTGAAAGTGAGATACTATTTAAAATAATTAAATACTTATTTATTATTGTGTGAAATTAAAATGGATAACTAAAGCCTGAACTCAATACAAATAAACTTTTGCTATAAATTAATATGCGGAAATTTTCAAATTAAATTAAATAAAGTTATGGGAATTACATATATACAAGGTATATATGTATGACATATAGGCTAAAAAATAAAAATAATAAAAAGATGGGGTCCACACAGGAACAAAATTTATGCTTATCTATCTGTTTCATAGGATTAATTAACACACATTGATAATTCCACCCACCTATTTAATTTAGGTGCATGGATAGCACTTAAATAGGAGTAGGATCATTGCTACATGGATTGGAAAGCGTAGCTATTAAAGAATACGGTAGGTTGAAAATTTTCTAACAATAAGGTGCAATTAATGGAAAGTGGATTAGGATAGAATTTAAAGTTTTATTGTCTGTGTGTTGAAAAATGACAGACTTGTGGTTCGAAATCACACGTGGCTGTTGACAGTCAACACTTCTTACCATCCAAGTGGTCTTAAACATCTGTTAATTTTGATTATAATTTATATATTCGGAATAAAAATATTGAAAATGCATCACCCAACCCATCTCTAGCCATGTTGACAAACATGACGTAAAATTTTTTTCCAGATAATGTTTTATTTAAGGTTCTTATTGCTTTATTCACTACAGCATCAAATCTAAAATGCTTTTGAAATTTTTCTTTGAAGTAGTTATGTTTTAATTATCGTTATCATGATACAAATCATACATTTGAAAGAAATTAGTTTAATTATATGTTCTCGAAATTTTAATTAAGCAATTTGTATACATTAATTTAAAGGATTTAATTCCATAGAATCGTTGCTTAAATTCAACAGGTTTTTTATAAATAAGTTTAATAGGTATACATTGATAATGATGCTATTGTTATTCTTTTTTTTTTTTCATTATTTATACATTATATCTCAATCCATCTTATAATCAAGCCTTGAAAATTTCTTATAATTGTCAATAGGAAGACCACAAGCTCCTAAATATGAAGAAAGGAGACTACATGCTCCTAAATATCGAAAAAGACATGTCCACTATCACTTGCGCTAGTTTCTAGGGGTATGCTATTGTTATTCTTAACTTTAATAGTATACAATTTTGAGTTCGGAATTTAATTTAGTGTATATATTTCACTTTAATGTGTATTTGGGAAATAATAAAACTTTTGATGAAAAGTTTTTTGTATAAAATTTTTTAAAATGATATGATATGATAGTAGCAATGATGATGAGTAAAAAAAATAAAACTAAAATAAATAAGTTAGATATATAGATAGTTGTATAAAAATAATTAAAAAGTAAAATAGTTGTATAAAAAGTAAACAAATAATTAAAAATACGATAATTGTATTGAGTGAAAAGAGACACGTTCTTTCCTTAGGTTGGTCAAATATAATATTCCTACCACATCTTGCAAATGGACCTTAGGTTGATCAAATATAATATTTCCATGTGCTGTACTTTCAATTAGCCAGCACGTTCTTTCCTTTTGTTTTCAAATACCACTTGTTAACATTCATTTGGTGGCCCTACTTTGTTATTTAAATGTATATAAAATTTGCCCATTGATATTTGGTGGACATACTTGATGGCCCACCTTAAAATATTTTTTTTTTCTTCTTTCAAAATTCACCTATGGACACTTCCGTTGGTCCTCCTTAAAATATATATTTTTTAAAATTTATCCATGGACATATATGTTGGTCTACGTTAAAATATATACTTTTCTTTAAAAATTTACACATGGACACATGTGATAGTCCATGTTAAAATATATATTTTTATAATAAATTATATATATTAGAGAATACGAATATCAATAAAAATAAAACTAATATTTAAAATTTTAAAATGATGAATGATACGGTTTGGACATCTACCACCTTCTAAGAAAAGCAAGCTTTATTCATCGAGATAATCTAATCATGTGTATTTTTTATTCTTTTATTATAGTATAATAGTATTTATATCGGATATAAACAGTGAATTGAAATCCACGTCTACCCAAACCTAGTCTCGTTACTATTTATTTATTTTATTTTTCTACTTTCAAGATTATTATTTACTTAGAATAAAATAAATATTATGCATCTCCTTGATCATGTATCTAAGATCTAAATTAGATTTCTAACTATCCGACACGATATTAATAATTATGAAAATTAAGAAAAATCAAAAATTAATTTACCTGAATTTGTGCAGCCATTTGTCAAAAGATCTTTGAAAAAGGACAAGGAATATCTCCTGACCAGAAGGGACATCAGAAACGCAATCCGTCATATATAAGTATCCTTAAGTGCCCTTTGTGGAGGGGAAGACTAGTACGAACTAAAACTATTTTATAACTATAATAAAATTTCCGGGGTGGTACCATTTCAGCCTCAGGCTCTAAGTGGTTTTTGAGGTTGATCTCATCATATATTTGCTATTTTCAATATAAATCATGTTTTCATTAACCTAACTAATATATTCTTAGATAATCTAGACCTTGATTTAGTTTAGACTAACCCTTGGTCAAATTAGGATCTATCATATATAATTTTTGTCGATTTTCACACATTTTATATCATCTAAAAATATGTTGTATGTTCTCATAAAAAAAAATATTATATGTAAAAGAAGGATGAAGATTGAAAGTATTATATTCAAATAGTATTTGTCAATTTTGTTACAAGAATATTTATTTTCTTTATGTATTATTTTTAAATTAGTTTTTAATAATATTATTTAATTATTTCATATATTTTTACATATATTATTATTTTATATTTTTGACAAATATGCCTACGATATTTGCAAAATTCACAAATGTATACCTTAAAGGGCATTTTCTTCACTTCATAAAAATTCTAAGTGCATCTTAATGCAATTTTATATAAAGCTCATAAATATATTTGTGATTTTAGAAAATTTAGATATAGGTACAATATTGGTCAAACTTGGTAGAAATATTTTAAAAATTCTATACCAAACGAAGTCTAAGTGTGTATTTGGTAACAAAAAAAATTTAGAACACTTTTCCATGCATTTTTCTATGTTACTACTTTATTTTTCAATTACTTATACACATTTTTTATACAATTATCATATTTTCCAATTATTTATATACAACTACTTTTATGCCCTAGGGGTATTTGGCAAACAAAAAAAAAAAAAAAACTTTTCTAACCAATAATCTTTCAATCTAAAATTTTCAATCTTCTACATTAAAAAAACTTTTCAATATTGATAACTATCTTAGTTTTTAACTATTTTTTATATCTTTCATACAATTACCTCTTATTTTCAATCATTTCTATACAATTAACATATCTATTTTAATTTTGTTCTTTTTATTTCTAATGATTATCTCTATCATATCTCATTATTTTCTATTAATTTAAGAACTTTTCATCAAAAGTTAAATTTTAACATTTCCCAAACACGCTGTCTAATCACATTACTTTCCCAACTTATCCAAACTTTTTTGCATAATAACATTTCCATATTTTTTTTCAACTTACCAAATACATCTTTGAGTTGTGATCTTGTACACCTAGGTGCTTAGCTTTAGGCTTAGCTTTAGTGTACCCGGGTGAAAAATTTTATTTTTTAAATTTTTAAATTTTTTTTAAAGTATCCTTTTATTTTCAATGAAAAGAAATAGCTTACGTACATAGTCAACCTCGCACGGAGCTGGTTCCGTCCAAAGCGTGGATGGGTGCACTAAAAAGGTAAAGATGCGGGTTAATAATTGAAGTTCGAATTGACCTTTCGTGGAGCTCATCATTAACAGCACTGATGACTTGAGATGGTCCAATTTCATAATGAGTCTTAACCTTTATGTTATAGTAGATGGAATTCGCATTTGAACTTCATACATGAATAACAGTGCTGATAAAATGATGGCAATCTATTTGATATCTACATTGTTCCATCCACTTCAAATATTGTAAGCTGGTTGTCATTGAAACAATCTTTACCCCGTTATGATCCTGTTTATCAGGTGTGGCGCCCCGAACCGGGGTGCCTAGAAGCCTTACTCCAGGATCTTATCGATTGGTAAATATGAGTCAGGATTGTTGCTCTGATCACGCGGCGGGTTCTTAATTGGATTTTGTTCAATTTTTTTCTTTTTTTTTTCTTTTCATTTGTCACTTAAGTATACACTATATTCATAATAAACTCATTCATATCATCATAAAATTATTCGTATCTTTTTCTATTGAAATAATTCACATAAGTACAATCATGTTTGTAATATTCAACATGATTTTCATACATTTGTCCCTTTGGACGCATATATAGAATTAAATTTGCAGGTCATCAGCTCCATAGCCTGTTTGACATTTCTAAAACACATATGAGTAATAATACTCAGTAAGCAAGCCTTTTTCTTTGGCAAGTAAACATTTTTCTTTCATTCAAATGTATTTCTCCCCATTTGGTAGGAGACAATTACCAAGGGATCAATTACCAATAGGACAGAAACTTTTTCATGCATTTCATAATAATGCAATGCATTCATTCATTCATGACTTTCCTTGTACCTTCAACCTCTGGGAGGACGCTGCCGGCACACAGCCCTTGCGACTTGGCAATAGTGAAGGGGGACCCTCTGATCCGCTTACTACCTCCACCAAAGCCTCTTCCTTGTGCACAATGAACATACACATATGTCGGCATGACATGCTCCATAAAATTTGATAAATCATTTAGAAAGTAATTTAACAAGCAGTTAACAATCATTTTATGTAAAGCATTATAGGAATGACCATCCTTAAATATATTTCATAAAACATGTGAGCAAAAAATTTTGCAATCATTTAGAAATATTTTAGAAAGCATATAGCTTGCTTACCTTCTCAGTTGGTGTCCTCGACTTTCTCTTTTCCTTTTCTTATTCCAGAAAAAAAGATATTTTATTTCTTCTATTCAAGCTGCTTCCCATGCATGTTCTATAATATTTGGGCATTATTTGTTTATATGGATATTTTTATCTATAGGTTCCTAAAAAATTTCATCCTTATATTTAAATATTAATATCAAATTTTCTCTAAAATCACGATGTTACTGTAGCAAAATTACTGTAGCGTGGTTACTGTTCATATTAATATCCGCGGTTACTGTTCACAGAGACGTGGTTACTGTTCATAGGTTCCAAATTTTGATATTTTTTCCAAAAATAAAAAATACTATGACATAGCTTATGCTTAGTATATCATAGAAAATTTCATACATTTTGAATTTATCATCATTTACTTGGCGAAAAAAATCATTTTCTCCATTTACTAAAAATCAACGTAAATTTACTTAAGCATAATCCTTAATTCCAAAAATCATAAAATTAATATATCATCATCCCAACATCATATTTATTCATCACAAATCATCATTTATCAATTTTGGAGCATTATTTTCATATATCATATATTATCTTCCCGAATGCTCTATTTTCGCTCCAAATCTTCGATCTTTTGGCATGATTTCAATTAAGCATTATATATATATACTTATTTTCTCATACTTAGCCATTATATAAGCATGATTTTACCCTACTTAACATCAAAAAGAAATTTGGGTAGAAATCACTTACCCGAAGTGGAGATATGCCTCTTTTTCTCACACTTTCTCTCTCTAACTTATACATTTCTTTCCTTTGACGTGTGGGATGGTTTGGGGGCTTGGAATGGCTCAAGTGGAGCTGAGATTTCTTGGCCTTGGACGTTCTCCCTGCTGCCCTATTTATAGGGTTGGATTTTTCAAGAATTTGGAATTTACCCCCTAGCTTTGAGGTATTTAATTATAAATTGGTATTTCTTTTTAATTTTAAAAATTGATTTGAGCCAAGAGCTGCCCACCCTAGGCCTCCTCCAGACCCCCTATGCAGCCCTATTTTTTACCTATTTTTTTATTTTTAAAATTATTTAATTTAATCTAAATAAATCCTAGCCATTGATTAAAGATGATGATGATCAAGGGACCGTTGATTTTGGTCAATCTCACCCACCCTCCTGCCATGCCCCTACTGCAGCTTCTGTTTTAAATTTTTTTTTATTTTTTATTTAATTTTTTAATACAAAGTCAAATGCACATTAATGGAAAAGTTAATTCACTTTTTTTATCTTTATTTGATGCTTCATCTTGACCTTTGATTTATGATTTTCATCACATCTTAACCCATTTATTATGTCCATCATGAATTTTTAACCATCCATAAAAAATTTCATTGAATTCCGATGCCCGGATTGCAACTTATGAATTTTTCTTTATTTTTCCACAAAAATCCAAAACTTGATTAAAATATTAAAAAGAATTACTATTTCATCCTGTAGTGATTAAATCTCCTATTTCGTCTTTTGTGATTAGGTTAATCCAAGTGATTAACTCTAATCACATGTCTTAATCCCTGGTAACTATTCACATTTACTATTCACCGGGGTTAAATTCTTAATGCATTATTTCAATCTCCAATACACATATCCTTCAATATAATTCATGAATTTTCATTAATTATAGAAGAATCTAGGTTACAATTGTCGAAATGACGCATATATTGTCGGAATTTCACATCAGACTAACTTATGTTCATATCTTTTTTTATTTTTTATAAAACTATTTTCCAAGTGATGCCAAATTTCTTAATTTGTGAACATAAGTATATTTATTTTTTCAAAAATAAAATCTTCAGTGAATGAAATGACTTAAATACCCCAACATATTGATTTTTGGAAGTCATATAGATATATATATATATTCAAAAATTTTAATTTTAAAAAATATAATTTTAAAATACATCTTTTAGCCTGTGCTAACAACCTAAGCTAAGAAGAACATAATCTTTCTTTTTTTTCGACTATAACATAATCCTTCGCTACTTAATTGAAATGTAGGAAGTCTATTCCTTTGCATATGAGAGCAGACAATGTAGCACATTATTCAAACAGGATAGATTAAGCCAATGTTATTAGTTTTACAATGTTTTATCGTCTAATAAACAATGAATTTTTCCTCATCTCTCTTCATCTAATTTCAATTCCATTGGATGTTTGGGACCAAACCCACAACAGACATTAAGCCTGCGTGTTGGTTTAATGGATTATGGTGAAACCATTTATTATTGTTAAAAAAATGTTTGTTTAGTTAAAATGCACTTATCACGTTGATGAAAGTTTTTATGAGTCAGAAAATTAATTCACTCTAAAGCAAATGTTTTAAAGGGTCGAAATATTTTTTTTACGTGATTTAAGCATTCTTAGAAAAACAAATGATTTGATTCTCGTAAATTAATCCATTAAGGAATTAACTGAAAAGACTTTTTGGGAAATTTTGGAGTTGGTTAAGGGCGACTGATGATTATCATATATCGACGTTTACGCTTGAGTTATGATGCGAGTTTGTGTACGGATGATTTTATACAAGTTCCAATGGTATTTAGAAAAAGAATTGGGGAGATTTTTACATTTCTTTTTTCTTCTTTTATTTTTTACATAATATAACATTGTAACAATTTAAGTATAATATTTTTTAATTCTGCTTCTGTGAGAATCTAAGTTTTATGTAACATTATAGAAAACCCAATCCATATATTATGTTTAGCGACATTTATATGATCAGAAACTCATAGTTTGCCTAATATTATTGTGCATAGTCCTGCCTAAAATGTGCAAAATTAACGCAATAAAATAATTTAATATTAAATATTAATTTTAAAATTTTATTGTCAATACCTTGACCATCTAAAATGTCATTACTACTTGAAGAAATGATTTATAGAGTATTTTTACATTCTAATATAAATGTACATAAATCTAGGCATTTTTAGTAATTTACATATCAATATACATATTCTAAAACAAATACGATCACACACATCTTTTTTATGATTATTATGGCCATGCACATTTTTTTGATCTCTTTAATATACAGTGGGATAAGAGATGTTATAATTAGGTACATTTCAAACTCTCACAACATGGAGTAAAGTTCATACAAAACCCCAATCACTAAAAGAACAATTATAATCCCCACAACTAGGGGTTATTAGGGTGGGGAGGGCCTATGAGCAAATGTGCCTAAATGCTTGCCACTGCACTTTGGTGCCGGTAGCACATTCATGGACATCTTTATTTTCAATGAAACATGGTTTTATAGGTTAAAAAATTACACTAAATATACTAGTTGAAGTGGACATTTCATCCATTATTAAGATAGCAAAAGATAATTAGAATTACATGAAATTACTTCTACATAGAAGGAGGACTCAATTTTTTTTCTCATATAACTTACTTTTCAATCATTATTTTATATTTTTTATGGAAAAGATTATCCATTCTATCTCTATTTACTCCAACTCTAATTAGCATTTCCGTCATATTAAGTCACACACTCTTTCCTCATATTCAACTCCTATTATTCTAAGCAAACAAAATCACATATTGTAGACACCCTTACCTCGGGACCCAATAAATATAATACATATAAAAATAAAGAAAATGTATATATGGGCCAAAATGCAAACCGCAACCACCACAAGCAAAAGGAGATCCACCAAACCAACTACCAATGGGCTCTTAACCAACAGCCCATAAGGAACAAGTACAAGCAGGCCAAAGAAACCAGGCCTACTAGTTCAAATGGGCTTATCACAGCAGCCCACAAGAGCAAAGCTCCAATAATCCACCAGAAAATAGGCTCAGCCCATAGAAGCCAAGCTCCACAGCACAGCCCAAGGAGCAAAGCTCCAATAGCTCATTAAAGGGCTCATCCAGTTACGACCCAAAGGAGCCAACTCCAGCAGAACGGCCTCTAGCAGACCACTAGACTAGCTCTGCCTAGCAGTAGCTTGGCAAAAGTGGATGCAGCCCACTTGAAGCATCCACAACTCATTCCAAACCCAGCAAAAATGTGAGCTGCACCAATTCTTCTGAAACGCAACAAAAACGTGGTAAAACACATTTTGTCCAACAATTCATATCCAGCAGCAACATGTTATTACCCAAAGCATGTGGAATAGCTCACACATCCCAGCAGCAACTTAGCTCCTCTATAAATAAAGGAGCATTCCAGTAACAAAAGACACACAAAAAACATCCCAAGAGGAGAGGGAGACCATGCAAAAATCACAGCCCTTACATCTTCTCTTCCTGTCTTCATTTCCAACCTTCTAATCTTTCTCTTTTAGCTCTTTTCTAGCTCCATAACTCTGTAAACAAATTCTCCTTTTTTTATTTTCCATTTCCATTCCCATGTCCATGTAGCTGCTCTGGATCAAGCCAATTGTTGATATAACCATTTGATCTAGAGACTAGAACTCATACTCTATAGGATTGGTGCCTTTTATTTAATGAAGAGGGGATCTGATCTCCCCTTAATGATCAATGGTGACTCCATCCAATTTTGCAAGTTTCTTAGCCATTACAGATGTGCATACATGTTGTGATTTGTTAGATCTGTTACTAACATTTTTAGTGTCTTGAAGTTACAGCTAGATTGGTTCATGCAACCCAGTCATTTCCAACAGGGCATATAACCATTATGGTAACAAATCCATGGGGAAAACACTTGTATTTTGATATTATTTAAAGAATAGTTATACTGACATGATTTATTGAACAAGAATGCAGGATTCCAAACCATATCCTATTAGTCCAGACATACAAAATCCAATACCCGAGTTCCTGTCCATTTTTTATGACATTGATATTTTGAAAATATGCTAACCACCTTTCTATTTAATGAGGACTACAAATTTCAACCCACCTGATCAAGCCCAGATTTCACAAAGCTAGAAGGACATCCTCGCCTATCATAGCATTTGTGAGGGGTGCTACAGCTCGGCAACTCTGTTGGGGGTGGTGATACTAGCTTGTACTAGACAAATGGAAATGGGAATATAAAGATCCTCCTGTTATTCCCTTCTAATAGCAAGATAAAATAGAGTTTTGGAGCAAATAAGGCCCAAAATGGCTTTACCTAACTAGTTTTTAAGTCCAGAGGCATCTATCTCATGAACTAAAGAGGGCTTGTAATGGGGGTAAACTGTTGAGTATCAGCTCGTAACTGTTCATACATATAAAACAAGTCTAGGGGAATGGTTTCCAGGAGTTGAATTTTTAATTATCATTAAATAATTTTTTGCCAAAAAATCACGCTTTAAACAGTGGTCACAGCTTCAAACCTAAAACATTTTCAGTTCTAAAAGGGATCGACTCAGGTAACTTAGGATGGCTCCCTAAGACATAGGCTATTGTGTATAATGTCGTAAAGGTCTCTTTGTGCAAGATGAGTCATGGAGATTATTTTTCAAGAGTTAAATCGCCAATAGTCATTGAGCAAAATTTAGCCAAAAAAATCATGTCTTTTTTCAAACCTAAGAAGTCTTTTGGTCCATGAGCCTCTTCAGAAACACCTTGAAGCAACTCTGGTTGATCAAATCAGATCAAATAGTCCCAGATCATATTACTAGAAGAACTCAAAACATCTAGAGTTTGTGCTCAAAAGACCTCAACTTACAACACCTATTCAAAAGTCGGTCTTCCCATTCTGAAAGTTATAAGAAAAAATATTATTATTTATTCATAATTACTGGCCATCTTCATTGTTGCCCAAGTTTTCCAACATAGCTTGAAAATAGAGAAAGTCAATAAACAATCGAAGCCCTGTGATCGCCAAATCAAGAACAGCCAGGATGGAATCCAAACAGTCTTCACATCATGAAGATTGGGATCAACAATTCAAACAAGCCATAAAAGCCTACATGGCAACAATGGACAAAAAATGCAAAAACTAGATGATGCACTATCAAATATGGGGCAATCCTCGACAGGCGACCGAAATACAGTTCTGTCATCCTTCTGTTCCTATAATCCAAAAACGGAGCCAGATGAGGGGCATCAACAATCCTCCCATAAATCAAGAAATAACCATTACAAAGATGAGAATGTGGCCTAGAGCAAGGCCATAATGAAATCTAAGACATCAAAAGACCACTCTAAGACCAATTAAGAGAAATGGAGGAACAAATCAGACATCACCAAGGAGAAGGACTACCCTCTGCCAAAATAAAAGATTTGTATCTTTTCTCTGACACGAAGTTGCCCGAGAATTTCGAAATACCAACCCTACCGATATATGAAGGGAACTCTTGCCCAATGGCTCATCTTAAAGTCTTTTGCGGCATCCCATACCCTTTAGTAAATAGTAAAGAAGTTTTAATAAGGCTTTTCTAGCATAGCTTGAAGAAAGATGCACTGGAGTGGTACACATCACTTGGCTGCCGCCTGATCAAGACATCGGAGCATCTGTCTTTAGCCTTCATGGATCGATTTTTCTATATGCTAAATGTTGTACCCAAGAGAGTTGACTTAGAGGCCTTAAGACAAAAAGATGACGAGACCTTCTCGAGATACAAGGCAAGATGGCAGGCCTTAGTAGCAAAAATAAAGGTTCCCTTACCCCTTAATGAGAAATATTCATGATTATCAACTCAGTGCACCCAGATATCTTCGGATATTTGGTCTCACACCCCTTTACCAACTTTACATAACTACTACAAGTGGCGGAACAAGTTGAAGATGGCCTAAGAAAGGAAAAGATTTCTCCATGGCCACAACAAGCAGATGTTATTTATCTCGAAGAGGCAAGTCAGACATCTCAAGTGGTGGACATTGATATGGAAGTTAATTTTGTCAAGGGTAACATCTAAATTTATGACCCCTCTATTTTTATAACAAAAGTGCAGTCTCATAATGATCCTATTATTTTACAAGATTAAACTGTCAACCCTATTACTCTTCAAAAAAAATTTATCAACCTTGTCATTTTTTAGGAAAACCTGCAAAGCCTAAGTAAGAAAATCTTGTTTTACATAAACCACCCGTCGTTGAAAGAAGACTCTCTAGTATCTTTCCTACCAATTAAGAGACTCCACTCAAAATAGCTAGTCAACCAACTTTGCTTCACCTATCCCCAAAAAATGGCTTTATTTCAGTCAACCAGCCAACATGCCCACAATCAAAAAATACAATAGAAAATTTCAAGGCTCATCCTATCTCCATCTCTACTGTCCACCAAAGCAATTTGTGCCATCATCATCATCTACATAACTATTTGCCACCATAGAAGGTGAAATGTTAGTCCTATTAATGGATCAAGCAAATGCGTCAGAAAAGAAAATGCTATCCAAAGAGTACAAAATTCAAGAAATTCTTGCAGAAGAAAAGTCAAGTGGAAAAAACCGTCTACAAGCCACAAATGAATTTATCCCTCACACAGACAATCAAGTAGAGGTATTTAAAAAGTCTTAGCAAAGCATGATCAACATAGACACTATCGGCAAAGTCGAACAACCAATCAAGTTAGCCTTAGAAGCCGCAAAATGCGCAGAGCACACAACTATCGCCAGTCAACCCATCGTCACAAACACATTCCTACCACACCCACAAGGGACACTTCAAAATGGCTACAAGATAGTCTTTCTAACAAACTTGGAAGGAAAAATGCTAACAACAAGCAAAGATAATATTTCATCAGGGGCAATGTTTATTTCAAAATTATTCAAGGCAAAGCTCGACACAAGTAGGGCAGTCACAACAGATATTAAGCACAAAAAGTAGACTACCAAAGCTGCATGTCAGAGAAGCATTAAATTCAAGCTATAAGGAAAAATTTACAAACAAATGTTGAGAGATAAATGGTAGAGAAAAATGCATTTATATCATCTCAAGGCACAGGGGCAAGCAATTTTGGAGAAAAAGAAAAGAAAATTATTTTTATATCAAGTTACATCCTACATCAAACAAGATTTGGGATCTTAGAGGAAAAGCTACATAAAGAAAGGTATTTGTGTACATATCTTTTTTCAAAAAAATTTAAAAAGAAAAAAGCGAGAGAAAAAAAAAGAAAAAAAGAAAAGAGAGAAAAAAAGGAAAAATAAAAAAGAAAAAAAAAAGAAAGAAAGAAAGAAAGAAAGAAAGAAAAGAGAAAAAAAGAACAGAGAGAAGAGAGAGAGAGAGAGAAAGAAAGAAAGGGAAAATAAAAAAATAGAGTACAAGGTAAGATACAGTTGCAGACCCAACGATACATCAGAAGTAGCATTCAGTCCGTTGTCGAGTGCTCTCGAGGCAATTAGAAGTAAGCTTCAGCCGCCTAAAAATTATGTCTCAAGCTGTCTTACAGATCTAAGAAGTTCTTAAGTCCAGCGGCGATATCCACAGACAAGCTCTCAGTCGTCTCTTAATCGTTCTTCAGCTTAATCAATGAGCCCAAAAGCCCAGAAACCAAGGCCAACAGACAAGGGATGAGTTTCAGCTGACTTCAAGCCATCTCCTGACCCACCTAAAGCAGAAACACTTGAGCCAGTGAGACCAAGAAGGATAGAAAACACAAGATTAATAAAGGAAAAAAACTATGCATTATCACTTGCTAATCCTCTGCAAAGAGGGAATTCACACACGTAGCAAAAAGGAAAGTACTACTACACTTAGGGGTAGAGTAAAAGGCTGGCTGAATCAAACAAGTAAGATAAAGGGGCTCATGTATTGCTATGAAACCAAAGCTATCCAAATTACCAAAGCAAATTACAAAAATTGTCATAAAGCCGAAACAGAAGTATCAACCTCTAGAAAATTTGGCAAGAATGAAGAAAGAAACTACCATAAAGATGATTTAGAAAGTTCAAGAGAAAAACTAAAAAGCTAGGAAGCCCATCACCGAGCTGGATAAAATGGAGTCGAGTACCCAACAAAGAGGTTGTTTTAAAGTTTAGATTTACTGAAAGAGGGATCTAGGTCCAACAATGTCACTTGCAGAAGTTCACGCATAATACTAAAGCTACTTTGAAGCTTACAAATTTCAAAACAACTCAAGGAGTATAAAGAGCAAAACATCAAAGCATGGCCAAAGTGAAGCATTTCATTACATTCAAAAGCAATCCAGAAATACATTGTAGCTTAAAAGGGAGTTCAAAAAAAGGCTTCTCAAATGGATTACAACCCAAAAGAAAATTCAAAAGTGACAGCACTCATAAAAGCAAAAATGAGCCTATACAATCCAACTGCCCCATATCTCCAACAGATGACTTCCAAAAGAAAAAAAAGGAAGAAAACAACATAGCAACTTATTCCATAGAAAAGCACCATCTAAACCTTCAGAAAAACTTCAGTCATTAGCGCCTCGCATTTAAGAGTTGACCTAGGCACTCAAAGTAACAGAAAAATCTTGCAGCAATAGAGAATGCAAATGGAGATAGCATCTAAGGAAAGGTCTCAATAAAAAAAAAAGAGAAAAACACAAGGTAATACCTACTGAACTAGCAACCTCGGCAAGTACTAATCTTCAGCGAGAAGAAACCTCGACAATAATCGCCTTAAACAAGGTCACCGAAAACCCAAAAAGGTACAAAATCTCATAAATTTAGCAATAAACTTCCCAAAGAAAAAGCATAGAGACCCAAATTGAATGAAAAGGAAGGAACAAAGTACCTGTCAAGCAGCCCCAACATTAACGGACAGTCATCATCTCAAATAACTCCGGCGGCAAACATATGAAAGAAACAGCAGCGATAGCCCCTGCGCAAAGCAAAAATGAAGAAGGAGAAGAACTTGAAGGCTTGCCCATCACCCACAATGACCAACCAGTCCCAATGACTGTTGGTAGTCACCCAGGCCACCCAAATGACGGCACCAAGCTGCCTAGCTTCAATCGTAAAAGGGAAATCACAAAGGAACAAGAAAATGGAGCACCCGTCAAGCTCCGACAGCTACCCAAACCACCACCATCAAATGCCAGCAGCATGAGGGAAGAAGAGAGAGAAAAATGGGGTGGGTGAAAGAGATGTACTTGTTACTAACATGTTGCTCCTACGATCACTCGCGCAAAACCTTCATCGACGATCATGTCTCGAACAGCCCTGCTGACGACCAAGACTATGAATATGGTAGAGAAGAGAAGAGAAAACGGCAAGAAAGAGACCTGAGAAGGAGACAAACCTAAGAAACAGATAGGGCAAACCCTACCCATTACCAAGATAAGCAAAGGGAGCATGAAAAATAACAAAATGGGCCCCACGAGTTTGCAAGACTTACAAAAAGGGGCCCACACTAGTTCACAGTATTTACAGGAAAGCCCACATGAGTTCATGGGATTTTCAAGACGGACCACACAAAGTTGAGAAATTACAAGAAGACTCACACGAGCTCGAAGAATTTGCAAGAAGATCCCAAAGAATTCATATGATTTACAAGAAGTCCTGAATGATAACCAAAAGAGTTATCAGGCTGCATTACAGAACTAAACAGAAGAAAAAAGAGGGGTGTCTGAAACTTTGTTATTCACCGTCAAGACACCTCTGGCAAAGGGGGCAGTTGTAGATACACCTACGTCGGGACCCAATAAATATAATACATATTACATACATATAAAAATAAAGTAAATGTATATATGGGCCAAAATGCAAACCCCAACCACCACAAAAAAAGGAGGTCCACCAAGCCAACTACCAATGGGCTCTTAACCAATAGCCCGTAAGGAACAAGTCCAAGCAAGACAAAGAAACCAGGTCTACCAGTCCAGACGGGCTCATCACAGCAGCACACAAGAGCGAAGCTCCAACAAACCGCTAGAAAACGGGCTCATCCCATAGGAGCCAAGCTCCAATAGCTCACTAACAGGCTCATTCAGTTACGACCCAAAGGAGCCAACTCCAGCAAAATGTCCCACTAGAACAAAGCTCCAATAGCCCACCAGACTAGCTCGACCTAGCAGCAACTTGTCAAAAGTGGATGTAGCCCACCTGAAGCGTCCACAACTCATTCTCAACCTAACAAAAATGTGAGTTGCACTAGTTATTCTCCAACACAACAAAAATGTGGTAAAACACGTTTAATCCAACAATTTATATCTAGCGGCAACATGCTATTACCGAAAGCATGTGGAGTAGCTCACAAGTCCTAGCAATAGCTCAACTCCTCTATAAATAGAGGAACATTTCAGCAGCAAAACACATACAAAAAACATCCCAAGAGGAGAAGGAGGCAATGCAGAAATCACAACTCCTGTGTCTTCTCTTCCTATCTTCATTTCCAGCCTTCTAATCTTCCTCGTTTATCTCTTTTTGAGCTCCATAACTCTATAAATAATTTTTTTATTTTTCATTTCCATTTTCATGTAGTTGCTTCAGATCAAGCTGATTGTTGCTATAACCATTTGATTTAGAGACCGGAACTGATACTCTGTAAGATTGGTGCCTTTTATTCAATGAAGAGGGGGTCTGATCTCCCCTTAATAATCAGTGGCGACTCCATCCAGTTTTGTAAGTTTCTTAGCCATTACAGATGTGCATACGTGTTGTGATTTGTTGGATCTGTTATTAATATTTTTACTGTCTTGAAGTTACAGCTAGATTGGTTCATGAAACCTAGCCATTTCTAGCAGGGCATATAACCATTATGGTAACGAATCTATGGGAAAAACACCCGTGTTTTGATATTATTTAAAGAACAGTTATACTAACATGATTTATTGCACAAGAATGTAGGATTCCAGAGCATACACTACTGGTCCAGACATACAAAATCCAATACCCAAGTTCCTATCCATTTTCTACTACATTCATATTTTGGAAATATGCTAACCACCTTTCTATTTAATGAGGACTACAGATTTCAACCCACCTCATCAAGCCCAGATTTCACAAGACCAGAGGGACATCTTAGTCCATTGTAGCATTCGTGAGGGGTGCTACAAATATCTTTTCTAGAACTTTTTCTTTAATTTTTATTTACCGAAATTTAGATATCATGTCAAATTTTCAATAGATTGTTGCATTAATTATTCTTTGTAATAAATATCTTTTATTTGGGATTGGATACCTTATCCATTTTAAAGTTTTATTTAGTAGTTTGTAATTTATTACTAGTCTTAGATTTTCCCTTTCCATTTTGAAGTTTTTTTAACATAAAAGTTGCACAAAACTATGGAGATTAAGAGGGTCTAATTAGCTTCTTAACAAGCAATTTTTTTATTTTTTGCAATATTTTAAGGTTTCTTTGTTCATTAGGATTTCTTTGGTTCTTTTAGAAATTTGACTTTTACTGAAGTTTAATTCATACAAAAGATTTACATTATATTGTTTCCTTTTCGAAAAGGTGTTAATGAGATTTGCACATACTTGATTTTTTAATTTTTATGCAAATATTTTATTTTGTCCTAAATTTTTGGATTTTTAAGCTATTCTTTAGTTCTTTTAAATCTTAATTCTTCTTTTATGTAATTTAATTATTTTATTTTGAGTTATCGGATTTATTGTTAATTACTATTTTTACTACATTTATGTACTTTTGCTAATGTTTTTGTATAGAAATAAAAACTATTTATTTTTCTAATATGTTTATATTTATTCCTTCATTCATTACCATGAAAAATTTTATAAGTTCTAAAAATGAAATTCCTAAAATTATTTATCTTTGAAGATATTTTACTAGTATGAATATTGTTTTAAACATGACATCTTGATGTGCATTTCTATACTTTTTAGTTTAGAATTTATTTTTAGTTTTGTTTTGTTCCTCCTACTCCTTTTAGGCTTTCTTTTGTTTTTTTTAAAATACTTAGTTGAAATTAATCTTTCTTGAATAAAGTTTAGGTCTACTCTTGAGTTTACTATGGCTATTGAGTCTAGTATTAATTTTTCATTTATTAGTAGTGTTATTTTTATATACCATTTTTTGGTTTGAAACTCTAGATATTAATTGGAAAAATGGTTAATCCTCTTGTTTCTTTTTCAGAGTTTGAGGAAATTTCTTCTTATTAGTGTCTTTAAATTCTAGTTTTTCTATTCTTTCTCTTAAATCTTTTATTTCCATAGCACTGAATTATTTTAAAGTTTAAAGTTCTTTCTTTAGTTGCTAGATTTCTTCGTAGAATTTTGAAATTATTATAGTGCTTGCCAAAGGTTGTTGGTTTAGTGGTTCTATTATTTTTTGTATTTTTTCAAAAATTTTACTCAAAGATATTTCTTAAGTGAAGTTTGTGCTTTTAAGTAGATTTTTATTTTTAAAAGATATTTTCTCTGTTAATTTAGATCAGTTATTTGATCGGTAAAGTCTAACAATTCTTCTTGATCTTTTCTTATCATGTTTAATTCATATAAATTATCAATATCTATGCTATTTCATCTATTTAGCTTTCTAAGGAAGTAGTTGCTTCAAATTTTGAGAAGTCTGTATCCGGCATTAGTTTTTCTAACTATATCTTTAACGATTCTATTAAATTTACTTGATATATTATTAATTCATTAATTTTATTTTTGAATATATGTATATTTGCAAAATATTCTATTTTTCCATATTTTCAGCCTGCAAGTGATTCTTTTGAAGCTTTTTCTTTCTTGCATGATTTGTAAGATTACATTTGTATTGTTCATATTGTTTGCATAGTTTTGTTTTTGTGTTAGTCTAATAATTTTTTTCTTAGTTTACGAGTTTTCTACCTCTTTCTTTTTTAAAGTTTTTGTGGAATTTTTAAAATATTTTATGCTTCTAGTATTTTCTTGAGCAATTTTCATTACAAAATTTTTATATCTTTTCTCATTTCAAATTGGTTATAGAAGTCTCCAAGTTTGTCTTGTTTTAAGTCTTTTAGTTTTTTATTTATTTTTATTTTAATTCATTGTAATAAGCTAATTCTACATTGTTTGTTATTGATATTAAATATTCAAATATTAATTTTTTATAGAAATTATTTTATTATATTTGTCCCTTACGTTTTTTTCTAATGTTTTCTTCAAAGAAGGAAGGTAATTTAGTAATGAATCTTTCTTTCTAAAATGGTTTGTTTCAATCTTTTCTAAACATTACTCGGGCTAGTAATTGATCTTTATAGAATTTAAAATCACTCCTTTTTTACATCTTATATTTTATAATAATTTTGATTATCTTTCTCTCAATTTTTATTGAATCTTACGTAGAAATTTGCTATTACTAATATCAAAGCGTCTTTAACGACTTGTATAAATTTCTATCATTAGTTATAACTTTTCTTATATAATCCTTTTTTAAGAGTTAATAACTTTTTTTAAATTTTGGTTTAGACTGTTGTCTAACCATCCAATAAGGGAGCATACATATCCTACTATTAACAGTTGAGCTATATTGTGCTCTGTTAAATTTATTTTAGTTTTTATATACAGTTGCTACCATTATCATTTATTGGAGTTTATTAACGATTTGGGTTTCATTCTATACTTCATTCAGAAATAGTGTTGCATTATATTAGGCTTGAATGTATTGGTTCTTTTCTTCATATAATAAGTTAGTAGGTGTGTGCCTAAAGTAATATAGTTTTGATGAGTTTTTCATGATTTTATTTTATTTACTTCATAATATGGTTCAAATGGATTCTCAATTGTATCTCCTAAGATTTATCTCAGGCATATACATGATTATTGGCTTAGTTAAAGCAGGAGTTTTTGTCAATCCTTCTACTTTTTCAAATACTTTTTTCTATTTTTGAGGTTTCTTATGTTTCTAAGATTCTTAATCTTTTATTTATTTTCTCTGTAACTTTCTTATTGTCTCTTTTTTTTTTAATTGTGTTTTTGGAATTTCATAAAGAATAAAAAGTGGTTTTTCTATTTCTTCTTTCTTTGCCTTTAGTGATAAAGCTAGTTTTATATTATTTTCTGAAATAGTTTTTATTTTCTCTAACTAGTTTCCCGTTGTTACTAATGATTAGTTCTTATTGTTCATGTAGTTTTTAATATCATTTTCATTTGGTGGTTTTTCAATTTCAGTTCTTAGTTTATACCATGAGCACACAATTTGGTTATTTTAAACTCCATTATAATTTTATATTTTTGTGGATTATTTAAGGTTTTATTTATTTTCCTTGAGAGTCTTTCCATATAGATTTTATTATTCTTGGATAATTGGTTGTTTTTCTGGATAGTAAAAGGTTTCGAATCATTCAAAGAAGGACATGAACTTTATGTGTTTTCATAAATTTATAATATATTTCCTAAATTAGTTCTCTTTCATGTTGGTCATAATTTCAGTAAAACCATTTTATTTTATCTTTCTCAAATTTATCATAAAAGTTCTTTTAATTTTTCTTTACTATTTCAAATTCTTTTTTAATAATGTTTACTAATTGATCAAAGTTAGCTACTTGTAATTTTGTTGGTGAATATCTTAAACTTATGTTTTCTGCAGTAGAGTCACTTTCTATATTATAGATTAGTTGAGAAATTGGTGAATTAATTTATAGATTAGTTGAGAAATTGGTGGATTAATTTTTATTCCTTTCATTTTTACATTTGTTTTTGATGGGATTGAAGAGCACGATACTCTTGATGGGGCATATTTAAAGAATTTTTCTAAAGTTTCATCCAAGAATTTTCCCATAGTAAATGAGGATGATTTTCTAAAAGATCGGATTTCAATTGTTATATTTCCTTCATCTTTGGCTATGAGTTTAATATTTGAGTTTCTTATTTGCGGTAGTGGTACTTCATATTAAAGTTACCATTGTTGTTAGAAGTGTGAGAAGTTATTAGGTCATACTTGAGTATTTTTGGTACTATCATGTTTGCTTTTCTAATATTCATTTGTAAGAGAATACATCTTTTCGTGATTATTTGACTGCTTTTATATTAAACGAGATTGTCATGACCTTATAATAAATTCTGTCTGCTATTGTTATAAGTAAGAATCCTAATTTTATTTCACAGTTGTGGACTTCTAAGTTTAAAGTTCAGTTGTCTAAAATGTTTTGGTCTTGAAGTGACATAGTATAATTTGGATTGCAACAAAAGCATACAAGTCCACAATGAAGGCTTGTTTGTACCATCCCCGGCAAGGAGTCATTAAATTTATTATATCTAGTCACTTAAGCAAAGCAAAATTTGAGGTGCCTAAGCCTTCTCACATTAACGATTACTTGAACATATTTTTGTTTGTGCTGTTGGACTAATCTTTTATTGAAGAATTGGATTGTTTTATTTTGGTTAAACAGTGAGGTTGTTTATTCCACAGTTTTTAATGGTATAATTTGTCGTTGAATGGAATGATGCTTTTTTATAAATCTAGCCATGTGAAATAGTTGGTATTTTCCAATAATTTAGATCTCTTTCTAAATCTTCTATATTAGCTTTTCTTTGTTGAGTACATTTCTTTGGCTATTATTTGATTTCCAGCGAAAGTTGTTAAATAATTTATTCATGGTTGAATTGGAAACAATCTTCTTCTCGATCACTGTCAGCTACTTACTCCGCGGGGCAAACACTGCATATCGCACCTACTTGTCTAGGAAACAAAACTTGGGAGTTTCGCATAGAATCAAAATATACTCCATCTTTCCGCGACACTGTTTAGCAACTTGCTCTACTACCAAATGTGTCCTTACAGATTATATATACATGTTGAAATGTATAGAATGTTTAGCCAAAGAATTTAAATGTCAAAATTGAAACAGGATTGGTAATTGTTTTTCGTATTTTCTTTTGTAATATTTTAATGAATTGATGGCTTGTCTTCTCAACCAAACTGGATCTTTGTCTTCTGGTCTGTGTAGATTTTCTAGCATTACGTTTATACAACCATCGTATTTTTTTCTAAGGTGGGTGAAAGTAGAAATGGGAACGTGCATGTCCGTAACAGTGCATCAGTATCAGTAGAAATATATGCATGAGGTTTGTTTCCATGAAGGACGTGCCAGCAACTGGAATTATCATGACTTTTATCTGGCCTGAAAAAGCTATCTCCCAATTCAGAAACTATACTACGAAAATGGTATATATTAAAATAAGATAAGATAAAATAAGATAAAGAATATTCCTGGTTCTTAATTCCACTTATAACCATGATTAAAGAATTTTTTAATTGCCACTGCACATCGCCATCCAATCATCTGTCAGAAACAGATCTCAGTGGCAGAAAAGGGAAGGGAGGGAAAAGCCCACGTCAAAATAACAATAAAGAAAGAACGGAAAAAAGGCAATCGAGGGCGGAATCAGAATAAAAAACACAACCAAGAAACAGCTTTCGATCCAAATTCAGACACCTCATCAGACAAGCGCTATTTATATATAGATTACAGAGAGAGTACGTACTAATATACAACAGCAACAGCAACCAACAGAGAAGGGGGAAAAAAAAGTTGGAAGGAGATGATGATCGTGTAATGCATCCATTAATGGGTCCCACAGATTCAGTCCTCTGGACACGATCAACGGTCTGGATCGGAACATCCGGAACAAAAATGGGCCACCACTGCACATAATAAGGTCTGCGGCGAAGTTTCGTTGTCTTACTCTTACATCGATCTTACGTGACCGAAAAACAAAACGAAAAAACAGAAGGGAAGGGAAGAAAGGGTAAGAAGAAAAACTCTGATTAGAATTTAGAAGGTGGGGACGACGCCGTAGCCGGTGTCGGTAATGAGCGCAGCTCCAGCGGCAGCGGAGTAGATCCGGTCCACCTCCGTCTCGATCTCCGTCCGCTTCGCGAACCTTCCTTTGATCCTCGGCCGGGTCTCCGCGTACGCCTTCCTCGATGCGTATCGGATCGTCTTCTCGAACTTGCGGTTCTTCCGCTTCTCCCTGTATCTCATCACTCTCGCCTCCCGATCCAACCCCGACAGCTGCTGTGCCGCCGCAGCCGCTGCCGGATTCCAGTTCCCACCGGCCTCCACACCGTTCTTCAAGCTCGCGCCGAACGGAGTCGAGATGTCCGTTCCATCCGGAACGACTCCTACGTCCAGCGACGACGATGAGACCTGCAGAGAGAGTGAATCCCGGTGATCAAGAGATTCGGCTAAAAAAATAATTTAATCTGATTTGGCTCTATCAGATCTGGATAGAAATATGGAAGGAATCATTAGTCCGTACACTTTGGCTCAGGGACGGAGTGGCTGTGTAGCTGCCGTAGGAAGCCTTGGGGGGGCAGAAGTCCTGATCGGAGCCGTTGTCCGGCGATGGATTCAGAACAGGGGAGTTTAATGGCTTGGATTGCACGGGGACGACGCTGTCCGCCCCGGCGGCGTTGTGCTGATGGAAGCGACCGTCCATCGCCGAGGCGTAGTCCAGATCGAGATACGGATCGACGTCAGAGAAGAAGTAGTCGCCGCCGGATTTCAGATCCTGGCCGTCCGTCAGCTTGGTGTTGGGGGTGCAGAAGAGCCAGGAGGTGGGGTCGTCATCGCCGTCGGCATCGTCCTGACAGGAGTCGTTGGGGACGGGGACGGGGACGGGGACGGGGTCGTCGCCGTCGTCGAGGAGGCTGAGAACGTTGGACTTGACGAAGGAGGTGGCGGCGGGGGATTGGTAGAAGGGGACGACGGGGAGGCGCTCGTGACGGCGGGCGAGGGGGTTGGCGGAGTGGATGTCGCGGTCGCACGTGACGCAGAGGGCGGCGGCGTCGGCCTTGCACGTGAACGACGCCGGGGCCTGCTCGCAGACCTCGCACATCCACACGCGCTCGTGGCGCGACGCCAGTTTGTTGGCGCCGTGGACCTTGACGTCGCAAACGGCGCAGAGAAAGGCGGAATCGGCTCGGCAGAAGAGGTGAGCCGAGGAGGTCTTGCAGGAGTCGCAAGCCCTGGCGGACGACAGCGTAATGAACGGCTTAGATCGATCCTCGTCCTCGCTCACCATTTCTCCCTCCCTCTCCTTCTTACGTTCTTCTTCTGGGGTAGTAGCAGCGTTTGGTGAAGTCCGCGTGTTGCAGTCCCGTTCTGCTTCTTTCCGTCTCACGGGGAGCTGAGTGTCTTCGTTCTATCGGGTGCGGGTGGGGGTGCGGGTGGGGAGCAAGTGCAATCGGGTCGGCTGCCAATAGGGATATGACACGTGGATAGCCCTTAGCCATTCAGCAGGATTTTCGCGTCAATGCGATGGGGGCGTCCGGGCAGCTGTCAGCCTGTCTGTGCCGACGTAGGCCCCGCTCCCGTGCGCCTCGTCTTTCACGTGTGGGCCGGCGGTGGCCGGCGAAGGGACGGGGGACGGAGGACGAGGATCACTCCTGCACGCCCGAGCACTTTGCCCGCAGCGGATTGCACGTGTGTAATGTGGGCCGTTCATCTGTTCATACGCCCACGCTCAACACGTGTGTGCGGTTGAGCCCGTTGGTAAACATGCAATGAAATTTGATTGGGATGAGAGCGTTGGAAGATGAAAAATAGTTGTAAATCAAAAAATAACAATTTATGATATGTCCGGCAGTATATAAAAAATATAAAGTTAAAATTTTTCAATTTCTATAACTATTTTATTTTTGATATCTTTCTATAAAATTACCTTATTTTTCAATCATTTTTATACAATTATTCATATAACTAATTTATCTATTTTAACTTTATTCTCTTTACTTTATATCATTACTTCTGTTATATCACATCATTTTCCTTCAAATCAAAAACTTTTATATAAAAAACTTTCTATTTAAAAGTTTTATTACTTCCTAAACACACCTTATATTAATAAATAAGAAAAAAAAAGTAAAAAAAACAAAGTTATTATGCATAGAAAACAATAAGTTATATAATAAATGAAAAGATTTTTTTTCAAAGATCTTCATTTTATTTCATCCCATGGAAAGATACTGAACATGCTTATGTGAGATGGGAGTGTGGAAGAGATGAAGACTTTTTAAATGGTGTGTGTCAATATATATATGTATATATGGAAAATATTCCAGTGCATACAAATGCACTGTAACTTATGGTGCATTTTGCTCAAAATAAGTCAGACATGATCATAAAATATATATCTATTCCACCTGTTATATTTAGAATTGTTTCTTTTATTAGATACTAATTTTCATTCCAATTGGATATGTTTATAAGCATCATTTGAAAACAGTATAAAATTAACGTAATAAAATTGTTTGATGTAAATTCCAAATTTAAAGTTGTTTTTACAACATGTAAAGTATCTATGATATAATTTATATACGGATAAATAATTATATAAAATATTATTATATTTAAATGCATGTAAGGCCCATTTTGAGTCAAACACATCGAAACTATATATGTATATATACAAGATATGTTAGGGCCTCGATATAGTGCACCCGGATGCTTTAACCCGTTTTTTTTTATTTTTTTTTGAAATTTTTTTTATACACCATTAATCTAAGTATATTTAACATGCCTCTGATTTTTAAAAATAAAAAATAAATATATAAAATACTCCAAAAACAGTAAAAATTGATACACATGTTAAATATACTTAGGTTAATAGTTTTATAAAAAAATTTAAAAAAGTTTTAAAAAATGGGTTAAATGCATCCGGGTGCACTGCATCGGGATCCCATATGTTACTGTGCATTTGACTCAAAATGAGCTCTATATGTATTTAAGTGTATTAATACTTTATATAATTATTTATCTATATATGAATTATATCTTAGATAGTTTACATGTTGAAAAAATAACTTTAAAATTGTCATTTACATCAAATTTTAGATGTGGTCATACATATATCCAATTTGGAGGAAAATTAAGATGCTAATAAAAGAAATAATTCTAAATATAATGGGTGGAGTAGATGTACATTTTATGATTATGTGGGGCCCATTTTGAGCCAAATGCATCTAAGTTACGGTGCATTTACGCACACTGAAATATTACATGAAAGTAGTTCCATGTAACCCACTCAAATTTCAAGATTTTGATGTTTAATGAAAAATTCAATCTATTTATTATATTTAACATCATTTGTTTAGTTACGAGACTAAGTTTTATTCAAATTTAATATATGTATATGCCACATTTACTCAAAAATGGGTACATTCATGTGTAAATTAGGAAAAAAATGCTATGTATTGTAATACAATAATACTTAATAGAATCATTTATCTATATAATAATAATATTTAAGATAGTTTAGATGTTGAAGTACTACTTAAAATTGATATTTAGTGTTAAATTATTTTATTACGTTAATTTTACATGTTTGTAGATGAGACCCATATATAATGATATTAGATAAATGAAAGGATTTCCATAATAATATAAAATAATGCTAAACATAATAATGGGATGTTTTACGACATTTGTTTTTATGTTCGAGGGCTAGCGTGCAGAAAGCAACCAAAGCGATTGAACTTAGTAAGAGAAAGCTTCATGAGCACACTCGTTGTGATTTTCCACAAGGATTGTTGTACTATTTTTAAAGGAAAAAGGTAATTTTTGAGTTACTCCTTTTCAAGAGACTCATAACCATCTTCTTTTTACCCCATCCAAGATTCATTATCTTCGTTCTCACAAAAATATAACAGAAGATCACTTTAATATAATTACAAGTATGAAAGCTTCTAACATTTGTGTGTCAAGATCCATCAATTTCTAATCAGCCAACTTGGGGGGATATTTTGACTTGGATACACAGAAAGAGATGTTAGAAATGCATTATGGGGGAAGCAACAGTCTATGCATGGGATTGATGTTGATGCACTATTGAGTTTTTTTCAAAACAAGAGTGAGGATGATGAGAACTTCACCAATGAGATACATGTAGATGACAGTATGCAAATGCTATCTTGCTTTTGGGTGAATGGATGATCAAAAGATGACTACATGGCCTTTCGTAATATCATTACTTTTGACACAACTTACAAAACAAATGAGTATGACATGTCATTCGCACCTTTGGTAAGCATCAATCATCACATGCAAATTGTATTATTAGTTGCAGGCTTACTTTGTGGTGAAACTATAGATGATTTCAAGTGGTCATTTAATTCATGGTTAGATGCAATGGGTGGAGTTCAACTAAAGACAATCATTACTGACCGAGATGCTGCAATGAGACATGTAATTTCTAAAGTATTTCTGAACACATGCCACTTACTATGTTTATGGCATATTACCAAGAAATTTTTTGAGAAATTGTCTCATATCTACAACAAGCACCCAACATTCAATACAACATGGGATCAATGCTTATATCATTCTCAAACTATTGAAGAGTTTAAAAAGTCTGGGATAAAGATGCAAGGTGAGTTTGATCAACATAGCAACTCTTGGTTATGAAAATTGTACAATATACGAGAGAAATGGGTTCCCACATTTAGTAAATCTATATTCACCACTAGCACAAGAACTACAAATAGAAGTGAAAGTGTAACTGCATTATCTGATCATTTTATAAATCATAAGTTTATCTTACTTGATTTTTCAAATGGCTATGAAACGTGAGGATGAGAATCGTACAATTTTTGATACATTATATAGAACACCAGTATTGAAGATGGAATGGAGTATGGAAATAGATATGGCTAAGGTTTATACCTTGAAATTATTTTATGCATTTCAAGGAGAGTTTATTAATAGCACTTATTTTTTTGGCTGAGAAGATAATAGCAAAGATGATATAAAGAAATGGAAAATATATAGACTTGAGGAAAAGAATGAAAGTATGCAAAAGACTATTTCATGGAGCACAGAGGGACTCAAGTCAACATGCTCTTGTTCAAAGTTTGAATTTTCTGGCTTTGTATGCAAACATATATTCACCATTTTTCAGTTCAAGAAAAGTATGAAAATGCCTAATCAATACATTATTCCTCGTTCGACACAAGATGCTAAAAGTCAATTCAAGCTGCCTTTACATCTATCATTACATGATGTAAAGAACAATCGTATCATATATAATCATTTTCTTTGTAAATCATTGTTCTTTCTTAAACGTGAGGCATTGCGAATTTTCCCAATATATGGAACTGTGAAATCACATTTGGAAAGGGCAACAATGGAAGTGAATGAAATGATTTGCAACAAATCAAAACAATGGAGGTGTTAGGATTTCTATGGGTGTTGCCACTGATAACTATATTGATGATAGTAGAGCAAATGTTGTCACCAACAACATAGGTGAAAAACAATTGATCTTCAAGCCACTCAAAGTTCTCAAGTAAGTAGTATGGGGGTTCCCAAAAAGAGCTTAATTAAAGGAAGGTCATCTAAACGCTTCAAAAGTCCTATTGAGCAACCAACTTCTGGGAGTAGACTTTGTCGTGGATGCAAAAGGTGGATAATTGATCACGATAAAAGAAATTGTTCTGAGTTAAGACCACCTACCTTAATGGATGATCCCCAGCACTAAAGCGCAAATGCTCCTAAGTAATGTAAAAGAGATATTTACGACATGTTGTATAATATGTTGCATATTAATTTAGAAACATTCATTTTCACATTATATGGGTTTTAATTATTTTAGTTGTAAACAGATGGCAGCCAGGCCTAAAAGAAATCTCTCCTTCATCTATTACATTTGGTTACTAGTACGAACTTGTTATAAGATTTAATTTGTAATATTTTCTTATGGTTACTGATATGTTGCTTATGGTGTTTTTTTAGGTACACTCAGTGGATGTTGCTATTGAGGATGCTTACAATGCCTTCTAGATTGAGATAACATAATAGTTCTATTTTACTCAAGCAACGTTTTGGACACATTGTTTATGACAGTAAAATATTTGGTGTGGTCAATGATAGGTTTATTATTTTTTTCTTAGGTAAACATTATTTTTCCTAATAGATTCTCTCCCATGGTGTCATTTGAATTTATGTAAATGTTAGACAAGCAAGTAAATGTTCATGTATCCCCTATTGCTCTTGTTAGTCATTGCTCATTAAGTGCATTATTTTCTTCCCAATATTTTCTTTATCAAAACTGTGAAGTAAAGGTTTTTGTGCTGAATATTGGGTAAATCTTTATGTTGGACTCTAAATGCAACTTAAATTCCAAGGAAATTTTTTGGGGAGAAAGAGATGGGTTTATTGTTGCATATTTGTTTTCTCTTTTGTTGTTGTTTCGGTTTGAAGATCATGAAAAGGATCTGTTTTTGATAAAAAAAAAAAATAGTGCTTAGAAATGGCTGACAAGTTTAATCAATAAACTTACTATGTGGGAGGATGGTATTCTCATGTCATTTATGTGTTTATCGTGCAAAAACCAATACCCATCACATGCTTGTAAAATTCTGGATCACATATCAACACTCAAATAGATGCACACCAAAACATCAAAAGGACTCACAAAAAACACCATTCACGCCCCAAGCACTGCACCTTTCACCTTGCTTCGCGAATACCCACTATACTCTCTAGCATAGTCCTTCATATGGTTGGCCATCTCTTAAAAGAAATCAAAATTTTCTACATTAAATGTAAAAGTGTATAATAGAGGCAAAATTCTGATGCATCTAATGTCTTAATCTTAAAAAGAAGATATTTCTGTTGGTCCCAAGTTTGTAGCAAAACCTGAGAGAGGAGAGATAAATTGGGTTCTTTTAAATTCTTTCAGTTTCTTGAACTTGACTTCTTATGAAATAAAGTTCCCTTGAATGAGAACATGAAGAATAATAGAGCAAGCAGAGTAATAATAGCAGATATAAAAAATTATAGTGGTTCATAACAACCCTCCCTACTTCACTCTTCCAATGACACATAATTGAATCTTGGATTCTAAGTATATCAATAGATATACAACTAGAGCCCTTACTTTATTCTAAATTATAGCTCTATGAGGTCTTTATAATCACACTACAAGTAGACGGTGAGTCACGCTTAAACTGTTTACTGCTTGTCTTTACTGGGCCTTGGTCTCCAATACTAAGCTAAGTAGGATTACAAAAGAATGAATTAAAATAGAGTTCTACAAGTTACAGATTGTATAGAGAAATTATCAACACGGAGAAGAACTTGATCAAGTTGAGATTAATGAGAAAATTCAGCACTTGCAGTTTATATTGCAGTTCTTCTTTTTGAGCACTTAATTATCTCTTGATTATTTGTAAGTGGAAAAGTGCGAGATCAGTAAATGCTCTTGCTAACATTTTTTTCTCCACTTAACAAGCTTTAAATAATGGAAAAATAAATTCGAACGTTACGAGGTAGGTGGCACGCATTAAATTTGTCAATGTTCAAATTTTTCTGACCATTACAGTGCGAGTAACATCTGGAGTCGACTTGGAGTGCAACTTCAAGTGGGTCTTTTTAGCTTCTTAAGTTTTTTTCTGACACACAATGCTCTTAGAGTTTCATCTTATGTCGACTTAGTCCTCGACTTAATCCAAGTCGCATGTAGAGTCGACTTCGGGTGTGACTTTGTACGTTTTCTATTCAATCAAGGGAAATATGCAACCCCTGAGTTGACTTGACTGTGGAATATCACCCAAGTCACTTTGTGAAGACGATTAGGCTATGGGACTTCACTTTTCATTTGAAACTTAAAACTCCATAACTTGTGCTTGTTTGACTTTATTATTCCAAGTCCTTCGTTTGAGTCAACTTGGTCTTGGCCTTTATCCAAGTCAGTTAGTAAAATCGACTTGGGTATGTGACTTGACTTTTGGTACTTAGTACTTCAGATTTTTCTTGGCTTTTTAGGAATACAATTCAGAGTCTTGAGTCAATTTGATCTTCGACTTGACTCAAGTTGCAGGGTGGAATCGACTTAGGGTATAACTTCGCATATTCAACTTTGAGTGAGTGAAAATATGCAACCTCCTAAATTGACTTGGCTATCCACTTCATCCAAAAAACAATCGAAGTTGACTTGAGTTTGCAACTTGTCATGGCAACACTTTAGACTTACATTCTTTCATCCTAAGTTGCAATTTAAGGTCAACTTGGGTATAGACTTGACCCAAGTCGTATGGCTGAATCAACTTGACTTTGAAACTTAGTCTGCTATGCTTTATAAATTGAAATTTTCATCTTGATACCACTTTACCAAATATATTAGTAACCTTTATCACTCAAAATTAGGTTGTTAATTATCAAAACATAGATTGCTTTTAGTTTTCTAGTTGAGTTCACAATAGTTTTATAACAACTTATACATATATCCTATTATTAAAGTAGATGACTAAACTTTCATCTCAATAGTTCATTCTTGTGTTGTTAAAGGTCGACACCATTGACTCAAATTCAGCTATTTGTCTGAGTAGCCCTTCTTGAAAGAGCAAGTTTTTATTTTAGAAGTTCTTTCTCTCTTTTCAAGTTGTTTACTTTTATAACTAAGCTACAATTTCATTCCTCTTCCTTATTCTGCACCTTGGATATGTTGTATTCATCGACCTAACAAAAGTAATTGCATTTTGTCGTCCCTATAATGTATAGATTTTAATCTAACTTAGATATAATGTAGTGAAGTATAAATTAAAACATTTAAAATGTATAAATAACTTACCCTTTTTGGACACCGATAAAACCATTTGCTTGGGTTTTGTGATGTCCTTGATCGAAACATCTCACATAGGCCTTGGCTGCATGGATATGGCACACTTTTGTATCAATTGGCTTGTGAAGAAGATACCATTGCTATAACAAGCACTATTGATCTCCAAATCTTCCCTTGTGCTTCGGTTATATGCAAGTAATAAAGAATCTTAACAATAATGTATTGCATTCCATAAAAAATTACATATTGCAATCATCAAAACAAGTTGAACCTCTATGATTCTCAGCAATAATGCTCAACATATGATGAACCTCTAGGCATAGGGAGATTAGCATCAGTTGACGGCTTGATGATTTTTTAGAACTGCCGTTACACATATAGTTTTGCTATCTTATTTAAGATAGTGGTTGTTGTTTAGCTCCAAATCTTGACATGTTGGTTCTACTTTAGGGTGTGTTTAGCAATTGATAGAAAATGTTAAGTTAAAACTTTTCAATCTAAAACTTTTCACTCTCCACAACTATCATATTTTTTAATCATTTTTTCACATTTTCCTATACAACTACATTACTTTTCAATCATTTCTATACAACTATCCACACAACTAACCTATCTATTTTAACTTTATCCTTTTTATTACTCATCATTACTCCTATTATATCACATCATTTGACAATTTTTACTCTCCAAAACTTTTCATCAAAAGTTTTATTCATTACCAAACACATCCTTAATTGATCTCTATCTATTTTGGTTATTTTAACATAGATAAGCAAATAGAGATTGATAGTTCATCCCAAAAACGTTCCCTAGATGAGTGCAATACAAACACATACTTAGGCTACAATTAAGAGGGCAACATCCTGAATAATCTGATAATAATGAAACAACTTCAACCCGAGTCTGAAATGAGGATATCAAAATCACCTATTGACTTAACACATTTAAGCCACCAAGGCCAAAATACAATGCCAGCAATCATAATGGGGCTTCCATAGCTACACCTTAAGTTGTTGCTTTCTTTGACCAAACAGTAAATCAACATTCACCATTATGTAATTATTGCATAAAAAATATTTTTCTTGTATCCAAACATAACGAAAAACCCAACGCCCCCAAAACTCACATAAATACCAAAATACAGCTTGGTTATTCCACAAGTTCCATACACGGATACGAACTACTTTGTGTATCCAAATGCAACATCTCCAAATCTTGCATAAACTCAAAAAAAAACAAGTGGGCAAATAATGAAAACCAAAGTCAAACATGAACCATCTGGAAAAATACCATTAATAAAATTAGAAAGGAGTCAGATAAGAATGTGTATCAAGAGTTTTTCAAGGAGATTTTTTTGCTATGAATTTTTTTTTTGATTTTCAGCTCTCTTCAGCTTTGTCTTTTGTTGATTAGGCTACCGATTCTCCTAGTCATTATCTGTGATATTTCTTCAACTCTCTACCCTTCGGTATTTGTGGCGCCCCCAAACTGAGCGTCACATCCCGAGCCTTACCTCAAGATTGTTATTGACTAGTAAACGTGATCAGGATTGTTGCCCTATCACACGATGGGTTTTTAATGGATATCTATCCATTTAAATTTATTTTCATAAGAGTTTATTTCCTCATAATTACATCTCATGCATAACTAGGTCATTCCTAACCACTCAACATATAGTAAAACATGATGTTCTAGAGACATTTTAACATTCTCCTAAATCAGATGTCGCTGCATGTATTAAACATAGTCATCAATATAAAACATCAACATAATTACATTCATTCAACATGGGTTTGTTTACATCATAAGACAACTAATATTTTTCCTTGCTTTAATGATATTGCATTTGCTCCTTTGCCGAGTCTTTTCTTTCACCTGTCTATGGGTTTGGAAAACGAAAACGTGAGTTGTACACTCAATAAGCAAGCTTTACAAAGTTTTCAAGCAAAATATTCAACAAAAGCGTTTCTCTCCATTTAGTAGAGACACTTATCAAGTGATACACTTATCAAGTGATCAACTACTTTTGAAGCAGAAAATTTTTATTTATAATCATTATGGAAAGCAACATTATACCCCATCGGGGATATATAATGTCAATGAGATGAATGCATTATGATCCCTTAGGATGGAAGCTAACTAGGCGACCATCCGTCTTCATATTCTCCCATCCAAGGAGGCGCCGCCAGCCCTTAGCCTATTTTAGCGATTCGGTTACACCAAAGGGGGACAATCGGTCCACTTACTCCTTTAAGGTAAACCTTATACATTGTGCACATGAATTTATCCATGACATGCTAGCATGATTTTTCACACATAATATCATAGGGCAAAAATTTTCATCAATCATAAAGCAGGTTTTATAAATCAATTTTCAATACATAGTGAACTAAGGAATGACCATCCTTAAAATTTTAGAAATAAATTTCAAATAATTTTTGCTAAACAAATAAAAGAAATTAAAGCATTATTCACAATCATTTTAAAGAAATTTAAGCAATAAAATTTCATTTAGAAAATTAGCTTGCTTACCTTGTTCGTAAGAGCTTTCCAGATTGACTTTTTCCTTTCCTTTTCCTATGAAAGAATAACATAATATTCGCATAAATTTCATTTTCTTGCATTTATTTGGTTTTTCAACCCATTTTCATAAATAGTCATAACCCGCTTAACTTCCAAGTTGGGTATACATACACTACATACTTATGTATATCAATTCTTCATTATACCTTATATTTAATTCCCATATATTAATCTCAAATTTTGAGATTATCAATTCAAAATTTTATTTCACATTTTTTCATCACATTTTAATATATTTTTGTATTTTAATATTTCACATAACTCATTTATTATCTTATCATTCTCACTATTTAACATATGTACATTTATCAACACCTATTTCATATATTTCTTACAATTTTTCAAATAAAAAATTTAGCTTCTAATTCAGCATGTTTATACACTTCATTTAACACTTATTTAGTGCATATTTATGAATTTTTAATCCACAAATTTCAAAGTTCCAAAAATAGCAACTTGGACATTCGATTTCTACACTTTAAATGTCTCTTTTGATATTCAAAAATAAACATATTTTTATCTACTTGATTCCAAAAATTAATCCCACTTTTCTTAACCTAAATTCAATGTATTTTCACATATTTAAAATCCATATATAAGTTTCTTACAAAACAGCAACTTTTTATGCATGTATGGTACTCATTTACACCACTTTGAACATCCACTTGACACCTCTTATAAAAATTCGATTTTGGGCAGTTTATGCAAGGTCCCTTTTCACGTCCAAAGTGATATTTAGGGTATTTTACCTTATAATTCATCCATAATTTATTTGAATCATTTCATGTATCATTTTCAACACTTAAACGTGAATTTCGGGTCTTAGAAGGAACCCTAACTAGCTTACCTTCTACACTTCATAAATCATGCTAAATTTTATATATATTCAACATCTAAACATGAATTATCATGTAATTGTATCAACTAAATAAAACAGCAACATCAAACAAAATTTTCAGCAAGTTTAGACTAGTTGTTGAACTCATATTCAACACTAATCACTCTCTCCTTCCATCTATACTCTTGATTTCATATTTGCTATTAAATTCCCATTAAATATCCCAATTAAAAGCATCATCAATCCTCATTAAAAGGTTCATTATGAAACATATTCATATCTCATAAATTAAGTTAGAAAAGCTAAATTAAAATCACTCAAACACAAGCATATACTTACTTGTATAGAATAACACTTAACTTCCACTTCTCAAGCAAGCTTCCTCCACTTAATTCCTCCTTTTCTTCACTTATTTTTGGGTTTGAAAGGTGGTGGAAAAAGGGAACGTATGCTGCTGGAAAGGAGAGCTCAAAAATGCAGAAAATTTTCTAAGTCCCCTTCATGCATATGGACGTCCCTTGCTCTTTATGCAATAGCTGGAAATTTCCAACTAGTGGACCCCACTTCCCACCTCATCATTGATCATTCCAATGCCATTCTATCTCCTTAGCTGATCATTCCAATGCCATTCTATTTTTTTCAACTAATTTTGCAGCTTTTTAATTGCACATTTATATTCCTTAATACCTAGGCTAATTATTCATGCATTTAGCAATTTTTAAAAAATAAAAAAATCACTTTTCTAGCTGTTTGAATGGTCCATATTTTTTTGCTCCATTTTGCTGCATGTACACGTCCCCCATTTTCAGCAGCTTATCTTATCCTTATTAATTATGTTGCAGCTTTATTTAATTAATTTAATTACCTAGTCATGTAGCTCATTTTGGGTTATTTTAGCATAATTTAAAAAATTATAAATATGCATAAGGTTGCTAAACCGTCCACCTCATCAAGGAGATATGCTGCTATCCATTTTTCTTTTTCCTCTCAATGATTCAGATCTACCCCTTTTAAATCCAAATTTTTACTTTAATTTAATGCATTTTTATCCTCATTAACTCATAGTTGACTTTAGGTATTTATTTTATTAAAAGATATTTCATAAAATGCAATTATATGGCTGTTTGGACGTCCTTAGCTGCCACCTCTTCTATACCCCTTTTGAACCATTTAATTATGCATTTAATTATGAGATAATTGTAGAAATTTTCTCATTATCAGTAATTCACAAAATACCCTACAAATTACCTCCTCTTGACACCTCAAATTTGTCTTTATTCATTTGATTATTTTACTCATTTTTAACATAAATGTTATTCACTTTTTGGTTTGAAAAATCAAAATCACTAATCACAATTTTGTGCAAGCTTAATACCATAATAATTTGCATGAACACATCCTTCCATAACCTTGATCTCATAATTTTAGCCGTTCATTTCAAATTTCATCTCAATCCGATCTTTCTAACTCAAGTTATGATCATTTTAAGTTTTGAACTGTGATCATCAATTATTCTCAAAATTTTCATAATCTAATTTCCCATGTGATTAAGCACAAAATTATGTGCTTTTTCCTCAATTTTCACCTTAATCCGTCTTAAGTTCATCAAGTTATGAATTTTTCAATATTTTCTCAACTTGGCTCTATAATTAGCCTCTTAACCTCCATTAATCACCTTATTAAATTTAATTAAATTTTTCATGGCATGCTAATATTTATTCATCCTCATTATGATATTTCAATCATATTAAACCACATTATCTTCAATTGGTAAATTTAAACAACATTCACACAAATGACCTAACTGCAAAAATCTTAAAATAAAAAATAATTCAATTATGAATACATTATTCATACATAAATCATTCAAATGGCATTTACATGATTTCTACTCAAATTAGGGTTTCACAATCCTCCCCCCTTATAATAGGTTTCGTCCCGAAACCTATTATTCTTTAAATAACTGGGGGTATTTCCTTTCTACTTCCTCCCTTAATTTTCATGTAGCTTCGCCTTCGGAATATCGATTCCACTGAATTTTTATGTATTCTATTTCTCTATTTCAAAGCTTCTGTATCTTATGACCCAAGATTCTAATGGGTCTTTTCTCATAATTCAAATGATCTTGGATTGGAATGTTATCTACTACCAGTACATGGGTCGGATCTGCTACATATTTTCTAAGCATGGAAATATGAAAAACATTGTGTACTAAGGCTAGTGTCGGAGGTAAAGCAATCCTATAAGCCAATTTTCTAATCTTCTCCAACACTTCAAATGGTCCAATATATCTGGGATTTAGCTTTTCCCTTTTTCCAAATCTTGTAACTCCTTTGAATAGCGTGACCTTTATAAACACATGCTCGCCAACTTGGATATTCAGGTCTTTTCTTTTATAATCTGTGTAACTCTTTTGCCGACTCTGGGCTGTGAGTATACACTGGCGAATAATTTGCACTTTGTCTGCCATTCTCTGAGACAAATCTGGGGCTAACTTCTTTTCTCCAACTTCATCCCAGTTCAACGGCGTTCGACATTACCGTCCATACAATGTCTCAAATGGAGTCATTTGAATACTAGCCTGATAGCTGTTATTATATGCAAACTCAGCTATAGATACATATTCATCCCATGAACAACCAAATTCCAAAGTACACATATGAAGCATATCCTCGATGATCTGATTGACTCGCTCCGTCTGCCTATCTGTCTGGGGATGAAAAGCGGTACTGAACTTGAGTTGGGTGCCTAGGGTTTCGTGCAAGCTTTTCCAAAATCGAGATGTAAATGTTTTGTCTCGATAAAAAAATATTGATTTAGGCACTCCATGTAGTAGTACTATCTCCTTATAGTAGACTTTGGCTAATCTCTCTGCTATGAATGTTCTCTTTATGGGTATAAAATGAGCAACTTTAGACAATCGGTCAACTATTACTCATATAAAATTATTCCCAATCTGAGTCTTAGGCAGTCCTTTAATGAAATCAATAGTAATAACATCTCATTTCCACTCAGGAATTTTTAAGGATTGTAATTTTCCGGATACCCTTTGATGATCAACTTTCACTCTTTGGCAAGTTAGGCACTTGGCTACATATTCAGCGATCTCTCTCTTCATATTATTCCACCAATATGCTTTATTGAGATCCTGATACATCTTAGTGCCTCTTGGGTGAATGAAATATGGTGAAAAATGTGCTTCCTTAAGAATTTTCTCATTCAACTCTGCTGTATTAGATATACATAAACGACGTTTGTATCGATACATACCTTGCTCTTCTATAGAAAATTCTGTCAATCATTTTCTCTTCATTTTCTCCACATGGGCATGTAGGTCTGCATCTTTTTGCTACGCAATTTTAATTTGCTCAAACAACGATGATTGTATGTACATTTGTGATAACCTTGCTTGAACTCCAGGGGGACATACAATCAATTCTAGCTGTCTTATTTCCTGAAGCAATCCTTCCTGATTTGTGATAAGATGTTTCATGATGACATTTTTACTCAATGTATTGGCTACTACATTTGCCTTACCTGGATGATATAGTATCTCCAAATCATAATCCTTTAATAATTCAAGTCATCTCCTTTGTCTCATGTTCAACTCCTTTTGTGTGAAAATATACTTAATGCTCTTATGATTTGTATAAATTTCACATCTAGTACCATACAGGTAATGTCTCCATATTTTTAAGGCAAACACCACTGCTGCTAATTCTAAATCATGATTAGGGTACCTTATCTCATTGGGCTTCAGCTGTCGTGACGCATAAGCTATCATCTTTCCTCTCTACTGTTGGAAATATGTGGAAAACAAGTTAAATCTATATTTTGATGATTAACAAATCAATTTGAGTAAGTCTTGGCTACTAACATGTTTGTGGATATGTTTAAGGGATATACATTTGAAGAACATAAAGCATGGAAGGCCAAGTCGTTCCCCAAGTCGACTCCAACATCGACTTCAAAGAGCCAAAACCGTCCAGAGTTGAAACGGAAAGAAGTGCAGGTGAAGTTGCAGGCCAAGTCGACTCCACTTGCGACTTGGGAAGCCAAGTTGCAAACGAAGTCGACCTCACCATCGACCTCAGACGAGAAATTCACTCCAGAGTCGAATTCGGGACAGCAAAATGCCGAAGTCGCAAACGAAGTCGACTCCAGTTGCGACTTGGGCGAAGTCGCAGACGAAGTCGACCCCAAGTTCGACTTGACGTTCTCAAAGCTCAAAGATGCAGTTTCAAGCTCATTCCAAAAATCAACTTGAGTTTTCTCAAGACCAAATCAAGAGAACAAGATCATTATCAATGAGTCTCTCAAGTCCAAGACAAAGCTTCAAACATATTTGAGGATAAAGAAACTCAAGTCATGAAGATCAATATGAATCCAAAGCAAGCAAGGTGCATGAATATATCATGCAAGATTCAAGTTCTCCTCAAGATTCACAAGGTTCAAGCTAATCCAAGAAGAATCAAAGTCAAGCTCTTCAAGAATCACAAGATCTACAAGTATAAGGAGCCATTCTAGAATGAAAATGATCAAAGAAAGAAGCCAAGCAAGCTAAAATAGAAGACATTAATCCAAAAGAAAATGAAGGAACCAAGCATTCCAAGGTTTCAAGTTCATGAAGCCAACTGCCGAGGTGAAGTCGCACCCGAAGTCGACTTCACCTGCGACTTGGGTCAAGTCGGTGCCCAAGTCGACCCGACCTGGAACTTAAAGTCGCGATCAGAAGGCGAAGTCGCACCCGAAGTCGACTCCATCTGCGACTTGGGCGAAGTCGCATCCGAAGTCGACTCCACCTGCGACTTGGGTCGCAACGGTCGGAATTTATTCGAACGTTAGCGCATTAAATGCGCGCCACCTACCTTCTAACGTTCGGATTCCCTCCAAAATTATAAAAGGCATTCATGGTGGACGAGGGAAGTAGCTGAGAATCATTAAGTGTGCTTAACTCCTATATTCAAGAGCTCTAAAGAGATCAAGCCATTCAAAGAGGAAGAACTTTGCTTCAAATTGCAAGAGCTATATTTCTGAATCTTCAAAGCCTACATTACGAGTTCTTCTCTGCGCCAAATTGCTTCTACACATCTGTAAAGTGTAGACTTCTTTTGTTATTTCATTTGTTTGTATTGAACTTGATTTAGTTTGAGGAACTAAGATCAAGTGTAAGCAAAGTAATGTGTGATTGAAGTGGAACTCATCACCTACTTGTGCTGTGATTTGTTGATGCCCCCTACAGCTGGAATCTAGAAGAGAGCAGTGACTCTAATTGTATTTGAAGAATACAATAGTGGAACCCAAGTCACAAGGAGTGTGAGCTTGGAAGAGTGGAGTAGGGAGGTTGCCCGAACCACTATAAAAATCTTGTGTGTTTGATTTATATTTCTGCTCTCTACATTATAATTGCTTTCAACTTCATTTCTTCTATCAAGAGACTAAACTTTCAAGGGGTTAAGTTTTTAAGTTACTAAAAAAATTTTTAAGAACCTAATTCACCCCTCCCCTTTTGGGTTTTGTCATTAACTCGGGGCCAACAAGTGGTATCAGAGCAGGTCTTTGAGTTAAACCAAAGAGATCCAAGCACATGGCATCCCAATCTACCTCCGTTCCAGCTTTTGCTGAGGGCCAATCATTTAAAAGGCCACCATTGTTTGATGGGAACAATTTCGGTTATTGGAAGCTTCGTATAAAGCAACTCATTATGGCTACAGATATGGACTCTTGGATTGCAATCCAAGATGGTGTAATTTTTCCAACTGATGAAAGAGCTTCCAAATGGACCGAGGAGGAAGTAAGAACTGTTAAGAGCAATGCTAAGGCTATGAACTCACTATTTTGTGCTCTTACAGCTTTTGAATATGACAAAGTATCCTCTTGTCTAACTGCAAAAGAAATATGGGATACTTTGACATCTATTTATGAAGGAACCTCCCAAGTCCAAGGGACTAGGAGAAATATTCTAATAGGAGAATTGGAAAGGTTTAGAATGATAGAAACTGAAAACATTTCTGAAATATTTGCTAGATTTTCTAAGATTACTAACGCTTTGAAAGGTCTTAGAAAGATTATTTCTGAATCTGAACAGGTCGTGAAGATACTAAGAGCTCTACCGGAATCTTAAACTCCAAAGATTACGGCAATTGAAGAAGCCAAAGACCTAAACACACTAAAGCTTGAAGACCTCATTAGCTCACTAATATCACATGAGCTAATCAAGAAAAGGAATGAGGATCAACACAAAGGCAAAAGAGCAATTGCCTTGAAAGCCACATAAGACACAGACGACACCTCATCCTCTCAAAACGACGACGAGATTGCCCTACTCACAAAACGTTTCAGAAAATTTGTGAGGAAAGGCGGAAATTTCAGAAATTTCAAAGATAGAAATTCCAAAGAGAAAAAGAAAGAATCAACCAAATGCTATAGATGCGGGGGCGTAGGACATATGCAAACTCAATGTCCTACACCGGAAGAGAGGCCAAAGGAGAATCATGAAAGGAAGGAAGGACATGAGGGCAAAAAATACCAAAGGCCTAAGGGAAGAGGCATGTACGTAAATGAAGAGACTTCATCAACAAGCAGCTCTTCAACTGACAAATTTGAGGCAGCAAACTGTGCAAGAATATGCTGCATGGCACGGATCGAACAAGAAGAAGACTTGTTATGCCTAAACACAACTGAAGTTTTGGAAGAACAATCCACCTCAACAAAATGCACAAGCAATGAAGAGGTAACTTTCAAACCTTGCTATTCTCAATCAAGTTATTCTTCTTTTCATGAATGCCTCAAATGTGCTGAATTAGAAGAACTATAACTTGCCTATGATTCATTATATGAGGAAATCAAAAAGCTAGGAAACAAGTTGTCATTGAAGAGACAACAATGTAACTTTGTTATTATTGAAAACGGAAAACTAGCTGAAAAATCAACGAAACTGAAAGAAGAAAATGAATCATTGTTGAAAGAGATAGAAAAATTGAAAAAGAAGAACGAATCATTAGCAAAGTTCTCTAATCCCGGAGAAAATGTGAAGATGTTTTTAAACATGACTGCTCAAACAAATAAAAGAGGCCTTGGATATTATACTTTTGAGCAAAAAGAAAGTGGCAAATCGAATGTGCCAATATTTGGAAAATATCAAACCAAAACTGCACCTATATACAAGCCACAAAAGAAAAATGTTATGTGGACTAGAAGGCCAACGTTTGAACCATGGCATACTTGGAGGTCTATTCCAAGATTACCTATGGCTTGCAATTTTTGCAATAAAATGGGTCATAAAGCCTATAAGTGTAATTTTAAGAAATTATATGACCATGGTGCAAAACTAGTTTGGGTTCCAAGGAACACAAGATTTGGGCTCTCTAAGCTAGAGCAACAAAGATTGAATAATATTACTAACCCAAATGGACCCATAAAATGGGTACCAAAGAGATGAGATTTATTCCTTTATTTTTCAGATTTGTTTCAAGGCAAAGGCAAACAATGTATGGTTCATGGACAGCGGTTGTTCAAGACATATGACCGGAGAAAGAAGTTTATTTCACAAACTTAAACCTTGCAACGATGGAACGGTTGCCTTTGACAATAATGAGAAAGGTAAAATTAAAGGTAAAGAAAATATTTATAGTATTTCAAATGCATGCATGGAAGATGTTTTGTTTGTTGAAGGACTCAACCATAACCTAATGAGCATTAGTCAATTATGTGACAAAGGATACAAGGTTGTGTTTGAATCATCTATATGTAATGTATTTGATGGAGAACATATCATGTTTAGTGGAAAAAGACATGGAAATGTATATTTGGTTTCACTTGATGAATTAGATGGTCAATGTCTAATGGCCATTGATAATGATCCATGGGTTTGGCATAAAAGGCTTGGACACATAAACATGAGAAATATAAAGACCCTATGGAAGAAGAGTTTGGTAGAAGGCTTGCCAAAGTTGAAATATGACAAAGACAAAATTTGCAAGGCATGTCAATTATCTAAACAACCTAAGATGCCTTTCTCTACCAAAAAGGAAATATCCACCACTGGGCCACTTGAATTGCTACACATGGATCTATATGGGCCATCCGATATTTTAACCATTGGTGGAAAGAAATATGTATTTGTTATTGTTGATGATTTTTCAAGATTCACATGGATAATTCTCTTAGCTAGCAAAGATGAAGCCTTCTCTATATTTTCAACTTTTGTAAACTTGGTGCAAAATGAAAAACAAAGTACTATTATGACTATAAGAAGTGATCATGATGGTGAATTTGAAAACAAATGATTCATAGAGTTATGTAATGAAAAAGGAATTCATCACACATTTTCTGCACCAAGAACTCCACAACAAAATGGAGTAGTTGAAAGGAAAAACAGAACTATACAAGAGATGGCTAGAACAATGCTAAATGAGAGCAAATTATCCAAGAAATTTTGGGGTGAAGCTGTGAGTACAGCTTGTCATGTTTTGAATCGAGTTACCATTAGAGCAATCTTGAAAAAGACCCCATATGAGTTATGGAAAGGAAGGAAGCCAAATATTTCATATTTTCATGCTTTTGGATGCACATGTTATGTTTTAAACAATGGAAAAACCAACTTGAGAAAATTAGATGCTAAAAGTGATGAGGCAATATTCCTTGGGTACTCATCAAATAGCAAAGCATATAGAGTATTCAATAAACGAAACCAAGTTGTAGAAGAATCCATACATGTTGTTTTTGATGAAACTAACTCATGCTTTAAAAGAAAGGATGATTTAAGTGATGCAGATGAAATAGAAAATGACCTTGAAAGGCTGCATGTAGAAAAGCAAGAAGAATCCTTGGAGGAGAGGGTAAGTGAAGGTAATAATTCCTACAAACCTCCAACTGAGTTGAAATACAAACATGCCCATCCAATTGAACAAATTATAGGGAATGTATATGAAGGTGTAAAAACTAGAAGATCAAAACAAAATGTTTGTGGACAATATGCCTTTGTATCCAAAATTGAACCTTCTACTATTGATCAAGCTCTTGATGATGAAAACTGGATTATAGCAATGCAAGAAGAGCTAAATCAATTTGAAAGAAACCAAGTATGACACCTTGTTCCTAGACCAAACGATTGTACTGTTATTGGCACCAAGTGGGTCTTTAGGAACAAATTAAATGAAAGTAGACTTGTAGTGAGAAACAAAGTTAGACTTGTGGCAAAAGGATACTCACAAGAAGAAGGAATAGATTTTGAGGAATCCTATGCCCCGGTTGCTAGAGTGGAAGCAATTCACATCTTACTAGCTTTTGCATCTTACATGAACTTTAAATTGTTTCAAATAGATGTTAAAAGTGTATTTCTGAATGGTTATATAAATGAAGAGGTGTATGTAGCACAACCACCTGGATTTGAAGAAAAAGATCAATCTATTTGTATACAAGTTAACCAAAGCACTATATGGATTAAAACAAGCTCCAAGAGCTTGGTATGATAGACTAAGCAAATTTCTGATTGATCATGATTTTCAAAAAGGAAAGGTAGACACCACTTTGTTTATCAAGTACAATGGAAAGGATATATTAATCATTCAAATTTATGTTGATGATATCATTTTTGGTGCTACTAATGAAACTCTTTGTCAAGAATTTTCTGAGCTTATGGAGAAAGAATTTGAAATGAGCATGATGGGAGAGCTAAACTTCTTCCTTGGACTGCAAATCAAGTAATTAAATGAAGGAATCTTCATTAACCAGTCCAAGTATATCAAGAAAATGCTAAAGAAGTTTGGCATGGAGAATAGCAAAGGAGCAAACACGCCAATGAGCTCTACAATCAAACTTGACAAAGATGAGAAGGGCAAAGTAGTTGATTTGAAATTGTATAGAAGCATGATAGGTTCTTTATTGTATTTAACTGCTTCTAGACCTGATATATTGTTTAGTGTGTGTATGTGTTCTAGATTTCAATCATGCCCAAAAGAATCACACTTGGTAGCCGTGAAAAGAATTTTCAGATACATAGTAGACACTACCAATTTAGGACTTTGGTATCCAAAGGGCTCTAATTTTGATCTAATCGGCTACTCGGATGCGGATTTTGTCGGTTACAAAGTAGATAGAAAAAGCACTAGTGGAACATGTCAATTTCTTGGAAGCATGTTGGTTTCATGGTTTTCAAGAAAACAAACTAGTGTTGCTCTATCTACGGCGGAAGCCGAATACATTGCCGCCGGGAGCTATTGTGCCCAATTACTTTGGATGAAACAGCAACTTAGGGACTATGGCATGAATTTTAAAGATATACCCATCGGATGTGACAATACTAGTGCCACATGTCTAACCAAGAATCCAGTCTTGCATTCTAGGACCAAACATATAGACCTTAGACACCATTTCATTAGAGAACATGTAGAAAATCATGACATATGTTTGGTATATGTAAGAACAGAGGATCAAATTGCAGATATATTCACAAAACCCCTAGCAAAAGAAGTATTTTATAAAATTAGAAATGACATGGGAATGATTGAGTTAGGCTAGCATAAACTTAGGGGGAGCACATGTTTAGGGGGAGCAAACCCTCCTATCTCTTTCTTTACCCTCTAACTTTTTGATATATTGACAAAAAGGGGGAGAAGAGTAGGATTTGAGTAGGATTTGAGTCCCAATGACTCCAAAGGGGGAGAAGAGTAGGACATGGTTGGGGAGAAGAGTTTGAATGTTTTCAACTTGAAAATTTGCATGAGCATATGTTTGTTTAATGTTGAAAGCATGTTATTCTTTTTACGTTATTGAAAGGTATACACTCAAATCGGTTTTGTCAAATCATCAAAAAGGGGGAGATTGTTGGAAATATGTGGAAAACAAGTTAAATCTATGTTTTGATGATTAACAAATCAATTTGAGTAAGTCTTGGCTACTAACATGTTTGTGGATATGTTTAAGGGATATACATTTGAAGAACATAAAGCATGGAAGGCCAAGTCGTTCCCCAAGTCGACTCCAACATCGACTTCAAAGAGCCAAACCCGTCCAGAGTTGAAACGGAAAGAAGTGCAGGTGAAGTCGCAGGCCAAGTCGACTCCACTTGTGACTTGGGAAGCCAAGTTGCAAACGAAGTCGACCTCACCATCGACCTCAGACGAGAAATTCACTCCAGAGTCGAATTCGGGACAGCAAAATGCCGAAGTCGCAAACGAAGTCGACTCCAGTTGCGACTTGGGCGAAGTCGCAGACGAAGTCGACCCCAAGTTCGACTTGACGTTCTCAAAGCTCAAAGATGCAGTTTCAAGCTCATTCCAAAAATCAACTTGAGTTTTCTCAAGACCAAATCAAGAGAACAAGATCATTATCAATGAGTCTCTCAAGTCCAAGACAAAGCTTCAAACATATTTGAGGATAAAGAAACTCAAGTCATGAAGATCAATATGAATCCAAAGCAAGCAAGGTGCATGAATATATCATGCAAGATTCAAGTTCTCCTCAAGATTCACAAGGTTCAAGCTAATCCAAGAAGAATCAAAGTCAAGCTCTTCAAGAATCACAAGATCTACAAGTATAAGGAGCCATTCTAGAATGAAAATGATCAAAGAAAGAAGCCAAGCAAGCTAAAATAGAAGACATTAATCCAAAAGAAAATGAAGGAACCAAGCATTCCAAGGTTTCAAGTTCATGAAGCCAACTGCCGAGGTGAAGTCGCACCCGAAGTCGACTTCACCTGCGACTTGGGTCAAGTCGGTGCCCAAGTCGACCCGACCTAGAACTTAAAGTCGCGATCAGAAGGCGAAGTCGCACCCGAAGTCGACTCCATCTGCGACTTGGGCGAAGTCGCATCCGAAGTCGACTCCACCTGCGACTTGGGTCGCAACGGTCGGAATTTATTCAAACGTTAGCGCATTAAATGCGCACCACCTACCTTCTAACGTTCGTATTCCCTCCAAAATTATAAAAGGCATTCATGGTGGACGAGGGAAGTAGCTGAGAATCATTAAGTGTGCTTAACTCCTATATTCAAGAGCTCTAAAGAGATCAAGCCATTCAAAGAGGAAGAACTTTGCTTCAAATTGCAAGAGCTATATTTCTGAATCTTCAAAGCCTACATTACGAGTTCTTCTCTGCGCCAAATTGCTTCTACACATCTGTAAAGTGTAGACTTCTTTTGTTATTTCATTTGTTTGTATTGAACTTGATTTAGTTTGAGGAACTAAGATCAAGTGTAAGCAAAGTAATGTGTGATTGAAGTGGAACTCATCACCTACTTGTGCTGTGATTTGTTGATGCCCCCTACAGCTGGAATCTAGAAGAGAGCAGTGACTCTAATTGTATTTGAAGAATACAATAGTGGAACCCAAGTCACAAGGAGTGTGAGCTTGGAAGAGTGGAGTAGGGAGGTTGCCCGAACCACTATAAAAATCTTGTGTGTTTGATTTATATTTCTGCTATCTACATTATAATTGTTTTCAACTTCATTTCTTCTATCAAGGGACTAAACTTTCAAGGGGTTAAGTTTTTAAGTTACCAAAGAAATTTTTAAGAACCTAATTCACCCTTCCCCTCTTGGGTTTTGCCATTAACTCGGGGCCAACATCTACATCAGTACACAACTCAAACCCTTTCTTGAAGCATCACTATATACCACAAAACCATCATTCCCTTCGGGTAGAGTTAGAATAGGTGCTTCCACTAACCGCTGTTTTAATTCCAGAAAACTGCGCTTACATTCCTCAGACCATACATACCTGACTCCTTTATGAGTCAATCTAGTTAATGGGGCTGATAATTGAGAAAATCCACTTCAATATTGCCTCAATCTTTTGAGGATCAACTTTAATCCCTTTTTTTGAGATTATATGACCTAGAAATCCTACTTGTTTCAACCAAAATTCACGTTTCTTTAACTTAGCATACACTTTATCTTTTCTTAGTCTTTCCAATACCATCCGCAAATGGAACTCATGTTCTTTCTCTGTCTTGGAGTAAATCAGGACATCGTCGATAAATATCACCACAAATTGATCAAGATAGTCCCGAAATACCCTATTCATCATATATATGAATACAGCAGGGGCATTAGTGAGCCAAATGGCATCATTAAAAATTCATAATGTCCATACCTAGTTCGAAAAGCTGTTTTGTGAACATCGGTAGGATATATTCTCAACTAATGATATCCTGACTGTAAATCAATCTTAGAGAAAGTGGTAGCTCCTTGTAATTGATCAAACAAATCATCGATCCTAGGCAATAGGTATTTATTCTTCACTGTAACTTTATTTAATTCCCTTTAATCAATACACAGCCTTAAACTACCATCTTTTTTCCTTACAAATAATACCGGAGCTCCCCATGGTGATACATTGGGTCTGATAAAACTTTTATCTAACAACTCCTGTATTTGAGTTTTCAGCTCATTCATTTCAGCCGACGCCATCCTGTATGCAGCCTTTGATATTAGAGCTGTATCTGGTATAATTTCGATAGTCATATCCATTTTTCTTTGTGGAGGTAACGTAGTTAATTCCTTCGGAAATACATCAAGAAATTCTCTAACCACGGAAATTTGATTTATTTCTATCTCTGTGTCTTTCTCCACATTAACGGATACCAGATAAGCTTGACACCTTTGGTGGATCATTTTGACTGCTTTCATGGACGATATTAATATCATAGAGTTTTTAGGCTGTCTTAGCTTTCCAATGGCTATCTCTTTTTCTAGGGCCATTTCGAATTGTACCTTCTTATTTTTACAATCAATCATAGCTCCCCACTGACTCAACCAATCCATACCCAATATCACATCGAATTCCGTCATAGGTAATAGGATCAAGTTGGCTTCTAAAATCAACGATCCTATCCTAATTGGGCATGCTTTGCATACTTGGCTAGTACTAGTTAATCTATACACAGGGAATTTTACATGGATTATCTCATTGGTTTCCTTTACCAATAGTGCATGTGTGGCCACAAATTGGCATGCTATGAATGAGTGACTAGCACCAGAATCAAACAAAGCAACTGCCGAATTTCCTAAAATGTAAACCATACCTGTGACCACCTTTTCTTCTTGTTCCTGAGACTCAGCCCGAGTCAAAGCATGCACATGTACCAGATTCGTGGTAGTTCCCTGCTTATTCACTGTTCCAGGTATCCTGAGCTGCGTAGGTCGTCCACATCCTTGCAACGTTTGTGCTTCATTCGAACAATTCTGAGTGATATGTCCTGTTTGGTCACAACTATAACATTTAATGACCTTTACTTCACCCGTTCTGCATTCCTTGGCCATATAGCCTGCTTGCCCACATTTATAACATCGATTCGAGCCTTTTAAGCACTCGCTTGCATGTCGTCTTTGACTTTTCTGCAAAAAAGCGAGAGTTTCTTCTTTGGAGCTCCTTTTCCTTTCTTCACATTTCCTTTCTTAGCCCTTTCTTTGGGTGGTTCAGTTTCCTTTATTCCAAAACTGAACATTTTTTTGTGTTCTTAATGCCTTAATTTCCAATGCTCTCACCCTCTCTAGACATGAAGCATAATCTTTAATTAGTAAGGGAGCGAGACTTTCTCTGAGATACATCCTTAGTCCTTGCTGAAATCTTTTTATGTTATTGTCGGGCACATTAGCAATCCACGGCACATACCTAACTAGGGCATTAAACTTAGTAGCATATTTAGTAACAGTCATTCTCCCTTGATAAAGCCTTTCAAATTCGATCACTTTTTGACTTTGTAACCCAACGGGGAAGTATTTCTTATTGAACTTCTTAACAAATGTTGGCCAAGACACCTCTTCTGGTTGTGGCATTGTGACCAACATCGTTTCCCACCATTCATGTGCATCTTTAATCAATAAATGTGTGGCGCACAATACTTTCTGTTGATCGTTACATGGAAAGATTCTAAATAGTTTCTTGATCTCCGTTATCCATTGCTTGGCCTGTACTGGATCAGGTTCTCCTGAAAATTTTGGGGGTCGCTGAGCCAAGAATGCATTAATCGCCTTTCTATCAACTTCCATTAGCTGATTTTCATTTTCTGTGGGTGCTGTCATGGGAGTCGAGCCAGTCGTCAGAATGACTCTATCTCTTTCAATACTGCCAAATTGGGCCTACTACCTTCTTTCCCACAAACTGAATAATATCTGTTGTTTGTGCTGCCCAATCACGAGTAGCCTGCTGCATTGCCTCCTTTACTACTACAGCTACCATTTCTTCTATGAGTCGAGCCTGTCTTGACTCATACTCAGCTTTTACATTTTGTTTTGGACTTACATTTTCTCATCTTTGTCGCGTTCTTAAACTTTCACTATTGGATTCAGGTTCCGCCATTTTTGGTCTGCTAGTTTCTCCAATCTCATGTTAGCTTGGAATCTCTTGAGTAATTTATTTTCCTTTATTTTTTCTTTTTCCTGATCTTGTTTCCACCATAATGCTTTTATGAATATATAAAAGCATACAATCTTTCATTTATAATTAGGGTTAGATCATCATATACGTATTATCAGCACAAAATTAGAACTTAATTTGCAAATTCATCATCATAACCATTCATATTCACAACATCTCATATTATTTATATCTGCAAACGTATAATATCATACATTCCTTAAACCATAGTACATCACACCATATGTTACATACATTACTCTTATATATATATGTACATCACATGAGAGCAAAGTCTCCTGATCTCATAATTATACATATTGAAGTTCATAAAAGCAAAGAAAACTCATCGTCTACCCGCTCTCTTTTTGAAGTAATGATGACACCTATGCCTAGGCGACATTTCGCTAGGTTCCTCTGTGATAGTACTAGTATCTAACCAGGAGTGATTGTTCCCTCCTCCACCATCATTATTATCATTACTGCTATCACTGCATCACTGCTGCTTTCACTTTCATTATCATTTTCTTCCTCATTTACCATTGGTTCAAGATATCGTAATGGTGCTCTAAGTGAAAATAAATTACCAGTGCTTCTATCTACATGGATCATAGCTCTCCAGGACGAGGAATAAGTTCTGGTGACTCTATAAATCCTCAAACACGACCCTCCTCTATAAAAGGAACCATTTCTTTCTCTCTCTGTCGAATACTTTCCCAGCTCTTTCCATATCAAAATTGAAGATATCCACCTTCAAATTTATACCAAGGTCCTAAATTAGGAGGTTCAGGTGCTAGAGTATTCTCCCAAAACCGCTGCAAATCCTGAGGAGATATATAGTCTATGGGAGTTCGAGGGGTCCCTAAAAATCCAGGGCGATAGGCTGGTAGAACCTCAGCTCTAGGAGCCCTGCTGCTAGATGCCATAATAATTGGCCTCTATTGGTAACTGTCCTGCAAATGAAGTGGAAGATACCTAGGAGAGAAACCTGGAGGTACGGGTGGAAAAGGATCTGCATCCTGTTGTGACTTTAACCACTTATTAACACTTTCTTCAATTTTTCGTTTCTTTTCTTCTTCCAACTCCTTTCTTAACTCTTCTGCACTCATCACTCATTTTCCCTTATCAGCCATCTGTTCAAATATATAACTGCATTAGTTATATACTCAAAAAAAAATATCACCTTGCAAGTCGTTTTGCAAAACATCATCGTATATTATACATATATCATGATAATGACCTATAAAATTCTCATAGAGTCATATATATCATGTTCCATCATCAAACTTAGACTTTTCCACGCCTATTTACCAGTCCATGCTCTGATACCAATCTCTGTGGCGCCCCCAAACCGAGCGTCACATCCTGAGCCTTACCTCGGAATCGTTATTTACTGGTAAACATGATCAGGATTGTTGCCCTATCACACGACGGGTTTTTAACGGATATCTATCCATTAAAATATATTTTCATAGGAGTTTATTTCCTCATAATTACATCTCATGCATTACTAGGTCATTTCTAACCACTCAACATATAGTAAAACATGATGTTCTAGAGACATTTCAACATCTCCTAAATCAGATGTCACTGCATGTATTAAACATAGTCATCAATATAAAACATCAACATAATTACATTCATTCAACATAGGTTTGTTTACATCATAAGACAACTAATATTTTTCCTTGCTTTAATGATATTGCATTTGCTCCTTTGCCGAGTCTCTTCTTTCACCTATCTATGGGTTTGGAAAACGAAAATGTGAGTTGTACACTCAATAAGCAAGCTTTACAAAGTTTTCAAGCAAAATATTTCGAAGGTAAATTTTTTTCAACCCAAGCGTTTCTTTCCATTTAGTAGAGACACTTATCAAGTAATCAACTACTTGTGGAGCAGAAATTTTTTATTTATAATCATTATGGAAAGCAACATTATACCCCCTCGATGATATATAATGTCAATGAGATGAATGCATTATGATCCCTTAGGATGGAAGCTAGCTAGGCGACCATCCGTCTTCATATTCTCCCATCCAGGGAGGCGTCGTTGGCCCTTGGCCTATTTTAACGACTCGGTTACACCAAAGGGAGACAATCGGTCCACTTATTCCTTTAAGGTGAACCATATGCATTATGCACATGAATTTATCGATGACATACTAGCATGATTTTTCACACATAATATCATAGGACAAAAATTTTCATCAATCATAAAGCAGGTTTTATAAATCAATTTTCAATACATAGTGAACTAAGGAATGACCATCCTTAAAATTTTAGAAATAAATTTTAAATAATTTTTGCTAAACCAATAAAAGTAATTAAAGCATTATTCATAATCATTTTAAAGAATTTTAAGAAATAAAATTTTATTTAGAAAATTAGCTTGCTTACCTTGTTCGTGAGAGCTTTCCGGATTGACTTTTTTCTTTCCTTTTCCTATGAAAAAATAACATAATATTTGCATAAATTTTATTTTCTTGCATTTATTTGGTTTTCCAACCCATTTTCATAAATAGTCATAACCCGCTTAACTTCCAAGTTGGGTATACATACACTACATACTTATGTATATCAATTCTTCATTATACCACATATTTAATTCCCATATATTAATCTCAAGATTTGAAATTATCAATTCAGCAAAGTATTTCACATTTTTCCATCACATTTTAACATATTTTTGCATTTTAATATTTCACATAACTCATTTATCATCTTATCATTCTCACTACTTCACATATGTACATTTATCAACACCTATTTCATATATTTCTTAAAAATTTTCAAATCAACAATTTATCTTCTAATTTAGCATGTTTATACACTTCATTTAACACTTATTTAGTGCATATTTATGAATTTTTAATTCACAAATTTCAAAGTTCCAAAAATAGCAACTTGGACATCCGATTTCTACACTTTAAACGTCTATTTTGATATTAAAAACTGAACAGATTTTTATCTACTTGATTCCAAAAATTAATCCCACTTTTCTTAACCTAAATTCAATACATTTTCACATATTTAGGGTGTGTTTGGAAATGGATAAAACTTTTGATAAAAAATTGTAGAGAGTAAAAGTTGTCAAATGATGTGATATAATAGGGGTAATGATGATGAATAAATAGAATAAAGTTGAAATAGATAGGTTAGTTGTGTTGGTAGTTGTGTAGAAATGATTGAAAAGTAGGATAGTTGTATAGAAAAATGTGAAGAAATGATTAAAAAATAGGATAGTTATAGAGAGTGAAAAGTTTTAGATCGAAAAAGTTTTAACTTGACAACTTTTACTTATTACCAAATACACCCTTAAAATCCATATATAAGTTGCTTACAAACCAACAACTTTTTATGCATGTATGGTACTCATTTACACCACTTTGGACGTCCACTTGACACCTCTTATAAAAATCTGATTTTGGGTAGTTCCTGCAAGGTCCCTTTTCACGTCCAAAGTGCCCTATATTTAGGGTATTTTACCTTATAATTCATCCATAATTTATTTGAATCATTTCATGTATCATTTTCAACATTTAAATGTGAATTTCAGGTCTTAGAAGGAACCCTAACTAGCTTACCTTCTACACTTCATAAATCATGCTAAATTTTATATATATTCAACATCTAAACATGAATTATTATGTAATTATATCAACTAAATAAAACAGCAACATCAAACAAAATTTTCAGCAAGTTTAGGCTAGTTGTTGAACTCATATTCAACACTAATCACTTTCTCCTTCCATCTATACTCTTGATTTCATATTTGCTATTAAATTCCCATTAAATATACCAATTAAAAGCATCATAAATCCTCATTAAAAGGTTCATTATGAAACATATTCATATCTCATAAATTAAGTTAGAAAAGCTAAATTAAAATCACTCAAACACAAGCATATACTTACTTGTATAGAATAACACTTAACTTCCACTTCTCAAGCAAGCTTCCTCCACTTAATTCCTCCTTTTCTTTCATTTTTTCTTCACTTATTTTTGGGTTTGAAAGGTGGTGGAAAAAGGGAACGTATGCTGCTGGAAAGGAGAGCTCAAAAATGCAGAAAATTTTCTAAGTTCCCTTCATGCATATGGACGTCCCTTGCTCTTTATGCAATAGCTGGAAATTTCCAGTTAGTGGACCCCACTTTCCACCTCATCATTGATCATTCCAATGTCATTCTATCTCCTTAGCTGACATGGAAACTTGTGGACCATTTAAATTATTTTTTTCTTAATTATAAATTTGATAATTATCCAATGCATTTAAGCATCTCAAATCAGTACACCAAATCACGTCCACAATAGCTGCTGTTTTCCATTTTTTCAACAAATTTTGCATCTTTTTAATTGTACATTTATATTCCCTAATACCTAGGCTAATTATTCGTGCATTTAGAAATTTTAAAAAATAAAAAAATCACTTTTCTAGCTGTTTGAACAGTCCATATTTTTCTGCTCCATTTTGCTACCTGTACACGTCCCCCATTTTCAGCAGCTTATCTTATCCTTATTAATTATGTTATAGTTTTATTTAATTAATCATTTAATTAACTAGTTGTGTAGCTCATTTGGGGTCATTTTAGCATAATTTTAAAAATTATAAAATATGCGTAAGGCTGCTAAACCGTCCACCTCATCAAGGAGATATGCTGCTGTCCATTTTTCTTTTTCCTCTCAACGATTCATATATGCCCCTTTTAAATTCTAATTTTTACTTTAATTTAATGCATTTTTATCCTCATTAACTCATAGTTGACTTTGGGTATTTATTTTATTACAAAATATTTCATAAAATGCAATTATATGGCTGTTTGGACGTCCTTGGCTGCCACATCTTCCATGCCCCTTTTGAACCATTCAATTATGCATTTAATTATGAGATAATTGCAGGAATTTTCTCATTATTAGTAATTCAAAAAATACCCTACAAATTACCCCCTGTTGACACCTCAAATTTGTCTTTACTCATTTGATTATTTTACTCATTTTTAACATAAATGTTATTCACTTTTTGGTTTGAAAAATCAAAATCACTAATCACAATTTCGTGCAAGCTTAATATCATAATTATTTTCATGATCACATCCTTCCATAACCTTGATCTCATAATTTTATCTATTCATTTCAAATTTCATCCCAATCCAATCTTTCTAGCTCAAGTTATGATCATTTTACGTTTTAAATGATGATGATCAATTATCCTCAAAATTTTCATAATCTAATTTTTCCATGTGATTAAACACAAAATTATGTACTTTTCTCTCAATTTTCACCTTAATTTGTCTTAAGGTCATCAAGTTATGAATTTTTCAATATTTTCTCAACTTGGCTCTATAATTAGCCTCTTAATCTCCATTAATCACCTTATTAAATTTAATTAATTTTTTATGGCATGCTAATATTTATGCATCCTCATTATGATATTTCAATCATATTAAACCACGTTATCTTCAATTGGTAAATTTAAACAACATTCACACAAATAACCTAACTGCAAAAATCTTAAAATCATAAATAATTCAATTATGAATACATTATTCATACATAAATCATTCAATGGCATTTACATGATTTCTACTCAAATTAGGGTTTCACAGTATTTCTCTCCCCCCCCCCCAAAATGAACAGTCATGCTTTAATGCATGCGGTAAATGCACATCAAAAGCACAGGAAGTTGTAGTGGGTTATGTGGCAAGATCCAACGGTAGCTGCATCTGTTTTAAAATGGAAGCCTATGATGCCCGTATTGCACCTGCGAAGCCTATGCAATATAGATGCGATATATCTCATATAATCACCCCTCATATATATGTGTGTGTAATAACCTTTCCTATGCGGTAAAGTTGCACCATAATTAACGATGCCTTTGGCCGAAAATGAGCCCCACATGTTCTTAAATATATTAATATTTTAGACAATCATTTATCTATGTATAAATTTTATAACAAATGGTTATATGTTAAAAAATAAACTTTAAAGTTGTTATTTACATCAAACTATTTAATAGCTTGATGTAAATAATAACTTTAAAGTTTTTTTTTCAACATGTAAACCATTGACTATAAAATTTATATACGAATAAATGATTGTAGAAAGTATTAATACATTCAAGTACATGTGATGCCTTTTTTGGCCAGATTACTGCTAATTATGGTGCAACTTCATTATACAGGAAAGATTCTCTCTCTATATATGTATGAAAAATATTCTTGTGTAGTGAAGCTGCACTATAATTAGCGGTGATTTGCCCAAAAAAGAGCCCACATTTACTTAAATATATTGATATTTTATATAATTATTTATCTATATATAAATTTTACAGCAAAAGGTTTACATAAACAACTTTAAAGTTGTTATTTACATCAAACTATTTTTTTACGTTGATTTTTACCATTTCAGATGTCCAATTGAGATAAAAACTGGTATGGTAATAAATTACATAAGTCTAAATACAATGAGTAAAGTAGATTATAATTTTATGGTCCTGTGAGGCCCATATTGTGGTAATTGCATCGTAATTATGGTGCGGTGAAGCTGCACCTAAATATTTCTCATATATATATTGCTCTCGCTTCTATAAAACTCCATTTCTATGTAACCCCCTCTATTTTTTAAATCTTGATGGTTGATGAAAAATCTACTTTATTCATTGTGTTTAACATTATTTCTAATATTCTGGAAACCTTTTATTTTTTTAATTTCATTATATATGGGTCCCATTTATAAATGTGTAAAATCAATGTAATAAAATAGTTGAATATAAACTATCAACTTTAAAGTAGTTTTTTTCAACATCTAAACCATCCAAAATATCAATAATATGTAGATAAATAATCCTATAAATTATTGTTACATTCTAATACATGTGTGAATATATCTAAACGTTTTTCATGATTTACATATGAATTTAAGCAAATGTGGCCTATGCATATACTTGATTTAGATAAAACTTGGTCTCCTAACTAAACAAATGGTGTTAAATACAATGATTGGATTGAATTTTTTTATAAAGGATCAATATCTTAAAATTTAAGGGGGTCATATATATATATATATAGAGAGAGAGAGAGAGAATCTTTCCTGTGCAGTGAAGCTGCACCATAATTAACAATGCATTTGGCCCAAAATGGGCTCTACATGTACTTAAATATATTGATACTTTGTACAATCATTTATCCATATATAAATTTTATAGCAAATGATTTATATATTGAAAAACAACTTTAAAGTTTTTATTTACATCAAACTATTTTATTACGTTGAATTTGCACCATTTTTAGATAGAATTCATACACATATCCAATTGAGATGAAAATTAACATGGTAATAGAATACATAATTCTAAATAGAATGAGTGAAGTAGATTATAATTTTATGATCATGTGAGGCCCTTTTTGAGGTAACTGCACTGTAATTGTGGTACAGGGAAGCTGCACCTAAATATTTTTCATATATATATAGGGCTTCATTTCTATGTAACCAGGTTATATAGAAGCGGACCCATGTAATCCCTTCAAAATTTAAGATTTCGATCTTTGATGAAAAATTTAATCCATTTATTGTATTTAACACCATTTATTTATTTAAGGGATCAAGTTTCATCCTAATCAAGTATGTTTATATGCCACATTTGTTAGAAAATGTATATATTTGTGTAAATTACGAAAAATATTAAATTTTAAAACAGTATTTTCGACATCTAAACTGTCCAAAATATCATTTCTATGTGAATAAATAATTTTATAAAGTATTATTACATTCTAATACATGTGTAAGTATATCTAAGCGTTTTTCATAATTTACAAATGAATAAATATATTTTTGAACAAATGTAAACCATAAACATACTTGATTGGGATGAAACTTGGTCTCCTAGATAAACAAATAATGTTAAATACAATAAATGGATTGAATTTTTCATTAATGATCAAAATCTTAAATTTTGAAGGGATTACATCGGTCCACTTCTATATAACCTGGTTATATAGAAGTGGGACTGATATATATATATAGAGAGAGAGATAGAGAAAGAAAAAAAATATTCAAGTGCAACTTCACTCCACTGTAATTTATATATAGAGAGAGAAAAAAAATTCAAGTGCAACTTTATTCCACCATAATTACAGTGTATGAAGCGCCCCGAACTGGAGGGTACTATGAGAATATCTTACTCCAGGAATCGATTTACAGAAAATTGCAAAATTCCACTATAATTTTTTCTACATATTACGCCATAAGGTCATACAAGCGTTTCATATTATATCACACGTATACCTAAAATATTTTAAATTATTACACCCTTGCCTGAATACATTCTATATTTACGAAACTAAATAGTGGAGATAAGTTTTTCTTTCCGTTACAATTGGACCAGCCTCATCTGTGGCCTGCATAGCTATATTTTAAAATTTTGAAAGGAATGAGAATGTTACTCACTAAGTAGGCATGTAAGATTTCAAACAATTTAAAGAAATTTTACATGCTTGCATCTTAAAAAATTTACATGCTTGACAATGCATTGCATGAATCATATACATCTTGCTTGACCCAGAGGGTACTTGAAACATCTCTGGCGCTACCCTTAAGACCCGAGGTTAGGTGACTAGGCTCAGTTTCCTCAGAAACGTCACATCCTGGCTCACCCCACAGGGCTACTTAATGCATTTCATACACACCATGAATCATGATCATTGCGAGGAATTATGTATGTCATCGTAAAATAATTAAAATTTTCATCACATCATACATAATTTAAACACATATCAAATATTTGTGCAATTTCGAAAAACAATTCAAAATAACATCTTTGAAAATGGAAAGCTTAACCTACTTACCTTTTGCAACACTTGGTTAATATTCCTTAATTTCTTTTCCTTCTCTTTTTCCTATAATTTAGAATATGGACATGGGTGTATGTATATATATATCGTATTGTTGACCTATTTATACTATAATTATTATTTAAAATAATAAAAACTTACAATTTTCATCAAAAGTCTTACTATTTTACTATTTATTATTATTATTAATTTTCATTTATGTTTTCATTAATATAAGAATTTACGATATATAAAAATTACGTATCTGTGGGATTGGATGTGAGTTAAACTCAAATGATATGGAAGAAGTCACTGTTTCTTTACATATTTGCATTATATATTTAATTTAGGCTATATATTTCATTTAACACCCATATCTAGCATATTAATTTTGCAGTCATATAAGATACCTATTTATAATCTATAGCAGGATAGATTTAAACAAAATTCTAAATCTAATGTCCATAATTCCTAATAGCCTTTCACATTCATACATGTATATATTCTCTACCTCTATTAACCTTGTCAGGATATTAATGGTAATTTTTAAAATTTTTGGCAGCATGAAATTCATGCTTATTTTAGGCAGAATTTTAAGGATGGCGAGTTTTTTTAAATTATTTAGATACTACAACCGTCTTGCTTATATATTACATGTCCTAAAATTCAAAATCTTATTAATAGGAAGACTCGTTAGATGTTTCAAGGGGCTGTGAAAAATGGCAAAATTTATTTATCTGTTATTTTTTTCAAGGTCTATTCTACTAGACGTGAATATAGCATAGAAAGGGAAATAATGATAAAAAAAATTTTGAACCTGTTGGACGTCCTACTCCGCTGTCCCGGTTCTCCTTGGCTGTTTTCCCCCCTTTTTTTAATGTTGCTGCTGCTTCTGCTGGAGGTTCGACCCTGTCCTTGCTATTTGTTTTTTTACACTACGCACATATTTATACCCTAGCCTTCTAAGTTGAATAGTGACGATGCATTGCGTCCATAAATCCCAAGTTGACAGATCCGGTTGCAGCTATCCATGTTAGATTTCATTCTATCATACTGAAGCTCGGTGGATGAGAATTACACATACTTACTTACCGTCCTTTGAAGACAGCTACAAATTATGCATTAATTAAATTTTTTTTCTTACTAGACCGTCCTTCAGTCCAGTTGAGATCTCCCTTTTTCTTTTTCTTCTTTTCATTTTTTTATCCATTCTTACTGGATTGTCTTACCGTCCAGTTACAATATATATATATATATATATATATATTAATTTTTAACGTAGCTTGCTACATATAATGGTTTATTTCAAAATTTTCAAAAAATGTTTTTTTAATCTAATCCATCCACATTTTAAAGCACTTTGCATTTATTGTTCATATCAAATTTTATATCAAAATGATTAATATAGGTTAAGATATAATATTCAAAACTAATTAATGAAACTCATTCAATTTTAAGTTGTTTAAAATTTTTTGGACATAATTTTTATAATCTAATCCATTCAAAATGTGAAGTATATTAAAATACACTTACCCATGAAATTTCATGAAAAATGATCATATATAATTTTCAATATCTATTTAAATGTGGTACATTATTTTTCTCCTTTTTTTTGTTTGCGCTGCTAACTGGACAGTCCTTTGGTCTAGTTTGTTTTTTTTTATTTTTTTTATAATCTTACTGGACCGTTATTTGGTCCAGTAATTATAATAATAATTTTATATATTTTTTTTAACGGGACCATTCTTTGGTCTAGTTGGATTTTATGTTTTTTTTTAAAAAAACACTTTTAATGAATATAAGCCGCTAGTTGGAACTCCTAACTAGTATTAATTTTTTTGATTATTTTATTATATATTTTTTTCTAAAAGGTCCGTGAATTTAAATAATTTTATTTAGTATATTTCTTGAAAATTCATAAAAATTATTTCAGACACTTTATTGTTGTATTATATATATTTCCAATCATGCCTAACCATACTACTTAATATTATTAACAAATTTTTTTAAATCAAGGATTAATTTACCTGGTTCTGCGCAGCCATCACATTCTCCTCCCCTTAAACAAGTTTCGCCCCGAAACCTTAATATAGTTATTTAAATAAATGTGGGTATTTCTTTTGCATAGCTTCCTTGAGTTCCTATGTAGCTTCATCTTCAAAATATCGGTTCCATTGGATTTTCACATATTCAATAGTTCGATTTTGTAGATGTTGCTCTTTGTAATCTATGATTTGGATAGAGACCTCCTCATAATTTAAAGTATCCTTAATTGGAAGAGCTTCTGATATCAATATGTGAAACCCGCAATCCTAGAATAGCACATGTAAACTTAGGATTGTAAACCCTAGATCCCTGTACTGATTTTATGATAAATAAAATTTATGAAATATGTTATATTTTACAAATGTGTACTAGAGGTTAAAATAATGCAATTAAGAATGTGACGCACGTGAATAGTGCACGTGAATAGTAAACGTGTATAGTAATTGTGGATTAAGATATGAGATTAAGAGTTAATCACTTGATTAACCTAATCACAAAAAGTCAAAAGCAGAATTAATCACTACAAGACAAAATAGCAATTCTTTTGGATATTCTAATCCAAATTTGGATTTTTGTGAAAAAATAGAAAAAAATTCATAAATTGCAATCCGGATGTCGAAATTAGATGAAATTTTTTATGGATGGTTAAAAATACATGATGAACATGATGGATGGTATAAGATGTGATGAAATTCACAAATTAATGGCCACGATGAAGTGTCAAATAGATGTTGAAAAAGTAACTTAACTTTTTATTAAATATACTTTGACTTTTTAATAAAGTAAATAATTAAAAAAATAAAATTAAATGCAAATGCAGCATGGCAGGGACGTGCAAGGGGGTTTCTGACTTTTGGGGTCATGATCCAATGGTCACAAATCAATTTTATCATTAATCAAGGGTTGAGATTAAGTTGCTTAAAAATAATTAATTTTAAAATTAAAAAAAATGGATAAAAGTAGGGCTGCAATAGGGCTTCTGTAGCAGGCCTAGGGTGGCTGCTCTTGGCTCAAGGCACCTTTTGGAAATTAGAAAAAAACACATTTGCAAATTTACACCTCAAGCAAGGGGGTAAATTGCAATTTAATGAAAAATCAAAAAACTATAAATAGGGGCATGGGGTGAACGTCCAAAGGCACAATCCCAGCTCCACTTGAGCCATTCCAAGTTCCCAAGCCATCCAAAACACATTTTGGCCTTGAAAGAAAGAAGGAGAGAAGATTTGGGAGAGAAGGGCCAAGTAGAAGGGGAGTTTTTCTACTTCAGGTAAGGGGATTCTTCCCAAACTTATTTTGGATGTTAAGTAGGGTAAAAAAATGCTTAGATAATGCCCAATCATGAGAAAATAAGTATAGATATAATGTTTAAATGGAATTATGCCAAAACATCAAAAATTTGGAGCGAAGATAGGGTATTTGGGAAGATAGCATATGATATATGAAAATAATGCTCCAAAATTGATAAATTATAATTTGGGATGTATTATTATGATAAATATGATGTTGGAATAATGATATATTAATTTCATGATTTTTGGAATTAAGGATTATGCTTAAGTGAATTTATGTTGATTTTTAGATTTATTTTTATATTTTATGAGGATATATGGATTGAATTTTTTAAGGATTTATGGATAAAAATCCATATAAGAAAATGATGATCACGCATTTTTAAGGATAACCTCTATAAAAAAATTTATGGTGGAAAATAAGGTCATAAATAAATATCAAAATATGCATGATAAAGTATGTATATCCTTTTCACTTATATAGGAAAAGGAAAGGAAAGGATAAAGGAGTCGGATTAAAGCAAAGCAAATGTAAGCAAGCAAACTTTTGAAAATGATTTTTATATAGTGCAACTATGGAATATGTCAAATTTGCTTTATTATAAGCAAATTCATATGGAAGTAAGAAGAAATGTTAAAGTATGTGGGAATTGCTTTATCATAAGCAAATCCTTATAAATGAAGAGAAAGATGGAAATGGTTGCATTATAATGGAAAAGGAAAAGTTTTGATTTCCAAAATAGTATTTTGTTTTATCAAATGAATTTAAAATGATTTATTAAAATGTTTTGAAACGGATTTAAGGAAGGCCAACCAATAACCGATTTAAATGAAGATTTCTTTTAAATGACCAAAGGATCATACAAGCGTATCTTCGTATAGAAGAAACTTAAGTGTTACGTGGACAAAGAATATGATATATATATATATATATAAAATGAATTATGCATTAGTATATCCTTTGTTCATGAAAAATCTAGAAACGAGAAGAAAAATGTTTCCAAAGTCTTTGGTTTCCAAATATTAAAATGTTTTTCAAAATTGTTTTACCGATCAAAAATGATTTATAAACATTTTTTAGCAATATTTCAAATTTATTATTTCTCAAATATTTCAAATGTTTTAAGAATGTGTCATTTAAATATTTTTAAAATTATTTAAGGTTGGTCATCCTTACAAAATATTTTTATTAACTTGTTAACTTGGGCTATGCCGAGTTATCAAGTTAAAGATAGAAAAGGGAATACAGGCCGAGGTTTGTACTATTTTGAAATGACATGCTAGCATCAAGTTTTAAAAAGGAAAAGTCACAGACTAGGGTCTGTGGAGTTTTATAAAAAGTATGCTAGCATATGAATATGGAGAAAGGAATGTACACATGAGTTATGTACTAAGTCTACTGTAGAGGATATGCAGACCGGACGCGGTTGCAAGATGGGCCCCCTCTACATAGGCCAAGTCGCTTTAAAAGGCGAAATGCCGGCGGCGCCCTCCCTGAAATGGGAGAAGAACACGGATAACTGCCTGGCTCGCGAGTTATCAATAGAGATGGTTTCTCTCCTAAGGAGGAAAGGGTGATCACTTGGTAAGTGTCACCTACCAGACGGACAGAAACGTTATGCATGATGCATATGCTTGTTTTAAAAAGGTTTATGAAAAAAATTTTAAGGACATGAGAATGTCCTTGGAGAAAGAAAGTTTTATGGAAAACGTTTTATGTTCGTGAAAAAGAGGTTTACATGTTAAGTTTGCAAGCATATGTTTTACGCAAGGTTTTATGAAAAGGTTTCCACTGGTTGATAGTAATCACTTGATAAGTGTCTACTATTGAACGGGAGAAATGCATTTACATGAAAAAAAAACGCTTGCTTACTGAGTTTCGACTCACGTTTTGATTTTCAAACCATAGACAGGTACAGCACAGGCCAAGAGGAAAAGGAAAGAGAAGGTATGAAGAAAATTTTATGATATGTTGATCCATATATGGTATGACATGAATATATGATAAGGAGTTTTCAAATTATGTATGTATAAAATGTTCAGGTTAAAATAACCTGTATTGTACAAAAACAAGTATGAATGTTATCAATGATAATTGAGATTTGATGATAAGTATGTGTCTTTATGTGATGAAAGAAAAAGATTTTTTTTTTCGAGATCAACAATCCTGATTCACACTTACCAATCGACAAGATCCCGAAGTAAGGCCAGTGGACACCTCGGTTCGGGGCGCTACACAATATATGACTTGGGTCCGGAACATAATTCTTGAGCAACGAGATATGAACAACATTATGAACTACACCTAGGGCTGGGGCCAATGCAACTCTATATGCCACATTTTGGATTCTTTCCAAAATTTCAAACGACCCAATATATCTTGGGTTTAATTTTCCCTTTTTTCCGAATCAAGTGATTCCTTTAGTCGGAGAGACCATGATAAAAACATGATCTCCAATTCGAAATTCTTTTTCTGTCTTTTTTCATCTGCATCCCAAGATCCACCAAAATCAGCGACACACATTCGCAACATACTCTACAATTCTGTTTACCTACTCTGTTTGTCCATCAATCTGTGGATGATATGTTGTGCTAAAACAAAGCTCTATTCCTATGGCTTGATGTAGATTTTTCCAAAAATGTGAAGTGAAAGAGGGATCCCTATCTGACACAATAGTTTTAGGAATTCCATGTAATCTAACAATTTCTTTATATTAAAATTTAGCTAAGTTTACTATTGAAAATGTAGATTTCACAGGAAGGAAGTGTGCTACTTTGGATAATCTATCAATAATTACCCATATAGAATTATATCCTTTTTAAGTTTAGGATAACCCTTCAATAAAATCCATGCAATATCATCCCATTTCCATTCATGAATTTCTAAGGGCTATAAGAGTCCTGCGGGCCTTTGATGATATGCCTTAACCCGTTGATACAAATTCGCAACAAATTCGGCTATTTCTCTTTTCATATTGTTCAACTAATATCTCTTCTTTACATCATGATACATCTTTGTACTTCTCGGATGGACAGAAAACGGTGAGTAATGTGCTTCTTTCAGAATTTGCTCTTCAATTTCCGCTTTGTTGTGAACACATAGTCTCTTTTAATATCGATATTTCATTTTCATCAATGTTGAATACTATATTTCCTTTCTGTATCATAATCTGCACCAATTTTTGTAGCTCTGTGTCCTTTTGTTGCTCTTGTTGAATTTGTTCAAACAAGGATGACCTTAGTTCAAATTGATTTAATTGTATTTCTTCTTTATCCAAACATACTTCTAGTTCAAACTGCCTCATTTCTTAAATTATTCCTTCCTGCTGAGTAACTGAGGCTGCTAGGTTTACTTTTCTACTCAATGCATCTGCAACCACATTAGCTTTACCTGGATGATATTGAATATTAAGATCATAATCTTTCAATAATTTCAACCATCTTCTCTATCTCATATTCAATTCTTTCTGAGTGAATATATACTTTAGACTTTTATGATCTGTGTAGACTTCACACTTTGTACCATATAAATAATGTCGCCATATTTTTAGCGCAAAAATCACTGCCGCCAATTCTAGATCATGGGTAGGATAATTCAACTCATTCGGCTTAAGTTGTTGAGAGTCATAATATATTACTTTTCCATTTTACATCAACACACACCCCAAACCTTTGTAAGAGACATCACTGTAAATTACATATCCTTCATTTCCTTCTGATAGAGTCAAAACCGGGGCTTCCACTAATCTTTTCTTAAGTTCTTGAAAACTACGCTCACAATTAGCACCCCATTCATATTTCACTGCTTTTCTGGTTAATTTTGTAAGTGGTGTAGACAACTGTGAGAATCCTTCGACAAATTTACGGTAATACCTAGCCAATCCCAAGAAACTTCTAATTTCAGTAATATTCGTTGGCCTTTGCCAATTAACTATTGCTTCGATTTTCTGCGGGTCCACCTTTATACCTTTGACCAAAACCACATGCCCCAAGAAAGATATCTGATTTAACTAGAATTCACATTTCTTCAATTTAGCATAAAATTTCTTTTTCCTTAGTCTGTCCAATACCAACCATAAATGTCTTTGATGCTCCTCTTTATTTTGAGATTATATTAAAATATCATCAATAAATATGATCACAAATTGGTCTATGTATTCTTGAAAAATTCTATGCATCAAATCCATGAATGCAGTTGGTGCATTAGTTAATCCAAAAGGCATCACAAGGAATTCATAGTGCCCATATCTTGTTCTGAATACAGTTTTCTTGACATCAGCAGGACTGACTTTCAATTGGTGATATCTTGATTGTAAATCTATCTTGAAAAATATTGTTTCCCCTTTTAATTGATCAAATAGATCACCTATGCGAGGTAGAGGATATCTATTCTTGATGGTAATTTTGTTCAATTCTCGGTAATCAATACATAACCATAAACTACGATCTTTCTTTCGAACAAATAATACCAGTGCACCCCAGGGTGATGCGCTAGGTTGTATAAAACCTTTATTCAGTAATTCCTGTATTTGAGTTTTCAATTCTGACGTCTCTGTTGGTGCCATTCTATAAGGTGCCATTGATATTGGAGTAGTTCCTGGCAATACTTCTATAATAAAATTAATTTCTCTATCAGGGGGTAATCCTGGCAATTCTGAAGGAAAAATATCTGGAAATTCTTTTACCACTGGTATCCAAGATAATTTTTCTTTTTGTTCAGCATCAACAGTCAATGCCACCAAATATGCTTCACATCCTCTTCTAATAAAACTTATGACCATTATAGCTGAAATTATTCTAATATTGTTCTAGTCTTATACTTCCATGATAATTATTTCTTTTCTAGTTTTGATAAAAATTGAATTTTTCTATTTTTACATTCTATTACTACATCCCAACATTGTAACCAATCCATTCATAAAATAATATCAAAATCATTCATGGGCAACACTATTAATTCTGCGTCCATAATTCTTCCATCTATGTTTACCGGACAATTTCTACAATCTGATTGGTACTGGCTAATCGATATACTGGCGATTTTAAATGTATAATTATTGATGAATCTTCAACTTGAAGATTTAGCTTTTTAAGAAATTTCTGGGCTATAAAAGAATGTGTTGCATCAGAATCAAATAAAGTAGTAGCAGGGCAGTTTTGAACATAAACCGTACCTGCAGTAGTATCTTCTTGTTGTTGTTGTTGTTCTTCTTGGGTTAAAGCATGGAGTTGAGTAGTTTGCACCGGTTATGTTGCCCTTACTTTTGATTGTAGAGGTCTCCATTTTCTATTTCCTTCTATGCGATTTTTTGTCAAACATTCGTTGGTTTTATGTCCCATTTGGTCACAAATAAAACATTTAATGATAGGAATGAATTATTTTTCTACCTTGCAATTTCATGTTATATATCCTGCTTTTCCATATTTATAACATTTATCGGTCCCTTGAAGACATTCCCCAATAAGTCTCTTTTGGCATTTGGCACAAACAGAAATTCCTCTAGCCTTTGATTTTGAGAAGTCTTGCTTTATTCTTTGCCTTTTGTTTTGAAATTCTAACTTCTCAGGTAAAGTTGTTCTTTGTTTCCTTTTTTGAAACAATACTTGATTTCGATTTTCTTCTATCTCTTATATTCTAGCTTTTTCCATTACTTCATTATATGTGTTCAGAGAGAACAAGGCAATAAACTGTCGAATTCATGGTCGTAATAGTTCTTGAAAATAATGAGCCTTTACAGTGGGATTATTGGCAATCCATAGTACATATCGTAATAACTCATTAAAACAACCTAGATACTCAGTCACTGTCATTCTGCCCTGATATGTCTGTTCAAATTCTATCACTTTTTGATTTCGGATGCTAATTGGGATATACTCCTTATTGAATTCTTTCAAAAACTTTTCCCAAGTAATTTTCTGTCCTTCTAAGATTGTAGTTTTTAAAGTTTTCCATCATTCATTAGCGTGACTGATTAGCAAATGGGTAGCATATTTTACCTTCTGTTGTTCAGTACAAAGAAAAATTTTGAATAGTTCCTCTATTTCTTGTATCCAAACTTCAGCCATATGTGGATAAGGGCTACCAGCAAATTTTGGAGGTTGTCTTGCCAAAAAGGTACTAATTACCTCTCTTTTAGCTGCTAAAGCATTCACATGCCTACCCGCCATTGTTGTTCTATATGATTTATTATTAGAAGTTAGATTTTGTTCTATATTTCTTGCACGGTCCATAGCTAAAACTTGCGCAACTACTGCCGCCGCCCGTTCTTCTATCGAAAGAGATTCCCCAGTATTAGGTTCAAGTTGTGCATTATAAGTGGATTCTTCTCTTTCTATTCTAACAGAAGATTCTGGTAACACCTGTTTTTCTTTTCTTTGACTTGAAGAGCGTGTATTCACCATCTACAATTAATACAGAAAATTCAGTACGATCATAATCACACTTTTATTTATTTATATATTATACATCATTTATAAGTAACATACATACAAAGGACTCACACATTACAGGACCCTTGACTCTCTCTCTCATTTTCTCTATCATCTGCAGAACTTATTTCACATATCTCTATTTCCCTGTCCTCTTCGGCGGATGAGTCACTTATGTCTACAATTTCCTGTATTATAATATCACTATCTTCTAGAGTTTCATCTTTTAGATACCTAAAAGGTCCCTCAAGTCCCATCTCTCTCCTTCGTTCTCGTTCCTAGGAAATCCTTCATTCCTGTTGTTGGATAGTAGTTATACTAGTACCATACTGGAACCGGTAAATTCCATTGTTCATGTGGTACCAGGTATATTTATGAGATACTAGGCGAGGAATTAACCTCCCAAGATTTCATGTTTCCTTATTTAGTTTAAGCTTTGTGGATTGGGCCTCCGAACTGGAGTGATAATGAATCGCCCTTGTCAATAGTGTCCCACAAAGGGTGTCTTTTCTTTCTCATCCTGCCGCACTATAAACTTAACATTCTCGGTCATCTGCAAGAAGGGCTATAAATATTATTTATATTTTTTTTATAATACACAGTTTTCTCACAAAAAAAGGAAAACACACAAATACAAGAAAAAAACCCAGATTTATATATATTTGTGTACATATTATTTATAACTTTTGCCTTTGAACTTTCCTACAAACATTACTTATAATCAGCGACCATTGGATCATCCCTTTTTGTTTATTCAAGTATTTCTTTTGACTTCTTTATTTCTACATTCTGCCTAAGTTCCCACGAAAATTTGTTTGAAGACACTACTAAGGTGGCCTTAGGTGGGGGTGAATAAATCCTAGTTCTCTTAGCCGGCTAGTAGTCCAACTCCAACTTCCTCTTTTTCTCCATCTACAAAATTCTAAGGTTAGCCATTTATTTTAAAATTTTATTTATGAAATTTTACAATTTACCATAACATTGCTTTGATACCTTCTTCTCTATAGCGCCCCGAACTGGAGGGTACTACAAGAATTACCTTACTCCAGGAATCGATTTACAGCATATTGCAAAATTCTGCCATAATTTTTTTTCTACATATTATGTCATAAGGTCATACAAGCATTTCATATTATATCACACATATACGGGAAATATTTTAAATTATTACAACCCTTGCTTGAATATATTCTATATTTACGAAACTAAATAGTGGAGATAAGTTTTTCCTTTCGTTGCACTTGGACCAGCCTCATCTGTGGCCTGCATAGCTATATTTTAAATTTTTGAAAGGAATGAGTATGTTACTCAGTAAGTAGGCATGTAAGATTTCAAACAGTTTAAAGAAAATTTTACATGTTTGCATCTTAAAAACTTTACATGCTTGACAGTGCATTGCATGAATCATATACATCCTGCTTGACCCAGAGGGTACTTGAAACACCTCTGGCGCCACCCTTAAGACCCGAGGTCAGGTGACTGGGCTCAGTTTCCTCGAAAATGTCACCTCCTGGCTCACCATACAGGGCTACTTAATGCATTTCATACACACCATGAATCATGATCATTGCGAGGAATTATGCATGTCATCGTAAAATAATTAAAATTTTCATCACATCATACATAATTTAAACACATATCAAATATTTCTGCAATTTCGAGAAACAATTCAAAATAACATCTTTGAAAATGGAAAGCTTAGCCTACTTACTTTTCGTAATGCTTGGTTAATATTCCTTAATTTCTTTTCCTTCTCTTTTTCCTATAATTTAGAATATGGACATGAGTATATATATATATATATATATCGTATTATTGACCTATTTATACTATCATTATTATTTAAAATAATAAAAACTTACAATTTTCATCAAAAGTCATACTATTTTAATATTTATTATTATTATTAATTTTCATTTATGTTTTCATTAATATAAGAATTTACGATATATAAAAATTACGTATCTGTGGGATTGGATGTGAGTTAAACTCAAATGATATGGAAGAAAGTCACCGTCTCTTACCATTGGGGTGGAACAAGTACATGTATAAAATCTTTGATGTTATCTTTACATATTTGCATTATATATTTAATTTAGGCTATATATTTCATTCAACACTCATATCTAGCATATTAATTTTGCAGTCATATAAGATACCTATTTATAATCTATAGCAGGATAGATTTAAACAAAAATTCTGAATCTAATGTCCATAATTCCTAATAGCCTTTCACATTCATACATGTATATATTCTCTACCTCTATTAACCTTGTCAGGATATTAATGGTAATTTTTAAAATTTTTGGCAGCATGCAATTCATGCTTATTTTAGGCAGAATTTTAAGGATGGCGAGTTTTTTTAAATTATTTAGATACTACAACCGTCTTGCTTATATATTACATGTCCTAAAATTTGAAATCTTATTAATATGAAGACTAGTTAGATGTTTCAAGGGGCTGTGCAAAAGGGCAGAATTTATTTATTTGTTTATTTTTTCAAGGTCTATTCTACTATACGTGAATTGAGCATAGAAAGGGAAACAATGATAAAAAAAAAAAATTGAACCTGTTGGACGTCCTACCCTGTTGTCCCAGTTCTCCTTGGCTATTTTCCCCTTTTTTTATGCTACTGCTGCTTCTGCTGGAGGTCCGACCCTGTCCTTGCTATTTGGTTTTTTTTACAATGCGCACATATTTATACCCTAGCCTTCTAAGCTGAATTCTGACGATGCATTGTGTCCACAAATCCAAAGTTGACAGATCCGGTTGCAGCTATCCATGTTAGATTTCATTCTATCATACTGAAGCTCGGTGGATGAATTGTGAGAATTACATGTACTTACTTACTGTCCTTTGAAGACAGCTACAAATTCTGCATTAATTAAATTTTTTTTTTTACTGGACCGTCCTTCGGTCCAGTTGAGATCTCTCTTTTTCTTTTTTTCTTTTTTTATCCATTCTTACTAGACCATCCTACGGTCCAATTACAATATATATATTTTTAAATTTTTAACGTAACTTGCTGCATATAACGGTTTATTTCAAAATTTTCAAAAAATGTATTTTTTTTTCAATCTAATCCATCCACATTTTAAAGCACTCTGCATTTATTGTTCATATCAAATTTTATATAAAAAATGATTAATATAGGTTAAGATATAAATATTCAAAACTAATTAACGAAACTCATTCAATTTTTAGTTGTTTAAAATTTTTCGGACATAATTTTTATAATCTAATCCATTCAAAATGTGAAGTATATTACAATACACTTACCCATGAAATTTCATGAAAAATGATCTTATATCATTTTCAATATCTATTTAAACGTGGTACATTAATTTTCTCCTTTTTTTGTTTGCGCTGCTAACTGGACCATCCTTTTGGTCCAGTTGGTCTTTTTTTTGTTTTTTTATGCTACCTGGACTGTCCTTTTGTCCTGTTGGGTTTTTTTAAATTTTTTTATAATCTTACTGGACCGTTATTGGGTCCAGTAATTATAATAATAAATATATATATTTTAACGGGACCATTCTTTGGTCTAGTTGGATTTTATGTTTTAAAAAAAACACTTTAAATGAATATAAGCCGCTAGTTGGAACTCCTAACTAGTATTAATTTTTCTTATTATTTTATTATATATATTTTTTTCCAAAAGGTCCATGAATTTAAATAATTTTATTTAGTATATTTCAAAATTTCCCAATTCTTTCTCGAAAATTCATAAAAATTCATTCAGACACTTTATTGTTGTATTATATATATTTCCAATCATGCCTAACCATACTACTTAATATTATTAATAATTTTTTTAAATTAAGGATTAATTTACCTGGTTCTACGCAGCCATCACAGTGTAATTACCTCAAAATGGGCTCCTTATGATCATAAAATTATAATTTACTCTACTCATTATATTTAGAATTATGTATTCTATTATCATACTAATTTTCATCCCACTTGGATATGTGTATGGACTTCTATCTGAAAATATTATAAATTCAAAATAATAAAATAGTTTGATGTAAATAACAACTTTAAAGTTGTTTTTTTCAACATGTAAATTGTTTGCTATAAAACTTATATATAAATAAATAATTGTATAAAGTATTAATATATTTAAGTACATGCGGAGCCCATTTTGAGCCAAACGCACTATTAATTATAGACACACACACACGAGAGCTATTCCATGCAACGCAACTGCACCGGAACAGCAGTACATTTGCCCAAAAAGGGCCTCACACATATTAGAATGCAATGAAACTTTATACAATCATTTATCCATATATAAATTTTATAGAAAATGATTTACATGTCGAAAAACTACTTTAGAGTTGTTATTTATATTAAATTATTTTATTATGTTGAATTTGTACCATTTTCAGATGGTATCCATTCACATATCCGATTAGGATGAAAATTAGAATAGTAATTGAATACATTATTTTAAATATAATGGGTAGAGTAGATTATAATTTTATTTTATAATACTTTTACATATTTATGTTTAATTTTTAAAAATCAAGCTTTTAAGGGGTGAAAAATGACCTATATGCCCCTAGAATTTATATTTTCAAAATTTAAAAATAAATATATAAAAGTACTAAAAATGGAAAAACGTGATATATGAATTAAATACATTTAGGGAAATAATTTTATGAAAAAAATTAAAAAAAAAATAAAAATAAATAAAAAATAAATATTATAACTTAAGCATATATACAATAAATTGCATATAATCATGCCTTATAAATATATGCTTAAGTTATAATATTCATTTTTATTCTATTTTTATTTCATTTTTTGATTTTTTCATTAACTTGTTTTCATAAATGTGTTTAATTTATATACTAACTTTTTCCACTTAACAATACTTTTACATATTTATTTTTTATTGTAAAAATCATCAATTTTAAGGGCATATAGGTCATTTTTCACCCCTTAAAAACTTGATTTTAAAAATAAATATAAAAATATAAAAATATTATAAAATAACAAAACTTGTTACATAGATTAAATACACTTAGGAAAACATATTTCTAAAAAAAATCAAAAAATAAAACTGAATATTGTAACTTAAGCATATATACAATATAACATATAATCATGCCTCTACATATATGAGGGATGATTACATACAATATTAAATATATATATATATATGCTTAAGTTATAATATTCATTTTTATTTTATTTTTTTGTTTTTATTTTTTTAAAATTTTTTTCATAAATATATTTCTCTAAATGTGTTTAATCTATATACCAAGTTTTTTCATTTTACAATACTTTCACATATTTATTTTCGATTTTTGAAAATTATTAATTTTAAGGGCATATAGGTCATTTTTCACCCCTTAAAAAACTTAATTTTCGAAAATCAAAAATAAATATGTAAAAGCACCATAAATAAAAAAAACTTAATGTATAGATTAAATACACTTAGAGAAGCATGTTTATGAAAAAATAAAATAAAATAAAAATAAATATTTTAACTTAAGTATATATATAATATTTTGTACATAATCATGCATATATATAAAGAGAGAGAAATATTCTAGTGCATGTAAATGTATCGTAACTTACAGTGCATTTAAATCAAAATGGATCTCACGAGATCATAAAATATACATCTACTTCACTTATTATATTTAAAATTATTTCTTTTATTAGCAAATTAATTTTCATCCAAATTGAATATATATGTACCCTATCTGAAAATGGTACAATATTAACGTAATAAAATAGTTTGATGTAAATAGTAATTTTAAAATATTTTTTCAACATGTAAACTATTTAAGATATAATTCATGCATGGATAAATAATTGTATATAGTATTAATACATTTAAATGCATGTAGGATTTATTTTGAGCCAAATTCGAATTTATATTAAAATAGGCCCCAAATGATCATATAATATAAATTTACTCCACACGTTGTACTTATAATTGTTTCTTTTATTTTTTTGATTGGGTATTTATACATTACATCTCGATTCATCTTATAATGAAGTCCTAAGAAATTCTTATAAGTGTCAATATGGAGACCAGAAGCTCTCAAATATTAAGAGGGAAGATCACATGCTCCCAAATATTAAAAATGCGATAAAGCCCCCATGCTAGGTTTCAAACCTAGTCACTTGACTAAGAGAACATGTCCTCTACCACTTCCGGTAGTCGTAGGTAGTGAAGTGTTTCTTTTATTATCATACCAATTTCATTCAAATTGGATATGTGTATAGACCCCATCTGAAAATTGTACAAAATCAACATAATAAAATAATTTGATACAAGTGACAATTTTAAAGTTATTTTTTCAATATGTAAGCTATCTTATATAATTCATACATAGATAAATAATTGTATAAAGTATTAATACGTTTAAATGCATTAGGCCTATTTTGAGCCAAATTCACCATAAGTTATGATACACGTAAATCAGGAGATGGACTGATGATTCTCCAAATTGATGCCTCTGATGAACATTTGGCAGCTTGTCTTTTTGAAGAACAAGGAGATTATTGCAGTCAAGAGACGAATTGAAATTTTCCAGTTCTTCCTAGTTAGAAGAAAATTCTTGGTTGAAACTGACATGAGCTCCTTTCCAAAAGAGGCCATACCTTAACTTCTCTAAAGAAGCCCTTTGTCTATTCTGGTATGTGTTTGAAGAATACCCCATAGGATTCTCGTTTCAAAGGTTTTTATCGTTCTCTTATATCTGAAATTGTCTCACAAATTTCATCTCAAAAGAATAGCAGCAACTTTTCAAGCTTTTATGGTGGTTTACCCTCCCTAAATAGTGGCAACAACAAATAACATCAACACAAAACCAATACCCAAAGTTCTACAAAACCTGAGACGAGAATTAATCCCATTATCACTCAAAATGCAGATAACTAGGTCAAAATTATCTTTTAAAAATAGAAACTAGTGGGTCCAAATATGTTTCATCCATCTTTCATTCAAAAATCAATATGATAACTTTTTCCCCATAGCATAGGCTAAAAGCACCAATAACCTCATTTCATGAAGATGACTCTTCTATTTATCAAGGAAAACTAGACAATGGTCATCTTTGGTATGCAAACCACCCTCAATGCAGGAACAGTCTTTACGACTTTGTCCTGAATTTCAATATGCCTCTTACAGATCCCCTTTATTAACGGCTTTAAAAGTTCAAGTTCAAGTCGAAGGTGTTGAAATGGTATGTTCATACACTTATGCTACCACCCTGCATATCAACTTTGCTACCGAGTCCAAAACCATGTCATGGACCTGGTTATCCTAAGATTAGATAACCAAGACTCAGTTCTTTTTGTAAGTCAATTCTTCGAGAACCCTAATCTTCACATAACCAAGACTCAGTTCTTTTTGTAAGTCGATTCTTCGAGAACCCTAATCTTCACATAACCAAGACTCAGTTCTTTTTGTAAGTCGATTCTTCGAGAACCCTAATCTTCACATAACCAAGACTCAGTTCTTTTTGTAAGTCGATTCTTTGAGAACCCTAATCTTCATATACTTGAAACAACTCACATTAGGGCAACATTGGGTAGCTTGTCTTTTTGAAGAAAAATTCAGAAAGTGACATCTCTGTGGCTATAAAAGTGGTCAATTATCCCCTACAGAACTACCATTATCACTCCACTTTCAAGGAGATTCTTGCAGTCAAGAAAGGAATTAAAATTTTCCAATTCTTCGTAGTTGGAAGGAAATTCTTGGTCAAAACTGACATAAGATCCTTTCTAAAGATGCTTCATTTCAAATAGAAGTAGTTACCTCATTCTCAACTCCTCCAATGGGCTTCTTGGATTATCCAATATAATTTTGAAACAAAGCATATTTCGGGGAAAAAATGTCCTTGCAAATTTCTTATTCTTGCATCCCATACATTCGGTTTTTCCCATTATTGATGCAATTCCATACCTACTCAGGAAAGGCTAGGATACCACCATTCATAAGTTTTGCCCATTTGTTCAAATCACAACATGAATCAGTTCTAGGAAATGGTTATTTAGAATTATTGGCTCTTTATTTTAGGGTTAAATTTTTCATCCTGAATACCCTTTTGTCTCCTTATTTTCTATGAGGTTATACCTTGATTTCCTTAAAGATTCCCTTTATCTATTTTGGTATCTGTTTGAAAAATATCATATAAGATTTCTATTTCACAAATATTATTATTCTCCTACATCCAGAACTATCTCACAAATCCCATCTCAAAAGAATACCAACAACTCTTCAAGCTTTTATGGTGGTTTGCCTCCCCTGAATGGCGACAACAACAAATAATGTTTAGACAAGACTAGTATTTACTTGTTTGATTTTATAAGCCTATTGTGTATCTCTCTTCTAAAGAGTTTCAGCATCAACCAACAAACCAACCACCATATGGTGTCCTTTTCCACCCCCCAAAAGTTTATGTAGAAGCAACATATGGTTATGATGTGAAAATAAAATATAAAATATGGTTATTTTAAATATAAAATAAATAAAACAAGTGTATAAGAAAATGATAAAAATCTAGAAATAAATAATATAAAAAAGATTAATAGGTAGTTAAAATATTAAATCACATGAAATTGTATGTTTCATAATAATATTATGATACTATTAATGTGTTGTTACTTACCTAAGTAAAAATCTCATGTATTTTTTATTTTTAATATATTTTTATTTTTTTACTTTTACGTAGGACCAAGTGCATTTAGTTAACAAATTTTATTATTTTTGGATTCTTGTATGTCTTTTTAAAAAATTTCACATAGTGCAAAATTTTTTTAAAAAAGACATACAATAATCCAAAATTAAAATTTAGTACATTAATTCAATAGACATACAAGAATTCACAAATGAAATTTAGTAAGTTAATTCAATATACTTTGGTTCATATAAAATTGAAGAAAAATACAAAATATATTAAAATATAAAATACATGAGGTTCTTATTGTACAATATCATTATCCTCAATGATAAATTATGACATTACACAATGATTTTTTGCTCGTGTATTTTGTAATTTTTAATGATGTGAAATTTTTTTCCCCTATGTGACAGATGTACCATAAAGTTAGAATGTTAAGAAGCATGTTTGAATGCTTAGTGGGCCTCATCAACAGCCAACTATAATTTTTCTTTCAAAATTTTTTTTTTACAATAGAACTCACTTTGGATGACCAAACACTTGATGGAGGTGTACTTCAGGGGCAGCCTAATGAGGTCACTACCTTTACCTAATATTTGAATCCAGGACATCCCATTACATTACTTTAAGCATACTCATATCATCCGCTTAGGCATTCAAGATGTAACTAAGGGTGTAACTAGGTTAAAGTCAACCTAACCCAATTTTTAGTGGATTAGAGTTGATAAATTTTAAACTGCTAACACTCATACATAATCCATGTAAGTTGTTTAATTAAATAGATTGGTCCTAAGTTGAGTTTGTTCAACCCACAATTCCAATACTCCAATCTGTTTAACTTATCAACTTGCAAAACTATTTATAATCTATAAAGAGTTAATATTTTTTAATTTTTATTTTATAAACTATACATATTATTAATAATGGAATCAATTTTTTGTGAAGAATATATATCAAAGTTGATGCTTTTAAATTTAATTAGATGACCAGTATTAAAACTTTTTGTTGATTCTGTTAAATAGCTTAGGGCTGGGATTGAGGTTTTTATAAATAGATTATAAATAAATTAAGGTCAAAGTTTATTAAATGAATTACAGGTATTAATAATAATCCGAACCAATTATACTTAAGAGCATGAGCAAATATTTGTACTCACTTAGAACCCTAGAGCTATTTTCGAATGCTTAGGCATATAAGTGATAAGCATGCCACCGTTGGCGAAGTGGGAACGTTGTGGGCTGCATGAAGAATTGTCCGACATTCGAATCCCATTTCCTCATTAGAAAGGGTTTTGCATAATAGTCCCCCTAAATGGGGGTTTTTACAATTTTACAATTTTCCCTTTAATGCAAGGATTTTATAGGATATTTTCATCAATTGTATGAAAGTATGAATGTACTCTATTATAATATCAGGATGTCACATTGTATAAATATATATATATATATATATATAAAATGATAAAGATGTCATAATTCCACGAGCATATGGACTCTCCATCTACGTGTGGAGCTAACCAACACTGAAACGAAAGTTGAGGTTTTTACTAAATTAGACAATTAAACATACTAAAGATTTATTTGACAATAAGAAAAAATGTCAAGCTAAAATTTTTCAATTTGAAATTTTTAACTATTTATAATTTTTCTATTTTTTAATTATTTCTTCACATGTTCCTATACAACTACTGTATTCTATATAATTATCTACACAAGTAATTTACCTATTTTAAATTTATTATCTTTACTCTTTATCATTACCCATATTATATAATATTATTTTTTTAGTTCAAAAACTTTTAAACAAAAAAACTTTTATCTAGAAATTTTATTACTTTTCCGACATGTCTTAAGAGTGAGGAATGAAGGTAGAAGGACACCGATGCACTAAATTGTACTTAATTATTTTAATTTTTTAATTTTTACTATTATATTTCAATTATCTTTTATATATTTCAGTCATTTTATCATATATTTTTATATAATTACTCTTTTATTTTTTTAAAAAAAGTTAAATCTTAATTGGCAGTTAAAGAGCAAAAAAAAAAAAAAAAAAAAAATCAAAGTTGCAGCTCCAACGTGGATTTCTGAGACATGATTTGCATCACGTGGAATGGTGTGTTCACGAGCGCCCATTTCCGAATCCGACGACTGAACGGTTCTGATCACTGACATGGCCCTGTACATGACGTACTGTCACGTGTCAATACGTGCGTACTCAGATATTGGACAGAAAGATTACGGTGGCAACGGGAGCGCGATCAGGTGCACCGTGAGCATACCCGTGAGCATTAAGCCTTGCTCCAAGGTGCATATATTTTTTTTAAAAAAAAAATTTCATGAACTTATTAATTTAAGTATATTTAACATATATATAAATTTTTGGAGATTTTTAGATATTTATTCAGATTTTTAAAAATTAGTGGGTAAAATCATTTTTGGAGATTTTTAGATATTTTTTCGAATTTTTAAAAATCAGTGGCATTTTAGTAAATTTAAATGATAAAAATTGATATCTAAAAATGCCACTGATTTTTAAAAATCCGAAATAAATATCTAAAAATCTCCAAAAATAATAAAAAATGATATACATGTTAAATACAATTATATTAACATTCATGAAAAAAATTTTAAAAAAATAAAAAAATAGGTATATGAACTCGGAAGCCCCGGGTGAACCTGATCACCCTCCGTGGTAATGAGTGTCACCAGGACCAATTTACCATGGATGTCTACTTCGGAAGGTAGGGCAGCAACTAGGTCTGAGTTTGGGTTGAACCTGCATACCCAAGTTGTCGTATTGACGTCAATATTACAATTGTATTTAATATGTGTATTAATTTTATTATTTTTGCAGATTTTTAGATTTTTTATTTTTTAAAATTAGTGGCATTTTTATAATATATGGATTACAAAAATACCATTGATTTTAAAAAATTTTACAAAAAATCTACTCATTTTAAAAAATAAAAAAAATTAAAAATCTATGAAAATGGTAAAATTAATAGACATGTCAAATACACTTAGATTAATAATTGTATAAAAAATTTAAAAAATAAAAAATATGTGAAATGCAACTAGGTGCATTCAATCAAATATCTGCAACTATATATAAATATTTACGTTCAACTATAAGAGAAATTTTATAATGTCAATCGCAATAAAAGAAAATTATCCAACAAGCATAATAATATTGAGTTAAATAAGATTATGATAAGTTCAAGCATTCAATTCCAACTTACAATATTCAAACTCTTTTTTCCCTAAAAAAAAGTAAAAAATTTGATATATTATATAACCAAACATAAGAAGGAATGATGCATATATTCGTACATATATATTCAAAGGCATAATTAATATCTTATATAAATTAATGTTTTGGCGGAAGAGGAGGTAAAAAGAGGTATTTTAATGATTCATCGTCTTTCATTTAAAAAATTAATGTTAATTTGAAAATAATATAAAATTTAAATAATTGAAACATAAAAAATATATTTTATATGAGAAATAAAAATATATATTATACTCATCAAATCGGATTCAAGTTCATCCCAAACTGAAACTCTAAAACTGAACAATTTTAAACTCGGACTTTCATCGTATGCTCCCGAGAGCATGTAGTCGAGAGCATGTAGTGCTGCATGCTCCCGGGCGCATACATCGATTTTTAAAAAAAATAATTTCATAAAATTGTTAGCCCAAGTGTATTTAACGTATGTATAAATTTTTACAATTTTTGAAGATTTTTAGATATTTATTTCGGATTTTTAAAAATAAGTGGCATTTTAGAAATTTAAAATTACCTAAAATGCCACTGATTTTTAAAAAACCGAAATAAATATCTAAAAATCTCCAAAAATGGTAAAAATTTATACATAAGTTAAATACACTTGGGCTAACAATTTCATGAAAAAATTTTGAAAAAAAATAAAAAATAAGTGTATGCGCCGGGGAGCATGAAGCACTGCATGCTCCTGGTAGTATACGATGAATGTCCTTAAACGATCAGTTGAAAACAAAATAGTTTCATTTGCAAGATATGTATACTTTCTGTGCGCTTATTACTTTGAAATTACTTTGAAATTCGTGATGACATGGGCATAGTTCCAATCCAAATGTTTAGAATTTCTTCTCGGTTATTTTAATAAAAAAAGGGATACAAAACCAACGTCATGTTTGTCAAATTATGACGTCATGTAATTTTTTAAAACTAAAGGGAAATGACAATATCAATTAAACTCTGTGGGCATATTTACAAATTTCATTTAAAAATTATAAAAAAGCATCTTAAAAGTTTTCCACACGTAAAAAGGTTAATTGGGTGTTGTATAGATTTTGTAAAAATCATAAATAATATTTATAAATATTTTAGGATGTGTTTAGCTATATTTTAAACTTTTTAATCTAAAAATTTTCACTATTTATAACTACGATATTTGAAATCATTTTTTCATATTTTTCTATACAATGATCTTACTTTTTAAATATTTTTTCACAACTTTTCATATAACCGTCTCACCTACTTAAACTTTATTTCATTTACTCTTCATTATTACCCTTATTATATTGTATTAATTTATCCTAATTTAAAAAATTTTACTCAAATTTTTTTTTCTAAAAGACTCTCACACTCCCAAGAGGTACTAAATTAATCTACTGAATTTGAGGAATATGATTGTTTAAATATTATACTCTGAAGGAATCTTTTTATATTTTCTATTATAATATAGGAAAATTAAATTTAATAATAACGATGGTAGGATTCTACATAATATAAAAGACACGAAATTAATCTATTTTGCAAAGAATATATTTTTAAATTAAAGTCATATAAATTTGAGTTATTTTCTCGAATTTTGGTATTATGATATAAGAAAATTAAATTTTCATAAAATTTGTGGTGGGAATTTATAAAATATGAAAGGCAGGAAATTAATTTACCTGATGAAAGGAATATTGATATTTTATTGTGTTTTCAATGATATTAGACGCTGAAAGTTAATTATTTATTCATATTTGATGTTTTTCCCCCCTCAATTTTACAGCGCATATTTTTTCCTCATTTTCCCCATTTTTTTTCCCAAATGGATTTAGATTTTTAAAGTCAATGATTCTATCGTCTACTCTATTCTTATTGGCCTAGGGCGTGAATGTGACTTTCTATTATATATTTTCCTAAATGCATGGGCGGCTCGTTGGAAATAGGAAAAATATCAGCATCTTTTAGGGTTTTTAAGCCAAGCAGCAGAATGACTTGTGCACGAAAGTGCTGTCGATCCATTAATGAGTTACGGACATTTACGTTAGGAAAAGTTAAATCAGTATTTTCATAATTCGAGATAGAAGTAAATTGCAAAATCTATTCTAAATTCAAAAATAAGTTCAGGTAGGTCAACAAGAAATTCACTTCATTTATCATATATTCAATATTATTTGTTTAATTAAGAGACCAAATTTCATCCAAATCAAATATGTGTAAGGGACATATTTGCTAAAAATATATATATTCGTGTATAAACAATGAAAAATATTTAGATTCTTTTTTATATATAAGAATTTAATAATATTTTATTGAATTATTTATTCACATAATAATGATATTTTAGTTAATTTAGATGTTGAAAATATAACTTTAAAATTAATATTTAACATTAAAATATTTTATTATATTGATTTTATATATTTTTAGATGAGACTGATAACTAGTGAAGTTATAAAAATGAAAGAATTTTTATGATAATATAAATAATACTAAATATAATAGATTGAGTGGATTTTTTTTCAAACATAAAAATATTAAAAATGAAAGGGTACCAAAAAGAAGGATTACCATATCTCAATCCACAAGTCAATCATATCTGAGATTCTCAATCCACCCGCATATACTCATTTATTAACAATTTTCTCATTCTCTTTTAAAAAATTTATATTAATTTTTTTTTGATGAAATTTTTTTTATATTATTTGTAGTTAATTATTCTCTAATTTAATTCTAAAATTCTATATCGTAATAATTAATATTTATGTTTGATAAACTTGAGATTTTAGACAAAGAATTTTAAAATAATAAAATTTGAACATTAATGTAAATTTCCATCCCAAATTGCTAATTGAGATTTCTCAAAATTTGACTTAACTCTAAGAACGTAGGGCCACGACTGGGATGAGATTAGTATAAATATAAGGTTGGATAAAGTTTTCAAAATGGAGGTAAAACTAAGTTTACCTTTACACAGCATGACCTCATTATGTTTCATTCTATGCCAACCGAATCATAAAGTAAAAAACAAAAATATTAAAAACTTTTCTTCAAAGGCCCTTGAAATTAGGGGTGTAACTCATCGAACTAGATTTTGAGTTGTGTTAAAACCTAGTGATATATAATCCGAATTGAAAGAACTTCAACCTAATTTTTATATTTATTATATTTTCTATATACCTAAGTCACCCCTAATATCCTCTTTAATACATAATATAATATGCAAAATATTAATAAGTTTTTATATATTTATAATGAAAGTGAATAGCTCCTAGACATTCATACTCACCTAAGTAATATTATTTTAAATTAATTTTTAATAAAAGAAAATACCTTTGGTGTGTTCATCTATTTTTAAATCTTTATGAAAATAAAATTTATTTTATTATACCATTAATGAAAGCAAAATCCTGTTGATAATTCTAAAAATGTTCGAATAATTTCACGTTAATTTCATGCATTTAAGTATAAAAATGTAAATTAAATATAGGTTTTATGCGAAATTTCATGAAAATTAAATTTTTAGTAAAATATTTAATTTTGCAACAGAATGGATCATTTTGCATTATTTTGAAAATATAAAACACATAAAATGAAATTACACATGATAAAAGAAAATTGAATATGCTCAAAAATGACTTTGTAATATTTAGCGTATTAAATTAATTTAGGCAAATTTATGGAATGTTTTACTTGGGCAAGATATATTTTTAAACTATGAGTTACAAAATGGGATCATCGTATAATTTCAAGATAGAATGAATTATTATAAATAAAACAAAAAAGATAAAATTAAATTAAGAAGATTTATGATATTAGTAAAATTAAGAGACCATAAATCAACGTTTAAATCCACGTTTAAATGCACTGCAGGTACGCCGAACAACCGTGCACTGCGGTGGCATGGAACCAAGCTTGGTTCGGTGCTCCTCCATCTTCTGCCCCAAATGAAGTTGACCATACTCCCATCGATTCAAACCCAACTCCGGCAACTGCAAGCTCAAATGCAGCAACTTTCAGAAATGTCGACCAGCCAGAAATTCCATCAGTTTGCCCTTTCTGTGTTTGGCAGCAACTCCACTAAAACCGGCCAGCCCAGATCCATTGCAGCAGGAAACCCACCTCAAAGCACCGGCTGTCACCTTCCATCATCTCCAGCAAAATGTTCGTTTCTAACCCAATCCAAGCCTCGTCCACCTATGTCAACTATCGGCAGCAATGGCATCAACAAATTCAGCAACCGGCCAAGCATCTAGCCACCAAATAGAAAAACCCAACTTTCGGCCGACCCCCAATTAACCGCATCAGGCGGTTTTAAACCAAGTTCGCCAAAATCAAAAGCACTGCTTCAAGCATTCAACCACGACCAGCCCATCTTGGCACCATCTCTGTTCGGCTAATTTCTTGCAACCGTCACCACTGCAATGATTGAACCTTCTATTGTTCGTTACGGCAAAATCCCACGACCAGTCATTGGCAGCCACCTCCCCAAATCTTGCGTCCACTCCAAATCAAGCACGCTCAAGCAGTCCGTTTCCCAGCCAACCGGCCCCGATCAGCCTGCCGACCGCAGCAACCAGCTGCCACTAAGATCCAATTCCAGCAGCAGATGTTGCAGCCGAAAACCCACCCCAGCAGCCAGTCGATCTCCTCCGGCCGTCTCAGCTAAATCCATCCGCAGCAACACCTTCTATATTTCTGGCAACGCCCATTGAGCATGCACCCACCTCTCCATCAAATTAGCAGCAGAAGGTAGAAGCTCAACGAATCCGTCCAACCATCCAGCGATTAATTCAGTCGTGCAAATTGAAGACGTCTTAGCAGAGTTCCAAACAAGAGCCCCGAACTGCAATTGCTAAAATCAACAGTGGATTTCCTCTCTTCGTCAACATATGGCCATGGAGAGAATCAATCGCCGGCAGCTAAACTAATCCATTTAATTGCAGCCGTCCAACAGATACTACAGTTTACGTGTGTATTTGTTTGGCGCAAAATATGTCAACTAAAACTTTTCAATATTCATAACTACTCTATTTTTTAATTATTTTTTTATATAAACTATTCTACTTTTCAATCATTTCTACGTAACTATTTATACAACTAACCTATCTATTTTAACTTTATTTTCTTTACTCATCATCATTATCTCTATTATATCACATCATTTTCTATCAATTTGACAACTTCTACCCCCAAAACTTTTCATCAAAAGTTTTACCTTCAGCCAAACACACTCTACTTTCGGTACCAAAGTGATAATTTTGAACAAAAAGCAAATCACAGCCAGCCAAACAAGAAGGGTCGCAATCTCCTGCGCCCGGGAGCAGGCAGCGCTCCTTGCTCCCGGGCGCACACACCTCTTTTTTTTATTTTTTTTGAAATTGTTTTTTTATAAATGTTAATATAGGTGTATTTAACATGTGTATACATTTTTACCATTTTTGGGGTATTTTAGATATTTATTTTTGATTTTTGAAAATCAGTGGCATTTTCGTAATTTAAAATTACCTAAAATGCCACTGATTTTTAAAAATAAAAAATAAATATCTAAAATACTTCAAAAATGGTAAAAATTTATACACATGTTAACTACACCTAGATTAACAGTTCTATGAAAAAATTTTGAAAAAAAAAATAAGTATATGCGCTCGAGAGCGCAGGAGATTGCAACCCAACAAGAAGACCAACCAGCGTCTACAATGCAGTAAGAAAGCAACGTGAAGAGGCAACGGCTGCAGTCACCAGAGAAATCCCACATCGGATTCTCAATCTATCAGATAGGATACCCCACACGCATAGATATAGGAGCCCCCACCTTGAGCGGACACAAGAAGCCCTCGCTTTGGGCGGACACAGGAAAAAAATAAATAAAAAGAAAAAAGGAAAAACCAGCAATGCTACGTCACTTGGTGGGTTATGTTACTTTTTGTGAGGCCCATCTATGAAGTGGGATAAGCAATAAGTGGGACAAGCAACAAAAAAAAGTTTTATGATAAAGATCTCCTCTTTGCTTTAGGTGATGCGATTTTTTTATTTATAATTTATTTTTAGTATTTTGTAATGGTTAAACTTGTAATTTTAATTTTTAAATTAGATTTATTGCTTCATTTAATATTTTATTTTATATTTTATAATTTTAAATTAAATTTAATGTATTTTTATTTATTGTTTCTATAGTTTAAAGGGCATGTTTGGTAAACACGAAAACTCATATCGCGGAAGAAAAGTTTTCACGACGCTAGGGGCGTGCGGGCAAAACCTGTCAAGTTGTCTCTACAGTAGGTCTTTCATACTGCAGTCCGTACGCAATGTGCAGGGGCGTCGGAAGCAAAAGAAAAAAACAGATCTTTCATCTTGCAGCACGTACACAATGTCTAATTTAAGTGCATTAATGTCATGCACATTTAGCACCTGCAATGGTCCCATGTGACGGGTTTTGGACGGGAAAACAAGCCCAAAAGTTTTCCTGTTTACCAAACACGCTCTAAATTTTATTTAAGCAGTCATGTAATTGCTTTATTAGTATAGATTTAATTTAAGCTATTGTTAATTAATTGCGCTTTCTTTCTTTCTCATTTTTATTGTTAGTAAATTCTAAATAATTCAAAATCTTATTACTTATTTAGATTTGCCCGACTCATCATTATTTTACGTTATCTTCTGTATAATGTTCAGCTTTAATGTGTTTCGTTTATTTAATTAAATTAATGATCATAATGCTTTTAACGACAAATACTTGATTTGCATTTCGTGTCCGTCCATTCTTTACATTTGTATACTATTATATTATTTACTATCAAAAGATGTGCAACCTCTTGGTTAATTTACAATATGATAATATTTATCTATTAAGAAAACCACTCTAAATTCATTAATACCTCTGTTAGATCATGCTTCTCAGATATCCCTCATAATACTTGAATTGCATAATAGGATAATGTTGTAATTTTTGGTCCAAAACAGGGCTATAAATCAACTTCACGCAATGAGAAAATTTAAATGAGAATTTTTTTTTTCTAACTCTTAAGGACTCTTTTTACTTTTCTTGCTTTAAGATAGAAAATTATCATTTTAGACTTTTTTATTTAATGAATTTGAAGTTGAATGAGTATAGAATGAACAATAAATATATGTTTTTGAGAGGTTGCTAATCCAATTTCTAAGTACAAATTCAACCTACGGTTGAATTTCATAAATAGAGTTAAAGTTTATGTTTATAAATAATAGGGCGTTGAAGTTTTAAAAATAAAGTTAATTTTTAGGGTTGAAGCACATCGAGAGTTCCTCCCGTACTTAGATCCCCTCTCACCTATCTAACCAAGTTTTATGCTCTAGAAGCGCAACAGTTGATGCTCCAAGAAAAAAAAGAAATCTGTAAAGTCGCCGTCTGACATCGATTCCTTTTGGCCCATTCCAATATGATTGCTCACATTCATGCCGGCAAGTCGTCCAATTATCAAGAAAGAAAATCAGTTAAATTTGTAGTTTGGATCAAAATCAAATATGCCAAATATTTGGGTTTCTGATTCATCTCATATAAATCGTGAAAACTGATGATCTTAACTAAAATCTAATCTTCGTCAATTTTATTTTATTTTATTTATTTATTTATTTGTTTGTTTTACCACCAATCCATTTCCCATCTCTTAGGAGTGCACTACCACAGTTTCAACGTAATGGTTATCATGTTCAGCGAGGTAGCATATTATCTTTGTAAGATAAGGACACTTCAATGACTATCCTCATCCGCGCTGCATCTCTCATTTAGTGTCGTAGACTTTTCCATTGGCATCTCAATGGTAACTATCTCAAAAATTTATTGTTTACCTTTATTTCAAAACTTTCACTGTATATATTATTTAAAATATAATCTCAATCATTCATAATGAAAATTATACAAATTAAAAAATATGATAAAACTATATTAATGATATATATTTTTAGATTATAAGTTAATCTATGATGAGATTCATATAATCTAAAATGTTATATGCATGTACTTTAGTTAGGTAGTCCAAAAAAGTCGTTTTATGTTAACAACAGTATTGTATATTATTTTTTATGAGCTAAATATATGATTTTTACTTATTTTATATCATACCAATGTTTAACTCATTTGATTTTCACCATAAACTGTCCAAAATATATTTTAAATAATATTTGGTATTTTTTGCGATAAAACCAAAACACTAAACTTTTTAGGATGACTTCCATAGGCAGCGATCATAATTAATAGTTTTAATCGATTAGGTCAACCTACGAACCTACTTATTTAATCTATTCATAAACAAGTTAAGATTATAACTTTTAAACAAATGGTTTTTTATTCATCAACCCATTCAACTATTTAATTAAACAAATGAATTCAGATTAGATGTTTACAACCCATCAACATATTTACAACTTGTTAAAGGTGGTTAAATTAGTGACTGCTATAAGGTGAGCCATTCAATTTTCAGGTTCCGCGAGTTGATGAAATGTGATGTTATGATATCGCTGAGCTGTATAAATTGATGAATTATGTGTTATTGTGATTGTTTATAAGTAGGAATTGCATTATTTGTATTATAAAAAAGGTATTGCATTTCAATATATTTTTTCGATATCGAGGCTTTAAATCAACTTATTTGACCAGTTTACAAGATATAGACAATTTGTTATAAATTGATAAGGATCGAGGTTTTTAAAATTTGTTAATGAACTGATTTGAGTTGAAATTTTTTTAAAAAATCGGAATTAGGGTTGGATGGATTGAATTAAGATTAAATTTTAACTTGTTCAACTCAATCGGTTAACACCTGAACTAGTAGCTAAGTCCCACTGCCGACCACAAGGTTGTTGTTGGAGTTGATTATTTATTAATTCTAATACCATCCGCTTCCATAGTCCGTACCAATGGGGAGGGTCGTGAGCAGTGCCTTCAATGTAGATAAGGGTTATGTGGAAGAGAAAATCTGGTAAGGATGACTATTGAGTCGAAATCAGGTGGGCATTCTGGTAATTTCGCTGCAGTAGTAGTAGTGGTGGTGGTAGTAGTAGCAGTAGGAATGGACGGTGGGGGACCTCCACCTCCGCCACCACCCCGACCGCGGCTGTCCTTTTCTTCGCTTGGCCCGCACCGTAGCTATCGCTACGTACAGGTGGGCCCCACTTGCTGGGTAGCTGCGGCATGCGCTGCTTCTCGTGCTGCGAGCGTACGCTGGTCCACCTTGCTCCCTACTCCACACCGCCCATTTCTTCTTCCTGTCACCCGTTTTATGCGGGTTGCCAAACAGCCCCCTAAAATCACAACAATCGCAGCCAACTCGAATCCATTCATTCGGCAAAGTAGTCTCTCGTTTTGATTGGCCCAATGGGTCAATCTTTTAGATCCAGGCCGTTAATCATGTTCACAAATTTATATTCAGCTGAGGGCGGAATGATCATATTTATGGCAATTACCTAATGCAACCAATGTAGCAGCCAAGACCTCTTTGACGGGGGAGGGGGCAATTTTAGATATTTTTAGCAGGGTTTATCCATGTAAAAAAATAAATTATACTTTTAAATATTTTTCATTTTCTCAGGAGGATATTTCGAATTTCAAACATTTGAGAGGCAATTGCCCTCTTCAGCAGCTCAGCTGTACATGGCTTCGTTATGAATGTAACTCATGTGTTTGTGCACCACCTTATTTTTCTAATTTAAATTATTTATAGCATTCATCCATATGCATTTGTTTATGATACTATATTGAAAAATGTTTTGTCCTGTATATTTAGTTTTTGATTTTAATAGTTGTTAAAATTTTAAAACTAAAGTTTTTTCGACATTATAAATAAATAACTTTAATACGTGTAATAAAGGATCATTTCCATCCATGACAACTACGTTTTCTTTTGCATCCATGCCAAAGATATCTTAATGCATTTCTGCTAAATCTATTAAGTTACACCTAATGGTTGTTAAATATTTTCTTGAGGAGTCTACTCTACAGTGGAGTTTAAGTTCACGGTGGAGGAGACTCTACTATGAACTCAACTCCTCAAATAACAGACGTTACATGGAGTTTGATAGAGTTCATTTGGATTCAAACTCTTTTAAAAAATCATTGGCATGAATGTGTAGATGCAAATAATTTTTGTTTTGGTTTGACATGAATGCAAATAACCCTATAATAAATGATTTAGGTTTTTTAAAAATTTTCAAAATTAATTGTTTGCATTAGATCAGCCTATCATATTAATAAAAGCTAGCATTTTTGTAAGGTAAATGCTTACTTTTAAGTGATTCTTTTTTCTTATCTACCAAAGGAATTTTGCAAGCATACCCACTAAGTTTGCATGAAACTGAAATGCAACTGTACCACAAGTTTATGTGAAATTACATTTATATTTGTTGGTTTTACAAAATTAGAATTTATTTTCATTTGCGTGAGATTGTAAGTGTTCCATTTTACTGAAACTAAAAGGCCTTTATCAATGTTGTTATTGATACTAAAATAACATCTAGCTTCTGTCATAACTATTTTCATTGCACTATGAAAAAATCATTGCAAGTAGTCAATATATTATATAATAATTTATTAATAAATATAATGATAAAATACTAATACTAATGATTAATTTGATGTTAATACTATAATAAAATATATTATTTATGATAACTATTTTTATTGCAATTATGATAAGCATCACTGCAAATAATAAATAAATATCATATAACAATTTATTATAATCATAAAATACTAATATTAATAGTCAATTTGATAGATTTGAGATTAATAAGTGCAAAGATGGTGCAACAAGAACACAAGGTTGGGGTGTCAAGGCTAGTTTGTGTGAGAAGAAAGGAGTAGGGGAAAGTGTCGACATTGGCAATTTAATTACATGACAAATGAGTGTTCGACTTTTCATCCACATACATGAGAATTTCACTAAGTAGGGACGCAAATTTACAAAGTGTCCTCTTGGATAATGGGATAATGGTTGGAGACATAATACGGCATCCGGACCTACAATCTTCCCAGCCAATGGAAATATCATAAAATAAGATTCTAAAATATTTTCTATATGGTGAATTTGATGACCATGAATAATATGCAACAAACAAGCATTTTAAAATACATGAAAATATTCATTTTCACTTGTGCATGTCTTACAATGACGTATAAGTAAATAAGAATTTCAAATACACGAGAACATTTAATGTTACTTGTGTATATTTGGCCATGAAATATATGATCATCTATGATATGCCCTTATGACTTTTAAGTTTTGTGGTGGATGACATTCACCACGTGATCATCACTACTCCTATCTGAATAATGACATTGTCAATTTTTCAATTTTCAACAACTTAGAAAAATCAAGAAGACAACACTGTTAAAAAAAAGAAGACAACAACCCTATTGAACAACTTTAATAGAAACTTACAAAATTTTTTGTCATGATACGCATGAATATTTTATTCCACTTTCACAAGAATACTATGACATGAAATGATTCATCATCCCTGTATACACATGAATAACTTTAAACATCATCATTCCAAATATTTAGGGTCAACTTAAAACACCAATTAATGATCATTGCATTATCTAGTATATTTAAACAATTCGCTGAAACATTATCATTAAAGACATTTAGTGCATGTTTGAGAAGTGATAAAATTTTTAGATGAAAAGCTTTTGATGTGAAAGTATTTTGAGTTGGAAGAAAATCAGGTGATATAATAGGGTAATGATGATGGGTAAAGATAATAAAGTTAAAATGTTTAGTTGTATAGGTAGTTATATAGAAGTGATTAAAAAGTTGAATAGTTGTATAATAAAGTAGTTGTGAAAAGTGAAAAGTTTTTGCCGGACACTTTCATCAACTCTATATAGTTCATCATAAGAAATTGATTAAACGGGGGCTTATGATAAAGTATCAAAAAAAGAATTTTTAATAACTTAATTCACTCAGGATCAACAAGTTTAAACATTAAAATCAACTTGTTTGTTGAGTTTAATAATCTTTCTTTAAAGTCAAGAAATAGAATGAATTTTAACCTTTGTAAGGTAGTTTATTTAGAAGTACAGATATAACTTGATCATTAGGTTTCCTTTTCCATTCTATTTTCATAAGGTCTACCCAAACATCTCAAGTATTATCATTAAATAAATAAAGGCACAACATTTTAAAATTACATATAGCTCCTTGTTCACATTTTTTGCATTTATTTTCCATTTACTTCATAAAATTTAAGAAATACAATTGGATTCACGCGTACATTATTTATATTTATTCATTTGTACATTAAATTGGATTTCTCATTCGACATACCATGAATCACATGAGTAGCAAAAAAGAAAATTAAACTAACAAGTTAGTCAATTCATTTTTTGGCGATAATATATATGGATTAACATGATTAACTTGCACTACATAGTACGTATAACTCTTTTTATAACATGATAGATCATCTACTTATCATTCTAAAATGAAATCGAGTTAAGGTTTCATGGATATTATGCATTAAGACTTGTGCCACACATATTTTTATATTAAGTAATGATACGATCATTTACAAAACTTCTTCACAACTTACCAAACATGAATTCTCATGTAAAGAATCTATTTTTATAGATTTAGGTCTCTAACACTTAAAAAACTTAAATTCTTTTCCAAAATCATTAAGCAAATAATTTCATCATTTTTTCCATTATAAAGGCTTAGAATTTTTTGAATACATGATTCAAATATTAATTTTATAACATTTCTAATTTTTTTATAATTTCAAATAAATTTACCTCGAATAGTCATGGCCACTACGGGCATGGGTTGAAATCCCGATATAGAAATTTCGCCCCTAAAGTAGGAGCTCTAGTCTCCCCTCTTATTAATAGTGAGAAAAATTACATAAGAATATTTAAGATTAATTTTTATTATGAAATGAGATTTAAGAAAACTAGAAGAAGTAAATGAAGTAAGGATTCTTGAGCTTAGCTATAATATGAGTTGAGAAGAGATATAATATTATAACAATATCAAAAAGAAAGAAAATGTAGGACTGCTATGTATTAAAATGAAAATTATATAGAAAAGGAGAAAATTAATATTAAAAAAATTAGTATGCGTCTCATTACATTACAATGGAGTGGAAAAATATCAAGCTAAATAGAATATCGATATATATATATATATATATATATATATATATATATATATATATTATGACTTCATTTCTTTGTAACTAGGTTACATATATATATATTTAACATCATTTATTTATTTAGAAAACCAAGTTTCATTCAAATCAAGTATGTTTATGGGCCGGGCCACATTGGTCGAAATATATATATATAAATTCATGTGTAAATTATGAAAAATGCTTTAAACCATTTATGCATATACTAGAATGTAATAATATTTTTCAGACTTATTTATGCTCATAAAAATGATATTTTAAACAGTTTAAATGTTAAAAATTAACTTTAAAATTAATATTTAGCATTAGACCATTTTATTATATTGATTTTCAATGGAGAGTCATGCACAGTGATATTAAATAAATAAAAGAGTTTTCAAAATACTATAAATGATTCTAAATACAATGAATGGATTAAGTTTTCATCAACCATCAAGATTTTAAATATGAAGAGAGTTACGCAAAAAAGAGATTTCATAGATGCTAGACTCTATTAAATAAATAGATTTAATACTATGCCAATGATTAGGAGAAAAAAGAATGTTAGAACAATATGCCATCCATTTGACTGCGAAAAAAATATTATGGCATTTTTTGGAGCTAACTCTCAAAATTCTATAACAATCTCAAGAACTATGTTGACTTATTTTCATCACTGTGACCATATTATTTTTCAACGACAACCTTTTTGGCACTTTGACTTATATTTCGGTGTAAGGGTAATCTCACGCACCAAAATTTCTAGAATTGAGCTCCGATTTTGTATGGACGCCATATTTTTTTATTTTTTAAATTCTTTTAATAAATTTGTGGGCTCTGCTCAGGTTTTCTTTCTCCTGACATTTAATAATTTTTAAATTCTATTAATATTTTATTTTAATTTTTAAAAATAACAAAATGGGTATGATACATGTGCCAAAAATAAAATAATAAATAAATTTAGAATTTGCTAAACTTAGCGAGAAGGAGAAAGATCCAAACCCTTTTACTATATTAAAGCAGAATTGTCTGTGGGGTGGGGTGGGGTGAACAGATCGATGCAGTCCGGTCGTTGTCACGACTAAATTGAGGGGCTGGGCGGTGGTGGTAGGTGGGCCCACTTTGACCGTGATGCATGTGCCCGGGGCCTGTGCCATCGTTGTAATGTCTGACGTAGATGGGCATTATTAAACCCCACTTGATTTTCAAAGGTGGAAGTAAACTTATTATTCATCATTTATATTTTTTGATTATGGTCTTGTTAGACCAAGCCTACGTTAACCCGGTCTTATTTTTATATATTTTGAAATTTTTTCCAAAGACATCTAATTTACATGTCAAAATTTACAATTTTTTGACATATCTACATATTTTTATTTTCAAATATAACTCTTTTGGGTGAAAATGACTTAAATAACCCAAAAATATTGGTTTTTATTTTCAAAAAATATATACGCATATGCAAAAGTTATTTTCATAAAAGATAAACAAGTTAACCCTTATTTCAATGTTTGGAGGATTTTCAAAAACAACAAGAATTTTTGAAATTAGCAAAGACTTCGCTGAAAGTTTAACAATTAGTAAAGAATTCTTACTTTCTTGCTACTTGTGAATAATACTAGCCTTTTAGTAAAAAAAATAAATAAATTTAGTTCCTTATTAAAAATATTTTAATAAGGAATTTCTTTCCTTGTTAATTGAAAGCTTTTTTATCGTAATAGAATTCAGATTAGAACAGAATAGCTGTTGTCACAAGAAGAGTAGAAGACATCCGTAAGAGGAAATTTGCTCAAGTTGCCCCACTAGCCTACTTACAGTGGCAAGCTCTCTCTGGCTGTGACAACACGGTGTCCAAGGACCGCTAGCTTGGGATAGTCTTTGCGCTCTTGTAATCCGATTCCCTTAGTAGGATGGTGGGATTTTAGTAGATATTTGCGAATGACCCTAAATTTTTTAAAATTTGCAATTCATGCGTTTAACTTTTTTTATGATATTTCTATAATTTTTGGTTTTGTAAATAACTCCTTATGTTTGAAAATTTGGGTATGTTTAGTATTTGATACAAAAATTTAATGAAAAGTTTTGTATGTGGAAGTTTTTGAAATGAGAAAAATGATATGATATGATAAGAATAATGATGATGAATAAAAAGAATAAAGTTAAAATAGAGATGGTAGTTGGATGAGTTAAAAAGTAGGATAATATATAATAAGATATAAAAAATGATTAAAAAATAAGTCAATTGTACAAGGTGAAAAGTTTTAGATAGATAAGTCTTTGGGAAGATCAAACACACCCTTATTTGCAAGAGACCCTATAGCATATGTATTTATTTTTATATGGCAAAGATTTTCTATAAATATTCACATAGAACGGTTTAATTTCCAAAATGCAAAGAATCACTTTAACTAGAAATTTATATATTATAAAGGGCTTTGTTTCTATGTAACTAGATTACATAAAAGTGGAGCCATATAATTTCTCCCAATGGTAAGATTTTGATCATTGACGCAAAATTCCATTCATTTATTAGATTTAATGCTATTTGTTTATGCATGAGACTAAGTTTCATCTCAAGCAAGTATGTTTATGAACTACATTTGTCGAAAAATAATATTATTCATGTGTAAATTATGAAAAATGCTTAGATATATTTACATATGTATTAGTATATAATAATAATTTATAAGATCATTTGTCTATATATAAATGATATTTTAGACAGTTTAGATATTAAAAATACAACTTTAAAATTGATATTTAATATTAAATTATTTTATTATGTCCATATTGGTCAATTTTGTTGGCATATTAGCAAAATCCCAAGCAATTTCATATAGATTCACTCATTTTCTCACTATAGTCATAGATGGAAAAAAAATTTCATCTATTATATTTCGCATCAGTTATTTAATTAGAACACTAAGTGTCATGTAAATCAATTTCGGGGCTATTTTCCTGTCTGTATAACTCGCTGGAGACAGGGAGAAGTATGAGCACAGTGCACGGGCAGATACGAAAACCGTTTTGAAACGTGCGAGTCACATAGGAGTTAAAAGTGTAGAGGTGACAAGTCTGTGCTTCCTAGGGGTGCAACTTGGGTTGGGTACCCGCGGGTCGACCCGCTGGGTACCCTAAATAGGGTCGGTTCGGTTCCTTGGGTAAAATATTCGGTCAATTTCGGGTAGGGGTCGGTTCTGGTTCTGGGTACCCGGAACCAACCCGGATTTCATTATATATATATATATATTATATAATACCTAATCTAATATCTTACCTGGCCGACCACGAGCAGTCCAGCCGTCCAGCCTCCAGCCCTAAATTCCCAAATTCGTTTCTGTTGGAAATATGTGGAAAACAAGTCAAATCTATGTTTTGATGATTAACAAATCAATTTGAGTAAGTCTTGGCTACTAACATGTTTGTGGAAATGTTTAAGGCATATACATCTGAAGAAAACAGAGCATGAAAGGCCAAGTCGTTCCCCAAGTCGACTCCAAGATCGACTTCAAAGAACCAAAACCGTCCAGAGTTGAAAATGGGAGAAGAGCAAGTGAAGTCGCAGGCCAAGTCGACTCCACTTGCGACTTGGGAAGCCAAGTCGCAGACGAAGTCGACTCCAGTATCGACTTCAGTCGGGAAAATCACTCCAGAGCTGAATTTGGGATGGAAGAATGCCAAAGTCGCAAACGAAGTCGACTCCAGTTGCGACTTGGGCGAAGTTGCGGACGAAGTCGACCCCAAGTTCGACTTGATGTTATCAAAGCTCGAAGATGGAGTTTTCAGCTCATTCCAAGAATCAACTTGAGTATTCTCAAGACCAAATCAAGGATACAAGCTCTTTATCATAATCAAGTTTATCAAGTCCAAGGCAAAGATTCAAGCATGCTCCAAGATGAAGAAATAATCAAGTCATGAAGATCAATATGAATCAAAAGCAAGCAAGGTGCATGAATCTACCATGCAAGATTCAAGTTTTTCAAAGATTCACAAGGTTCAAGTTAATCCAAGAAGAATCAAAGTCAAGCTCTTCAAGAATCACAAAATCTACAAGTATAAGGAGCCATTCTAGAATAAAAGCAACTAAGGGAAGAAAGCCAAACAAGATAGAAGCAAATCAATGAGGATCAAAGCATATTTTGCAAAGACCAAGTCAAGTCGCAACCCAAGTCGACTCTATGATCAACTTGAGTTGAAGTCTGAAGCCAAAGTCGACTCAAGACTCCGACTTGGAACCTGAAGAGGTGAAGTCGCACCCGAAGTCGACTTCACCTGCGACTTGGGTCAAGTCGAGGACCAAGTCGACCCAGCCTGGAACTTGAAGTCGCTACGGAGAAGCCAAGTCGCACCCGAAGTCGACTCCATCTGCGACTTGGGCGAAGTCGCACCCGCCTGCGACTTGGGCGAAGTCGCACCCGCCTGCGACTTTGGTCGCAACGGTCGGATAATTTTCGAACGTTGGCGCATTTAATGCGCGCCAACCACCTTCTAACGTTCGGATTCCCTCCAAAATTATAAAAGGCATTCATGATGAACGAGGGAAGTAGCTGAGAATCATTATGTGTGCTTAACTCCTATATTCAAGAGCTCTAAAGAGATCAAGTCATTCAAAGAGGAAGAACTTTGCTTCAAACTGCAAGAGCTATATCTCTGAATCTTCAAAGCCTACATTACGAGTTCTTCTCTGCGCCAAATTGCTTCTGCACATCTGTAAAGTGTAGACTCCTTTTGTTATTTTATTTTGTTGTATTGAACTTGATTTAGTTTGAGGAACTAAGATCAAGTGTAAGCAAAGTAGTGTGTGATTGGAGTGGAACTCATCACCTACTTGTGCTGAAATTTGTTGAGGTCTCCTAGAGATGGAATCTAGAAGAGAGCAGTGACTCTAGTTGTATTTGAAGAATACAATAGTGGAACCCAAGTCACAAGGAGTGTGAGCTTGGAAGAGTGGAGTAAGGAGGTTGCCCGAACCACTATAAAAATCTTGTGTGTTTGATTTATATTTCTGCTCTCTACATTATAATCGCTTTCCATTTCGTTTCTTCATTAAGGGAACTAGATTAATCCGGGGTAAAGTTTTTGTTTAAGTTATAAATTTTTAAATACCCAATTCACCCCTCCCCTCTTGGGTAATTGCCATCAATTCGGGACCAACAGTTTCTCCTCTGCGGCGGGCGGTGGAAGATCGGCAGTTGCGGCAGAAGATTGGCAACAGCGCCGGCACAGCTCCCGTCCACAGCAACAAGAAATCTCAAAAATCCCCTTTTAAGCTCCCTCAACCTTTTCTGTTTACGCTTCTGATTCGAAGCTACTAGCACTGTGAGAGGTTTGCCTCTTGTTTCTCTGTTTCTCCTCAAATATTTCGTTTCTAAGCATCTATTCCTTTCCTATGTTGCACTCCGACGGTGTTCGAAACCAAGTAATTGCGACCTTCGATAACATCTTTTTGATGTGCTGTTTGCAAGCCCGAATAGAAGTGTATAATTTTGTTCGTATACTCAACTGAGCTTAAATGAATTCTTTCGATGTTCACACTTGATTCCGTACCTCAAATTCAAGTCTTATAAATCTTCAAGCGCATTGATTTCTTCCCTGTTTCTTATGCCGAATAAATAAAAAAATAAGCATTAATTTTAAACTCGTTGCGGGATGTCATGTATCCATTTGCAATATGAATTACATCCTGTAACAGAAGATTTTTTGTTTTGTTTTGTTTAGAAGTCACTAGTCAGTGACAATGAATTGCTGTATATCATGTCTACGAGTCCTCATATTGACGTAGTAGATCATTTCACCTTATGGAGAGTTTGTTGCCGTGGGATTGAAACTACCGTCCGTTAATCAAGTTTTCTGAATACAAAATCTATTTTAAGTACAATTATAAATGGCTTCCTATTTGTTGGTATAATAGAAAATTTACTTGTGGAATACATTTTCCTAGTAGAAGTGGCTTCCTAAAAGTGAAAAATATCAAAGGAACTCGAGAAATAATTTTGCTAAAATGAGAGAAGGTTTAGGGCAATTGGATAATGACTTCCTGGAAGTGGATTATCAATTGCACTGTATTCATCAAGGGGCTGGAATAACATTCCATATGGATTTCACAATGATTATAAACAATCATGTAGCTTGTGCAGCCACACTGTTGTTAGCAACATAATAGGTTACAGCAATAGATGGATATAATAGTGGGTGATTCTACTTGGATAATAAGGCTTTATAGTAGCTTTAATCCTCTGTCAGATGCTCACTACTAGCCTATATACATTTGTGGCTAGAAAAAGAAATACTGTATGAACTTGGCATCTACTTGTGACGCTTGGATAACAAGCCTAGTGATTATTGACATCTGTTTGTGTGTGCTTCCAGGTTTATGGGTTTGTCTTTTTGACTTTGTCAGATGAATTTTTTTCCAAACTTTTGTGAATTGCCTTTTTCTTCTTCTTCTTCCGTAGCATTAATGCTAGGAAGGTTTTTCTCTATCAGTATATCCTAGAAAGTTCTTTTTTTTTGCCCCTAATACAAAGTATATCCTGAAAAGTTAATTGGAGATTTTGGATGCACAGCTAAGATCGAGTTTTGTTGGAGATTTATGGCATGTAACTTCTGTTAACAGTTTTTGTTTTATATTCAATTATTCCTCTTGTTTAACGTATTGAAATGTATGTTATGTTGATCCTTACTTGTCTTTAAAACATTTGTTCTTAATTCAATTCATTTTACATGATATATTCAATGCAATTCATTCAATAGTTAAATGTTTTAATCAATGTTGTAATGTTACTATTTTAGGAGTGATTGTGATATTAAGTATGGAAGAAGGTAGTAGTGTGAACAACTGTATTGATTTAAATATGGATGACATAGTTAATATAATAGAGAACTTAGAGGTTGAGATTGAGGATGAAAATATGGTGAAAGGAGATGTAATGGGACAAGTGATTGTGAGTGAAAGGGATTCGAAGGACGAGAAAGCTACAGATAATGTTATTTCTATAAAATCGAAACCTCAGTATAAATTATCTTCTAATGTGTGGCAGCACTTCACTAAGAAAGTTAAGTAAGTTTTAAACAATGATAGGAAAGAGGAGAAACAAGAGTGGCATGTAATTACTGCAAAAAGGTTTTAGCTTATTCAAGTAAGAATGGAACTAGCTCAATGAGAAAGCATCTAGATAGATGCACTTATTATGATCGTGGGCGGAGTGATAAGAAACAAAAATTGTTGAGTCTATCGTCTCCATCATGCAATTCTAGTGGCCAAGTTGGTAGTTTGACTGCATGGCAATTTGATCAAGCTGCAAATAGAAGGGGTTTTGCTGAAATGATAATAATCGACGAACTTCCTTTTAAGTTGGTTGAGTATGAGGGTTTTCGCAAATATATCACTAAAATTCAACCGCTTGTGAAATTTGTGTCTAGAACTACAGTTGCTAAAGATGTGGCTTCAGTGTATGAAAGTGAGAAAACCAAGCTCATGAGTTTTTTCCATGATCAAGTGTATAGAGTATGTTTAACAACAGACATGTTGACATCTATAGCTAATGAAGGTTACCTATGCCTCACTGTACATTTTGTTGATGTCAACTGGAAGCTAAATAAAAAAGTTATTAACTTTTGTTTGTGCCCACCTCTCCACACTGGTGAATGCATTGCTAATGTTGTTTATGATTGCTTAATGAAATGGAACTTTAATGGAATTTCTACTATAACGATGGACAATGCATCTAGTAATGATGTCGCAGCTAGAAAATTGAAAGAAAGTTTAAGGGAGAAGGGTTTACTAATTGGGGATGGATCTACATTTCATATTAGGTATGCAACCTATATTCTTAATCTAATTGTGCGTGATGGAATAGATGAGATTCAAGACTCAATTAGTCTAATTAGAAATGTGATTAAACATGTAAGAGCTTCACCTGCTAGGAAAGATAAATTTGAGAAATATTGTCAGAAAGAAGGAATCAAAGAAAAAGGTGGCTTATGCTTAAATGTTCCTACTAGATGAAATTCCACATATTTCATGTTGGCTAGTGCTTTAAAGTTTAGAGCAACATTTGATAAACTAGGGGAAAAGGATATAGTTGTTGCTAGGGAGAGACCACCAACAACATTTGATTGGGATAATGCACAAGTTTTGTGCCAATTTTTGCAAAAATTTTATGAGATTACAAAGGTTTTGTCTGGCACATCTTATGTTACTTCTTCAATGCTTTTGGTCCAACTATATGAGGTTGAAAAACTTTTACTCATGAGTTCAACATCAGATAATTATCTTCTTCAAGACATGAGTAAAAGAATGAGAGACAAATTCACTAAATATTGGGGAAGCCTGGATAGAATAAATATTATCTTATTGATAGCAAATGCTTTGGATCCACGATACAAGCTTAGATTTATAAGCTATTTTTATGGAAAGTTATTTAATAAAAGTAAATCTGTTGAAGCCACTCAAATGGTCACTTCTGAATTAAATAAACTGTTCAAGTTTTATGAATCTCATTCTGCTCCAAGAAAAGCTTCAAGTGAGGTGGGAGAGTACAGTTAAACCAATGTTGAGGCTTGCGCAACTGATGATTTTCTAGAATTTTGTGAAGAGAATGATGAGTAATGGTCGAAAACTGAAATCGATTTGTATCTTCAAGAACCTAGATTGTTGCCAACTAGCAAAATTAATGTTTTAGATTGGTGGTCAGCTAATGCATCTAGATTTAGAGTGTTATCTTTTATTGCTCGTGACATATTTGCTATTCCTGTTTCTACTGTGGCATCTGAATCTGCTTTTAGTACTGGGGGACGAGTTCTTGATGCATATAGAAGTTCTTTATCTGCAAAAATTGTTGAGTCATTAATATGTTGTCAAGATTGGCTAAGAACAACCCTAAACCATCCGACATTGAAGAAATGTTTGGAGAGTTTTCCATTGCAGTACCAGGTATCAATTTAAATAGCACAACATTAGGTAACATTTTTACATTTTTCCTTTTCTTTTTTCTTTTTTTACATGTATTGAATATGTTTCATAGGTAATGAGTTTATAAGCATAGTTTGTTTGATAAATTATCATTAATATATGTTTTCTAATTATTTTGCAGAAAGTACAAGTGTTCATTCCAATGCTGCTGATGTTACCACCGTTCCTAATAAGGTTGTCTTGATTTTTATTTTTCATTCTTTAATCTTTGTATTTAAACGTCAAATGATTCTTATTAAATTTTATTCCTACTTTCAGGGAAAAGGTATTCTAAATGAAGGATGATGGTTGAGAGATGAGAAGAGTTAACCTAATTCTAATATTATTCATGTTTGAACTTTGAATTTAATCATCGAATTTATGATCACAAACGGGTTGTGCTTAAGTAGTATCTATTGTGTATTTGTGTTGTATCAGTTTTTCAAACAGTTTTTTATTGGATTAGACGGACTTAAGCTTGTTGAAAGTAGTATATTCTAATGAGATAATAATTCTTATGCTATTTGATTCTTCTTTAACAGATTTCATTGTGTACACATTGCACTTTTTTAACAGATTCATGTTTTAGTATGTATAAATTGAATTTTTTTACACAGGTTGAAGCTGCAAATAGATCGTGTTTTAGGAACCGATTTTGGAACCGAACCGGAACCGACTCGCTCTTGAGAAAATTGGGTAGGGTAGGCTCCGGACCGACCCTGTCTAAAATAGGGTAGGGTTGAGGTTTTTTCAAAATGGGTAAGGGTAGGTTCCACCCGTACCCGGACCTACCTGACGCAAGTTGCACCCCTAGTGCTTCCCCAGCAATCGTCTTTAATACGAGATGGAAATCCAATTCGAGGATAATGGTATTCCTCTATAACGTCAACCTACATCATGGATGCTATCGGCTCTCAATCTTTGTATAATGTTCGGGCGATAATTGGTGCAAAAATTTGGAGCACGATTTAATGCATCAGTGCACCCAGGTGCATTAAACTCATTTTAATCTATTTTTTTTATTTTTTTATAAAAATATTAATTTAAGTGTATTTAACATGTATATCAATTTTTAGCATTTTTGAAATATTTTAGATATTTATTTTTTATTTTTAAAAATCAGTGACATTTTAGTCACGCTCCAAAAATCTTCAACAGCAGCGAGCATATAATCTTCATCCTCGTCCAGAACGCCCAACTTTACGACCCTCACAACGACGTAGTAAAAGTAATTATAGTCCAAGACACTCAGATCCACGACGCGCACTTGGAAAGGTATTTTCTCCCATTGTTGTTTTAATTTCTATTCACCACATATTAATTTTAGAATGTTTAAACTTTAGTATAATTGTCTATCTTCAATTATATTTTATTTATCAATTTTAGTATATTTTCCTTGTAAGGAGGAAAGGACTGATGCTGATACAAGACCTTCGAAAAGAAAGACAGAAGCATATGGAGAAGGAGGCAAACTGCATAATTCTAAAACATAGAAATATTTCTTATATTAAAAAAATTATTTATAGCTATTAGAAAAGTTTTAGACCAAGGGTAAAAATTCGGAGGTAGACATATGAAGTGGGCATCTACTAAAGTAGCAAAAATAATTTTTTTATTTTTTTTATAATAGGAAGCACTCTATCCCTGCTCCCTTTCAACATAAAAGGGGTTAGGGATGGAGTAATCTAAGCAATTCATTGCCAAAAAATTATCTGTACAGATTTTCTTAAGTATAGCTTAGGGGGGGTTGCCCCACCACGACTGATGATCCAAAAAAGAAACAGAAACCAATTCAGCTAAGGAATGAGCAACTGCATTTCCTTACCGTAATACATGATGAACCGAAAAAAAGCATTCGCATTGAGAATAGACCTGATTTCAGCAATAATAAAACCCACCGCGGAGCTAATGGGTGCAACGTTGGACAGATAGTTGCAAAGAATAAGAGAGTCTGTTTTGATCTGTGCATGTCTGACATTAAGTTGGAGAGCCCACCTAAGTCCCAAAAGGAAAGCGGTAGATTCCATAAGTAACGGTTCCATCACACCAACCTGTCTCCACCCTTTGGTTGCAATAAAGAAACCACGAGAGTATCTGATAACAGCTGCACAACCGAAAGCCTCCATATCCCCATGTCTTCGAGCATCCACATTTTTCTTGACGACCCCCGACAGTGGTTTGATCCAGCGGGGCACAAGGGACCTATCGAAAACACCCGCCTGAGCGAGCATTTTAGCACTCCTACGCTGGTCAAGAAAATCCGCACACCAGGCCAAGATATCCGTGAACTTCGGTTGAGTACCCTTCTCTCTGAGCTTGTTCCGTAAATACCATACCCTCCAACAGCTCAAGATGAAAAAAGCAAGGTCCTTGGACCTGTTCTCCCGCACTAAAATTTCCAAAATCTCCTGGACAGTTACCCCCTAAGAGACCATCCTTGCTGCTTTCCTGCATACCCCATCCGTCGTTGCACATCTCAGGAAAAGGTGATTCGCATTTTCAGTATTATTCTTGCATAACACACAACGGGGGTCCATCACAATGCCCCTATGAATCAGATTTTGCAAAGTCGGAAGGGCATTTTTGAGAAATCTCCATCCAAAAATTATGACTTATGCTTGGGAGTTTTGTCCGCCATATTGCCTTGTAACTCCCAGAGAGGGCCGGGTAGTCATCATCTGAGCACAAGAGTCTGTATGCCGATTTGACTGTGTAGAATCCGTTTGGTTCATGCTTCCAAAACATACTGTCCTCCACATTCCATTGGGGAAGAGGAATTAGATTGATCTCATTCCATCGAGCCTCCCCCATGGCGGCTACCACCCGGTCCTTGTTCCATGATTTTGTTTCACCATCGATAAAGTGGCTAATCGTCACATCCTCCAGGATTGAAGGCGGAAGGGGTCCTGCCTTATCCACCATAGACTCAAGCCAGAAATCGGCAAAGAACTGAACCCGTTTCCTATCTCCAATTCTCCATTTGCAACCCCTTTGAATCACATCTCGCGCCATCAAGATACTCTTCCCGGTGAAGGAATCAGATGGCTATTTAATACAAATAAAAAGTGCAATATCGAATATTATCATGTTTACAGTAGGATGAAAGGACTGCAGTTAAATGTAATTACGCATAAGCGATTGCAAAGTATACTAGGCATAAATGGGATTACACACTATTACAGAAAGTCTTTATATACTATTTTATTTTTTAACTTATTGTTATATACTGGTAGAAACAACGGGATATTACTGATTTTAAAGGAATTAAATCAGAGTTGTGAGAGGATAATTTTTACGTATTTGAAATGGTAGGGCAATAACGAGTTGCACCCTCTTCAAAAACAACCATGGACCCGCCTTCTCAAAGAAGTTGGCATCTTACTGTCATCATGATAATATTCAATATTGCACTTTTTATTTATATTAGATATTTTCGCTACTTTAGCAGATGCCCACATCTTATGTTTGTCTTTAAAATTTTTATCCTTGGTTTAAAACTTGTCTAATAACTATCCATAATTTTTTAATAGAGGAAATATTCCTGTGTTTTGGAGGCATGCAGTTTGCCTCCTTGTCCATCTGCTTCTGTCTTTCTTTTTGAAGGTCTTACATCAGTATTAGTCATTGAGTATGTTTGATAATGAATAAAACTTTTAATGAAAAGTTTTGGAGAATGAAAGTTGTCAAATGATGTGATACGATAGGGTTATAGTTGTGTAGAAATGATTGAAAAGTAGGGTAGTTGTATAGAAAGGTATGAAAAATTATTAAAAAATATGATAGTTGTGGAGAGTAAAAAGTTTGAAATTGAAAATTTTCAACTTTGACATTTTCTATCAATTGCCAAACACGCCCATTATTGCCTTGAAATAAAAATTTATTAATAAAATACAATTGAATAAAAATGAGTATATTAAAGTTTAAGCATTCTAAAATTAATATGCAGTGAAAATAAATTTAAAGCAATCCAACCGCATGTCGTGGATCTGAGCATCTTGGACAATAATTAGTTTTACTACGTCGTCCTGAGCGTCGTGGAGCTGAGTGGTCCAGACAAGGAGGACGAAAATTATATAGTCGCTGCTGTTGAAGATTTTTATACCAACCGTTGTCACAGACATTATACAAAGGTCGACAGCCGGTGGTTGGGTTGACGTAGAGAGGAATACCATTATCGTAATCTTTGTAGAATGGGATGATATCTGCCAGTTTCAGTTGTAAGAGGCGATCTTGTCACCTTAAAGATGATCCGAAGGGGATTACGAAATCTAGAGGATTGCGAAATTCGAGGGTGTACGGGATAGAAGATGATCCCTAGGGAAGTACCTTGTCGCCTTAGTGCTTAATTCCCAAGTAACTCGCACTGTTCAAAACCAACTTCGTATCTGCCTGTGCACTGTGCCCGTAGCCCCATACTGCTCCCTGTCTCTAGCGAGTTGTTACAGAAAGAGTCGCAAAAAAACGTTGCAGGTCTTCTTTATAAGAGGTTTCCAAAAATGCATTTGGGGGTAATCTCCCCGCCAAGTGTAAGTCCCAATTTCATTTGCAAAGGCATATTTCAGCAGATTATGAGCCATGTCATTTTCAATATGATTCATAAACGTACACTATCCGAAGCAGTTGGCTTCCATGGCACCACTTCTTTTGTGAAGCGAAACAATGGTAAGTCAAGGAACGAGTCATATGACAAAAGCTGTTTTATCACGCGTTAGTAGAGTAATATAATAGAGTAATCAGTTTAGATAGATCGTGGCAAAGACATAGTAGAGTAATCAGTTTTAACGTCGTGGATGAAGATTATAAACTTGCTTCTGCTGAAGGTTTTTCCTAGTGGTAGCGTGAAGAACGTTAGGTGATGGATGATGATTATCGCGACGAAGATTGTAAAAAAGACCAAGCACAGTTAGCTTTCATGATGCGATTTCTTAGTTAAAGCAGAACAATGATGACTTACGGAGAGCAGTTACACGACAGTAACCATTTCATCACATGTTGGCGTTAATCAGACTTTCGTGGAGGTTAAAACGCGGATGTACATCGAATCTGTCCTTTTCATGATTCCATTTTACACTAGATATATTCTGTATTCCTCTGTGCTTGATTACACTTAACTTCAATCTCTTTCATTTTATTATCAACGTGATTATATTCATCGACTATTTCTGCTACCTTTGCCACACCTACTTCTATTCTTTCATTTAAATTTATATCCTTTGTCTAGGACTTATCTTTTTGGCCAAGGTCTATCAGCCGTGGCCTTAGAAAGAAAAAAATATTAAAGTTTATTTTAAAATTAATTGATTTTTACTACCAAAAATAAATAAATAAATAAAGGGATGGTCATTGATATTGTAGTTTTCCACGTTGTAAAATTAATGTCTATTTCAACATTATGTACAATAAAAGAAATTTGAAGCACTTAAAATAAATTGAGAACCATGAGCAAAAATAAATCTAGAGCCACGAGTAAAGAAAATACCTTTTCAGTGGGGGAAGATTGACGGTTGGCCTCCGTTTAAGTTATTTTTCCCTTAGCTGAAGTTCGCTTGTTGCGGTAGAGTAAAAAATTTTACCTTCTATTGAAGGTTTTTCCTTGCAGCAGTGTAATTAACATTAAGTCTTTGACGAAGATTATATAAAGATTGAGCACAATTAACTTGCATGGCGCAACTTCTTGGTGAAGTGGAACAATGATAACTGAAGGAGAGCAGTCGTATGCAGTAGTTGTTTCATCATGCATTGGCCATAAGCAGACTATTGTGGAGGTAAAAATGTGCATTACATCAACGAGTACATGGAATCTATCCTTTTCGTGATTCAATTTCACACTAGTGTAACGCCTCGTTGACAAAGTCAACAGTCACTATTAAAGTACAGGATCGATGATAATGGGAGAACATACACAGGTGCAAAATACAATCCATTAGGCAATCATAAACCACGTATTTTACTAATTTCAAGTTAAGTTGAATCCAAATAATTAAATCCATACAATACACATTTCATATCTTCATTAATTATCCTTTTAAAAATCAAATCAAAATAGATCATTTTAGATCTGGATTCATCAAATCCTATCCTCATTTGGTGCACCAACCTCATGTTGGTCTTCGCCCGCATACCTACTATCTAAAAAAAATTAACAAAATACAATGAGTCTAGACAAACTCAGTAAGTAGAGCATATAAAAGTAAACTTGCAAAACTTGAGTAAACAATATGCACAAGGGTTGACAAAACATAATTTAAATCACAGATCCAAATCAAATTTAAATCCATGTGAAACATATTTTAATGCCAAAGAATATATTAATGCATCATATGCATGTCATTTCTCTAATCCATCTAACAAAGGTCTTAAATCCAATGGAGAGGTTTGATATCTCGTCTCGTAATCCGACCTGCTATATAACTTAGGTTGTCATCACTACATCTCAATACAAGTGAACAACCTTGCACAATACAGATAGATTGGAAAATACTTTTATCCAAACTGGAGATATAACTAATACCTTGTTGCACTTTTCACATAGTCACAGTCACATCGCACCATATTATGCAAATGGCTCTGGCCTCAACCATTATGTTGAGGACCACCAATCTCATAGACTAGGTCATAACAAACATTAATCAAATCATAAAGGCCAGACAAACCAGGTCTGCAACCTACCAAATCTATACAGGTCAGACAAGTAGGTCTAAACCAATGTCACCTAGGCTATCACATCTCTATCATCGGTCAGGATGTGCCAACAATCGTCACCGATAGTCTAACAACAATATTTCATAAATCCACATCTACGTTCATGAGCATGCCAACATACTAAGCAATATATGCCAATGTCATAATGTATAATGCTATCATGAATAAAGAGTTAAACTCGACAGTACAATAAATCAGCGTAATCAATAATATTTATTAACTCAAAAAATTTTAAAATAACTGCATTGAAAACATTCATGCCCATAACCATATAGTACAACACAAAATAAAAAAGAGGAAAAAGCAGTATCTTGTGTAAATCTTGGATCCATCATCGTACCATATTTCGCTATAACGTTCAAATCATCGTGTTGAAAAATAATACTTTTTTATGAATATTTAACTTAAATTAACTTTTCTAATCATGATTTAGCATGATATTTTATCCTAAGATGTATGGATTCCTCTATGCATTCTAACTTTTATACTTTAGTCAATACACAGTTCCTTATCTAAATTAAATTATTCCAAAATGATCATTTATAATAAATTTTATTAATTCTAAAACATTACTTTCTCTAAGTTAATAAAATAATTAATTTGAATTGAAGCTCATTTCATAGAATTACTAAATTACTCTTCTACCTCTTAACTTGTATTTTCTGCATCATATTCAACCCTATTTTATAAATATTCAATTTTATCAATTAAAAATTACTTGCGTATTATTAATTACTAACTAACAATCATTCGATCTCCAAAACTTAATATAATCACAGGTGGACCCTCTCTTGATCACAATAACTTTCGACATTGTATTTGTATCTAATTTAATTCTCAATATTTGCCAAATATTTAATGAAAATTTTTCATATGAATCAAATCAATAATTACATATTTTAACTAGCCATATCATTTTAGATAATTATTATTTAATTTTGAAATTTCGTTTTGATTATTCCTCAATCTGTCCATATTTGCTAAAATCAAACACACTGATTTGTATTAATTTTTATTTATAATCAAATCAAGGTATTTAAGTCTGAAATTTCTATCATACATCAATAATTACATGAATTAACCAAAATAAATATTTTTAATACAAAATATTAATTATTTATATTTATTTATGTATTTTTATTATGCTAGACAAGGGTATGAGTTTAAGGATAATTCGCTTGTTGCAGTAGAGTAATCAATTTTACCTTCTGTTGAAGGTTTTTCCTTGCGGCAGTGTAATTAACATTAAGTCTTTGACGAAGATTATATAAAGATTGAGCATAATTAACTTGCATGGCGCAACTTTTTGGTGAAGTGGAACAATGATAACTTAAGGAGAGCAGTCATATGGAGTAGTTGTTTCATCATGCATTCGCCATAAGCAAACTATTGTGGAGGTAAAAATGTGCATTACATCAACAAGTACATCGAATCTATCCATTTTGTGATTCAATTTTACATTAGTGTAACGCCCCACCGACAAAGTCAACAGTTGCTACTAAAGTACAGAATCAATGATAATGACTTTAGTATCGATGATAATGGGAGAACATACACTGGTGAGAGACACAATCCAAGAGGTCATCATAAACTAGGTGTTTTACTAATTTCAAGTTACGTTGAATCTATATAATACATGCTTCATATCTTCATTAATTATCCTTTTAAAAATAAAATCAAAATAGATCATTTTAGATCTAGATTTATCAAGTCCTAGCCTCATCCGGTGCACCAACCCTATATTGGTCTTCACCCGCATGCTTGTTTTCTAAAAAAAATTAACAACATATAACGAGTCCGGGCAAACTCAGTAAGTAGAGCATATAAAGGCAAATTGGTAAAACTTAAGTTAACAATATGAATAGAGGTTGTCAAAATATAGTTTAAGTCACAAATCCAAATTAGATTTAAAGCCATACAAAACATATGTTAATACCGAAGTATACATTAATGCATCATATGCATGTCATTTCTCTAATCCATTCAACAAAGGTCTTAAATATGATGATGAGGTTTGATATCTCGCCTTGTAATCCAACCTGCTATATAACTTAAGTTATTATCATTGCATCCCAGTACAAGTGACCAACCTTGGACAATACGGATAAATTGGAAAACACTTTTATCCATACCAGACGTATAACTAATACCTTGCTGCGCCGCACCACATTACGCGAATGGCTCTATCATCAACCATTATGTTGAGGACCACCAGTCCCACAGACTAGGTCACAACAAACATTAACTAAATCATAAGGGTCAGACGAACCGGGTCCGCAACCTACCAAATCCATACTGGTCAGACAAGTAGGTCTAAACCAATGCCACCCAGGCTATCATATCTCTATCCCTGGTCAAGATGTGCCAACAATCATCACCGATGGCCCAACAACAACACTTCATAAATCCACATCTACAGCCATAGCTCATGAATATGCCAACATACCAAGCAATATATGTCACTATCATAATGCATAATGCTAGTATGAATAAAGTGTCGAACTTAGCATTACAATAAATTATCATAACCCATAATATTTATTAATGTGAAAATTAAAAAATAACAACATCTAGAACAGTCATTCCCGTAACCATATAGTACAACACAAAATCAAAAAGAGGAGAAAAGAGCTCCACATACCTTGTATAAATCTTATATCTATTGTTGTACTGTATTTAGCTATAACGTTTAAATCATAGTCCTAGAAAATAACACTTTTTTAATTAATATTTAACTTAAATTAACTTTTTTCATCATGGTTTAGCATGATATTCTATCCTAAGATGTACGGATTCCTCTATGTATCATAACTTTTATACTTCAGCCAACACACGGTTTCTTGTATAAATTAAATTATTCCAAAATTATCATTTATAATAAATTTTATTAATTCTAAAACATTACTTTCTCTATGTTAATAAAATAATTAATTTGAGTTGTAGCCCATTTCACAGAATTACTAAATTACTCTTCTACCTCTTAACTTGTATTTTTTGCATCGTATTCGACCTTATTTTATAAATATTTGATTTTATTAATTAAAAATTAGTCTCATATTATTAATTAATAATTAGTAATCATTTTAGCTCCAAAACTTAATATGATCACAGGTGGGCCCTCCCTTAATCATATTAACTTTTGGCAATCTATTTGCATCCAAGTTAATTCTCAATATTTGCCAAATATTTAATGAAAATTTTCCACATGAATCAACTCGATAATTACATATTTTAACTAACCATATCATTTTAGATAATTATTATTTAATTTTGAAATTTCATTTTGATTATTCCTTAATCAGTCCATATTTGTTGAAATCAAATACAATGATTTCTCTTAATTTTTATTTATAATCAAATCAAGGTATTTAAGTCTAAATTTTTTATCATACATTAGTAACTACATGAATTAACTAAAATAAATAATTTCATTACAACATATTATTTATTTATATTTATTTCTATATTTTTATTGTGCTAGACAAGGGTATGAGTTCAGGGATGGTCTAAATTATGTTAATTATTACCTATATTTATATCATCTAAAAATTTATTTTCATTTTTTCTGAGTCATATTCAGGATGTATTTTATATCAAATAAAATTATTAGCCTAATTTCATTGTATAAAAATTATTAAAAATCAATTAGTACAGTTGATCCTGACAACCTTTCTGCCCTGTTCTGTCTGCTTTTCTAGGATTTTTAATTTATAATCTGCTACACATTTTACAATGAAAATTTGATCATTCCTTAATGATAATATCATGAGTCATTAGTAAAATTTTCATGCTAAAAATAATTCATGTACTATTTCTTTTCAGTTCCAAATTTACTACATGAGTGGTATAAATTAAGTTACAAATAGTTATAATTGTTAATTCAATCACTAATCACAATCTAATCACAGATTTAACACATATATCATAGAGCATAACTTATTTAGTCTTGATCCAATGATTTAGATTATGAAATTATATTTTCAATTAAACTTTTAATGGTTTACATTAATTGGTCACACTTTCCACTAATATAAAGATTATTGAGACAGATTTGCAAATTTCCAAATCTAATTATCCATCAAGGTGTCCACAAATGATCTAATATCATTTCTTTATGTAAAACTAAATTTCACATATATGTAACAGTTTGGATCACCCAGATTATGCATTTAAACATAGATTGGATTTATTTAATCTAATTTTCATTTGATAACAAGATACTATTGGGAAATCCCATGAAATGGCCAAGATCTATCTTCTCCTACTAAGATTAAATAAAAATAAACTTATTATTAACCTTTTTGATGGAATTCCATGGTTGAGATTGGGCTGGATCAGTTGATCATAGTTTCTCTCTCTCTGCTCTTGATTTCTATGCAAATCCGCTGGGGCTTTTCTCCTTCCTTTTGCGTAGGGGTGCAACTTGGTCCGGGTAGGTCCGGGTAGGGGTGGAACCTACCCTTACCCTATTTTAGAAAATCTCTACCCTACCCTATTTTAGGCCGGGTCGGTTCCGAGCCTACCCTACTATATTTTTTTAATGGCGGGTCGGTTCCGGTTCCGGTTCCAAATCGGTTCCTAAAAAATTATATTATCATGTAATATGCAGCTACAGACATGAACTAGAAAAAGAATAATTGGTTAATTGAACTAGAAAAATAAAAAAATTGAAGGGATAGAGAGACCTGGAGAGCTGCGCGTCTACCGTTGACTATTGAGGGGAGGAGCTGTGCCGCAGCTGCCACTGCACTTCGACTTGTCGAGGGCGGACTGCCGAAGGCAACAAACTTCAGCGAACTTCCTCTTCCTTCTCATAAATGGAACAACGCCTAAGATGGCGAAAAAAACAGAACACGGCACAATCACTGGCATCGCAAATTTCAAAAACTTGTATCTGCTTTTGGGTTTTGTTCTTGGGAGTTTAGGAAGGCGGGAAGGGTCGAGCTGCTGAGCCGATTGGCTGTCGGCGTCGGCGTCAGCGTCGAGGACTTGTGGAGGCGTGACTAGCTGATAGTGTTGAGGACGACCAGTGGACGCGCTGATAACATGCTGATGGCGTCGACGATGATGAGCAGACGTGGCGGCGTTGACTAGCTACCGGCATCGAGGACAACGATCGGACGCGGAGGAATGAAGAAACGGCAACGAAGCAGAGGAATGGCGGAACAACAGCAATGAGGAGGAATGACGGAACAGCAGCAACGAGAAGGAATGGCGAAACGGCAGCGAGCCAGCGACGCAGAGAAATGCGATAATGAAGTGATGCGAAGGAACGCTGGAACGGCAGCGAGTTGGCGATGAGGAGGAATGGCGGAACGGCGGCAACGACGAAATTGATTTGGGAACTGAAAATTAGGGCAGGCTGGCAGCGCGACCGCGACGCAGAAATTTTAGGGCAAATGCTCGAATTCATATATATATATATATTATAATATTATTGTATATAATTCGGGTCGGTTCCGGGTACCCGGAACCTGGAACCGACCCTACCCAAATTTGCATGGGTATTTTTTACCCGGAACCGAACCTACCCTGCGGGTAACCTTAGAGGAACCGAACCTACCCGATTTTAGGGTACCCGCGGGTCGACCCGCGGGTACCCTACCCAAGTTGCACCCCTACTTTTGCGTGGAACGGATCGGTTTTAAGCAGTTTTTTATTTTAAATATATTATATATTTTAATTATTTTGGGTGCTAACATGTCACATAAAAATTGTTTCACCACCCCTTGACTTTCTACGTAACTTGCCACCTTGCCTCTTCCTAATTAATATTTATACCACATATAAATTTTAAATTTCTAATTATATATTTATTTTAAAAATTCAAACAATTCATCTCTTGTTAGTTAAATCAATAATGTAAATAAATAAAATTTTTGGGTCGTAAGAGATTCAATACTTGAATCTTATTCTTAAAACCATCAGTTTTACCATTTCAGCTCCCGACAAAGTTGTGAAAAGGGTGGATTAAAATATTATATATTTTGAAAATTTCATCTCCCATTTACAGCCCCTATTTTACAGATTTGCAAATTTGCACCCAATTTATTGTAAAATGTCAACATACCCATATTTTTCTTTCGAAACCTTCCAAATTAATAATAATGACATATTTGAATGTATTATATATATATTAATAGTAAAAATTTAAATATTTGAAACATGTATTATAATACAAAAAGTTTTTAAAAATGTTTATTAGGTACACATATTTACAAAAATATAATTTTTCTTCCAAATTTAAAATAGAGGGCTTTTAACTAGGTAGATTTTGCATTCACCTATGCTTGATTATACATAACTCTAATCTTTTTATCGTATTATAAATGAGATTACATTCGATGTTTCACTTTGTACTTTTATTGAATATTTCTGCTACCTTGGCCAACACCCGCTTTTTGTTCCTTCCTTCAAATTTACATCATTCAACATGGACTCGTCTAATTGCCATTAATAATTCTTTTATTTGTGGAATGTTCCAATGTTTTGGAGGCCTACGACACTTTATATTTTCAGTGAATATTTCTGATACCTTGGCCAATGCATACTTCTTGTTCTTTCCTTCAAATTTATATCCTTACTTTAGGACTTGTCTAATAGCCATCAATAATTCTTTTATATGGGGAACGTTCTAATGTTTTGGAGGCCTGTGGTTTACCTCTATATCCGTCGGCTTTTGTCTCTTTTTTTTTTTTTGTAACGAAGGTCCTTATCCTATAACGCTCAACTTGATCTGATATTAAATGGTCCAGATTTATGGTAGTATATATAGATTAGGTCAACTAATATATTTTAAAACCTTTTATGTTGAATCGAGTTCCATGTGACACAATCTATTTTTCCAACATTAATTATTGATGTGACATTATTTCATCTGTTATGTTTAGCATCAGCTGTATAATTATGGACATCCAATTACATCCAATTATTTGTGTAGTATCATTATATGCTGTTATATTTAATAATACATAAAATCAATGTAACGAAAGAGTTTATATTAAATATCAATCTTAGGGTGTGTTTGGTTAGAGGTAAAACTTTTAATGAAAAGTTTTTGGAATAGAAGTTATCAAATCAATAGAAAGTGATGTGATATAATGGGAGTAATGATGAGGAGTAAAGAGAATAAAGTTAAAATAGATAGGTTAGTTGTATGGGTAGTTGTATAGAAATGATTGAAAAGTAGGGTAGTTTGTATAGAAAAATGTGAAAAAATAATTAAAAAATAGAGTAATTATGGAGAGTGAAAAGTTTTAGATTGAAAATTTTTAGTTGACACTTTTTTGCCCTAAACAAACACACCCTTAAAGTTGTTTTTTTAACATCCAAAGACTGTTTGGGAAGTATGAACAGATTTGGCTTGCTACTACTTTTCTCTCTTCAATTAATTGTGGGTGATCAATATATGTCATCTCCTTTGATTACTTCCATGATCTCGATCATTGAGCTTGTAAACCTTAAACCATTTGAGCTTAGAAAAAATGACAGTGGCCTTCATTTCTTTTTGACAGATAACTCTCGGACTTGGTTTACCTTTCATTCAAGAGTTGTTGGACCTTGCACAGGTATGTTTCAATAAAATCACACCCATACTTGCCGCAAGCACCTACTGCCAGATTGTACATCATGAATTATTGAGTATATGAATAGGGCCAAGAACATTAAATATTGGGCTTCTTGGGCATTAATGGCAAGTGTTGCTATCTCTGATTTTGCGAAAATTTCCTACTTGATCTGGTCCGTCCATCACGGATGACTGCTGTAAACTTATGTTTAGTTCCGTAGATGCATCAATTAATGGTCTTGATTGTTGATTGATGCCAAACCTTCGTAATTGTTCTAATATGCAAGACTTTAGCCCAATAATGGAGCCATCATTCAAATAATCTGATCGCTCATTGGTTTGCCCTATCAAATATTCTGGGCCTGGATTTGATTTATTTGTCCCAGTATCTACATATTCAATCCCTTTCGTATCCAAAAAATCTTCAAGAATTGCTCCTGCCGGTGTTTGTTTTTCAACATTTTAAAACTATATTCTGTTTTGTTGAATCTACAGAAGCCCAATGAATCAATGGGTGTCTGCGCTTAAGCCCAATTAAGACTCCAGGATTCTCTGCATCTTGTGTTTGTGTGCGTACGGTTTGAAGAATCTGGATTTGGAAATGAAAATAATATCGAAAAGTAGGGCTGTTACATCGACTGTAAAATAGAATTTTATATTGAGAGATGAGATTTTTTCAAAATTTTCCAATCTTAAGATCCAAATGTTAAAATTTTCTTTAAGCAAAGTAGGTTTCACGAGTAATTTGGAATCCAATCTACATTTTAAACACCCAACGTATACTTCTTTTGCTTTTTTTCATATCGAAATTATTGCAATCCTATATTCATATGTCATGTCATGTGCACTTACAAGCGCAGAACCAGCTTGCTAGAGGGCTTATTGATCTCTTGATCTCCTTTTGACATTTGATCAGTTTGAATTGCAATTTTCAAACTAAGAGACACACTTCTTCAGTACATATTTTGAGGACATTGTTCGCACGTTCATTCAACATGTCTACAACATAAAGCAGTTCAAAGGAGTCTGGAAATAGACTTCAGAGACAATCAATAGATGATGTATATTTATGATATTTTATTGAATTCACCATAAGTGTATTGAATTTGAGGGAACCCCCAAAGCTCAGAAATGGATAAATTAGAATCATTACAGCTCGTAAAAAATCTCATCTTTACAAAGAAACAAATACACTCTACAATGTCTAAAAACTCACTTCAACATCAATGTGTAAGCTCAGTTGAGGCTAGGACTCAATGATTAAAACAGGATCAAGCTACAGCAGATCTTCAAGATTGAAACTAACTGGATACTGGCAATCAAAGTCCATTAAATAATCATCCAATTCATCAGCATTGTACTCTGATGTCCTCCAGCTCGGTGTGATCTTCGAGCTGTCTGCCTCTGTCATGAGCTGTAGTACCTGGAAGTTGTGAACCAATTGCATACATATGCTGATCATTAGTTGCATTGGAGGAAAGTAAGGCATTAGAGGTTCATTCATTAGAATAGAGAAGCTTACCTCACTCATTGATGGGCGACAGATTGGTGTGTATCTAACACAATATGAGGCAGTGAGTGCTAATCGTCGCATCTGGTCATGGTTGTACTTGCCTTCCAGCTTTGGATCAGCTAGCTTTGTGATTTCTCCAGCCTCGATAAGAGGCTTTGCCTGAACAATCCATATACACTTAGCTACATGTATTCAGATGCTCTGCAGAATAAAATTTTAACGTTTTGGTTGGTTAAAATTGCAGGAATGTATCTATGAAGCTGGAATCAGGACAACAGTCCATCACTAGCTACAGAACTGTGGCAAAGCAGGGCATCCCCTGTTTCGGTGTTTTCTGTTTCTTCATTTGTATAACAGAAGTGTTGAAATTCAAATGAGAGGAAAACCAAAAATACAATCACAGTCAACAACTGGATTTGCTCACCCATGATAGAAGGTTCTGCTTGGAGGAGTCTACAGGCCGCCTGCCAGTAATGATCTCAAGCAGCAGAACACCAAATGAGAAAACATCAGTTTTCTCGTCAACAAACCCATGCATGAAATATTCTGGCGCTAAATACCTGAACAAAATACACAACAGATAACATTCTCAGTCATAACAAACGCATATTTGGACAAAATACCTGAAAGATGTTGGGTTTTGGCCCTGGCATCTATATGTTAATGTAGGCCAAAATGGAGCTTTAATGCATTCAAATTCTGGTCAAAAGAGACATCTAAAAAATTTCGCCTATGAAGGATAAAGAAAGTGTTACCCAAAAGTTCCCTCTATGGGGACAACAGAATGATGAGTCCATTGCGTCGGAAGCCATTTCGCAAGCCCAAAGTCTGAAATCTATGGTAATAACAGAAAATTGGAGTTAGTTTTGAAAATTTTTTGTCATGGATTCTCTGCTTAGGATTATTATTATTATTATTTTTTACCCCTTTGAAATGGAATTTGAAGGCATTGTAAGGATGAATTCAGAATATCAGAACCACAGCAAGAGAGAGTGCAGCTGCCTCACCTGCGGTTCAAAGTCTGGCCCAAGCAGAACATTAGAGGGCTTGATATCTCTATGGATTATGCGCCGCCGGCAGCATTTATGAAGATAGTGAAGGCCTCTTGCAACACCATGTACAATCTTGTATCTAACTGCCCACTCCAGTGGCTCAATATCCTTGCCTGAAACCAATATTTTAGAATGGATTCGTGGTTCTAGGTTTAGCTGCCCTACCAGTGGATGTGACAAATTCTGATGTGCATTTCTGTGTAATAGACTATTATCTTCTCCAGTTCTCTTATTCTTTTTGTATATTTCTGCGTGCCTCAAATGGGTATAGTAATTGTGCATATAGATAGTTTGATACTATGCTTGTGATTGTGACTAACTGCTGTGTGCCTCTGATGTTTACATTTGATCCTTTACTGTTATTGAAGTTTCCACAACAGTTTTTTACCAACATTGAACTATGAAAAAGAGCGAAGGATACATGAGGCCTTACCATGCAATGCAGATGCTAAGGTTCCATTAGGTGAGAAATTGAGAACCAAATGGAGCCCATTTTCTATGCAGCAGCCAATTAAATATGTGGTATTTGGATGGCAAATATGTCTTATTATTCCAAGCTCGCTTAAGAATTCTTTCTCCTTGTGTTGGTCAGTGCTACCTCTAGCAAGCCTTTTAACAGCTATCGTCTGTCCATCACAGAGATTGCCTTTATAAACTTCTGCATACCCGCCTTTCCCCACCATATTATCTGCCACAAGGATGGGAAAATAACTATTTTTTCTTTTGTAAAATTTAAATCATAATCGGTGCTAATCATAACACACATATGTATAGACTATCTATTACCCGGGTGGAAGTTATTGGTTGCGTGAGAGATCTCTGCATAGCTGAAGCATCTCAATGGAGGATGCTGGTTTTCATCATCAGCAGTGCTGCTTTGCTTTTCCTTTTCAGTTGCTGTTTCTTCATTGATTACTGATCTGAAAAAGGAATGGAAGGCCTTGCGCATTGATCTGAACTTGCTTGATCTTGATTCTGGCTCGGCGGCCACGAAATCCTCTGGGTTCAAACAGCTTTTATCCACAACATGTTCCGGTCCAGCGAGAACAGTCTTAGGTGATTGCTTGTCATCACTAAAGCTTTCTGTAGGTGAATGCTGAAGAGAAAATTGCTTCTTCTCTCCCTTTATATTAGTTGATTTACGAAGATTTCGAGTGGATGGATTAGATCTTTCCATGTGGTGGAATCCTGTCCAATTAAGCAAAACCACTGTGAAGTTCAAGATGAATTTTTTACATGCATATATTTTTGTATATTTTCACCCAACAAAACAAAATTTAGAATATTTCTTAATTAGTAGTTGAATTGAATATTGAACTGACCTGAATTTGGGATGGATTTGGAATCTGGGTCTTCTTTAGGCAATCCTCTCATCCTCACAGCTAGCACAGAACAGGCAGGTGGTGCTTGTGCAAAGCAATGCATCATGACTTCAAGAGAAGTTCTGGCTCATATATGCATAAAGAGAATTATGAGAGAGTAATACGCGATATCCAACTAACTAGTGCTGTCAGAGTATGGATTTGACTTCCGTGCACAAGTCTATTTGCTCATAAAGCCCATCTTTGTGTATGATTATTCAACAACCCTATTAACACAACCTACTCAAATGCGAATTCGATTTCCTAATAAGGTAGAAAACCACTGTGTAACAGCCGATCTCCCACAATGTCCTCCTCTGTACCCCCTCCCCTCTTCTCTCCAAACAACTTCCACTGAAAGGTTCCTACTTCGATATCAATTGGATTGGCCTGATGCTATAGTGTGCTTTAATTTTCCCCACTGGCATACTCGCACCATATGTATCTCATTCTCTACATTTAAACTTACATTTTGATCCTGTATAGGTTACCAAGGCCCCCACTTCTATGCCTTTTGCAAGGCATCACAATTACGGGGTGGGAATTAGAGCAAGTTGGCCTATGACCCGATCCAATTTTCACGCATAGAATTAGCATTTTTATGACCTAACATAGAAGGAGATAAAAATTTTATTTGAATTCAAAAATAGAGTTAGGATACGTTGACTATGTTTTCCACACGAAGAATCTCCATCAACCCTTTATATTTTTATTTATTAAAAATTATAATCATATTTTTAAATCTTATTCCCATTTTCATTCAAAATCTTCTAATTATGCATGGTTAATTATATTAACAACATGAGAATCAATAAGAGGCATTTGCACACATATATATTGTGTGTGTAACTGTCGTTTTTCCACTATTATGGGAACAATGACAGAAAATACTACAATTTTAGGATTTTTTTAAAAAATGTCAGAATCTATTCTAAATAAGGTATGTTTTATTAATATATTTTAATAAAGTTATATTATATTTATTCATGTTCTGTTTTAATAATGATGTTTATTTTATCGATTAGTAAAATATTAAATTATATAACATTTAAATTTAGTATAGAAGTGTCTTTATGTTTGATAGTTGTATGAATTTTTAAAATTATATTACTCAACTGCAAATTTTTTTACCCAACTCATCTTTTGGTACCAATTTGATATCAAGCGAAATTTCCCTCAAGATTTATTGAAAAATGTAAGAGTTAAATTGACTTTTTCTTAACTCAATATAAAAAAAAGTCATACAAAATTTTTAAATAGTAGAGTGAGTATTAAGCAAACCTTAACTTAATATGATCCACCTTGATTCATACCCCTAATCATAAGCTCACTTTTCAATTAGCACAAAGTGGGCAATACTTACAATATGATTAGCTAATTACTTACCAAAAATCATGTAAACAAAATAAGGAAGTTCAGTGAATTATTAAATAATGTCCCATGCGGCCGGTTGCATGGGGTGCCCCATGCGTTCGGCCATGGAATCCCTTTTTTATTTTTTTTATTTTTTATAAACATGTAAATAGAAAATTATGAAAATGCCATTGTATTTAAAAATTAAAAAATATTTAAAAACATCTAAAAATGGTAAAACTTAGGTTATAGAATAAATACACTTAACTTTCCATGTTTATTAAAAATTAAAAAACGGGTCCTACGGTCATGCACCCTGCCGCGTGGGATGGCATTTCTTTTAGTTTAATCAATTTGGTTTCATATACCCATAAGCCTTGATATAAGGTTTAAAAAATAGACTTTAAAACTTCTGGTATTATTATATCATCAATGTATTATGTTTTCTACAATAATAGCTCGAATCATCAGTTTCTTCTAGTAAATGGGGAAATCTCCCAAATCAAATGAATTGTTTCGTAATATCTCACCTTTGTGCTCTGTTTTTAGAGCGTGCACCAATAACCAAACAGGCTGCATCCAGATTTGCTGCTTCTTCAACTAGTCCTTTTCCAATATTGGAACACCGCCGGACTCTTGCTTCCAAATTAACCTGCTCATCAATTCAAAATTTGTTCAATATTTCATTTTGCTTTGAAATTTTTTTTTTTTTTTTTGAGGAAAATGTGATTATATATGACAAATTTCTAACTAAATTACCTTCTTAGATTGGCAGAGTTTGGCATAGTCCCCAAGAATGGATATCACAAATGCTTTGGCTCGACGCATTTTAGTTATGTCTATGGTGCTGGAATCACTCTTCTTCACATCCTTTCCAACTGCCAATTCAACCATCAAAATCATAGTTGTACCCAGTTCAGGTTCAACCAAATGTAAAGGCTTTGTCACCCAAGGGATAGCTAAGTGGTTTGACGTTTGTGTGTGCATGAATGAGCTCCCAATTTCAAGTCCCAGATGGAGCGATATACCCCATTCACAACAGAAAAAATGTAAGGGGAATCAAGGTATTCTAATTATTATTACAATTCTAGGTGTCTAAGTTGAGGCTGTAAGGACTAAGGCATAGCTCAAGACGAAGTATTATCCAGCTTGAGCCGATCAGAAAGTCAGGTATTAAAAGAATACCAAGTATGTGTAATGCGATGACGGTGTCAGTAGGCTGCGCTGCAACTCCAATTGCCCATGAAAGAAGCTCGGTGCTAGCGTGCACATCCATTGGCAACCCGACGAGAATCTTGGCACCGGAACGGAGCATGATCGCAGCCCAAATCGATATGGATGGTCAGCAAAATGCTGGGGAGAAATTCATTCAAAGAAGAAAGAGGAACGAACAGGCTGCGGCTGCGGCTGCGGCTGCTGCTGCTGTCTTCTGGTTCATTTGCACAGTGGATTGGTTGGCATTGATGGAAAGCTAGTTAGCTGGCTGTTAGAATATGTATATATAAGCGGAGAAGAAGAAGAAGAAGATGATGATGATGATGATGAGAGGGGGGAGTAAGTGATGACCGTTGCTGTCGATCAATTCAAATCTGACTTGACGAGGAAGCATAAACAGCTTTTTGCTGGACCTAGCTTTTTAGTGAGTAGTTGAATTGGAATTGCTGGTTTCTGATCATGCATGCATTGCTTTGGAGTTTTTCATATTTTGGACCTGGAAACTAATCATTGGGTGGGCCGTAGAACTTGGGTGATTGGAAGTGAAGCAAAGGTGGGCAGCATGATTTTATCTTGACAAAGAAGCCAAAAAATAAGCATCCCAAATAAAAAAAAAAAAAAGGTATGTATATATCGTTTTGTTGAATCATGGCAGACAACAAAGACGATTATCAAATCCATACAAATATCACGATTTCATTGATGAAAATATGAAATTGCTGCCCTTACATATGTGAGCACATGCACGTATAGAAATCTCTCCGCTAATAACCATTCACAATTGAGAACTATACAGGGTCGTCGGAATTTCGATCCTCACTGAGGGAGTTGTGTATCTCCAGTTGAGAAAAAATGTAAGATGAAACTAGGACCCAATTACAACAATAATTCATATTATAATAATTTCCTTATGAACAATGTGCTAAACGTACGGTTTAGATGTTGAAACAGAAACTTTGAAATTTGTTTATAAACCAAACTGTTATATTGCATTCATTTTACACTTAATTCACAAGACTAGTGGATATTTGTAAAAATAATCCTCCCAAATTTCCACTCGCGCAAAAATAACACCAGTATTTTCGTCCATTTAAGTTTTTTTTTTTTGCAAAATTTGAAGACTTTGAAGATTATTTTTACAGATATCTAAATTAATCACAAGATTAATAATATAATTACATGAATATTGACAGATCATCAGAAGCGGTAAAAGAGCATGTTAACTTTAAATAGTCATAACTTTTAATCCAGGAAAAGTTACGGGATCTATAACATATCAACGGAAATTATTTTTCGATTTTGTACGTGTGGCACCTGAAAGTGAACCTGGTTTGAGCATATTTTCAATGTCCAAATTCACTATTTGCGAATAAATCAGGGTCATTGAAATTTTATACGATTTTATTTACTATTTTTCTAGTAAATTGTGAATTTTTACATTTTTAGTAAAACATGCAGAATCGAACTTTTCTTAATTCTGCTTGCGGTACAGATGGTTAGCATAAGATTTACTTGTTCTCTTCTATAATTTCGTTTCTATTCTCCTTATTTCTCAGACTTTAAATAACATTAAAGAGATATTTTTGTAAATTATATGTTTGAATTTTGCTGTTGAAACTTATTTATCAATCTTAAAGATGTAGTTTATGCTAGTTTTGTGATGACGCTGACGCGTTGCCACAAAAGTAAATGGTTGTTTTTGCAAACACCTCCTTTAAAGTTCAGATGGAAAGAGGGACATACTCAAAGACTTGTAAATGTGGTTTAGAAGTATAAAAGACAATGGAAGTAATTAGTTGTTTATGTTCATGATCATGATTCACATGCAACGACCACAACTTAGTTTGCCTGTCTTATCTTTCACTCTTTATTGCGGGACATGGCCAGATGCTGTCCCCACCTTCACCATCATATTCTCAACGATGCCCTGCCTTTAGTTTCAATTGCCTCACTTCTCATAGACCATCCGTCTCTCAATCTTTCTAGGACAACAACTTTTCTTTCTTCGCTGCAAGCGCTGCAGCCAATTTGATCTTCCTCCACTATTTTCGGATATAGTTACGGGTTAGTTATTCATTATACACTGATGTTTTCAAACCTCAATATGTAATATAATATTGTTGACACCTCACTTTTGGGCCAAAAAATGGATAAAATGGAAAAGGTCTCAAACCCAAACAAATTCAAGGCAAAAGGAGGTTCAAGCAAGCTGAGCAGGCCCTTCCAAACTCAGCCCACGGGAGCGAAGCTCCACCAAACCTCGAAGCAGGCTTTCCAACAAACCAGATCCGGCCCACACGAGCGAAGCTCCTACAGGCCACCTCAACGGGCTCCACAATGCAGCCCACCAAGCCTCGGAAGCAGGTTTCTCTACAACTTTGGGCCTCTACAACGGCCCACCCCAAAATAACGGGCTTAGCCAAGCTCTAGCCCACTAAGTTCTAGCCCACTATGGAAGGAGCCCGCCAAGCTCAAGCTCATGGACCAAGTCCAACCACTCAAGAGAGCCAAGGCCCATACTCTCACTCCAAGCTCAAGCTCATGGACCAAGTCCAACCACTCAAGAGGCCCAAAGCCCATGATCTCAACTCAAGCTCAAGTCCAACCACTCAAGAGGCCCAAGGCTCATGATCCAAACTCAAGTCCAAGTCCATGACCCCAAGTGGCCCAAAAGCCCACTCCTACATCTATAAAAAGAGGAGCTCCCCTCTCATTCAAGACACTTGAGGAGAGGCATCCCAAAGGGGAGGACGGGAGTCTGCAGCAACGCCCCGGCGTCCCGGCTTTTCACGCTCTCCAAGCAACGCGCTTCTCCTCCACGCGCCCCCTTTCCATCTCTCCCATTCTCTTAAATCTTTCATTTTCCCCCTTTTACGCCATGTAAATCGCCTCGGATTGGCAGATTTCTCCATATTTGCTTCAATCCGAAGGCCGAAACCCGAGCTCTGTACAACTAGTGCCTTATTTCATTAAACAGGGGCTGATCTCCCTTTAAAGATCAGTGGCGACTCCATTTTTCTTTATTTTTGTGTGTGCGTGTTTGAGTCAACGCCTCGGCAAGGCGGGTGCACGCGGGTCCACGGATCCCAGCATAATATGCTGTCGTTATGCTGCCGGATTTGTGACTTGACCCGTATACGGAAAGCCCCGTCTTAGCCGTTACGCTGCCGAAATCACGAGAAAACGTCCATACGCCAAATTTATCTAAAACCGTGAATCCTAATGCGTTTTACCCCATGTGAATGCAGGAAATCTAAGCCCATGTTGCTTTCCAACACGATCCATATTTTCAAGGCCCGGGAAACCATTCCGAGCCCACAGTAGCGCTCCCGGCGGGTGCTACAAATATATGCATTGAAATCTTGAGATTACACTTATGCATAACGGCACCGGAACAGTGGTACATTTGCTCAAAAGTGAGTCCCACATATATTAAAATACAATGAAACTTTATATAATCATTTATTCATATATAAATTTTATAGCAATGATTTAAATGTTGAAAAAATTACTTTAAATTTATTATTTACATTAAACTATTTTATTACGTTGAATTTGTACAATTTCCAGATGGGGTCCATACACATATACGATTGGGATGAAAACTAGTATAATAACAGAATACATTATTCTAAATACAATGGGTGGAGTAGATTATGATTTAATCATCATGTGGAGCCCATTTAACGGTGTTGCATCTGAATATTATATATATATATACACACACACACACACAGACATGTGTACCCCATGTAATCTTCATTTATATATATACATACAAGAAATATGTATATATACAAAACAAAATTTATCATTTTTATATTTTTGAGTATATTCTTTCGTAATTTCAAAAGTAGTAGTTTCTGTGGTGAAATTATTGATTTTTGAAATTATAAAAAACAAATACAAAATTGAAAGTGATAAAGTTTCGTGGATGAACTAAGTACACATAGGGTTACATATAAATGAACAAAAAGTTGGGAAAAACTCAAACAACTTGTACGCATTAGTGAGGTTCAACAAATATGTGCTTCTGTTGGATCAATTACCCTAATTCCAATGATAAAACTTACCCCAATTCTCCTATGTAACTCCGCGATTGTGAGAATGACAAAATTGACCATCTATTTTCATCATATATTCAAATATAATATTCTTATATTTTTTATGGATATTTATGTATCACGGTAACTCATATTACAATGAAGCATAATCATAATTCTAACACAATGGAAATTTTTTTTTTTTATAATACTCCCTACACAGGGAAAAATTTACAAATACCTTCATACAAAGAGAGAAAATTTAAAACTCTTACTTTATATGAGGGAGGGGAAACTTGAGTCCATGTTGGGCAATACCTTGTCCACATGATATTATATATATAACATTTCCTGTGCAGTGAAGCTGCACGACAATTAACAGTGCGTTTGGCCCAAAATGGGCCAACATGTACTTAACTGTATTGATATTTTATACAATCATTTATCTATATATAAATTTTATAACAAATGATTTATGTGCTGAAAAAAAATTTTAAAGTTGTTATTTACATTAAACTATTTTAGTACACTGAATTTGTACCATTTTTAGATAGAATTCATACACATATCCAATTGGAATGAAAATTGGTATGTGAATAAAATACATAATTTTAAATACAATAAGTGGAGTAGATTATAATTTTATGATTATATGGGGCCTATTTTGAGATAACTACACCGTAATTGTGGTGCAATGAAGCTACACTTAAGGGTGTGTTTGTTTAGGTTAAAAAAGTGTCAACTAAAATTTTTCCATCTAAAACTTTTCACTCTCAATAATTATTCTATTTTTTAATTATTTTTTCACACTTTTCTATACAAAATACCCTACTTTTCAATCATTTTTACATAACTACCCATACAACTAACCTATCTATTTTAATTTTATTCTCTTTACTCCTCATCATTACTCCTATTATATCACATCACTTTCTATTGATTTGACAACTTCTACTCCAAAAACTTTTCATCAAAAGTTTTACTTCCAACCAAACACACCCTAAATATTTCTCATATACCACAATTACGGTGCAATTATCTCAAAATGGGCCCCATATGATCATAAAATTATAACCTACTCCCCCCATTGTATTTAGAATTATATATTCTATTACCATACCAATTTTCATCTCAATTGGATATGTGCATGGACTCCATTTGAAAATGGTACAAATTCAGCATAAGAAAATAATTTAATGTAAATAATAACTTTAAAGTTATTTTTTTAACACGTAAATCATTTGCTGTAAAATTTATATATGGATAAATGATTGTATAAAGTATCAATATATGTAAGTACATGTGAGGCTCATTTGGGTCAAACACACCATTAATTATGGTGCAACTTTACTGCAAAGGAAATGTTCTCACATATATATGAGAAATATGTATACAAATTTTTTTTTTATCATTTTTATGTTTTTGTGTATATTCTTTCATAATTTCAAAGATATTAGTTTCTATGGTGAAATTATTGATTTTTGAAATTATAAAAAATAAATATAAAAATGAAAATGATAAATTTTCGTGGATGAACTAAATACATATAGGGTCACGTATAAATGAACAAAAAGTTGCGAAAAACTCAAACAACTTGTAAGCAGCGAGGTTCAAAAAATACGTGTATGTGTTGAATTAATTACCTTATTTCCAATGATAAAATTTACCCCAATTCTCTTATGTAACTCCACGATTGTGAAAATGACAAAATTGACCATCTATTTTCACCATATATTCTAATATAACATTCTTATATATATTTTTTGATGAATATTTATTCATCACGACAACTCACATTACGATGAAGCACAATCATAACTCTCACACAATGGAGAGAATTTTTTTATAATACTCCCCACACAGGGGAAATTTCAAAATACCTCTTTATAAAAGGAGAAAATTAAAAACTCTAACTCTACATGAGGGAAGGGAGACTTGAATCTATGTTGAGCAACACCTTGCCCACCTGAGTTACCGCCATAGTAAGTACCTTGATGGAAACATTCTTATATTTTAGTACTCATGTTATTTTACTAAACTGTGTAGTTAGCATTTGATAGAATTTTTTAAAGAAATTTTTTTTATGTAAAATATTTTAAAATGAAAAATGAAAAAAACTGATGTAATGTGACAGTGATAATGATGAGAATTAAAGAGAATAAAATTAAAATAGATAAGATAGTTGTATAGGCAGTTATGAAGAAATGATTAAAAAGTAGGTAATTCTATAGAAAAATGTAAGAAATAATTAAAAATATGATAATTATGAAAAGTAAAAAGTTTTTATTTTTCATTAAGAACTTAAAACTTCAATAGAAAAATAAGTCCATAGCATGCATAGTTATCAAAATACAATGTTAGGGCTATCAAAATACAATGTCAGGGCAATACCAATGTTAAGGCAATACAGAATAAAAATCATGCTTTAAATGAGAAAGAAAAGGGAGAGATAGAAGATAAAACTAGGAAAGCGAGAATATGAAAGTATAAAAAATGTAAACATGATATAATATGATAGGAACAATAATCAAGATTGAAAAGGATTTGTGTGTGTTTGTTAATGTGAAAATGAGAATAAAAAAATAATGAACGTAAAAAGTTAATCTATTGATTAACCAACTATACTTCCTTTCATTTTTACTTTTATATTCTAGTTATTTTCTCAAAATTTCTCTACAATTATTGTATTTATTTTTTCCTTATTTTCACTTTATCTCTATCATTTTCATTACATTTTTCATTGAACCGTAAGTTAAAATAAATGTGGTATCGTATAGAAAGATGTGAAAATAGTTAGAATATAAAAGACGATAATAGAAAAAATTAAGGTAACTAGATATATTTTTTAAAAAATTCTAGCAGTTAGTTAAAATGGTAAATCATATCAAAATGAGTATTATATGGAGTAGTATGAAAATAATTTTTTTTACTTTTATTTGTTACCAAACAAAACTCAATCACATGGAACTTACGGTGTTCTCATATTTGAAAATATATTATAAATGATCAGTCATATTTTTAAATTACTAAAATACCACTATTTTTAAAAAATCTCTAAAAATGATAAAAATTAATATACATGTTAAATACACTTAGATTACACAGTTGTGTAAAATTTTTTTTATACAAAAATGGATATTTGCACCCGGGTCCACATAAGTCTAAGTGCACCCGGTGCAAGCAACTAAAGGCCGTCTAATTGTGAACTGAGAAAGAATTTCCAAATTTATTGAAAACAGGAAAACAATTCTCATTACTGTTGGAAAAGAATACAATACAGGTTAGGGGTGTTAACGGATCAGGTTGAACGGGTTAGAGTCTAATCATAAACCTAACCCATTTAATATATCTCAACCCTAATCCATTTATTAACCCATTTAAAAAACTTCAACCCTAACCCATTTACAACCCATTTAATAAACGGGTTAACGGGTTGTTAACGGGTTGTGTTCGTTACTAATTTTCATGCTTAAAATCTTTAATGAAGTCTGTAAATTTAAATAAATTAAATAATTCGAAACTAACATACCTGAATTTAATTTATTTTGGCTTGAAAACATCAGCTTCAATATCAAGTCATCTCTTTAATGCCAATTCCTGTTATAAATATTACATATATATATTATAATATATTATATTAAATGAGTTATACAGGTTGAACGGGTTAAATAAACGGGTTGACGGGTTGTGAAGCTTCAACCCTAATCCGTTTATTTAATTAAATGGTTGAACGGATTGGCGGATCATAACCCATTTATTCAAAAATCTCAACCCAAACCCATTTATTAACGGGTTGAACAAGCGGGTTAACGGGTTGACCATGACCATTAACACCCCTAATACAGGTCGATTGAATGGACCTGGAGATTGCTACGATGCACTGGTTGAATCCGGTTGTGTGTGTGATAGATAGCTTTAAGTCTTTTCTAGTAAACAAAATAAGATAATATAAATGAAAATTTTGCAACTATGCCTGCAAGCTTTAACCAATATTATATGTATATCCCACCACCAGGTGGTTGCTCTGGCCGTAACCTAGCAAGGTTGGTAACCCACTGGGGTTTGACTTCTCCCCTCCTTAGTGGAGGGGTTTTACAATTGGCGTCTCGGGAGGATTTTACAATTTCTTTTCTTACATGGGGTGTTTACGGAAAAATTCTCTCAATGGCACGAGGGTTGTGAATATGCTAGATTGGAATAACAAGTTATCACCTTGCATAAATGCTAATAAAAAAAAATATAACATGCAGTTAGACTTTTTTGTAAAATAACAATAATGTCCTTTAGTCTAGGTGATAAATTGGCAATGTTTCTAAATTCTATAGACATATTTTCTATTTTATTATTTTAGATTTTCTGCAAAAATACTTATAATATTTTCAAAAATTATAAGTGTATTACTTGGCTTAAAGAATATTATTGTCACTTTACTGAAATTTCTAATAGTGTTTCAACGAAAGTGATATACTTGCAATTTTATATAAACTTCGTGAGCATATTTATAATTTCGGCAAACTTAGGAACACAAATGGAAATATTGGTCAAACTTTATATGCGTATTTGCAAAAATCCCTTATAAAATAAAAGAGTGTTTGGTATTCAACGAAACTTTTGAAATAAAAATTTTTAGAGTAAAACTTTTGAAATATGAGAAATGATTATATGATAAAGATAATAATAAGACTAAATAGAGTAAAGCCAAAAAAAACAGAGCAATTTTATGGTTAATTATGAATAAATAATTGAAAAGTAGAATAGTTACATAGAAACATGAAAAAAATAAAAATAATATAATTTGGAAGAGTTAAAAATTTTAGATAGAAAATTTTTAGGGTAGGTTTAGAAAGTGATAAAACTTTTAATGAAAATTTTTTATTATTAAATTTATAAAAAATGATGTGATATGATAGGGTAACGATGAGGAGTAAAGAGAATACAGTTAAAATAAATAGGTTACTTGTCTAGGTAATTGTATAAATAAGTTAATTGTATAGAAAAATGTGAAAAATAATTAAAAATATGACAATTGTAGATAGGGGTGCAACTTGGTACTAAATTAGTCCGAACTTGCCCAACCCGACCGGGTTTCAAAATCAAGTTTGAGTTTTGTTTTTTGAAGATTTTTTTCAAATTAGACCCGATTTCAACTTGACTCAAAAAAACCCGAAACTAATACTGGGTTGCATCAACTCGATACCAAAACACGAACCGGTTCAAACTTGATTTTCTTCATAATTTATTAAAATAATTATATTTATTTATACATTACGTATTTCAACTATAATTGTGATAAAAATTATTTCATATAATCATAATATAATTAAACTGTAAAAAGTTTATTCTAAAACCTAAATGTTATATACATTTGTCCATAAAAGTTGAATATCACATCGATATAAACTTTGTTTACAAATAATAATAAATATATCAATTCTATAAAACTATTACATATAAATTAATTAACTATAAGATATATAAGTTTCATTTTCATTAAACTTTAGATTGCGATTTTATGTAATCTTATTTATTTTTCTAACTTTGATTGTTATGTGTAAATTCATTAATTTCATTATATTTAGAATTATCTTTTAATTAAAAAATCAACTTTTAACAAAACTAAAGATATCATAGGTCATATAAATGTAGAATTTTAATCCTATGCTATGGGTGCAAATACCCATTTTTTGAAACTTTTCTTACATAACTGCCAAGCTGGGTGTATTTAACATTTGTATCAAATTTTCTATTTTTAGAGATTTTTTATTTTTAAAAATCAGTGGCAATTTAAATTTACTAAAATGCCATAGATTTTTAAAAATCTAAAAATCTCCAAAAATGGTAAAAATTGATAGATATATATATATGTTAAATGCATTTGGATTAATATTTTTGTGCAAAAAGTTTCCAAAAATTTAGGTATTTGCACCCGAGTGTATCGAAGCTAAGTGCACTTGGGTACAAAGGATCGGTTTCCATAAATTTATTATGTATAAATTATTCATGTGTGAACGTATTAAGGTTTAAAAGATTTGTTATTTTTGCCGGTAATTTCAATTGTTATTGGTTTGAGAGTGACTCAAATTTTAACCCCAAACCAATTTCCGAACCCGACTTGAACCCGAATTCTAATATTAGAGTTCGTGTGGTACAACCCATCCTAGTTGCATTCCTAGTCATAGAAAGTGAAAATTTTAGTTAAAAAAAATTTATGGTTATGAAAAATCACTAGTTTGAAAAGTTTTCTCGACAGACAAACACACCCTAAAATTGATGTGATTTGTTGCTAAATGGCCATTAATAGCAAAAAAGCATTTGCATAAACCCCAAATGAATTTTGACGGTCATGATCGTCAGATAAAATACCAATAATAAAAAAGGGCTCTACTTCTATGTAATGGAGGTATATAGAAGTGGATCCATATAATCCCTTCAAAATTTATGATTTTGATCGACGATGGAAAATCTAATCCATTCAATATATTTAATATCATTTGTTTATCCAAGGGATCAAGTTTCATCTCAATCAAGTATGTTTGTGGGTCACATTTGTTAAAAAATATATACTCACGTGTAAATTATGAAAAATGCTATAATATTAATTTTAAAGTAGTATTTTCGATATCTAAACCATCAATAATATCATTTTTTATGTGAATAAATGATATTATAAAATATTATTATATTCTAATATATATGTAAATAGATTGAAATATTTTTCATAATTTAGACATGAATATTTATATATTTGAATAAACGTGACCTATAAACATACTTAATTAGAATGGAACTTTATTTTTTAGTTAAACAAATTATGTTAAATATAATAAATAAATAAATTTCTTTTTTATTAAAGATCAAAATTTTAAATTTTATAGTGTTCATGGGTCCACTTGCGAGACCGACTTGCATAACAAGAACTAAAGAAGATTCCAGGAACCAGACAGTCCTCCCTCTTCGTTCCATTGTCTCCGTCGATTCCTTATTTTGTTCGTGAAGGAAGAGCGAAAAATCGGCGGCGGAGGCCCGGTCGAGAGGAGAGCTAGAGCGAAATGTCGATAGAGGAGTCGGCGAATAGGCTGTTCAGGATCCGACGGACGGTGATGCAGATGCTGCGAGACAGGGGGTATCTCGTCGGAGACTTCGAGATTAACATGACCAAAGACCAATTCCTCGACAAGTACGGCGAGAACGTGAAGCGAGAGGATCTTCTCATCTGCAAAGCCAAGCGCAACGATTCCAATGATCAGGTTCGTGCTTCACTTCAATTGTTTCTTGCTCTTGTTGTTGTTGTTGCTGGTGCAAGCAATCAAGAGAGAACTAAATAGCTTGATTTTTGTTTGTTAGAGAATAAGCAATCTAGCTAGCTATCTGTTGCTACTCTTAGTCTGCCGCTGAGTGTTGGGTCTATAGATTAGAGGATGTAGACTTTGCCCTGTGCCTAGGTTTTGGTCTCACTGTCTCAGCCCCAATTTTTTTTTTTTTTTTTTTTTTTTTTCAAAGAACAGTTTTCTTTGCTTAGTCTGCCTTTGAGGCTTGAGCACTGTAAGTTGAGATGATCCGCCAGCCTTGCAAGCGTGGTAGTGGTAAACGTCGTTGTCACCAGTGAATCATTTTAGGGCTGTTGGAAATATTGCTGATTTGCGCCTGATTTGGCGACTGATCAGGAGATGTACTAGAAGTAGGACTAGAAACTCTCATAAACTTTTGGTTTGATAAGATGACTCTTTGATAGCTTTGACTCCTTGATGTCTGTTGGAAGGAACCCTTCTGGATACGCATTGTTACTTAGAGATAATGCTTTTTGAGTATTAATGTTTTTCACTCTAAAGAGGTCCATTTGTTCCCAAAGAAGATATACTCTAGCTGGGAGCCAGACAAGTCAATACGTTGCTAGGACTGTACAACCAAGTTTCCGAGTATGAATGTGCCCTTAGAAGACCCTGGAATTTTTTAGAGAATGTTAGGGCATCATCATATATATATATATGATTATTGCTCAACCAGACATAACATATTCAAATCAATTTGTTTAGGAAGTTCATGAATTCTCCCACGGTGGAACATCTGAAGATACTAACATTTCTAATCATGTTGATATTATTGCATACACAGATTTAGATTGAGCAGGAAATCTAAAATAAAGCAAATCAATTTCAGGTTACCATACATGTTTTTTTTTGGAAATAGTGTGATTTGGAAAAGTAAGAAACAGAATATTGTGGCAAGACCGAGTGCAAAAGTTGAGTAGAAGTTATATCTTCCACTAAAAGTGAATTGATATGGTTGAGGTCGGTACTATAGGAATTGGGCTTAGATTGCAAAACACAATGGAGTTAGATTGTGATAAATGTCCATGCACACAACGTCAAATCCAATCATCATCATCATCATCATCATCATCATCATCATAAGCCATTTCTCATCTAGGTAGGGTCGGCTGCATGGATTCTGTTGCGTCATTCTTGGCGATTTAAGACTAAATTTTCTGTAATTTGTAATATTTTTAAATCTTGTTTAATTACTTCCATACATGGGTCTTCTTCTCATTCTCCTAGCACCTTCTACTTAGATAGACTCTATTTTCCTAACTTCAGGCCTCCTTTTAACGTGACCAAACAATCTTAATCTATTTTCTCTCATTTTATCACAAATTGGTCTCACTTTTAAGTTTTCTCGAATTATTTCATTCCTAATTTTATCTTTTCTTGTTTTACCACTCGTCCACCTTAACATTCTCATTTCCGCTACGCTTATTTTTTGTATATGTGTTCTTTAACTGCCCAACATTCTGCCCCATAAAGCATAACAGGTTTAATCGCAGTCTTATAAATTTTTTTTTTTTTTTAGTTTGATTGGAACTTGACGGTCACATAAAATTCCTGACACACTTCTCTATTTCTTCCATCTTGCTTGAATTCTATTTATTATATCCTTTTCAATTTCCTCGTTCTCTTGAAGCGATCCTAAGTACCGAAAGTGATTAGTTCTTGTTACTACTTGATCTAAAATCTTAATCGGTTCCTCATCCGGGTTCTCACTATTATTAAAATTGCATTCCATATATTCAATTTTTGTGCGACTAATTCTAAAACCATTAGATTCTAAAACATTTACCCACCTATTCAATTTTAAATTTAGTCCTTTAGTTTCATCTATTAGAACAATGTCATCTGCAAATAACATACACTAAGGTGTTTCTTCTTAGAGATGTCTAGTAATTTCATCTATTACTATGTCAAATCCAGTCTTTCATGAAAAAACTAAGCGCATGGCAGTGAGCTATCATTTTGTGCAAGAAAATGTTTCAAAAAAAAAATAAAAAGATGTCAAATCCAGTCTTTCATGAAAACTGGGTACATAGAAGTGAACTATCATTTTGTGTGAGAAAATGGTTCGAAAAAAGTTTCTGAAACTCCATATGTTGGAAGTCATGAGCAGCTCGTAGATATCTATCTGTAGGCCCTGCCTGGGAAAAACCTTTGAGTAATTATCTTTGCAAAGGCCCTGCCCAGAAAAGGTAAATTGACTTGTCACAACTTTGATTGTATATTCCTACTAATAACCAAGTCCAAGATGTTGATTGAACTGGAATTTGTCAAAGGCTTTTTATAACAATAATTTCGAAATGTGGATTATGGTTATGCAAATATTGTATATAAAAATATATATTTGGGTTTTGCTTTTATGTATCACATTATACCAAAGTTCTTTGTGTAACCTCATAGATGGGGTCCATTTTGATGATGAAATAAAAATCTATCCCTCTAAATGCATTTAGAATCATTTATTTGACTAGGAAACCAAATTTCTTCATAGTCAAAGTTGTGGATGACTCCCATCTGCAAAATGTTGCAAAAATCAATGTAGCTAAGGGTCCTAGCTTTGCCATAGTCTAAAACATCATTTTTGTGTACATAAATGATTCTGTACATTGCTATTTCATTCTGATGCATTTATAAATAGATCTTAATATTTTTCATAATTTTCACATGAATAAGTAAATGGAGCGCACCCACAACTTTGATCGAGATGATTTTGGGTCCCATGATAAAACAAATGAGTTGAATAATGTGAATGGTTGATTTTTGATTCCATAATCAAAATGGGCCCCATCTATGGGGTAACATGAAAAATTTTGGTGTAACCCTGGTTACACTAAAACTAGACTAGTATGTATGTGTGTGTGTATGTATGTATGTATGTATTTTGGCTCTTCTCAACAAGTGAGAGAAACTTTTGATCATTATTATTATTATTTTTTAAAAAATTTATGACCTTATATGATATAAAGTTATAAATTGTGGAGCATTGTAACCTTTAAGGACATGATTGAAAGAGGCCTAGATTTGATTCAAGTAGGTGTATTGTCAAACAGCTACATAAGTACTGTCTCATTATGTGATGGACCCCGGTGGACGAGCAAAATGGAAATAAAGACCCAGATAAAGTCATTTTTCTCAACTGACATAATGAGTGGCCTAGATTCAGCCACTACAGGATTGTGAATAATTGATGTAGAGGACATTAGATGTGCTTTGTTACCATGTTGAAAGGCAATAAAATAGCTAGCATTTATGTATTTCAACAATATACTGCTCCACAATAGTAATTTTTTTTTTTTTTTGATTTTTTCCTTAGTGGCTAACATGCCCCATTATTTATAACTTTGGTTGTACATAATATAAAGGCTTAAGAATTTACAATCAATCTTTATGATAGGATTGCAAAATCTTGAAGATGCACAATCGAATATTGTGATATGATATTACATACTAACAGACCAACTTGCAATAATAAAAGATCTCTGTTAGAGGGAAGGTGCTGACAATCTCAATTGGATGCCATGATATCCATTTCTGAAGAAAATCTTGTTATTGGACAAACCTAATAATTCTCAATTCCTACAATTCCTAATCACAAAGCCCAGTGAAAAGAGAAAAAGGAAAGTATTTAACCTTTTTTCTCTGTTATAAATCTTTAAAAATTTGGTATATAAACTATCACAAATTTATTTATCCTGTTTGTCATTGTTTAGTGTCAGAGATGGATGTTTTACCCTTTTCTGCCACGGAATGTCATTCTATGCAGGAAATAGGAAGCTTGTCACCACTGTTTTACTCTTTAATCTTATGTTTTTGATCCTATGCCGTCAACCTAGTTTTCTGACTTTTGGTTACTTCATTCTGTGCCAGATTTATGTATTCTTTCCAGAGGAACAGAAGGTTGGTGTGAAGACAATGAAAACATATACCAATCGCATGAAGTCAGAAAATGTTTACAGAGCAATCTTAGTTGTCCAGCAGAATTTGACCCCCTTTGCGAAAACATGCATCAGTGAAATCTCTGGAAAATTCCATTTGGAGGTTTTCCAGGTGAGTTTCTCGTAGTGTTCATTTGCATTCTGAAATGCTAAGTGTGGGTTTTTCTCGTGATCAGGAGTGATGAATCCCATCAGTTTGTTTGTCATGATGTATTCAAATTAATGAATACGGTTATTGATTTCTGCCTTCAAAAATCTGCATCCATTTGTTCTCTGAGGTTTGCATATTTATATTTATAGTGCCAGAGTTCAGACAACTGATTTGATGAACCAAGATTGGGCAGGAACAGCTTAGAAGGATGATTGGAAGTTGACTTACAACACACATCTCATCTGTATTACACCAACTACTTTTGCAACTTCGCAGCGCAACATAGGATGGCTCAGAACAATATTTTTGCTAGCCTGCTAGTTCGCTGATTCTGCAGAAATGATTTTTTAATTGCTCAGATGTCTATCTGGCTATGTTGACTTGCTTTCTGATTTCTGTTTGTGACTTGCATGGTCGATAGACCTATTTGTTTGCAAATTCTGTTCTTCTGATTTAGCATTTACTCTGGGATGTATAAAAATCTATGGCTAGGGTTGCAATTTGTTTCATTGGGTTAAGGTCAACTACATCCTAATCCAAAATTTGAAACTCCAACCTAAGCTGATCCTAACTGTATTTTGAAAATTCTTACTCATCCTAGCCCAATAGTAATTACTAAGGAATTTGCGTTTGTTTAATATTGGTTCTTAATGAATAATTTTTGGTAAAAATTGATTTTTTTTGGTCAAATTTAATTCCTATTTTGTTCCCGTTGTGCAAACATATGATTTTGTGTACCAGGGTAACGTATTTATCATAGAGTTAGGCCAGTTGGGTTGAAGTTGAGCCTAACCCTAGTCTCACCCAAGTCCATGAGGTTTGGGGAGAAACTTCATAGCTCAACCTCTCAATACTTTTTTTTTTTTTTTTTTCCAGTGGTTATATCTGTAAAGGCGAGAAGATGGCGCATGGAAAGGACTATAGTTTTACAACTTGAACATTGTTCTTGATAAAGCAGAAGGGGTGTTAAGGATTCATGTGACTGTAGCCATTTTGTCTGGAGCAAGCTTAGTTGCTAATGCTCATTGGAAAATATGCCTTTTTCTGGAATGGCAATAATGATATTTTGTTGACCACTGATTGTAGGATGCCGAGCTTCTTGTCAACATCAAAGAGCATGTTCTTGTTCCAGAGCATCAGGTGCTTACAACTGAAGAAAAGAAGACCTTGCTGGAGCGTTACACGCTAAAAGAAACTCAGGTTTGTACTAGGCCTCTGTTTGTCTCGTATGGTGAACCTGAAGAATTATTTGCAATTTTTCACCTTGGATATTTGCTGTAGTTAATTAGTGGCGAATTGCATTAATGCTATACGAATTGTTTGTTGTAATTTGTGGCATCAAATTAACTAAATGAAACACTTGATTTAATGGCAGCTTTTTTATCCGATTTATCATCCAACTTGATGTTTCTAATGTAACCAATGGTTATAATCTTAGTCATTGATTATAAGGTTTTGGTGGATTGTAGTCAGGCTAATCTTACTTCTAGTTTTCCCTGTGTAGTCTGTGACAGCTTTGCAGTAAGCAGGTAGGAACTCTTGCCTGCCTTCTTCCTACGCAAAGGCTGGGTCACTGGTGCCTCAACAGTCATCCTTCATACACAGATTTTCAATTGGTGTAATCATGTTGGTCTTTGTTCTTACAGTCAAATGGGCTGGTTCTGTACCATTTCTCCTTTTGGGACAGGTTTCACCTAACAATAATTCTAATTTGGCCTTTAGATGGTCTTTAGATGGTCCCCTTCTGGCATTTAACTCATAACCTGGGAATTAATTGCCGGTATCGGGTGCATACCCAATTAGGTTGCATTGGGCATATGTCAAATCCAACTGTTAGTCCCATTTCTTAGAACTCCCTATTTCTTAGAACTCCCAACGCAACCCTAACTTTAACCCTTAGCTTATCCATGTAAGATTTGAATTTTCTTTCATCATCATAAGCTGTTTCCTATCGAAGGTCGGCTAAACTTTCTTTGCTTATTGAAGTTTAATAAATTCTAGACTATTGTTGTCAATTTCACAAACATTATTTTTGATATAAAAATGTAAACATTTATAAATTAATGTTTCGTGATTAAAATGTGTTTCGATACTAGATTTTTTAGGCTTTTAACAAATCAACTTTAAATTTTAATGGTTTGGGCAAAGAAATTTATATGAATATCGAAATGAATATGTGCACTCAAATATAGCATACACAATATTATGACTAGCACTTCACACATTGAGTTAACATTTGGGTTGGGTTTAGCTTGAACATATTTTGAAATTGGCTCTGGTTAAACCATATATCTTCAAACCTAGTTTTGAGAAAATCTAACTCAACCCTAAGAAAAATTGTGCTTGGCCATCTGGGTTCATGTTTGCCTTAATCTAATTGACACCTCTGTTCCTCAGCTATGTTAAATGGATCTGTTTAGCCAGAAGAATGAATAGCTACTTAAGGAAGCTCTTTCCCACATGAGTCATACAGGTTGCGAGTCTGTTTGCCATATATAGTTTATACCCACAATAACAACTCATTACACGTCTAGGCCCTACAAGGCAAATGGACTTCCAGGCCTAAGATCTGGGCATGAGATATAATAGAAATTGAATGAGGCTGGTTTCGACTCCGATATTATGTTAAATGGGCCATTTCCATAAAAAAAATGACTAGTCATTTTAGAAGACCCTTTACGATGAACCATGCAAATCCCGAGCCTTTGATGCTGAGCTTTTACTCATGTTGAAACTTAAATGGCATCGGAAAAGCATTAGCATTGAGCCAGCAATCATTTGTTGGGAAGTTCTGAAAGGTCGAAGCTTCATTCTTCATCCTGTGGATCTGCATTGCGAGTTATACTTAGAATGTTGATGATTATTTCTCATATTTCCTTTCTTTCTTTGTACCAATTAAAATTCAAAACATCTAATTCAAAAGGTAGATTTCTGATGCACCCATTTTCTCCCGCTGATCTGATTACTATCAGCTTCCGAGGATTCAAATTACGGATCCAATTGCTAGATACTATGGACTCAAGCGCGGACAGGTGGTGAAGATTATTAGACCGAGCGAGACAGCTGGAAGATATGTTACCTACCGCTATGTTGTCTGAAGCCACGCCCATTCGGAATTTTGGATATACACTTGCTGTAATCGTACACTTTGCCTTACCCTGGCACTCTGCTGGAATGATGTTTTAGTTTCGAATGAGGAGCATTTTAGTCTGGGTGTCTGGGCAAATTGCTCTTATTAATGCATAATTTTGGTATTTGCAAGCTTATTTTGAGAATTTTTTTTCCATCTTTCTTGCATAATGTGGCGCCCCGAACCGGTGTGCCTAGAAGCCTTACTCCGGGATCTTTATTGATTGGTAAATGTGACTCAGGATTGTTGCCCTGATCACACGGCGGGATTTTTATTTGGATCTCGTCCAATTTTTTTTTTCTTTCATCACATAATAAACACTTGTCATCTATTTTACACATGATACACGTAGTATCTCATCACATAACATCATGTCATCATATATGAACATATTCTTAATATCAATTTCATATATATTGTTCATATCACAATAACTGACTTATCTACATCACAAGTTCTTTCAATCTAAACATTTCATACATACATATTTTGATGATTCCATATAATCATTCATACCATCTATAGACCAGTTTGTTGAAAAGTTTTCTTCATACTCTTTTCCTTTCCTGCATGGCCTGTGCGGTACCTGTCTATGGTTGGGGAAAACAAAACATGAGTCGAAACTCAATAAGCAAACATTTTTCATTTTAAATGCATTTCTCACCTTTCGGTAGTAGATGCTTAACAAGCGTTCGACTAGCAATTGGAGGAAACTTTTTCATAAATACCTTTCATGAACATTTCATAATTCCATTTCATGGCAAACATATGCTTGTAAAACTTGACATATAAAAACATATTTATGTTCTAAAATATTTTTCATCGAAGCTCCTTTTCTCATAGGACATTGTCATGTCCTAAAATACTTTTCATAAAACCCTTTTTAAGCATATGCAACATGCAATACGTCTATGTCCATCTGGTAGGTGACATTTATCAAGTGATCATCCTTCCTTAGGAGAGAAACCCTTCCAGATGATAGCCCACGAGCCAGGCGGCTATCCGTGTCCATCTCCCATTGCAGGGAGGGCTCCGTCGTCATTTAGCCTTATTCAAGCGACTCGGCCTATGCAAAGGGGGCCTAATTTGCAACCGCGTCCGGTATGCATATCCTCTACAGTAGACTTAGTACATAACTCTTGTGCACACTTTTCCTTCACATTCACATGCTAGCATGATTTTATAAAAACCACAGATCACAGTCCGTGTCCCTTTTCTGAAAACTTGATGTTAATATGCTTTCATAAAATACTACAGACCTCAGCCTGTATTCCTTTCAAATCTTAAAAACTGGGCTTAACCCATGTCAACGAGTTCTATGCTCAAAACGTTTTGTAAGGATGGTCAACCTTAAAACATTTATATTTCATAACTCATTTGAAGTACTCAAGGAAAACATTTAAAATAACAATATTTTCTAACCATTTTGTAAATAATTTCTGAACGATAAAAACGTCTTTAAAAAATATTTGAAATCAAAAGATTTTTCTTATAAATGCTTTTCTCATTTATGATTTTTTTTATGATCAAAGGACATGCAAGTACATGCTTTCATCTAATGTCATATACTTTTGTCTACCTATCTTATTGTTCATTTCTATATGTGATAGACTTGTATAATCCTTTGAACATTACTCAAATCGTTTTTCAAATTAATTTATCGTGTTGGCCTTCCTTAAATCCCGCTCGAAACAATGGATTTTGAAAATTTCAAAATAATCCAATATTTAGAGAACCTTTGAAACATATCCTTAAAATACTTCAAAATCTTGAAATAAAACTATTCTAATACATTTATTTCAAATATAATTTTAAAATCTCATTTTCCTTTCAACACAACCTTTTCAACATTTGCATCTCAATAGTTTTCAACATTAAAAGGATTTGCTTTTAACGAAGCAATTTCCAAGACAATTTAAGATTGCAGAATAAGGTCGTATAAAATTATATTTTCAAAAGGTTTGCTTGCTTACCTGCGTAGTCAACTTGTATCTTTCACTTGTACCAATTTTTTTTCCTATACAAATGAAAAGAACCATTTTTCTCATATAGACATAATATTCCATGCTTGCACATTTCTATTATTAAATTTGAATTCATCTTAGGGTTTCCAACCCATGCATATGTCATAATCACTTTATTTTCCTTCATAACTCTCATAGAGGTTAATTTAGTCTCTATTTTCACATATGGATTTTTATCCCAAAAATCTTCAAAAATTTCATTCATACATCCTTATAAAAATTAATCTTATTTCTGCCCAAATCCCTTTGTTTACTATTCATGATTATTGTTCATGATCATGTTCCTAATTACCGTTTACATTTGCTGAAATCAGGTGTACTAATTTCTCTAAATCTTGATTTATAATCAAATCAAGGTATTTAATTCTGAAATTTCTGTCATATATCAATAACTACATGATTTAATACTCATAAAAATTTAAGCAATAAATATTAACATTATATATTTATTTTGACATTTTCACTGTGCTGGACAGTGTTGTAAAATTAGGAACAGCCCTAATCACGTTATTTTTAAACCATACTTATGTAATCCAAAAATCATATTTAATATTTTTCGTGTGATAACCATAATATCTTGTACATCATATCAAAATTTCAGAGTAAAATTCCATCTCCAAAAATTATTAAAAATTATTTACTACAGCTGATCCTGTCACCCGTTTTACCCTGTTTAAATTAATATTCTCGGATTTTTAATTTTCAACCAGCTTAATATTTTAAGCTAAAAATATGGTCGTTCCTTAATGATAATATAATAAGCTTGTACAAAAATTTTCATGGCAAAAATCATTCGTTTACTAGCTCGTTCATATTTTTGTTTCTAATATTACATAAACTCCAGATTTGAAATAACAATTAAGATTAACCTATTCTTCCTTTATTTAATCATGATTATAACAGAAATAAAAATATGTTTTAACATCACTTATACCCAGCATTTCATTAGTTATCCAAATCATTGAAATAGAATCAAATATTATAACCAAACCTGATTTGGACGTCTACGCTGGTGCTGCTGCCCTCTTGTACGTCCACCTCTATGCATTCTTCTCAGCAATTATTTTTTTCTCCAGCAGTGGCATCCATCAGCACGTCCCTTTTTATATTATACCTTGAGCGGTTTACCATAGTTAAATTTCATTTAACCCAGCTCACCGCTCAATACATTACAGGTGTTGAGTTTTTAAAAAATTCAGCAATTATTTGCTGGTCCACGTAATTACATGTGCTGTCCGTTTGCTGCCAGCGTGATATTCTTCATGCAATTTTTTTTTTAAACGGTTGATTTTAACATTAATAAATTAATTCATAACTATGAATATACACATCCATATATTATGAAAATTTTTCTTATTAATATATATACAATTGCTAACAAAATTTACCTTTAGGAATTTTGAAAAAAATTTCTATTTTATTTTAAGTAACTAATTCATATTCGGATAAAAAGTCTCATTTTAAAATTTTGGAGACATATTTTCCAAAATTTCATTCCTTCATTAAATTGAGCATATTAAAATAGGATTACCCATAAAATTCCACCTCAATTGGAGCTAAGTACATATTTTAATTTAATTAAAATCATGTTTTGGCATAAAACTTCATTTTAAAAATTTGTAGACATATTTTGCAAAATTTAATCCATTCATTATGTAGGGTATATTAAAATAGGCTTGCTCCAAAAGTTTCATCTCAAACAATCTTATATACATCAAGATATTAATTAACTAAACAATTATATAAAAAAAATTAAAATATCAACGCGTACGTGCATTGCGGTGGAATTTATTACCTTTGGCACGCTTTTTAATACATTCAAGTTTGACAATTTAGTCAACTATTTTTCATAATCTGATCCGTCTAGATTAGAGAGCATATAATTTAGTACTCTTTATTAAATTTCTATGTGATTCTGAGTTATGCATATTTAGATCTAATCAAAACAGTAAGGATGAATATAAGCCCTTAATTAGAGCCCCTAATTAGCCAAAAATTTTCCATTTATTTTTATTTTTACATAAGGTCCGTGAATTTAAACAGTTTCAATTTGTATAATTCGGAATTTTAAAATTCCTTCTCAAAATATTTATAAAAATTCATTTTCATAACTAATCTCAGTAGGATCATAAATTACCCTCCATTTTCTTTTAAATTCCAAATATAACCTTTGTAAATTTCCACTAAGTACACTTCGTGCCTCCACTCTTGTCAAAATTACCAATCAATCATCTTTTCTAAATTTATAATTTAATCTCACTTTTGTAAAATTGTAATTTGGTCTTTTCGTGATTAAGTTAATCGAAAGTGATTAACTTATTACTTTATCTTAACCACATGATTACTATTCATGTTTACTATTTATTAAATTAATTATTCGGTCCTTCAACTCCATATATTACAAAATTATATATTAAAAAAAAATCAATAACCCAGGGTTCATGACCTTAGAGTTTCATACATGGTCCTAAAATTTGAAGTTCCACACATAACTTTGATGGTATGATATTTTAGGAAATCATCAACAACAAATCATTTTGAATTGATGAAACATTCTTGAAAACCCATAGTTCTAATGAAAATAAAAAAGTATAAAATTTAAAGAGCCGAAAATGAAGCACAAATTTAAAGTATTTGTAATAATAAAGAAAGAAAATGTCTTTTATTTGGTAAATTGAAATTGTTGAATTTTTGGGTTCTTAGGATGATGAATGCGTGTGTTTATTAATTCATACTGGTTTATACTTCATAAAAAAAAGAAAAAAAAATTCATACTGGTTTATAGTGAATTGTCCTGTTCTAAAAAAGGCAGTTGAGAGAAATGTATTTAAATGGATTTCTGACGTAGGTTCAATTCATTTCCGAAGAATTGAACCAAGATATGTCCAAGTATTCTGGATCCTTAAAAAAACACTCGAGCTATAACATCTTTATCAAAAAGTGTTCAAGTGAAGCGTTTTCATCGCCCTACTTATTGTAAAGAGAAAATTTCAGTATGGTTTATCTTTCTTGTTTCACTTCATTCAGATTGTTTTAATGGGTTTTTCTCTTTATTTATTGTTTGCCTGTGTTTATCTTTGGTCAGAAAGGGCATTCTTCACTAAGAAACAGGGAAAACTGTTGTTGGGAAATCGGAAGCCCAGTACGTCTAGGTTGAATTTTAGAAGGTAATTATGGGCTCGTGTTGTAAATCGGGGTGAATCGGGTTAGGGTTTTTTCAATCCTGACTATATTTGTTGAAGACTAAACCCAACCTTTAAGTCCCAACCCTACTCATATAAGTCCTATACAAATCTGGTTGGTTTCGAATGAGAGTTGGGAGTTAATAGATGATGCGAAAAAAGTTGACATTTAAAAGATTAATCCACCGTATGTAAAATTACCAATTAATAAAGAGAAATAACACAGAAACTTGCATTTGAATGATTGCATGTGGGGAGAGAGAGTATTGAAAGACGTATTACTACATAATTCAAAAAATTTAATACCTACACAAATTATTGAACTTTAATACACTTTACATCTAAATATATTCGATTAAATCAAGTTATCTAGGCTTCATACGTAAATAATCATCATTGTTTTATAATAAAGCTTTTGGATAAAAAGCTTTTGAATTTGGAGAAATGATATAATATTATTGGGATAATGACGATGACTAAAGAAAATAAAGTTAAAATTGATATGCCAATTGTGCAGGTAGTTGTGTAGAAATTATTGAAATGTATGATAGTTGTATAGGAAAATGTAAAAAAAAAATGATTAAAAAGGCATAGTTATGAATAGTGAAAAATTTTAAATCGAAAAATTTGTGTTAATATGCAGATTAGGTTGGGTTAGATCTAGTTGACCAACCCCAAACCTACAACCTATTCCAAATCAGGCTGAGGTTGAGCCTTATTTGGAAGACCTTAGTTTGAAAAAAGTTCAACCCAACCATACTAATATTTGGTTTCAATCTGGTTTGGGTGAAACCAGCTCTATTTGCAATTATCCATCCATACTGTTGACTGAACTCTCACAAGTGGATAAGGGAAGTCCAAGGATGGAAACCTTAGAAAGTGAAGAAGGTGTCGATGTTTGAGATGAATTACTACAATCAATTCTGTGTGCTTATTATTGTCTATGCTTTTGCTTGTGTATTTATTCCATCTATATTGTCGCATAACCAGTCGTAGGTTTCCTATGCCGATCTGAATTTTAATTTTGAAAAAAGTGATTTGCACGTACATCCACTTAGTTTGATCATAATTGCAAATATACTGATATAATTTCAAAAATTATAAATTAATCTTATATATTTTGACCATAGTTGCAAATATACTCACACCGTTATGGCACCATTATTACACCGTTACAATGTGAGTACATTTACAAATATATGCATATCATGTGAGTATATTTGCAATTTTAAAAATTAAGTGGGTATATTAGTTTTTGCAAATATACGAATGTAGTTTTCGAACTTTTGCAGATATATTCATGTTATAATAGTGCAGTAATGATGTCATAACGGCATGAATATATTTGCAATTATGGTCAAATAACGTGGGATTAATTCGCTATTTCTGAAGCTATGTATGTATAGTTGCTATTATGGTCAAATGTTTGGATATGTTTGCGTATTACCTTTTTAGAAACACCTAGTTTATCCTCTATTATGCACTTCCCGTGAGTGAATGAACATTTTACATAGAACCACTTACATTACACCGTACTAATATATACATGTCAATATATAAACCTGTTTATGTTTGCAAAATACCATAGAAGATAATATGACACAAGCACCTTAACTGTAAAAGAAACTGTCAATTATGGCAAGAATGAAAAACCCGTATGAATTCATCATCCTCCAGACCAAGATTAGGAATCAAAAGCTAGAGCTTTTTCCTTTCTCTTTTGGGCATCTCAGCGCATCTGCAGGTAGATCACTGCGATCCTGTTTTTCTCTAGCAGCAAGGCCATGATCATGACCATTCTGATGTTGGTTTTCATTAAATTGCACTGAATGCTCCTTAGTTGGAACTCCATGATAAGTAATAAGCTCGGTGGCTGCTTTTGCTCGGAGCAATTTTGTTGTTGAGTCATTGGGTAATGCTGTGTTCATCCTTCTGAAAATAGTTGAAGATGAGTGCCATTGTTGAAGCTGATCCAACCATGATGTAGGTCGATCGTTAACTATAAAGGGGTAGGCTCTGGTTTGATACTGGTGACCTGGCATCAGGGCATATTGTTTCATCTCCAAACCATTTCTGCTCCAGCTCGTACATATCATCCCCTTGCGTAAATTTCATGATTGCTTAGAAATATCAGGAACTTTTGCCGAACCCCTCGGGAACACTTGTAATTGTATAAGAGAAAAAGGAAAAAGGTTGCTTGGCCGACCTAAACAATTCAAGAAATTTGACATGAAAGCTTAAAAGGTTATACTTCACCGTGTGTTTGGTAAGTGATAAAACTTTTGAATGAAAAATTTTTGGCATAAAAATATTTGAATTCAAGAAAAATGATATAATATGATAGAAGTAATGATGACAAGCAAAAATAAAGTTAAAAAAGATAAGTTAATTATATAGGCAGTTTGCAGAAATGATTGAAAGGTAGGGCAATTTTAAAAGAAAATGTGAAAAAATGATCAGAAAAAAGTTGTTATGAGGTGTGAAAAGTTTTAGACTATTTTTGCAAAAATTGTAAGTATGCTTAGGTAAATTCTGCAAAAATTCTTGAGCAAGCGATTATGCCATACGAATGGTCAAAATTTTTTTTATCAACACATAAGCATGGAGTGCATACTCATGGGAAATAAAAGGACAAAGGGAGTTGTCCAAAATTTTGCTATTTTTTGGAAAAAAATATATACATTTACAGTGTTCATTCATATATCTATTTATGATGCCGAAATTTTTTATGTTAAAAACTTTTAGATTTTGGGGGTGTCTAGCAACAAGTAAAATTTTCAATGGAGTTATCTTATTTTTTAATTATTTCTTCACATCTTCTTATATAAACTACAGTACTTTTCAATCATTTTTACGTAATTGCCTATACAACTAACGTATTTATTTTAACTTTATTATTTTTACTCATCATTATTACTCATATTGCATCACATAATTTTCTATTGATTTAACAATTTTTATACAAAAAATTTTTCATTAAAAAGTTTATCACTTTCCAAACACATCTAAATATATATATATTTAACCGTTTTTCATTTAACCTTAAATAATGTTAACTATTTATCAGCTTTTGCAAATATGCCTGCAAAGTCATATTGGAGGTGTATCTGTTAGCATGATGAATTCACAAATAAGTCTACAAAAGTTCGTACGGAGTTGATAGCTTGTCGTTTCCATTAGCTAGGCCAATCATCACTACTCAAGATATGATTAGACCATCTTCCACCATAATAGTAATCGACATGTCAACTTATAAAACTTGCTAATTTTGAAAACTTGAAAAAAATCACATTTAATGATGATTACGCACTTTATTTCTTTTTTAAGGGAATTAATTTCTAGTTATTATTATGATTTGTTAAAGTAAATTTTCATGATTTGTACAAATTACTTAATGATCTATTATTTCGACATACGATTTTTCAAAATCGAATGGTTAAGTGTGAAATTTTAAAATTGGTAATATACCCATCATTTTTCTAATCCTACTCTCTATCAAATTATGATAATGCTCTTGTTTCTATTTTTTTTCAAGTTATAATTCATTCCACTGAAAATTTTCCTTAAAATACCACTTACGAAAGAGCTTTTGTTTTAAAAAAATATATATTCAAAATTAAAGTAGAAGAGAGACGTAGACATACAAAGCCAAATCCGCATGTTCTGTAAGTGCAACTCCCGGCAGTGGCGTTTGAGGAAGACTGAGATAATGGATTTCGTTAAGCCGATATGTTGTCAGAATTGAACCGGTAAAAGAATTGGTCGGTTCGAACCGATTTGACCGATTAATTAAACCGGTTCGAACCGGCGACGTCAGCATGACATATTTATGATGTCATAAATATTAATTTTTTTAAAATTTTAAATAAATATATTGATAAAATTTTATTTTTATAAATCCTAAATATATATGTTAGATTTTAATGACTACAATATAAGTACAAAACATGCAGAAAAAATTAATAGCAAATTTTAAAAAATCTTTAAGCATGAATTTAAGAAAAATTAACTACATAACTAACCTGAAATACTTAACTTGTAATAAACCATGACCATTGTTGTTTGGTTGTGGGTTCTTTAATTCTTCATTTTTATCTCGATACCATGATAAATTGCTATAAACATATCTGACAAAATAAGAAATAAAACAAATCAGTAAGTGTTGAAAATTTGAACAATCAAATAACTTATAATAATATAAAAATTAAGAATATCTCCTATGTTCAGCAAAAAATAAAAATGTAGAAATCTATAAAGTATAAACAATTAAATGCATTATTTTCATAAAACATAGATTTTAAAATGACGGCAACGAGAACAAGGCCTGCAATGGGAGCCTAGCGTAGGTACAGTTAGGCAAAAATGACGGCAAACGGAAATGGGGAAAATTGAGAATTATTAAACTTCCCAGTTATCTCGGCGATGAATGATTTTTGACGTGGACGTGCAGACCACTGAAGTTGGCCTTTTCCCGTCCTCAAGGGGAAAGGTGTTAGGATTGGCCGATTGGCGCGGCGCGGACGGGCGCGCATGATGAGAACGAGGCTTCCGGTGAGAACGATGCTGGCGGGGTGCGCAGCGGGCTGTGGTGCTGCGGACGGTGACGAGGACGACGACCTCTACGCGGGCGGCCAACGAGGTGGGTTTCCTGTTTTCGACGATGGCGGGATTCGGGAGCGGCGGGCTAGGTTTATTTTTCGTGTCTTCGTGAAGGGGGAAACGAGGACTGAGGAGGACGAGCGGGCGATTCGAGTATTCGACGGAAATATTTTTGGTTCGTTTTTTTTAATATATGTTACCCGTCCAACCAGTCGAACTTGGTTTGACCGGCCCTTCCCGTTCGACCGCCGATTCGGACGGTTTTTAGTATTTGAACCGAACCTGTAGCATTGAACCGGAAACTAGACCGGTTGCCGGTCCGACTGGCCGGTCCGGTTCTGACAACACTGCCGATACACCACCATCTCTGCTTCCAAGCTTTAAACCTTCTGCGTATTCTTTCACTGTGTGATATGGTTTGAGCTTTGATCCACCGATTCCTTCATTTTGTAATAGGTCGAAAACAAGTGATCCCTATTGGTAGCCAATGTAATCGCCATTTTCTCGTAATGTTTCTAAATCAGTAATAGTTGGCGGAATCTTATCAATTGTCAGCATTGAGGACAAATTTGCGGCTAATGCTGTCACTAGAATAAATACGAGGAAGATCCACAAATTTACTATGAACCTGGAGTAGTTGCTTTCTAGCCTCTCATCTACAACATTAGCGTAGCTATAGATTAGAAGGAGAACAAACACGCATGTGCTGGCTCGTTCTACGTCAACCAAAAGTCAAGTTACTGAGGTTTTTTTTATTAGGATATCTCGCATTAGTTGTGAAAGAGGCCAAGTGTAGAAGCCTCAGTTCTTAAGCTAACTTTTGAAATTTAGAAGTCTTAAAGCACCTCACAATTGATATCAGAGCTCAAGAAGAAACAACATTGCCCAACATTGCCCAAAAGATGAGCAAAATAAGTTGATGAGGATCCAACATAGGGCTGGATATGTGAAGAAGGAGATCACGAGGATATCTATAATAGCCCAAAACTCAATCTTATGTTGAAAAGAGAAGAGAGTTCTTAAGGGTTTATAAGCGATTCTCGGGTTAAATATAATGTTATGCATTTTAAAATTGTGTGGCCAATTTGCTAAGCCATAGGGGATAATATTACACTATTGGACCTATGGCCTAACATAAATTTTCAGTTCTAAGCATTACAATGTCCCACATCAGTTGTGGAAGGAATTAGATACGTGGAGCCAAACATTTTCATGGGTGTATTCATAGGAAGGGTTGTTATCTTGTGCATCTTGGTGCAAAAACTTATTTTTTTATATTTCTTTCTAATTTTTTTATAAAACTGTTAATTTAAGTGTATTTAATATATGTATTAAGTTTTATCATTTTTAAAAATTTGTGCATATTCTTTTATTTTTAAAAATAAGAATACCGTAGATATTTTAAACAACTAAAATACCCTTATTTTTATTTTTAAAAGATAAAAATTAATTCATATATTAAATAACTTAGATTAAAAGTTTTATTAAAACTTTTTCAAAAAATAAAAAATAAATTTTTGCACTTGGATGCATCAAAGCTTAATACACTCAGTGTATTTAATAAAATAACTAGAGTACTGATTCAATGCACCCAAGTGTGAAGTCCTTTTTCTAAAGCATTTTTGAAAATTTATTTAAACAACTACTAATGTGTGTATATTTAATCTATAAGACAAGTTTTATTATTTATGGAGATATGTATGTATGTTTTATTTTTTAAAATAGTGGTATTTTAATCATTTAAAAATAACTAAAATCCTCTTTTTTAAAAAATTTAAAAATATATATACATATAAAAAATAATAAAATTAATACATATGTTAAATACACCTAAATTACTTGTTTTATAAGAAATTCAGAAAAAATTTAAAAATAAGTTCTGCAAACAGTTGCAGTTAAGTTTCAAATTCACGTGTGTATTGAATTACTACCTATAGAGATTTAGAATGTAATAATAATTTAATTTTTTTATCCATATAGGAATCATGTTTTAGCTAATAGAAATGATAAAAATGTAGCTTTGAATTTAATGTATAAATCAAATCATTTTATTACGAATGATTTTGCACATTTTCATGTGGGGGCCATACATATTTTGATGGGGGGATTTCCATATAAGCCCGTTTTGTAAAATTTACACTCTTGATCGTTAAGTCTTATATTTATGGAAAATGATTTTAAGTTCCAAAAATATAGTCTCGTTCCTTCAGTTACAAATATACAATTTTTTATTATCTTTAAATAAATAACAACCTTAACATGAAGAACCTTTTAATATAAAATTATTAACAATTATAATTTTAGATTATATAAAAGTGGTTTCATATGACTCCTTTCATTTTTAATATCTTGATGCTTGAAAATAAATTCATTCAATTCATTATATTTAACATTATTTAGTTGGCCCAGAGACTCAGTTTGACGTAGGATACTAAGCAAATAAAATCCTATAGTGGGTAGAATTATCAGGAATTTAAAGTAAAAAAGTTTTTATGTAATAAAAGAGATCAAGCAAACTTCAAATAATTATAACTTTTAATTCAGGTTAAGTTACGAGAGCCATAAGAAATCAACACTGAGGTTTTTTAAGTTAAACATCAAGGCAATCGGTAAAAATTTGATGCAGGACAAGTGAATAAATCCTAAGGTGAGCAGGATTGTTGGATGCAAAATAAAAAGATTCTTACAAAATAAAAAAAGAAAACATGTAAATAATTATTTATAAGCCAAGTTTCATCATTTTTGAATATATGTATATATTTTTTTGAGATTTTAAAACATCTATATATGTTTATATGTATTTAAATATCCCTATCTTTAAAAATCTCAAAAAATATATACATATATATCCAAAAATGGTAAAATTTAATTTATATGTTAGATATACTTAGTAAACAAGTGTATGAAGAAAAAAATAAAGAAAAAGTGTTGTAAATAAATTTTTAAAGATTGGCTAGGTAAAGTAATTTTTTAGTCAGGGCTAACAAGATCACTTCTCTCTCTTTTTTTTTTTTTTAAATCCCAATGAAATTATGAGAGTCACAAGATATCAATGGAAAAATCTTTTCAAGCCCGATGTAATATCGACCCTTGTAAATTATATTTTTAATAAATTTTAAATAAATACTACTTTTAATAAATTCTATTTTTATTATTTTTGGCATATTTTGAAATTTTACTATTTTTAGCAAAATGCGTTTGTTAGAAGTTTTTACAATTTTCTTTCATAATTGCGTTTGTGCATGGCTCATTAATGTTGGGGTTTTACTAGCACACTTTTATACATATGTTGCGCGCTTCTTTATTTTGGAAGATCCGCGGACTTCAACAATATTTCATATTCTCTTTCTAAATTAGAGTTTGAGTTACTGTATGCGAAACTTGTTTATTAATCTTGAAAGTCTAATCTTGTGGGAGCCTTTGTTATCATGCTTACTCATTGCATTAGGTAATATCTAAGGACATTATCTTACCCAATCTAAAAATAATAATAATTCAAAATTTAATAAAATATAATTTACAGAGGTTGCGATAATGTTGGACTTAAGAAAGAGTTTTCTATTGATATCTTGTGTCCTGTAACTCGATCGGCTCAAAAGTAATTATTATCTGAAGTCATCTTGCTCTTCTATTATATAAGAGCCTTTTAACTTTCCTTCTTGATAATCTTGCTCACTCTAGAATTTTATCCACATCTAAATCAAATATGTACATGATAGCTAAAAAAATTTATATGTTCATGTGTAAATAATAAAAATAAGTTAGACCCATTTACATGTTTTAGAATACAATAATATTTTATAAATCATTTTCTACGTAGTAATGATATTTTATATAATTTAAATGATATAAATACAACTTTAGGATTGATATTTAGCATCAAACTATTTTATTATATTGATTTTACCCATTTGTAGATGAGGCTATGCACAATGATACTTGACAAATAAAAAGATTTTATTAATAATATAAATAATGCTAAATATAACAGATGGAGTAGATTTTCTATCAAGCATCAAAATAATAAAAATGAAAATAGTTAGGAAGAAAAGAAACTTCAAAGAAGTAAAGCACAATTATTTAAATGTTTTTTTAATTATTTGATCCAACCTTAAATTTATTGCATTGTTGGATTTGTTAGAAATTTAAACTATCATTTTTGTGTAGATTAAATAGGCAATCCAACTGTTAAGCAACAAATAGACACTTCATTAAGAGTCAAGTCCACAGAAAAACACAATATAATTTTTCACGGAAAACCCTCTTTATGATTGAGGAAAAATCACAAGACTGTTCAGGCAAATCTTTCACCGTACAATCATGAGATTATAGAGCAATATCTTTCTCAACTCTGTCACTAAGTCAACTCACCCAACTAACCCATTCACTTGGTCAACTTAGCTTTTTAACTTAGTGACTGAGTCAACTTAGCCACTAAGTTAGCTCAGCCAATAAACTTGCTCACTAATCTAGTTTAGAAGACTAAATCATTGTAGCCAATTGATCCAATCATTGAGTCAGCTCAGCCAGTCAAACCAGTCATTAACTAAACTTTAACTAATTAAGCTAATTCGTTAAGACAATGATGTCAACTCATTAAGTTACACTTAGCGTTCCTAGTTCTGTTAAGCTAACCATTTTGGTCTTCTTTAAAGTTTCTGATGAGTAGTTTAAAGAGTTAAGTAGCTTAACTCACGAAACTAACTTGTCTTACCAACCAACTTATCAAAGTTAATCAACTTGGTCTAGTTATTTCTAAGTTTTCTTAGATAATTAAGAGAATTGAGCTAACTCAACTCCTTAAGATAATTTGGGTTACTACTACTTCCTAAGCTTTCCACAAGTATTATAAGGGGAGCCAAGTGAACTCACTCTTATTGATTTAAGTAACTATTAAATATCAAGTATCTATATTATGCTCAACTGGCTCAAAGAAGCACAATCCTAATTTGAGTTAGCATGTATTTTTTTTGGAACATGAATTAACATATTTGATTTTGGAATTTCTATCATGCATTATATTTTTTTCTTTTAGTAAAGAGTTTTTCTCCATGGTGGATGCAAATATGGACATTCGATAGGAACATGAAAAATGCAAATTTCAAAATTGATTGAAATGTAATCAATTGAAAAGATGAGATGCCAAAAAGATTGAACATCATCATCTCTCTTTTATCTCGAAACAATCCCAAGGTAGTTTTGTGTAGCCTCAAGGTAGAATGTGAAGGGTGCGTGACCCAAGCCATGACTTATAATTACAAGGCTATAAGATCAGGAATGAAACAAACCTACTTTCCTCAGCTGAAACGACAGTATCATGGAAGAGATTAATGCTAACTCTACTATAAATTTTCCTAAAAGTAACCATAATTTTTGTTCTATTTCACATGCATTTGGTTGTAGATTATATGCACCAAGCGAAATGGTTACCAGCTTTGTTACTTATGGTGGTGGTATATGAACAAGAACAATCGTTTCTTTGATATTAGCTGTACATCATGTTATTAGTAGTCATGATTGGGCTCTGCATACCTTTAAATGCTACCATGTGGTTCAGCTGAAAATAATATTTAGATTAACCGTCAAGTTCGGTGCTTTAATATCTATCGGCTCCGCTTCTATGTATTAAGATATTGATTATTGATGTGAAATCTAATCCATTCATTTCATTTAATATCACTTGTTTAGTTAGGAGACCAAGTTTTATTTAAATAAGTATGCACATGGGCCACATTTGCTTAAATATATATACATATATACATATATATATTTATGTATAAATTACGAAAAATGCTTAGATCCATTCACAAATGTTTAGAATGCAATAATACTTTATAAAATCATTTATCCACATAATAATGATATTTTAGATATTGTAAATATTGTAAATATTGAACAAACTATTTTAAAATTGATATTTAGCATTGAACAATTTTATTGCATTGATTTTACACATTTATAGGTTGGGCCCAAATACAGTGAAATTAAATAAATAAAAGGTTTTCCATAATAATATAAATGATACTAAATACAATGGATAGAGTGGATTTTCCATCAATCATCAGGATGTTAAATATGAAGGGAGTTGCATAAAAAAGAAATTTTATCATTCGTATATATACATAAATTTACACTTGAATATGCATATTTTTGAGCAAATGTATAAATGTATATGGATCCCACCTGTATAAACACCCTTTTATTTCTTTTAATAGCATTGTATATGGATCTTATCTATTTTTATGTAAAATCAACGTAATGAAATGGTTCAATGTTAAAATATTAATTTTAAAATAGTTTTTTAACGTCCGAATTATCTAAAATATCACTATTATGTGGATCAATGATTCTATAAAGTATTATTATTTTCTAATATATGTGTAAATGAATTTATGCATTTTTTATAATTTACAAATAAATATACATATTTTTGACCAAATATAGCATATGCACACATTTGATTTGAATGAAACTTGGTTTTTTTAAATAAACAAGTGATGTTAAATACAATTAATGGATTAGATTTTAAATCAATCATCAATAACTTAAAAATTAAAGAAGTTACGTGAGACTACTTTTATGTAACTAGTTACATAGAAGTGGAGCCATATATATATATAGGATGCTGTTCCGGTGCAGCATCACTGCACCGGAACAGCGGTGCAGTGGCCCCAAAATGGGGCCCACGTGATCATGAAATCATGATCTACTCTACCCATTGTATTTAGAATCATGTATTCTATTATCATACCAATTTTCATCCCAATCAGATACTTTAAAGTTGTTATTTACATCAAACTATTTTATTACGTTGGATTTGTACCATTTTCAGATGGGGCCCATATACATATCTGATTGGGATGAAAATTGGTATGGTAGTAGAATACATTATTCTAAATACAATGGGTGGAGTAGATCATGATTTCATGATCATGTGGGCCCCATTTTGGGGCCACTATACCGTTGTTCCGGTGCAACGTCACTGCACCGAAACAGCTCTCTCTCTCTCTATATATATATATCGATCAAAAATCATTTGCCATGTAACTCTCTCCATTTTTAATATCTTGATGATTGATGGAAAAATTACTCCATCTCTTATGTTTAACATCATTTATAGTATATTGAAAATTCTTTTATTTGTCTACTATCATTGTGCATGGGCTCATTGAAAACTAATGTAACAAAATAATTTAATGTTGAATATCAATTTTAAAGGTATATTTTCAATATTTAAATTATCTAAAATATCATTTCTATGTGGATAAATGATTATATAAGGTATTATTACATTCTCATATAGGTTTAAATTGATGTATGTGTTTTTCATAACTTACACATGAATATATATATATATATATATATATATATTTTAACAAAATAACCGACAAATATACTTGATTAGGATGAAACTTGATTTTCTAGATAAACGAATGATATTAAATACAATAAATTAATTAGATTTTTCATCGATGATCAAAATCTTAAAAATTGAGGAGTTACATGGCTTTCTCTTCTATGTATATATTAGTTGCATTAATTAAATGTATTTAATTTAGATAGGATGACGAGTTGAAAAACAAGTCTTGGATTGTTTGACTTGTGACAAAAACTTTTTTTATCATGTCACTATCTTGGATGACCAGACAACTTCTAAAAAACAACTTTAGAGGAAAGATAGATGGTATTAGTGTTTCTACCCATTTTTTAATCCTAGACCTTTCATCCTAGGTACTCTTATACACATTTATATCAACCAATTGATTAATCGAGTGGTAACACTCGAATTGTAACAATTAATTGCTCACAAGTAGGCGTGAGGAGGTGCTCTGAATTGCCGTCAATAAAACATGGGCCTTATTTGTTGACCCCTAGAACAAATTATTTAGCTATAATTAAAGAGGAATAATCCTATTAATCTGAGCTAAGCAAATATCCCGTTTAGGCCAACTCAAAAAACTTATTTACAATAACTATTTTTACTTTTTTCTTCATACACTTATTTATCTAAGTGTATTTAACATATAAACTAAGTTTTACCATTTTTGGATGTGGGTATATATTTTTTGATAATTTTAAAATCCATGTGTATATACGTATTTAAAATACTTTTATCTTTAAAAACCTCAAAAAATATATACACATATTCAAAATTGGTAAAACTTAGTTTATATGTTAAATACACTTAAATAAATAACTGTATAAAAAAGGAAAAAAAAAGTTGTTGTAAACGGATCTATTGAGGTGCGTAAAGCTTAATATTTTCTTAGCCTAAGCTAACAGGATCACTTCTCATAATCAAATACTTGGTTGTTTTTTAGTGATGATACTTGTTTAAGTGTAGCTATTAGGTGCGAAAGCTTAATATTTGCTTAGTCTGGGCTAACAAGATCATTTCTCATAATCAAATACTTGGTTTTTTTAAGTGATGATACTTGTTCAAGTGTAGTTATTTTTTACATCAAACGTAGCCAAAATGTAATATTTAATATAATTATTAAAATTTACGTATTAATAGTAATTAAAATTTGGCTACGAAAAGGTGACAACATTTAATAAATTGCATATGAAAACTTTCTTATATTGCTGCCTTTCATCCTTACTCCTTGCAAGGTCAATGTTAGGCACGATTGCGACAATAGAGACAGAATTGAGGGCAACTCAAGGTTGTCTCACATCATGAGAATGATAAAGCAACCTCAATATATGTATAGGAATTCAAATTTTATGACAATTATTTAGTTGCTAAGGAAAAGCTTTTCTTTATCATTACAACTGTGCTAACGTATAGTCTAGTTTTGTTTTTTTTAATCACTACAAGCATTTTGACCGGCTTAGAATGAAATTATAGAAGCAAAAACGAAAAATATTCGTCACTGAAAAATGGCTATTAAAAAGTCAAAATTGTAGTGCTAGTTGGATTAAATTTTAATTTAATCACCATATTAGTGTGTACCCAAACCAAATCAAGAGGTTAATCAAATAAATAAGTGATCAGGGCTTTGCTACTATGAAATTCTTCTTCTATATAATTCCTTTTATTTTCAATATCTTAATGCTTAAAAATCCATTCCATTTATTGTATTTATCATCAACTATATTAACATGGAAATCTTTTTATTTGTCTAATATTAATGTGGATGGGCCCCATCTAAACATGTGTAAGATCAACGTAATAAAACAATTGAAGGCTAAATATTAATTTTAAAGTTTTATTTTAAAGTAAAATATCTAAAACTTCATTACTATATCTAATAGAAAGTATCATTATTATATGCATAAATAATCTTATAAAGTATTATTATATTCTAATAAATACATAAATGAATTTAAATTTTTTCATAATTTACACATGAATTAATATATTTTTTAACTAATGTGGCCCAAGCACATATTTAATTTGGATAGAACTTACACTTGTAGCTAAACAAATGAAGTTAAATACAATGAACAAAATTTAATTTTCTATCAAAATTTAATTTTCTATCAAAATTTAATTTTCTATCAAGTATCAAGATTAATTTAAAATTTGCTTACAAGTTAGAAGAGTAGTAGTGGTATGAGCGAAAACTAATGTGGAAGCGGAGAAGGAAAGTATGTTTCCAATGACGGTGGAAGGAGGTCCTTGAAATTCGGGATTTGTTTCTCTCTCGAAAATCCACACTAGTCACTAGGATGCCATTGAGCAGAGCGACAGCAAATGTAGTAAGCCATAGACGCGAGGTCAATTCATGGTGTTTGAGGATATGAAAAAATGTTAAAGATTGAATCTTATATTTTTCTTGTTATTTATGTTGCGATTTGCATGTGAGAATACTTGGTGAATACATAAGTCTATATTGATTTTATACATCTACTCGTGAATAATATTTATATACTAAAGATATTAGTTATGGATTGAATGGAGGTCTAGAAAGGAGCATGGAGAGATACGGCAGATAAAGATGTGGAAGACAACCATGGTGGTGAAGAACACGACTGTTATGTGCGAACGGAGATCAATGGTGATGGCTGATGACTTGGTGCGTTTTTCATGCGAAATATGTGCGGCAATGGCGCCACTTATGATGACAAATGTGTTATTTTTTGGTAAGATTCGCGCATCTCGAATGGGTTTCCTAGCTGGAACAATGAGTGCGCAAGTGATTGTTGTTTGATTACTTGTATTTTAAAGTTGGACCTCAGTTACATACATCATAACGTACTTGAGGCTAAAATACAACATTTATTTATTCTTAGAACTAGTTATATTTTTTTTATTTTTTCTCTCCATAAACATATTTTCCTCAATGTATTCAATTTATATGCCAAGTTTTGTCGTTTTACAATATTTTTACATATTTATTTTCGATTTTTAAAAATTGAGTTTTTTAAGGGGTGAAAAATGACTTAAATACCCCCGAAATTGGTATTTTTTTAAAAATAAATAAGTAAAAGTATTCTAAATGGAAAAATTTTGTGTATAAATTGAATACACTTGAAAAAACATGTTTATAAAAAAATCAAATAAAAGTAAAAATAAAATAAACCAATGTTTGGTATAACCATGGTCTTTCTAATAATAAATTGAAAGAATCGGCGATGTCTAGCACTTGGAAATGAACAATCATGGTGTCTGGCCCTACTTGGATTTCCATATCCAACTCCTCTAGTACCGACTTTTGAGAATTATCAAAATCTCTTACACAAAAATCATCGGGTCGCATTTGATCATTAAGAATTCATAGCCTCATTATTATTCGTAATGGGTAAACGTTAAGACTTACTCCGTTGTTGATGGTAACCAAAGGAATCTTTAAATCTTTATACCTGACGAGCTGCTTAATCAAAATGCTTATTTTAACGTAAGCATACGTGCCAATTAAGTAATAAAGAGTGAGTAGAGTATCATTTCCATAAGCATTGTGTTAAACAAATCAGCACCTTAAATATCAATTATCTAAAGTGAATTGGTAGAGTGAATGAGAATTTATTTTCAAAGAATTGAATTAAACTAAACTAAGCAAACAGTAAATGACCAAAGTAGAGTGGATACTGCTGAGATTGCTTTGAGATGATTAAGATAGGTAAGGATATAGATTCATTGAATCATATCTATGTCATTTGGTCCCATTTAAGTTAGTTGTGTAGAAATTACTAATCTAGGTTCATTTATATATATATATATATATATATTCTAACACATACAAACCTGATCAAGTTTTAGTTATTTACTATGTTCCCATGCACCCAAGTAAAACAAGGTAGATAACCACATAAACTAATCAAGATTACATAGGGTTAATAGGTATATTCCTATCTATATTGACATTCAACATAAACAAGAGCTAGAACACCCGTGCATTACATGTGGGATCTTATTCAAATTTCACTTTTTCAAACATGAATCTGAATATTCAATCAATCTACAAGGTTGCGAAGCTTGTAAACGCAGTAAACATGATATATAAAGTTAATCTCATGTAACATAAGTCACAACATAACTATATTATTATTTTAAGCATAAGAAAACCAAATAACATAGTCTATAATATCAAATCCTACATATCTCCAACTATAGGAAGATTCAGCCCATAAACATGACTTTGATTCCAATTAAAATCAAGTTTACAATCATCCTAAAAAAGGAGAATAACAAAAATGAAGAAAGAGATGAAAAGAGGAGATGAAACTCAATGGATTTGCAGTGACATCTTGTTCTCCACTTGCTTTTCTATTTTTCCTTGAAGCCTTAGTTTTTCTCCTCCTTTCATAGCAACCACGACCCTCTCTATATTATTTTCGAACCCTAAATGTTTTATTTATAACCCGTTCAAAATAGCACGAGAAACATGCAAAAATTCATACGTGTGGGGGTCAACGCTCACGCCGCAATGGCTTGCACCTTGCATTTTTAATGTGTGCTTGCAATGCAACTGTTTTCCTATCACTTTGACATGAAGTCTTTGAGTTAGCCACCATCTTTCCCTACAACAAAAGACACAAAAACAAGTAAATGTTATCTTAATTGATGTAATGAAATTACTAACAAGTTAAAATGACATGATTTTCATTGAATTAACTAAAAAATGCATTCAATCTACACACAAGACCTGAAATGCAGAAATGGAAAAAATTAATGTAAAACTTATATAAATTTATATATTTCTCTTGAATTAGTATTCCAAATGAATGCAAAACGAGCATTGATAACTCTAATTTTATAGAGTTATCAGTACCCAACCGTAATACTTAAAGGGTGCCCATGGTTGTGTCCTTCTATTGGTAACTCTTCATCGGTGAAGGTGATAGCATCGGGCACAATTATTGGCCAAATCATATGAGCCACAACATTGGGAGTTGCTTCCTTAGTTGTGTGAGCTTCATTTAAAACGTTAGTGAAGGCTTCCCTATGCTTTGTTGTGGTATATAGTAATTTCTAGATGGATATTTGAGTTGGTAAGAACTTAAGTTGTGAAGCAATGTCATATGATGACTCTTTTTCTAGCTTAGTAGCTATGTCGTGGGCCATTTCTCATTAGTAGACTCACCCATTGGGGTAGATATTGCCTATCTCTGAGCATTGAGGATATTCCCATGAGACCCTATGTGAGTTATATGTTACCTTTGGTTTAGTTACTAGAACTATTTGTTCTGGCTGAGTGGGAATAATCCTCAGATTGTTTACAGCAGGTAACGAGAGACAATCTTGGGCATATACTTCTTGAGGCTTATAGAGGTTTTGGGAGTTGCCCCTTGTAATATGATCGTCTCTTGTTTAGCTCATTGTAGTGCAATCATGTACACCTCATGATTTATTTTGGTAGGTCTTCTTGCAGCTTTAATGAGATTTATAGTTGGTGCATTGAGGTATCTAGCTGTTTCATGTAGGGGTAGGGAATTTTGGATTACATATTCATAGGAGTTTTATGCGATTTTGATTTTTTCTTTGTCTATTAGTTTTTGGATAACATGATTGAGGGTATAACATCTTTTAGTTAAGTGGTCCCTTCCTTATTAATAGGCGCAAATTCATTTTATCAAAAGTTTTTGGAGAGGGAATTTGGTGGAGGTTTTGGAGCTAGAGGTGTAAGCATATTCTTTTGGATAAGCAAGTTGAGAATGTTAATGTAGGATTGGGCTAAGGGTGTAAAATATCTTGACATTTTCTTTTGAGCTGGCTTAGTCATCGTATTTATAGCATTTACATCTAGAGTTTCAAAGGGTTGCAATTTTTGAGTTCTTATTTCTTTCGAGTTGTGTTTTCTTGGTAGACCAAGAATAGATAGTCCCATACCTGATTCCTACTTCTACTTGGTCTCTTGCATGGAGGAATTGTGTGAACTTGACATACGGATGTGAAATAAGATATCCCGAGATGCTAGGGTGAGTTGAGTTAATGATGATGGAGATTTGCTCATTCAAAGACAAAAGGTTCTTCATTTTTGCAACCAATGCTAACTATCTGGCCACATATTCTGAAAATATTTCATCACCTTTTTGCTTTAATGCTTCCAAGTCAGCCCTTTTGGGTGCAATATTTAATTTATAGGAAAAGAGATCCATGAAAGCTAGTGACGGAACTATATTTTGACCACCTACCGAGGATTGCCCTATATTTGATAGTGCATCATTTAGTTTCTACATTCTTTTATCCATTGCTGCCATGTAGGCTTCAATAGCTTATTTGAATTTTTCATCCTGATCTTCATGATGTGAAGATTGTTTGGATTTCGTCCTAGTTGTTTTTGATCTAGTGATCACAAGGCTTCGATCGGTTGTTGACTTACTCTGTTTTTAAGCTATGATGGGAAACTTGGGCAATAATGAAAATAGTCAGTAATTATGAAAAAATAATAATATTTTTCTTATGACTTTCAAAATGGGAATACCAGCTTTTGAATAGGTGTCGTAAGTTGGGGTCTTTTGAGTGTTAGTGCAAACTCTAGATTTTTCAAGTTTTTCCAGTAATATGATCTAGGACTATCTAATCTGATCGAGCAGAGTTGTTTCAAGTGGCTTCTAGACCAAAAGACTTCTTAGGTTTAAAAAAAAGGCATGATTTTTTTGGCCAAAGTTTGCTTAATGGCTATTGGCAATTTAACTCTTGGAAATTAATCTCCATGACTCGTCTTACACAGACAAACTTTTACGACATTATACACAACAATCTGTACTTAGGGAGTCTTCCTAAGTTACTTAAGTCGATCCCTTTTAGAATTAGAAACTTTTTAGGTGTGAAGGTGTGGCCCCTTTTTAAGGCATTTTTTGGCAAAAATTTATTTAATTACAATTAACAATCCAACTTCCTGGAAACCATTCCTTTAGACTCGTTTTATATATAAACAATTAGGAGTTGATACTCAACAGTTTAGCCCATTTACGAGCCCTCTTTAGTTTATGAGGTAGATGCCTTTGGACCTAAAAACTGGTTAGGTAAAGATGCTTTTGGGCCTTATTCGCTACAGAATTCTGTTTTATCTTGTTATCAAAAGTGAACAGCGAGATGATCTTCAAATTTTCATTTCCATCTTTCCAGTGCAAGCTAGTACCACCGTCCCTAGTGGAGTCGCCAAGCTGTAACACCCCTTTGGAATGCTACGATGGGCTAGAAAATGCTTCTTTAGCCCTGTAAAATCTAAGCTCGATGGGCTAAAACCTATAACTTAATAGGAAGATGGTTAGTATATCACTAGAGGATAAATATTTGCAGAAAACGGGCATGGGTTTGGATTTTGGATTTCAAATATCGGGACCAACACCAGGTGCTCCGGAACTCTACAATCTTGTGCAATAAATCATGTCAGTAACTGTTCTTTAATCATCAAAATACAAGTGTTTTACCTATGGATATGTGTTGGTCCCGAGTTGATGGCAAAACCCAAGAGGGGAGGGGTGAATTGGGTAATTAAAAATTTACAACTTAAACAGAAACTTTACCCCGGATTAATCTAGCCCCCTTAATGAAGAAACTAAATGGAAAGCAAGATAATGTAGAGAGCAGAAATATAAATCAAGCAGGCAAGGTTTTTATAGTGGTTCGGGTAACCTCCCTACTCCACTCTTCCAAGCTCACACTCCTTGTGACTTGGGTTCCACTATTGTATTCCACGAATACAACTTAGAGTCTCCACTCTCTTCTAGATTCTAGCTCTAGGGGGCATGTACAACCAGAGCCTCTTGCTCTCTTCTAGATTCCAGCTCTAGGGGGCATTAACAAAACACAGCACAAGTAGGTGATGAGTTACACTCCAATCACACACTACTTTGCTTACACTTGATCTTAGTTCCTCAAACTAAATCAAGTTCAATACAAACAAATGAAACAATAAAAGAACTACACTTTACAGTTGTGTAGAAGCAGTTTGGCGCAGAGAAGAACTTGTAGTAATGGCTTTGAAGATTCTGAAATGTAGCTCTTGCAGTTTGAAGCAAAGTTCTTCCTCTTTGATTTGTTTGATCTCTTTAAAGCTCTTGAAGATGGTAGTTAAGCACACTTAATGTTTCTCAGCTACTTCCCTCGTTCACTATGAATGCTATTTATAATTTTGGAGGGAATCCGAACGTTAGAAGGTAGGTGGCGCGCATTTAATGCGCCAACGTTCGAATAAATTCCGACCGTTGCGACCCAAGTCGTATATGGAGTCGACTTGGCCTGCGACTTGGCTTCCAAGTCGCACCTGGAGTCGACCTCGTGTGCGACTCCAGTTCTTCAGATTTCCAAGTCCGAGTCTGGGTCAACTTGGCCTTCAGTCTTCAACTCAAGTCGATCCTGGAGTCGACTTGGGTTGCGACTTGGCGTGGTCTTTTGCAAAAAACACCTTGATCTTCTTGAACTGGCTTGAACTTTGTAAAATTGGTCTTCATGACTTAGGTATTGCTTCATTTGGAATAAGCTTGAAGATTAGCTTTGGACTTGATAGACTTGATTTGAACTTTGAATATGAATCTTAGCTTTTGATCTTCAAGAAACTTCAGTTGCTTTTTGAGAATGAACTTTGTATATTTGGATTTGATAAAGTCCAAATGGATCCTTGAAATAAGCTTGAAACTTCAATCTTCAAGTCTGAACTCCTCAAGTCGAAGTTGGAGTCGACCTCGTCTGCGACTTCGTCCAAGTCGCACCTGGAGTCGACTTCGCCTGCGACTTCGTCATGTCCGTTTCCACTTTTTCAACTCTGGATGCTTGAAGTCGATGCTGGAGTCGACTTCGTCTGCGACTTGGTTTCCTAAGTCGCAAGTGGAGTCTACTTGGCCTGCGACTTCACTTGTTCTTCTCCCATTTTCAGCTCTGGACAGTTTGGGCTTTTTGAAGTCGATCTTGGGGTCGACTTGGACTACGACTTGGTCTTCCATGCTTTATTTTCTTCAAGTGTATATGCCTTAAACATTTCCACAAACATGTTAGTAGCCAAGACGTACTCAAATTGATTTGTTAATCATCAAAACATAGATTTAACTTGTTTTCCACATATTTCCAACAATATGTCTAAACCAGCAGCATACGTTCTGGAATCATACACATATTTGGACTAGCATCATATGTTCTGGAATTTTGTATTTTTATACAATAAAATTTGTCGATAACATGTTCTTTAAATCATGTCAAAATGTAGATGTTTTACCTATGGATTCTTTATCATGATGGCAGCTGATGAGGTATATTTTGAACCATAAGACCATTACAATTATATGATTTCGGTTTATGAAATTATATGATTTTTCGTGTGTAAAAAAAAGAAGCAAAAAGAAAAAAAAAGAAGAAAAAGAAAAATTACAACAAAAGGAAAATTGATAGTAAAAAAAAAGAAGAGAAAAAAGAAGAAGAAGAAGAAGAAGAGAAAAAAATTGCAAACAGCTAGAAAAATAGTATTATCACAGATAGCCGAGGGTTTTTATTTAGAAAAGGGTGCAAAAAAAGAAGAAAAGAGAAAAATAGGAAAATTGATGGCAAAAAAAAAAAGAGAGAAAAAATTGCAAGTGGCTAAAAAAATGAATATATATATATGAAAGAAAACGAGCAAAAATATATATATGATCGGCTGGTCAAATGAGACGGCCAAAGCAAAATATTTATATATATATATGTATGAATAAATTAAGGGCCTTTGCCATAAAAAAAATTTATCTGGCACCGGGAATGCAGCCTATAAGAAGAAGGATTTTGAAATTGCGATTCAGCATTATACGAAGGCCATTGGCTAAGTGCACAAAGGACTTTGAACCTGCCATCAAGACCTTTCAGAAAGCATTGACTGAGCACCGTAACCCGGACATGTTGAAGAAGCAGGATAAACGCACCAAACTAAATTTTAAGCGTGAATACAATGGCTCCAATTTCTGTTGAATCTCTCTATGACAACCGTGATTTTAAGCCGTGAAAAATTTGATGAACTATGTGGGGATTTCTGGGAAAAATCTATTGACCCTGTAAAGGAAGCATTCTGGATGAGAAGGATGAAGAGCGGCAGAGAACTGCGGAACTAAAAAAACAACCTAGAGGAATATATATTCAATATTCAGATATTCAGAAAGTGTCAACCGAGCCAGATCGTAAATCCTTCATAAAAAAAAAGAAAAAAAGAACTTGAAGAGATGTAGGAGTGGTTATATACTGATGATGAGGATGCTTTTGCAATTGAGTTTAAAGAACGCTCGGACAAACTTAGAGCAATTGGAGATCCAATAGTCTTCAGAATGAATGAGCTAAGCGCACGACCTGTAGCATCCGAACATACTCAAAATTCTCTAGCTGGCCTACAAAAGATTGCAAGTGGCTGAGAGAAGGACAAACCATAGTTGCCTAAAAGCAGAATCCACGAGGTTGTGGCCGAGGCGGATAAGTTCAAAATAAATGGATTAAAGAGAAGGACGCTCAACAAAAGATGACTGCTGTAACAAGCACACCAATGTTCACATCAGAAGAAGTGTACGACAAGGTGTTCGAGCCTCAAGACAAGGTGGCAAGCATCAACAGAATCCCAAAGCCAAAGCCCAAGGATGAGAAACCTCCAAAGGAAGCAGCAAAAAAAATGATAATAAGAAAACAACGACCGCTAATAATAACTCAATTGCTTTAGAGGAAAGACCTTCCCAATCCAAACAACCCACAGGTGAGCCGGAGCTAGAGCCAGAGCCGGAGTCGGAGCACGAGCATGCAGCCTCATCTAAGTCTAGTAAAACAAAAAGGTGCACGACGAGTTGTGAAGGATCTCCTACCTACAACAAATGCATCCATGGCTGCATAACTAGATGACACGACTACCTAACCAACGACCAGGACTACCTGCTGATGATGAATGAACGTTCAGTTTTTTTGACAATCATTTTGTTTGCGGCCAACAGTTTTACTAGAAAGAAACTCATGGAATAGCGTGCGTAGACAACAGCTGCTGACAAGACAATACATGCAAAGGCGCAGTTTCTTAGTTGCTTGCGGTTCAAGTCACGTAACCAAGCGCACACGGTCTCTCTTCATGCGGAATTGCTGCATGCGAGGAACTGTCATTGCCGCTGAACTTTAATTCTGCCACGCAGCTAGCTGCGCACAACGAAGTTCCACGTGAATGGTTTCTTACCAGCGGAACTGCACCCCGGGCTTATAAATAGGACTTCAACACAACTATGACAGGAGGAGACAACTCCAAGGCAACCGGGACGAGAGCTCTCTCACACTGAAAGAAAAGAGAATGTAAGTTCTCAAGATTTTTTTTTCTTTCTTTTAGGTAAAAAAAAAAAAAAAAAAGTTTCTTTCTTATTAAAAAAACATATATATGAATTATTTTCTAAAAAAAAAAAATTTTCCAACGTGGATACTCCCCAACTGGCAGGTTGAATTGACACGCGGGTTAAGTATTTTTCTCCTTAAAAAAATATGTATATTTTTTATATATAAAAATATATATATATGCATATATACATATATATTATTTTCAAAAACTATTTTTCCCAACGTGGATACTCCTCAACTCGCGGGTTGAATTGACACGCGGGTTAAGTATTTTTCTCCTTTAAAAATAAAATAAAAAAAATATATATGTATATTTTCTATATATAAAAATATATATATGTATATTTTCTATATATAAAAATATATACATATATATATATTTTTGAAAAAACTACTTTTCCCAACGTGGATACTCCCCGACTGGCGGGTTGAATTGACATGCAGGTTAAGTATTTTTCTCCTTTAAAAATAAAATAATATATATATGTATATTTTCTATATATAAATATATATATATACACATATATTATTTTCAAAAAATATTTTTCCTAACGTGGATACTCCCCGACTGGCGGGTTGAATTGACACAATGGTTAAGTGTTTTTCTCTTTTAAAAAAAAATATATAAATATATTTTCTATATATAAATATATATATACACATATTCATATATATTATTTAAAAAAAAAACCATTTTTCCTGTGGATCATATAATATATATATATATAAAGCTAAGTATTTTTTATGATAAAAAATATGTAATAATATATATATAAAAGGGCCCGGGGTCCCGGGATCTCACGGTCCGCCATATATATATAAAGCTAAGTATTTTTATGATAAAAATATATAATATATATATATAAAGGCCCTGGGTCCCGGGATCTCACGGGCCGCCATATAATATATATATATAAAGCTAAATATTTTTATGATAAAAATATATAATAATATATATAAATGCCCCGCATCCCACCGGGCGTGCCATACACATATATATACATATACATATAAAGTTAAGTATTTTTTAATGATATCCATAAAAAAATAATAGATACATACATACATACATATATATATATATATATGAAGGCCTGGGGCCACGGGATCTCATCGGGCGCATTATATATATATATGTATATATAAAGCTAAGTATATATATATTATGATAAAAAATATTATATATATATATATATTAAGGCCAGGGATCCTGGGATTTGTAGTTCGATCCTGCATGGACAAGAGACCGAGCTCTCCTTTCTCTGTAAAAAAAAAAAAGGAATGTAAAGAAGATAAAAATGGAGAGGCCCGGGGATCCCGAGATAATAAAAAAGGGGAAGCCTACGAATATATATATATATATATATATATATATATATTTATATATGTGTCCCGTGGACGTCCAAAAAAAATATTTTGTTTTCTAAAAATATATACGTGTCCCGCGGGCATTCAAAAAAATAATTTTTTTTCTAAAAATATATATACATGTCCCGCGGGTGGCCAAAAAAGATATTTTGTTTTCTAAAAATATATATACATGTCCGCAGGCGTCCAAAAATAAATATTTTATTTTTCTAAAAATAATATACATGTCTCGCGGGCCGTCAAAAATGAATGTTTTATTTTCAAAAAAATATATATATATGTGTCCCGCGGGCATCAAAAAAAATATTTTATTTTCTAAAAATATATATACATGTCCCACAGACCTTCAAAAATGAATATTTTATTTTCTAAATATATATGAGTCCCGCGGGCCTTTAAAAATAAATATTTTATTTTTTAGAATATATAAATGAGTCCCGCGAAACTCCAAAAAATGAATATTTTATTTTCTGAAATATATATATATATAATAGTCCCGCGGGCCTTCAAAAATGAATATTTTATTTTCTAAAATATATATGAGTCCCGTGGGCCTCCAAAAATGAATATTTTGTTTTCCAAAATATATATGAGTCCAGCGGGCCTTCAAAAATGAATATTTTATTTTCTAAAATATATATATGAGTCCCGCGGGCCTTCGAAAATGAATATTTTATTTTTTAATATATATATGTGTCCTGCGGGCCTTTAAAAATAGATATTTTATTTTTTAAAATATATATGAGTCCCGCGGGCCTCCAAAAATGAATATTTTATTTTCTAAAATATATATATGTCCCGCAGGCCTTCAAAAAATATATATTTGTCCCGCGGGCCCCCAAAAAAATATTTTTTATTTCACATATATCTTAGAGACTTTCAAAAATATATATTTGTATATTATAAAAAAATTTTATGTACTTCTCCCCGAGTAAATACTCCCCAGGTAGTGAGTTAAGTTGATACATGGGGCTAAGTACCTTTCTATTATATATATATATACATATATATAGATGAAAAAATGACCTCTTTGCTCAACTTGAGTCTTAATATGAGCAAGCCCTCTTGGGCCCAAGACCCTCCAACAAACCCGCTTAGGCCCACAACTTCCAGCAAGCCCAAGATGGCCTGCAACTCTTCAACAAGCCCAAGACGGCCCAAAATTCTTCAACAAGCCCACTTGGGCCCAGAATTCTTTAATAAGCCCAAGATCGCCCAAGATCCCCCAATAAGCCCAGTTGAGCCCAAATTGATTGAGTCAAGCCCAGTTAGGCCCAAACTCTTTTCAACATGCCCGGTTGAGCTCGAACCCCTTTTAGATGGTCCAAGTCGACCCAAACATATTTTCAAAAGTCGGTTAAATCCAATTTTTAGTAAAACCACTTAAATTTTAATCCAGAGACTGAATGCGGAAGATGCTGGTTTCTAGTACAAGTACAGAAGCTGAAAGCAGGACACACTGGTCTGCTATGTAAATTCAGAAGCTAAGAGCACACTTAGTTTACTGTGTAGGGTCACTAGTGTAGCCGACGGGCCCCTCACTAGTTCCCAAACCAAGTCATCGCTGGTCGACGGGCTAAGCGTAAACTCACATTTAAGTCATGGCGCGTGGCGTCATGTACCACACATTCGAGTCACGACGCAGGGCGAAGTGTACTCACTTATCTTTATATTTTTGTCAGACAAGATTTTTTGTGCACTTGTAAAGACGTAGAAAGATCTTCTACGCATTTCATCATTATTTCAATAAAAATAACCATTTTTTATGGACTATTGTATTCAACTCTTTTAATCAAGGATTTTCTCATTGGAGATGTAAAATCAGAATGTGGAACACAATGCAAAATATTTCTGTGATATACTTTTCGAACTCGGTTAAAGAATTAGATGCTTTAAAATTTTACTGGGGAATTAATTAAGCATTTATTTTCAAAGCCGGAGGAAAACAATCAAAATAATTTTTCACGAGGCTGGAACAAATGGTGAACCTGACGTGAAACATTCTCCCTTCATCTTTAAGAGTTGAAAACTATGGTCTTTATATGCTTACTTAATTTCTCACTGCTAACACTCTGAAGTGCTCCTTTGCAGATCTCATGGCGCATTCGATGGCTTTCGGATTCCTACCCAATGATGGTTTTGTCATTTCTGAGCCAAACCACATGGATGCGGCTATCCCGCATTACTTTATTCGCATACCAAAGAAACTGGAACACCGTGTCTATCGACACGACGACTACTTTCCTGTAGCTATCAAGCGAAGAAGAGATCGATCTGCACTACTCAAGGACACTCTTATTTTTCAAGGCCCTAGGACCACTCCTGTCCGACCGATTAAGTCTCTACAGGCGCCAATCAGAATGGGCTCACCTGCTCTGCGATCAAGCTATGCCAAGAAGTCCGCTCATTGATTTGCTGCACCAGCTCAACAGCAGCACAACAGCCTGCAGGACAACCTGTCTTGCGGTCCCATTCCACGAGAAGGTTTGCAAGACAATCTACTGCAACTCGGCTAGCGCCACCTTACTGATCAGAAGCTAATGTTTCTCGAAACGAGAACAAAGTTGTACTAAGTCCTATTCGATGCATTATCACTCGCCAATTCGGTCGGGCTGCCTCAAGGATTGTTGACCTAGCCTCCCAACCTAACCGAGATGACACCTGGGAGTGGAAGAAGTCAAGAAGACAGGCCAAGGTTTCTCAGCTTAATGCTCCATCGGCTGATGGAAGGGATGACCGATTCAAGCCGCAAGGACCTATTATTGTCCGATCAAGTTTGGGTACCTTGCAATTTGTCATCCCCAATCCGACGCATTCGCCCCATCAGTAGACCGCTGCTCCATCTAGCTCACAAGCTAGAGCCAAGTCTCCAGGTCACCATGATACTGCTAACATAGTAACGGTTCCTCATCAAGCATCAAGGAAACCAAGGAAAAAAGCACATTAGAAAAAACAGTTCGGGAAAACAACTTTCCGTTTAAACTTGAAGGCTTCACCACCACTGCCACTAGGGCCAAGGTATAGGCTGTTCTCACACCCCCAACAAAGGTGTAGGCCGCAGAAGAAGCCATTGCAAAACGCTCACAAATTGAGAGCATCCCAAAAGCCAAGACTCTTTAACGAGTGGCGGTATCCTCACAAGCGACATACAACGTATCCACGTTCGGCGCTTAGGCTAATCCCAAATTTTATACACAAAAATCAATTCACCTCATTGATCAGATTGAGGGAGGATATGACTTATGCGCCTGTCATGGCCCCGTCCCGAGGAGAGCACCGAATGCCACACCCCAAGAGAGAAGCTAAAAGGAGGAGACATCTCCTCCAAACGACGGAAGTCAACATTGTAGACCTCACCCAGCCAAGCACTTCAAAAGTTTCGGAGATGTTGACCCAGTCAAGGGCATCCGCAATGCCCATTACGCTGCCATTCTGTAGCCTCTCTCATCCTGAAGGTATTAGGGCCGCTCTCCCAAAAGGCCAATTTGAAGCCTTTTACATGGTGGGCGAAGAAGAAGAGGTTCTTACACCAAAGTCTCAGCTTATTCATGATCTCCAGGAGGAAATTAAGCGTATGAAACGGGCTATGGAAACTCTAGGCGATAAGACAACAAGTTCTCATTAGCCGTTATCACCAAGGAACCGCCAATCAGTCCATCAGCCCGAGAAACCAATCAAGTACCGAATCGAGGAAGATGAAAATGCAGAATTGGAACAAGGCTTTCTGCAGTTCAATAATCTGCGTATCAATACCCCTCGAACTCAAGACGCATGGGTAAACACACCCATGGGGTCTCCACCCGGATTTGTCGCGCAGAAGGAGATGGTGCATCAGCTTGTGGCTGAATACCTTCGTCACCAGGCACGTCAACTTACTAGGGTCCCTACAACGATAATCAACAGGCCTTATCCCCTAGAGGTTGAAGCAAAGTTGCTACCTAGGGAAGCCATTAAAGATCCAATTCGATAGGACCGGGAGTGAGTTAAAGCACCCGACATCATTCCACTATGCCATGGGCAACTAGGTGCACCAATCAAATTTTTATCTTTGAATGTTTCCCAATACTCTTTTTGGTGATTACATCACCAGATGAAGGACGAGCCGGTTGAAGATTACATCACCAGATGGAAGAGGGCCATTAACCAGTGTCAAGCACCCCTCTCTCATGTAATGAAGGTCAATCTTTGTCGAAATGGCATCAAGATAGAAATTTTCTTGCTAATGAATAAACAACTAAGTACATTTCGAGCCCTAACCACAAAAGCTTGTTGAAAAGAGTATTTGTTATCTCAGCAAAAAGCCTGGAAGGAGTCATTCACAACCACTATATTTAAAAAGAAGAAAGCTAAAGAGACCTCTGTGAACACCACGAAGGTTAAGAAGTAGCTAGAGAAAGCAAAACCGCCTGCGAAAGAGCAGCTTGCAAAGCCCTTTCGAAGAGAGGAAATCCAATACACCTTTGGGGAAGATGATGTGGAGACGCTATTCCAGCACCTCATGTCGACCGGGTTATTCGAGTTGTCTGTCCCAAAAAGGCCGGAAGAAGTTGGACATATTTCTCATCAGCGATATTGCAGTTACCACCGATATGTCGGTCACCCCACTAAGAAGTGTTGGGATCTCCAAGCAATATTGCAAGATTACATTGACAAGGGGATTATCAAGCTTAGTCCTCCAACGCAGGCCTCATCAAATGTTGTGACAGTTGAGATGGTAGAAAGAGGTGATTGGGAAGCGGTTCGAAAACCACCAAGCCTAAGACGGATAAAAAATGTCTCAAAAATCTATACAAAGAAGACAAAAGAATAAGGGATAAGGCCATTCTCCCTTTCTTCTCAAGGAATTTGAGGCAATCCTCACGGGTGCAACCATTCCTGTTCATGGATTTTCTTCAGCCCAAGTTGCTACTCCCATTCTATCAATGGCTCGCTGGTAGATCACCTCAGCCAGCAAAAGAAAGATACATTATCGAGGAATTGCAGAACATTACTCCATGTGAGTTTCCTGAGGATGGTCCGTTTTGGGACCTAGATAGCAACAAAGGAGAGACTGAAACTTTCTATCATATAAATATGTCCGCGTCCAAACCTCCAAAGCGGCGAAGAACTACCTCAGTGCTCATCCCTAACTATACCAAGTTTGAAGTTCGGATGTCACCAATAAACCACATCATAACATATTTATGAAAATCTCGACTACTACCGCATCCTGGGAAGCCAGAGTGGAATACTTCCGGTACTCACTGGGGGAATCAATGATGTCGTGGTACCGAGATAATCATATCGAAGAAATTATCAAGTGGGTCATCTTGATAGACGCGTTCTTGGTCCGCTTCCTGTCAAGGCAAAGAGAGCAGTTCCCTAGTAATTACTTGAGGGAAATACAATACAACCAAGAATCCACTGCTCATTACGTAAATTATCTCAGAAACAATACATGGAGCGATCCCTTAGCCATATGGCTGCCTGAACCTGAAGTGGTCATGAAGTACCTTTCAGATGCAATATGCCCTCCAACTGACAATGGGTATAAGACCTTTGGAGCCAAAACTTTCATAAAGGCAATCTGGTGGGTCGATAACGAAGGCTTCAAACAAGAGGCAATTTTTAGCGATGCCGAAGGTTGGGAGGACAAATCAACTCAAAGTCCTACACATACTACAATTAAACGATGCGCTCATCCTTTGAGTGTTCCCTTTCTTAATTAGAGAGTTAAGCTATGATTGGCCGCATATTCAATTATTCCATGAGAATCATAAGTATGCATTGCCGCACTTGTTTGATTATTCGCTGGTCGTCTGTCAAATGGGGTAGACAGAAGAGTTCGCACTCGGGCACTTTGTCTTAAGCTTGACCCATGACAGTTGCGCTCTTCTCTGAATTTCCTCACTTCCCGAAGAAGCATTTGGTTCTTAGGAAGAGTTCATTGATAAGTTTATCTTAAGATTTCATGAGTATGAAACAGAGTTCCCTCCAAAGATGATAGAAGTCATGGACCCCTTATCAGGAGAATCTCAGTACGACTACATCTTGAGATGGATAAACTACAGAATAATCAACCAACAATTCAATAAAGAAGGAATCATGGTTCACCAGTGCATCAAGTCAATGAATGGGTATTTCCCTGAAATCCCAAAAGTACAACCATTTTTTTCAGACGTACTACGAACATTGGCTACGAACATTCAAGATTTTTCCTCTTGCAACATGGTGTAACTTGAAAAGGACATTCTTGCAATCCTTCGATTTGGTCAAATCACACCAAAAAATAAGGATAAAGCTCCGGTGCAAGAAATTTGTACTCAGCCAGAGCAGCACATACCAGCCAATTATGGAAAATCCTCAATAAGCTATGATGTGCTTGAACACTTGAAGCGACTCCTTGCTCGACTCAGTATTTACGATGCCTTGCAGTTGTCGCAAAAAGCCAGGAATGCACTAGTTAGTGCTCTAACAGACGAAATGTCCATCTTGCTTACCTGGTCAACGCCACTGAATGTGATGAGATAATCTCATTCATTGATGAGGATATGTTGGTTGGAGACATTAATCACAACCGACCTTTATATGTTACGGCAACCTGGCCGGTGAACTGGTTAACAGGATCATGATCGACGCCAGGTCCGCAATTAATATTCTGCCCCTTCGAACACTCAAGAGGATTGAGATTTCTCCATCAGCATTAGAAGATACTAGTGTGGTGATTCAAGGGTTTAATCAAGGGACTCAAAAGGCTATGAGCCTAATCGAGTTGAAACTAAACATAGAAGACTTTTGCACCAAAATCCCATGCTTTGTGATCAATGTTCCGACCTCATATAACTTGCTACTAGGGAGGCCTTGGCACCACAGCATAAGATCATCGCATCAACGGTGCATCAATGCTTCAAATACTACAAAGATGGAGTCGAAAAAAGGATCTTTGCTGACCAAAAGCAATTCACAACAGCGGAATCATTTTACTCCGATGCTAAGTATTATGACTTGGCATTTGTTGTTAACACTTCAATGAAAGTAATCGAAGCAACCACATTAGAAGGTCAGCAGGAAATATCTCAGGCTCTTCCTGCCCCAGTAAGCATAGAATATTTTCAAGGGGTGAGAAGATGGAAGGTCAAAGTCGTAGTTGAGGGCGCAGTCATGGACGAGGAATGACAGAACCAAGAGCTCAGTTTCAAACTAAATTTGAAAATATGAGCCTTGATCCAGTATAGCCACTACCGCGACAACGACAGAGGGCAACCATACAACCTCTTACCAGCTATAGCAACACTGCTGCAGGCTCACGGTTCTACTTGGACCTAGAAGTCCTGAAAAAGGTTGTTAAACTGCCTCAAGCCAATCCCCTAGGTTTGAGGTGAATTTGGAAGCTCTTCGGAGATTCCGGAACCAGGCTAGTGAGGAAGCCAAGTCACTTTGCTGTGAGAGTGACGGAATGGCCACTGAGGTCGCTCATCAAAACCAAAAACTTAGAAAAGCGTTCAATGAGGTTTTAGCAATGCTCATGGGGTTTAATGTATCTACTCCAAGTATGCAGGGACCTGAAGATGAAAAACTTGCCAAAAAATATTTTATAAAGCAATATAGCAAAGTTTACGGTAACCCTAACAAATCTTCTTGCTTGCCCACCTCTAAGCTCAAGAAATGGGATTTTCATCGCTATAGCAGAGAAAGTAAGAAAATTACGGATTTGATGGGATTTTATCCCGACGAACCACATCTTTCAGGCCTTGGAACTGGCATCCCTATCCCGTTATCTAAAAGACCTCGTAGTTATCAAAAGGATAACAAAAGACTCGACCTCGGGTATAAAGAAGAAGAAGACGTCGACTTTGCTACCACCTACCGCGTCTCTAAAAGCGAGGACTCCAGCAACGATGAAGAGGCATTAATGGAACCAGAGGCGCTCCACCTGCAATTGAGGATGGAGGGCAGCCTACTATTGATGTACTCGAGGAATTCAATCTTGGGACTGAGGAGAACCCGAGACCCATTTTTATTGCCAAAAACTTAGCCGAAAAAGAAAAGGCGGCATTAAGGCAGCTTTTGAGTGAATTCAAAGATGTTTTTGCTTGGGGGTATTCCGAGATGCCAGGGCTCAACCCTGCGGTTGCAATGCACTATCTGCATATTACGCAAGATAAAAAGCCAGTCAAGCAAACTCCGAGAAGGTTTAAACCGGAGCTCGAGGAACAAATCATCAAAGAAGTTGAAAAACTCATTGATGCTGAATTCATTCGGGAAATCAAATTTCTGAGATGGATTTCTAGCGTTGTTCCCGTCAAAAAGAAAAATGGGCAAATCCGCATTTGCGTAGATTTTTGAGATCTAAACGAAGCATGCCCTAAGGATGAATTTCTTCTTCCTTTCACTGATTTGCTAATCGACAGCACGGCCCTGTACGATACATTCTCATTTATGGATGGATATTCATGATACAATCAAATCAAGATGGCTCCAGCAGATGAAGCTGCAACACCGTTTTGAACATGTTGAGTGTTATGTCGATGACCTAATTGTAAGATCTGAAGGTCACGATAGGCATAAAGAAGATTTGAGGTTGGTGTTTCTGCGTCTAAGAAAGTATGATCTCAAGATGAATCCTCTCAAATGTACGTTGGAGTATTATCTGGGAAATTCCTCGAGTTCATAATCCGCCAAAGAGGAATCGAGGTTGATCCACTCAAAACGGAAGCTATTCAAAATATGCTGCCTCCATGAAACCTCAGAGAACTTAGGAGTTTGCAAGGCCAATTGTCGTATATTCGGCGTTTCATCTCCAACTTGTCCGGTCGGTGCCAGGCTTTTCACAAGTTGATGAAAAAAGATACGACTTTTCAGTGGGACATGAAATGCCAACGGGCTTTTGAAGCCATTAAATAATTGCTGCAAAATCCTCCTGTTTCGACGACTCCAGTGAATGGAAAGCCTCTCATTCTCTATATTGCCGCTAGTCCATAATCACTGGGGGCATTGCTCGCACAAGAAAATGCTCAAGGCAAAGAACAAGCCGCATATTATCTTAGTCGTCAATTATTGCAAGCTGAATGTAATTATTCCTCAATCGAGAAAATTTGTCTAGCATTGGTCTTTGTGGCACAGAAGCTAAGACATTATTTCCTCGCGCATCAAATCATACTTATATCGAAAGATGACCCTCTTAAGTCCTTGACCACTAGACCAATGCTTTCAGGATGCCTAGAAAAATGGTCATTGCTATTATCTGAATTTGATATCAAATATGTGCCACGAAAGGCGGTGAAAGGGCAAGTGTTAGCAGATTTTCTAGCAGCCCATCCGCTTGAAGAAGAATTTCCTATCTTACAAAACTTACCTAATGAGAATATTTTCTATGCAAATGATAATCCAATGTGGCAAATGTATTTCGATGGAGCTTCAAAGCCATCCAGAGCTGGCGTTGGAATTGACGTACTCTCCCCTCATAAAGACTTGTTCCCGCACTCATATTTTCTTGGAAAAAGCGCAATAAATAATGAAGCTGAATATGAGGCTTTACTCATTGACATGAAACTTCTTCTGCAATCAGATATTTTATTTATGCAAATATTTGGGGACTTCGAATTGGTTATTAAATAGTTAAACAATCAATACGAAGTGCACTAGCCTCAGTTGCAAAAATATTATGACAAAGCTCAAACCTTATTAGCAAAGTTCAAAATTATTTTTGTTGAGCACGTTCCTCTGTCAGAAAATATAGTTGCTGATGCACTATCAAAGTTGGCCAGTATTTTCGCTTTCAATGAACTTGATGACATGATGGTTCATGTACAAAGACTAGAGATGACGAAGAGCTCCATGTAAATAAAATTGGACGGTGCGTATCCGAGGTAACTACAAACAATGATGACTGGCGCATTCCTATCATTAACTATCTCAAATATGGTATTTTACCAGATGATCCAAATGCAAGAAAGTCACTGAGAAAGGCTGTTTTGCGATATACCGTGTTTCAAGATGATTTGTATCAGATTGCTTTTGATGGGCTTTGGCTTCGCTGCATTAATGGGAATGATATCTGTCAGGTTCTTCAAGAGACACACTCTAGCGAGTGTGGCACCCACCAATCTGGACGTCGTCTCTATCATAAGATCAGAACATTAGGCTATTATTGGCCCACAATGGTCCAAGACTCCATCAATTTTGCAAAATCCTGTGAAGCTTGCCAAATGCATGGAGATATTTATCATATTCCTGCTTCAATAATTTCTGTAGCACCTATTTCGTGGCCTTTCTCTTGGTCGGGCTTTGATATTGTTGGTTCGATAAACCCGTCATCATCCAAAGGACACTTATATATTTTAGCCGCTATGGATTATTTCTCCAAATGCGCAGAAACTAAAGCTTACAAGAGAGTCCGAGCACAAGAGGTGGTTGAATTTATCAAGCATAAAATCATCTAACGTTATGGTGTCCCTTATCAAATCACCTCAGATAATGGCACACCATTCAAAAACGACAAAGTAAATCAGTTATGCTGGAAGTTTGGAGTCAAGCAAGTGTTCTCATCGCCCTATTACCCACAAGAAAATGGTCAAGCAGAGGCATTTAACAAAAATATCATTCGAATCCTTAAAAGGACTACTGTGAAAAATAAGTGAGATTGGCACCAGAGGTTACCCGAAACACTATGGGCCTACAGAACCACACATCGAACTGCGACAGGAGCAACGCCATATTCATTACTTTTTGTCACTGAAGTAGTTTTACAAGTGGAGATCCAGTTAGCATCCTTAAGGGTTGCTATCCATTCTGGGTCAACTACTGAACAACAAGCCAAACTTCGTTTCGACGAGCTCGAAGCACTAGATGAAAAGTGAATTCAAGCACGACAATGAATCGAACTCTATCAAGCTCGGATGGTCGAAGCATACAATAAAGTCGTGAAGCATTGCTCATTCAAAAGAGGAGATTTGGTGCTAAAGCTATGCACGGAGCTTATGGCCGGGGGCAAACTTACCGGTAAATTCGAGCCTAAATGGGAAGGGCCTTACATCATTGAGAGGGTCTATGACAATGGCACATATGAAGTTGTTAATTGCGAGAATCAAGTCAAAGCAACTGTGAATGAAAATTACTTAAAAAGATACTATCCGTAGAAGTTACAAAAGGAGTCATACATTAAAATTTTGTGAGAGAATCTCTACAGTCTCCCTTGTAGAAGGAAGGGACTCTTTCAAAACTCGGATAGAGTTCACTACATCAGCAGGAGGAATTGAATACGCCCGCAGCTCTTCGACCTTAGCCTCCATAGTAGAAATATCCCGACTTTCTGAATCAATTCTCACTTTGTAGAGGTCAACTTTGGCTTGAAGTTCGTTGAAGGTAGAAGTCAAAGAATTTAGTCTACTTTTATCCACAAAGATAGAAGTGACAATGCGACGGACCTCGGCCTGTTTGGCCGATATGGATGCTCGAATCTCCTCAAAAATCATCTTTTTACTTTCCATCTCCTTTGCGACCTGGAGGTTACGTTCCTTAAGTTGAGCAAGGCTATCTCTGCATTTGGCGAGGTCGGCTTCTGCGGATGCTAGATCTTCTACAGAAACCAAGGGTCGTACAGCAGCCTCGAGCTCTCGCCAATGGGCACGCAACTTCTCTAGTGAGAGTATGACATCACCAAAACCAGAAACGCAAAGTTGGAGCCTATCCAGGACCATAGAAAAGTTTTTGCAAATATCCAACGCTTCGGTGACATCATTAGGAGAATCCATGTCCCTCAAAGAAGAAACGATGCATCTCTTGAATTGTGCTATTGCACGCCTTAGACGCTTGAGATCCCATTGCTTTAATCGTTCCGCCCCGATCACCTTGAGAAAGCCAACGAGCCCCACTCGAGCTCGTGCCAGTACTAGGGCTGGTTGAACTAAAGTGAGGACCGCCTGAGCGACCAAATCCTAAGGTTGAAAAGTACAAGCCAAGACGTCACAACAGTAAGTTAACTAGGCGAAAAGCCGAAGTACAAATACCTGGCGATGTAGGAGAAATGGGCAATGACTTTATCAGTGTCGAATTCTCCTCGCCGTGAGCATCGTCATCAGATACTTCGACAACTAAGGCGGCTGTCAAAAAAAATGAAAAATGATGATGAGATGTAAAAGGAGAAAGTAAAAAAAAGGAAAATAAGGGATTTGCCTTCAAAATTCATACCCGTGCCTTCTAGGTGATTACATGGAGCTTCCATGTGGATTTCCTCTCTCGAACCAAATCCTGCCAAATAAGTGATCAAGATAAGAATAATTGCAAAAAATAGATATAATTGATAAGATAATCCAGCATACCTATGGTCCTATCATCAGAATGAGTCACTTTCATGGGGGTACCTTGGGCTATTGATGGCAGAGATTAACACACCTCGGGAATCCGGACCCCCAGAAAATCCCTCATGAAGACGTTATCAGAAAATAGAGGCTCGCTATCACAAGACCGCATCGGTTGGTCAATTTGACCCATGTTTAGATCTACATGGAAGCCCAAGAGGTCACTCAGTGCATGGTCGCTGGAATCCGGTAGCACAGGAGAGTTGTTCTGCACCTCGGCACGCATTACCTTACTCACTTCATGGTCATTGGAAGAATTTATGGCAACATTCGGCTCTGCTACAATGTCCCCTTCCTCAGATGGCTCGGGTGGCTTGGAAATGGGATATGACCTTTCATCAGACTCTCCTGATATATCAACTTTAGAAGGTCTCACAGCTTCTCCTTGCTCTGAAGAATCTTTTCCTTGGGAAGGATCTAAAAGTCTAGTAATCGTAGACAAATCCCTCGTTCTCCAAATTTTTCTCTTCTCACCACAACTGTTATACATTGTTAATGACTCTGTAGCCTCTAAGTTGGTGGGACGATTGGGAAACCAAAAGCGACTGATTGGCTTTGCCAGATATACAACCTTGGGAAGCTTGACATTGTATTCTGAAAAAAAATGGGGGGATAGGTAAGGATAAAAATATAAAAAAAGGAGAAGAAAAGAGAGAAGAAACATACTTCGAGTCTCCATGGGTTTCTGATCTTTTTCAGAAGCTGCCTTTTCAGCAGCTAACTCCTACAAGGTCTTCTTGACTAGCTCGGTGTCGTGACAAATATACTCTTTTCCTTCCGCAACCCAGTCAGTACAGTGAAAGCTACAACTGACAATCCCAGGGTAAGCCTTGAAGGAATCGATGTGTTGAACACAGCGAGCCCCAGTCTCCTCTATGTCTGGCTCCTTGAAGCGTCTAATCTCAAAGGGCATCACCAAGCCTAGTTCACCCCAGCTGGTGGTCAAGTCAAGGGGTTTAAAAGCCCAAAAGCGAGATTTAGGCGCAACTTGCTCGACAACTTTTACCGTACAGATGCCAAAACAATGAACATAATCTTAAGTTGCCCGGACTCGACGGTCAAACGAAGGAAATTTCATCTCATAGGATAACTTAACTCCCTTAAAGTGTGAGCATACCGCAAGCCAGTGAAGAGGTCCGACCCCAACTTTCCTTTGATATCTTGAAATGCGGGGAAGATATGCAGGAACGTCCTGATCAAAGCCGAATTGACGGGCAAACCTATGAGGATAGTACGACTCAACTTCAAAACAAGGGCCATCCCTGTAAGCCAAGAGACCTGGTTGAAGTAACAATGCAAAGTCCTTCTCATCAAGGGTCAGTCCATCAGAGGAAGATTTTGTCGACCACTCGCAGGGGGCAACCATATGAAAGAACCTCTCTTCAAAATAACCAGCTTGGATAAGAAGCCCGGTCATGTCTTCAAAACTATAGCTACCCAAGTTACGCCTGGCAAATTTCTTCAATATCAAACTATAAGAAGGAAATTAGGTAACTTTGTCAACTCCATAAATCTCTGGGAAATAAAATCCAAGCCAGCCAAGGAGAAAATGAGTTGGGAAATAAGAAATGGTGCGCCTTGGGCCTTTCTCATTATATATAATCTAATTTAAACCCTTATAGATATCACACAATACTCGTGGTGCCAAAGCGAAGAGCTTGCCTTGAGCCATCTCGCAAGCAACATAAAGACATGACCATTTTACAAGACCGTAGGCCGAAGAGGAAGGACAGATGACCACGGAAATCTAAAGCCACAAAAAGAGGATAAGCTCAACCTCAGGCTGCACTTGTTGTAGGCGCTCAAGGGGAAGCCATAGGCCGCCTTGTCCACTTGCATGAAACTCAATAATGTTAGAAGGCCAATTGTCATTAAATACCCGTTGGTCAGAAACCCTTGAGAAAAATGTCATCTAGTCTCTTACTATGAACTTTTCCTTCTTGGTAATCCACATACAGGGAGACCGCATATCCCCTTCAGATCCCACAAAATAATGCTCATCTCTCCAAATGGAAATATAAAGGAATTAGTCGCCGATGACCAGAAACTGACAAAGGCATTGATGATGTTGTTGTCTTTCCAAAAACCCTCTCCAGTGGCTAAGATTGCATCTTTCACACCAGCGGCTGTAAGCACCGCCTCATGACGAGAGACTAGATGTTGTCCTTATTGATTAAAGCCCGGGATGTTACCCAAGCAGCCACGGTAGACATTCGCACCCTCCTTGTATATAAAAGAACAGTTTTCTAGTTCCTTTTGCAACCAACAAGGAGTCTCTACGATGAAATTATGGAGATTGCCTAAAGCCCTGGTCGGAAGTAGAAAGCAACCAGAAAAGGTCTTGCGGGGGATCGGTTGTAGCAACACCATTCCCAAAGATATAACCTTCTTGGCAGTTCAAATGCTCGGTGAAAATCTTCTCTAGGATCATAAAGATCCAAGTAGAGTGACCGTTAATGTCTTCCATAAGGTGGCAGCGCATGGGGCTGAAGTGAGAAGGTCCATGTGAACATTCGAAGCATTCACGGCTTGCCAAGGCAGGATGCCACCCAAAATAAGAAGAGCAGCCCCCACAAGGGCGACCGAAGCAGAGATCGTACTTCTTAGCACTCTGCGCAGTTCTCTTCCTTAGAACACGCTGCTTTTTCTTAGATGTCATCGTTTCTTCGAAAGAGCTCTTCTTGGAAGATTCATTTTTCTTTGAGGAAGATTTTTGCCTTTTAAACTCCTCACGGGCATATGCAACTGCCGTATGCTTCTTCATGAGAGAAGGTGATGTCGGAGGCGCCACAATTGAAACTACTTTGGAAAAAGGAGTCGCGCTATCCTTTTGCTCCTCAAGGGAAGAATGCTTCTTTTTCACCGCTGATTTCTCTCTTGGTGAAAGAATAGGAAATTCTTGAGAAGACATTGCCTACAACAAATTTTTAAAAAAAAAGGAAAAAAAAGAATAAAAAAAAGAGAGAGAACTATCAAACTTTAAAAAAAATGGGGGGGGGGGAACTACCGCACATTACAGCTTTGCTAAAAAAGTATAAATGAAGAAAGTTGTTGATGCCTTAGTGCCAGCAATCAAAATGCTCCTCCTCTTAAGAACCCAAATCAATAGTGACCGTCAAATCTGAAACAAGAAGCCAGTGAAACTCATGGGTGGGTCATTTCAAAAAAAAAAGAAAGAAAAAGAAAGAAAGGGGGTCATTGAATGAAATCCACTAAGTATAAATAGCTATGGGACGATACCTCAAACCTGCAAATCGTAGGGCTATGGGCCCATTGATTTTTGAAATCCCTCGAGGCGTTGTACCTAGCAAAAAAAAAAACTCAGTATGCCGTGAGTCAAGAGAGGCCTGCTAGACAATATGTTAGGAATCACGCCTTCACAAGTAGCCCACGACGGCATAATTCCTGAGGGGGCATTTGATGAGGTATATTTTGAACCATAAGACCATTACAATTATATGATTCGGTCTATGAAATTATATGATTATTTATGTGTAAAAAAAGAAGAAGAAAGAAAAAAAAAGAAAAAGAAAAATTGATAGCAAAAAAAAAGAAAAAAAAGAAGAGAAAAAAAAGAAAGAAGAAGAAGAAGAAGAGAAAAAAATTGCAAACGGCTAGAAAAATAGTATTATCATAGATAGCCAAGGGTTTTTATTTAGAAAAGGGTACAAAAAAAAAGAAGAATAAAAAAAAGAAGAAAAGAGAAAAATAGGAAAATTGATGGTAAAAAAAAGAGAAAAAAATTGCAAGTGGCTAAAAAAATGAATATATATATATATTAGAAAGAAAATGAGCAAAAATATATATATGATTGCCGGTCAAATGAGACGGCCAAAGCAAAATATATATATGTATGAATCATTGTTATTAAAACCGGACCGGACCAGCCGGTTCGACTGGTCCGACCGGCAACCGGCTAGCTCTCCGGTTTGGTTCGAACGGTCCGGTCCTATGTGGAAAGCCGTACGGAAAAAACTGTTGCGCCCTTCTCTTGAATTTTTGAGCCGTGAGAAAATCTGCATTTTTCTCTCCATCTAGTTTTTCTTCTTTCGGTACTCTATTAATATGAAATATCTATCATGCAACCATTTTTTTTATGATTTAAACTATTAAATATTTTGTAACTTCAATTATTTTTATAAGCTAATAGATGCACTTAAATTATTTAAGTCTATTTAATTCTATTTTAGATGCATAATTTTATTTTATTTCAAAGTTAATGAAATTTCTATTAATAGTTTTACATATATGTTATGAGTTATAAATATTCTCATAAAAAATGTTATGAATTGTAAATATAAATATTTTTTAATGTATAAATAATTTAAACTGATTTTCAATTTATAATATCATAAATATATAATATTGACATCACCGGTTCAACCCGGTTTAAGTAACCGGTTAAACTGGTTTGCACCAAACCAGTCTTTTTACCGGTTCGGTTCTGACAACACTGGTATGAATAAATTAAGGGCCTTTGCCACAAAAGAAAAATTTATCGGGCGCCGGGAATGCAGCCTATAAGAAGAAGGATTTTGAAATTGCGATTCAGCATTATACAAAGGCCATTGGCTAATTGTACAAAGGACTTTGAACCTACCATCAAGACCTTTCAGAAAGCATTGACTGAGCACCTTAACCCGGACACGTTGAAGAAGCAGGATAAACTCACCAAACTAAATTTTAAGCGTGAATACAATGGCTCCAATTTCTGTTGAATCTCTCTATGACAACCGTGATTTTAAGCCGTGAAAAATTTGATGAACTATGTGGGGATTTCTGGGAAAAATCTATTGACCCTGTAAAGGAAGCATTCTGGATGAGAAGGATGAAGAGCGACGGAGAGCTGCAAAACTAAAAAAAACAACCTAGAGGAATATATATACAATATTCAGATATTCAGAAAGTGTCGACCGAGCCAGATCGTAAATCCTTCATAAAAAAAAAAGAAAAAAAAAGAACTTGAAGAGGTGTAGGAGTGGTTATATACTGATGATGAGGATGCTTTTCCAATTGAGTTCAAAGAACGCTTGGACAGACTTGGAGCAATTGGAGATCCAATAGTCTTCAGAATGAACGAGCTAAGTGCACCACCTGCAGCATCCAAATAGACTCAAAATTCTCTAGCTAGCCTGCAAAAGATTGCAAGTGGCTGGGAGAATGACAAACCATAGTTGCCTAAAAGCAGAATCCACGAGGTTGTGGCCGAGGTGGATAAGTTCAAAAAAAATGGATTAAAGAAAAGGAAGCTCAACAAAAGATGACTGCTATAACAAGCACACCAGTGTTCACATCAGAAGAAGTGTACGACAAGGTGTTCGAGCCTCAAGACAAGGTGGCAAGCATCAACAGAATCCCAACGCCAAAGCCCAAGGACGAGAAACCTCCAAAGGAAGCAGCAAAAAAAAGATGATAACAAGAAAACAACAACCGCTAATAATAACTCAATTGCTTCCGAGGAAAGACCTTCCCAATCCAAACAACCCGCAGGTGAGCCGGAGCCGGAGCACGAGCATGCAGCCTCATCTAACAATGAGTCTGGTAAAAAGAAAAAAAGGTGCACGACGAGTTGTGAAGGATCTCCTGCCTACAACATACGCATCCATGGTTGCATAACCAGATGACACGACTGCCTAACCAACAACCAGAACTACTTGCTGATGATGAATGGACGTTCAGTTTTGTTGACAATCATTTTTTTTTGCGGCCAATAGTTTTACTAGAAAAAAACTCATGGAATAGCGTGCGTAGACAACAGTTGCTGACAAGACAGTACATGCAAAGGTGCAGTGTCTTAGTTGCTTGCGGTTCAAGTCACGTAACCAAGCGCACGCGGTCTCTCTTCACGCGAAATTGCTGCGTGTGCGGAACTGTCGTTGCCGCTGAACTTTAATTCCGCCACGCAGCTAGCCGCGCGCAACGAAGTTCCGCGGGAATGGTTTCTTACCCGCGGAACTGCACCCCGGGCTTATAAATAGGACTTCAACGCAACTACGACGGGAGGAGACAACTCCAAGGCAACCGGAACGAGAGCTCTCTCACTTTGAAAGAAAAGAGAACGTAAGTTCTCAAGATTTTTTTTTCTTTCTTTTAGGTAAAAAAAGAAGTTTCTTTCTTAATAAAAAAATACATATATATGAATTATTTTCTAAAAAAAAAAATTTTTCCAACGTGGATACTCCCCGACTGGCGGGTTGAATTGACACGCGAGTTAAGTATTTTTCTCCTTAAAAAAATGTATATTTTCTATATATAAAAATGTATATATATACATATATACATATATATTATTTTCAAAAACTACTTTTCCCAACGTGGATACTCCCCGATTGGCGGGTCGAATTGACACGCGGGTTAAGTATTTTTCTCCTTTAAAAATAAAATAAAAATATATATGTGTATATTTTCTATATATAAAAATATATTTATATATATACATATATACATATATATTATTTTTAAAAACTACTTTTCCCAACGTGGATGCTCCCCGACTGGCGGGTTGAATTGACACGCGGGTTAAGTATTTTTCTCCTTTAAAAATAAAATAATATATATATGTATATTTTCTATATATATAAATATATACATATATATTATTTTCAAAAACTACTTTTCCCAATGCGGATACTGTTGGAAACAATGTTCAAAACAAAATAAAATTGACCAAAGCATGAGTTTTGATGATTAACAAAGACTAATTTGAGTATATCAAGTATACTAATGAGTTTGCCAAATGTTTTAAGGAACTGAAATAGTCAAGTCGATCCCCAAGTCGACTTGGACTTCGACTTAGGGTGAAGTCGATCCCAAAGTCGACTCCATTATCAACTTGAAACAGAACTTCAAAGGCAAAATCAAAACTGGAAGAATAGCAGGTGAAGTCGCAGGCTAAGTCGACTCCACTTGCGACTTGGGAAGCCAAGTCGCAAACGAAGTCGACCTCACTATCGACTTCAGTCGAGAAAAACTGTCCAGACCTGATTTTGGGGCACAAAGCTGCCCAAGTCGCAGACGAAGTCGACTCCAGGTGCGACTTGGGCAAAGTCGCAGACAAGGTCGACTCCACCTTCGACTTGAGAAGTTCAGACTTGAAAGATGCATTCCCAAGCTCATTCAAAGAATCTATTTGGAATTTCTCAAATCCAAGCAATATGCAAAGTCCATGTTCAAGATTAACTTGAGTATTCTTGAGATTCAAGGTAAAGATTCAAGTTCAAGTTCAAATCAAGTCTATCAAGTCCAAGGCAAATTTTCAAGCTTGCTTCCAAATGAAGATATATACAAGATATGAAGATCAAACGACTCCAAAGCAAGCAAGGTGCATGAATATATCATGCAAGGACTCAAGCTCTCCTAAGTTCTACAAGGTTCAAGCAAATCCAAGATGGATCAAGGTCAAGCTCTTCCTAAATCACAAGATCTACAAGTATGATGAGCCACTTGACAATTAAAAGGACTAAAGGAAGAAAGCCAAGCAAGCTAGAAGCAAAATCAAATTAGAATCAAGGCATTATTGGCGAAGACCAAGTCAAGTCGCAACCCAAGTCGACTCCAGGATCGACTTGAGTTGAAGTCTGAGGCCAAGTCGACCCAAGTCTCAGACTTGGAAATCTGAAGAACCCAAGTCGCAGGCCAGGTCGACTCCATGTGCGACTTGGAAGCCAAGTCGCAGGCCAAGTCGACTTCATCTTAGACTTGGAGAATAACGTTCAAATTTTTGAACGTTGGAGCGCATTTAATGCGCGCCAACCACCTTCTAACGTTCGGATTCCCTCCACAATTATAAAAGGGAGTTATTGTGGACGAGGGAAGGAGCTGAAAAACATTTATTGTGCTTACCTCCTATATCCAAGAGCTTCAAAGAGATCAAGCCATTCAAAGAAGAAGAACTCTGCTTCAAACTGCTAGAACTCAATCTCTGAATCTTCAAAGCCTATGCTACAAGTTCTTCTCTGCGCCAAATTGTTTCTACACATCTGTAAAGTGTAGACTTCTTTTATTATTTCTTTGTTTGTATTGAACTTGATTTAGTTTGAGGAACTAAGATCAAGTGAAAGCAAAGTAGTGTGTGATTGGAGTGGAACTCATCACCTACTTGTGCTAAGATTTGTTGAGGCCCCCTAGAGCTGGAATCTAGAAGAGAGCAGTGGCTCTAATTGTATTGAGAGAATACAATAGTGGAACCCAAGTCACAAGGAGTGTGAGCTTGGAAGAGTGGAGTAGGGAGGTTGCCCGAACCACTATAAAAATCCTGTGTGCTTGATTTATATTTCTGCTCTCTACATTATATTGTTTTCCATTTCATTTCTTCATTAAGGGGACTAGATTAATCCGGGGTTAAGTTTCTGTTTAAGTTATAAATTTTAAATACCCAATTCACCACTCCCCTCTTGTGTTTTGTCATCAACTCGGGACCAACAAGTGGTATCAGAGCATGTCTTTGAGTTTACCAAAGAGATCTTATTAATATGGCATCCCAATCTACTTCCGTTCCCGCATTTGCTGAAGGCCAATCCTTTACAAGGCCACCGTTGTTTGATGGGAACAATTTTGGATATTGGAAGCTTCGTATGAAGCAACTCATCATGGCTACCGACATGGATTCTTGGATTGCTATCCAAGATGGAGTAACCTTGCCTACCGATGAAAGAGCTTCCAAATGGACCGATGAGGAAGTAAAAATTGTTAAGAGCAATGCTAAAGCTATGAACTCACTATTTTGTGCTCTTACTGCTTCTGAATATGATAGAGTATCCTCTTGCTTGACCGCCAAAGAGATATGGGATACTCTAACCTCTATCTATGAAGGAACTTCTCAAGTCCAAGGGACGAGAAGAAATATTTTAATTGGAGAACTAGAAAATTTTAAAATGCTAGAACCAGAAAATATTTCTGAAATGTTTGCTAGATTCTCAAAAATTACTAATGCTTTAAAAGGTCTTGGAAAGGCTATATCTGAATCTGAGCAGGTTATGAAGATTTTGAGAGCTCTACCCGAATCATGGACTCCAAAGATCACTGCGATAGAAGAAGCCAAGGACCTTAACACACTAAAGCTTGAAGACTTAATTAGCTTACTCATGTCACATGAGCTAATCAAGAGAAGAAATGAATATCAACACAGGGGCAAAAGAGCAATTGCCTTGAAAGCCGCACAAGACACGGACGACATCTCTTCTTCTCAAAATGACGACGAGATTACCCTACTCACAAAACGTTTCAGAAAATTTGTGAGGAAAGGCAAAATTTTTAGAAGTTTCAAGGAAAGAACTTCTAGAGAGAAGAAGAAAGATCCAACCAAATGCTACCGATGCGGCGGTTCGGGACATATGCAAGCTCAATGTCTAACTCCCGAAGAAAGCAAGGCAAAAGAACAAAGAAAAGATCGAGGGGACAACAAAAGATTCCAAAGATACAAAGGAAGAGGCATGTACGTGAATGATGAGGAATCTTCAACGAGTAGCTCCTCAACCGACGAAATAGAGGCGGAAGAATGTGCAAGAATTTGCTGCATGGCACAAATCGAGCAAGAAGAACAAACTACCTCAACAAAATGCACAAGTAATGAAGAGGTAAGTTCCAAACTCTCCCATTCTAAATCAAGTTATTCTTCTTTTCAAGAATGTCTCAAATGTACTGAATTAGAAGAACTACAAACTGCATATGATTCATTATATGGAGAAATGAAGAAATTAGGAAGCAAGTTTACAATTAAGAAAAGATAATGTGATGCAGTAATAATTGTAAATGGTAAACTTGCAGAGAAATTAGACAAAATGAAAGAAGAAAATGATTTGCTGAAAAAGGAAAATGAATCATTAAATGAATCATTAGCTAAGTTCTCTAATCCAGGAGAAAGTGTTAAAATGTTTCTGAATATGACCTCCCAAACACATAAAAGAGGTCTTGGATATCATACATTTGAGCAAGGAGAAAGTAGCAAATCAAATGTGCAAATACTTGAGAAATATCAAACTAAAACTGCATCTATATACAAGCCACAAAAGAAAAACTTTAAGTGGACTAGAAGACCAACGATTGAACCATTGCATACTTGGAGGCCTACTCCAAGATTACCTATGGCTTGTAATTTCTGCAATAAAATGGGTCATAAAACTTACAAATGTAATTTTAAGAAATTATATGACCATGGTGCAAAATTAGTTTGGGTTCCAAGGAACACAAGATTTGGGCTTTCCAAGTTAGAACAACAAAGATTGATTTATATTACTAACCCAAATGGACCCATAAAATGGGTACCAAAGAGATAAGATTTACTTGTTTATTTTTCAGACATGTTTTAAGGCAAAGGCAAATAATGTATGGTTCATGGATAGCGGTTGTTCAAGGCATATGACCGGAGAAAGAAGTCTATTTCATAAACTTACGCCTTGCAACGATGGAACAGTTGCCTTTGGTAATAATGAAAAAGGTAAAATTAAAGGAAAAGGAAAAATACATAGTAGTTCAAATGCATGCATGGAAGATGTTTTGTTTGTTTAAGGACTCAAGCACAATCTAATGAGCATTAGTCAATTATGTGACAAAGGATATAAAGTTGTGTTTGAATCATCTATATGTAATGTATTTGATGGAGAACATATCATGTTTAGTGGAAAAAGACATGGAAATATATATTTGGTTTCACTAGATGAACTAAATGGTCAGTGTCTAATGACCATTGATAATGATCCATGGGTTTGGCATAAAAGGCTTGGACATATAAACATGGGAAATATAAAGACCCTATGGAAAAAGAGTTTGGTAGAAGGATTACCAAGGTTGAAATATGACAAGGATAAAATTTGCAAGGCATGTCAATTATCAAAACAACCCAAGATGCCTTTCTCTACCAAAAAGGAAATTTCCACTACTAGGCCACTTGAATTGCTACACATGGATCTATACGGGCCATCCGACATTCTAACCATTGGTGGAAAGAGATACGTGTTTGTGATTGTTGATGATTTTTCAAGATTTACATGGATAATTCTCTTAGCTAGCAAAGATGAAGCCTTCTCTATGTTTGCAACCTTTGTAAATTTGCTGCAAAATGAAAAACAAAGTACAATTGTAACCATAAGAAGCGATCATGGTGGTGAATTCGAAAACAAACGATTCATAGAATTTTATAATGAAAAAGGAATTCATCACACATTTTCTGCACCAAGAACTCCACAACAAAATGGAGTAGTTGAAAGGAAAAATAGAACTATACAAGAGATGGCTAGAACAATGCTAAATGAGAGCAAACTATCCAAGAAATTTTGGGGTGAAGCTGTAAGTACAGCTTGTCATGTTTTGAATCGAGTTACCATTAGAGCAATCTTGAAAAAGACCCCATATGAGCTATGGAAAGGAAGAAAACAAAATATCTCTTATTTTCATGCTTTTGGATGCACATGCTATGTTTTGAACAATGGAAAAACCAACTTGGGAAAACTAGATGCTAAAAGTGATGAGGCAATATTCCTTAGTTACTCATCAAATAGCAAAACATATAGAGTATTCAATAAACGAAACCAAGTAGTAGAAGAATCCATACATGTTGTATTTGATGAATTTAACTAAACTCCGAGAAAGAAGGATGAATTAAGTGATGCAGATGAGACAAAAAGAAAAGAACAACCAAAGGAACTCGAGCTCAAGCCAGAAAATCTCATGGAGGAAGAGGTAAGTGAAGGTAATGATTCTTACAAACCTCCAACTGATTTAAAGTTCAAAAATGCCCATCCAATTGAATAATTTATTGGTAATGTATATGAAGGAGTGAAAACTAGAAGATCAAAACAAAACATTTGTGGTTAATATGCTTTTGTATCAAAAATTGAACCAAATACCATTGAACAAGCTCTCAATGATGAAAACTGGGTCATTGCAATGCAAGAAGAGCTAAACCAATTTGAAAGGAACAATGTATGACATTTAGTTCCTAGACCAAATAATCATACAATCATTGGTACCAAATGGGTATTTAGGAACAAATTAGACGAAAGCGGTCTTGTAATAAGAAACAAGGCCAAATTAGTAGCCAAAGGGTATTCCCAAGAAGAAGGAATTGATTTTGAAGAATCATATGCACCCGTGGCTAGATTAGAAGCCATACGTATTTTACTAGCATTTGCTTCTCATATGAATTTCAAATTGTTCCAAATGGATGTAAAAAGTGCATTTCTGAACGGATATTTGAATGAAGAAGTGTATGTTGAACAACCCCCAGGATTTGAAGAAAAGGATCAATCGAAATATGTTTATAAATTGACCAAAGCGTTATATGGATTAAAACAAGCTCCAAGAGCTTGGTATGAAAGGTTGAATAAATTTTTGATTGATCATGAGTTTCAAAAAGGAAAAGTTGATACTACTTTGTTCATTAAATATAAAAATAAAAATATTTTAATTGTACAAATTTATGTAGATGATATAATATTTGGTGCTACTGACGAAAATCTATGCCAAGAATTTTCTAAGATTATGCAGAGCGAATTCGAAATGAGCATGATGGGAGAATTAAATTTCTTCCTTGGACTGCAAATCAAGCAACGAAATGAAGGGATATTTCTAAACCAGTCCAAGTATGTCAAAGAGATGCTCAAGAAATTTGGAATGCAAAATAGCAAAGGGGCAAATACTCCAATGAGCTCTACAATCAAGATCGACACAGATGAAAACGGTAAATGTATCGATCAAAAGCTTTATAGAAGCATGATAGGATCTTTGCTATATTTAACTGCTTCTAGACCTGATATTTTGTTCAGCGTTCGTATGTGTTCTAGATTTCAAGCATGTCCTAAAGAATCACATCTACTTGCTGTAAAAAGGATTTTTAAATATTTAACAAAAACTACTAATCTTGGACTATGGTATCCAAAGGGGTCAACCTTTGATTTAATCAGCTATTCGGATGCGGACTTTGTTGGCTATAAGGTAGATAGAAAAAGTACTAGTGAAACTTGTCAGTTTCTAGGACATATGTTAGTTTCATGGCACTCAAGAAAACAAACAAGCGTTGCTCTATCCACTGCGGAAGCCGAATACATAGCCGCCGGTAGTTGTTGTGCCCAATTACTTTGGATGAAACAGCAATTGAAAGATTATGGTATTGATTATTTTGATATTCCTATTAGATATGATAATACAAGTGCGATTTGTTTAACTAAGAATCCTGTACTGCATTCAAGAACCAAGCATATTGATGTAAGACACCATTTCATTAGAGAACATGTTGAAAACCATGATATTTGTTTAGAATATGTGAAAACAGAAGACCAAATTGCTGATATCTTTACCAAACCACTAGCCAAGGAATCATTTTGTAAAATCAGGAATGATATGGGGATGATAGAGCTCAATTAAGAAAAATTAAACAAGAAACTAAAATCTGAAAAGGTCAAGTCGATGAGTCAAGTCGACTCCATGGGAGCCAAGTCGACTTCGCCAAGTCGACTTGGGAAAGTGAAGTCGACTCCGCTTCTATAGCGAAGTCGACTCCACAGGGTCGAAGTCGACTTCACCTAGGGCAAGTCGACTCCACGCGCGCGACCGTCCGACTTCTCTCCCCTTTTTCTTTCTTCTCCTCTCTTCTTTTCTCCCTCATTTTCCTGCTGTTTTTCTTCTCTTCCTTCTCCGGCTCCGGCGAATTCCTTGCTCCGGTCTATTCCCTTCCATTTTCGACATTCTCTCATCTCCGGCAAGCTCCTAGCTTCGGCAACTTCTCCGTCTCTCAAAGTTCATCTCACTCTCTGTTCCCACTCTTTTTCTCCCAAACTCCATTTCTCCTTCCTTCTCAACTTAAATCCTATACTCTCAACTCCCTGTTTCCAATGGCACCAAAAGCTCGACTCCCAAAGCTAGCAGTCAAAAAGCCAGCCTAAAGACCAGTGCCCAGACCTTCCCAATCCAACACAGAAGAGGAAGTTCCTAGAAAACAAAGGACACCCGCTAAGAGAGCTAGAGAAGAACCATCGACATCAACGGGTAGACGGGTTCGATCTCAAACCACTACTCGATCGTCTGATCGAGCTCCGAGGTCGGAAAGTCAACCTCAAAGCTCATCCACCTCAAGAATTCCTATCAAGAAAGGGAAAGTCTTGAAAATGCCAACGACCTACTTCAAGACTGAGCAGCAACATACCCGCTTCTACAAACATTTCTATGAGCGGAAGGTATTCATTCCCAAGATCATCGATTTCAAATTTCTCAGCAACTACGAGTTTGATATAGAAGAGTTGCTTGACTTCCAAGGTTGGACACAACTGTTAAAGTCTGACGAAAGGATCTATCCCGATCTCACTAGACTCTTTTACTATTTATGGGATGATACCAATTTCTCAGCCTATGTCAAAGGAAGCGAGATGTATCTGGGTTCTATAAATAACCCAAATTAAAATGAAGCCTTAAGGAGAATCGGGAGCATTCTTCAAGTACCCTATGAAGAAGAACGACTTCCTACAGACCTGACAATGGACAAAATCTACAACGAGCTGACAAAGAGCAACAAGTACCATGCAGGCACAAAGTTTTTGCATTACATGGATCTTTCTCCTAGGCTCAGAGTCCTCCGTCTGCTAATCGCCCACTGTATCTATCCAAAAGGGGGCGGGAGAAATCAATTGAATCCACAAGAAGCTATGATCATGTGGAAGTTAATAAATAAAGTCAAGATCAGCCTTCCTAGGCTCTTTCTAGAAGCCTTGGCATGCAAGAAAGATAATCCAAGAGGCGTACTACCTTACGGATCCTGGATCATGAGAATCCTTGAGCGGTTCGAGGTAGATATTGACGGGGAACCATTTGAAGTCCCCAAAACGACGAACGCCATCAACAAGGCTCTGCTCCAAAGAATGAAAATCAACCTGGAGCAATTCAGAGATGATCGAATCAGGGAGAAGCTAGGCGAGCCAGCTAGAGAGCATGAGGACCATGCACAAGCTGAGGGGGAGCAACCTCCCGAAGCACCGCCTGCTCAAGAAGAACCCGCATCTCCCATATCGCACGGATCCTATTCTCCACAAGGATCTGTTGCACCTGAACGGGCGCCTCCAACTTCATCTGAGGAGGTCACCTTGAAGGTTCTTAGAGATGAAATCGTTGCCATCCGAGAAGAAATGGGGCAGCAAGAGAACCGGATGACAAGTCTTGTCACCGGAGTTCTAAATGCACTTCAGGATATGCATTCCCGATAGGATCGAATCGATTGGGAATTGCGTACCATCCGATATCACCTCGCCTCAGGCCGTCACAAGAAGCGACCCATGCCTGAACTTGATCCCTTCGAATCGGGTTCAGTTCATCGCGAGCCGTCTCCCGCACCCGTTTCCTCCTTCTACTCATCAGCCCATGTCCGTCCCTTCAAACCAACTCAATCTATCTATCCCATTTCCCAATTTCAATTTACCAAGTCTTTGGTAATTGAATCATTTTTGATAGATTGACAAAAAGGGGGAGAAGATAGATTAGGTTTAAGTTTTTTTTGGTTGGGTAGTTTGTATCTAGGGTTTCATTTTTGCTTACTTTGAAATTTTATAAAATGAAACTTGATATATATGAAAGATGCTTTATGATTGCTTGCAAAGATTGGTAAATGATAAACCTGTTAATGATTGTTTCTATACTTTGCTTAAAAGGTATGCTTTGCTTGAAAAGTATTCAACATGAACTCTACGTTAAATGATCTGAATATGTTTTGAACTCTATGACAATGATCTGTTTTTAATTGAAAGTTATCAACTCAAATTAAGTTTTGTCAATCATCAAAAAGGGGGAGATTGTTGGAAACAATGTTCAAAACAAAACAAAATTGACCAAAGCATGAGTTTTGATGATTAACAAAGACTAATTTGAGTATATCAAGTATACTAATGAGTTTGCCAAATGTTTTAAGGAACTGAAATAGTCAAGTCGATCCCCAAGTCGACTTGGACTTCGACTTAGGGTGAAGTCGATCCCAAAGTCGACTCCATTATCAACTTGAAACAGAACTTCAAAGGCAAAATCAAAACTGGAAGAATAGCAGGTGAAGTCGCAGGCTAAGTCGACTCCACTTGCGACTTGGGAAGCCAAGTCGCAAACGAAGTCGACCTCACTATCGACTTCAGTCGAGAAAAACTGTCCAGACCTGATTTTGGGGCACAAAGCTGCCCAAGTCGCAGACGAAGTCGACTCCAGGTGCGACTTGGGCAAAGTCGCAGACAAGGTCGACTCCACCTTCGACTTGAGAAGTTCAGACTTGAAAGATGCATTCCCAAGCTCATTCAAAGAATCTATTTGGAATTTCTCAAATCCAAGCAATATGCAAAGTCCATGTTCAAGATTAACTTGAGTATTCTTGAGATTCAAGGTAAAGATTCAAGTTCAAGTTCAAATCAAGTCTATCAAGTCCAAGGCAAATTTTCAAGCTTGCTTCCAAATGAAGATATATACAAGATATGAAGATCAAACGACTCCAAAGCAAGCAAGGTGCATGAATATATCATGCAAGGACTCAAGCTCTCCTAAGTTCTACAAGGTTCAAGCAAATCCAAGATGGATCAAGGTCAAGCTCTTCCTAAATCACAAGATCTACAAGTATGATGAGCCACTTGACAATTAAAAGGACTAAAGGAAGAAAGCCAAGCAAGCTAGAAGCAAAATCAAATTAGAATCAAGGCATTATTGGCGAAGACCAAGTCAAGTCGCAACCCAAGTCGACTCCAGGATCGACTTGAGTTGAAGTCTGAGGCCAAGTCGACCCAAGTCTCAGACTTGGAAATCTGAAGAACCCAAGTCGCAGGCCAGGTCGACTCCATGTGCGACTTGGAAGCCAAGTCGCAGGCCAAGTCGACTTCATCTTAGACTTGGAGAATAACGTTCAAATTTTTGAACGTTGGAGCGCATTTAATGCGCGCCAACCACCTTCTAACGTTCGGATTCCCTCCACAATTATAAAAGGGAGTTATTGTGGACGAGGGAAGGAGCTGAAAAACATTTATTGTGCTTACCTCCTATATCCAAGAGCTTCAAAGAGATCAAGCCATTCAAAGAAGAAGAACTCTGCTTCAAACTGCTAGAACTCAATCTCTGAATCTTCAAAGCCTATGCTACAAGTTCTTCTCTGCGCCAAATTGTTTCTACACATCTGTAAAGTGTAGACTTCTTTTATTATTTCTTTGTTTGTATTGAACTTGATTTAGTTTGAGGAACTAAGATCAAGTGAAAGCAAAGTAGTGTGTGATTGGAGTGGAACTCATCACCTACTTGTGCTAAGATTTGTTGAGGCCCCCTAGAGCTGGAATCTAGAAGAGAGCAGTGGCTCTAATTGTATTGAGAGAATACAATAGTGGAACCCAAGTCACAAGGAGTGTGAGCTTGGAAGAGTGGAGTAGGGAGGATGCCCGAACCACTATAAAAATCCTGTGTGCTTGATTTATATTTCTGCTCTCTACATTATATTGTTTTCCATTTCATTTCTTCATTAAGGGGACTAGATTAATCTGGGGTTAAGTTTCTGTTTAAGTTATAAATTTTAAATACCCAATTCACCCCTCCCCTCTTGGGTTTTGCCATCAACTCGGGACCAACAGATACTCCCCGATTGGCGGGTTGAATTGACACGATGGTTAAGTATTTTTCTCTTTCAAAAAATATATATATATATATATAAATATATTTTCTATATATAAAAATATATATACACATATACGTATATATTATTTAAAAAACCATTTTTCCTGTGCAGGGTGGGGCATATAATATATATATATAGATATATATATATAAAGCTAAGTATTTTGTTTATGATAAAAATATGTAATAATATATATAAAAGGGCCCGAGGTCCCGGGATCTCACGGGCCGCCATATATATATATATATATATATATATATATATATTGTCAGACACGATTTTTCGTGCACTTGTAAAGACATAGAAAGATCTTCTATGCATTTCATTATTATTTCAATAAAAATAATCTTTTTTATGGACTATTGTATTCGGCTCTTTTAATCAAGGGTTTTCTCGTTGGAGATGTAAAATCAGAATGCGGAACACAATGCAAAATATTTCTATGATATACTTTTCGATCTCGGTTAAAGAATTAGATGTTTTAAAATTTTGTTGGGGAATTAATTAAGCATTTATTTTCAAAGCTGGAGGAAAACAATTGAAATAATTTTTCACGAGGCCGGAACAACAGCATATCTCGTTGGAAGGGGCTGATCTATATGAGCTGAACTAGATTTAACTCCAACATAGTAAAAGTGTTAGTAATAGATGAAATAAATCACAATATGCAAACACAACCACAATAGCTAAGAAATCTATACGACTTGATAGAGTCGCCACTAATCATTAAGGGAAGATCAGATCCCATTTCATTGCATAAAAAACACTAATCTTACAGAGTATGAGTTATAGTCTTTAGGTCAAATTTGTTTGATCCAAAGTAGCTACATGGACATGGTAATGGAAATTGAAATCAACAATGAGAAATAGAAATCTGGAGAAAGTAGAAAGAGGGCTGGAAGAGGAGTCTTAGAAGGTTGGAAATGAAGAGAAGAAGATGGGAAACAGGACTGAATTCTGCATTATCTCCTCTTCCTCTTAGGATGTCTTCCCCTTGTGTGTCTTGGCTGCTGGAATAGTCCTCTATTTATAGAGAAGTTGGGCTGTTGTTGGAACATGGGAGCTCTCCACATAATTTGGGTAATAGCATGTTGTTGCTGGACATGAACTATTGGATAAAACGTATTCCGTCATGTTTTTATTGTGCCGGAGAAGAACTGTTGTAGGGCTGGAGTTGAGGTGGGTTATTGGAGTTTTGCTCCAATGGGTCATGCTACTGGAGTTGGCTCCTTTGGGCCGTAACTGGATGAGCCTATTAGTGGGCTGTTAGAGCTTTGCTCCTTAGGTTGTGCTACAGAGCTTGGCTCTTATGGGCTGAGCTTATTTTCTAGTGGGTTGTTGGAGCTTTGCTCTTGTGGGTTGCTATGATGAGCCTGTCTGGACTGATAGGCCTTGTTTCCTTCGCTTGCTTGGATTTGTTCCTTTTGGGTTGTTGGTTAAGAGCCCATTGGTAGTTGGCTTGGTGGACCTCTTTTTGCTTGTGGCGGCTGGACTTTGCATTTTGGCCCATATGTATTTTCTTTATTTTTATATGTATGTAATATTTATTATATTTATTTCGTCCCAAGGTAGGGGTGTCTACAGAAAGTTGACTATTGCTCTGCATAGTTTCAAACCTGGGAGCACACAGATGTATTTGTTGATCATATGTTTGCTTTAAGAATGATTATTTGATTTTGATGATTAACAAATAATTGAAATATCATTAAAAAATATCTAATAAATTTGTCTAAGTGTTCTCAGATATTTTGTCTCTAATTATGTGTATGAAAATGAAAATGTGAAATAATTTAAGTGTCAAGAGCTCAAGTTCATGAATAGCAAATTCGGCAAAGTGAAGTCTTAGCCCAAGTCAACTTCACTTGCGATTTGAGTGAAGTCCCATAGCCAAGTCGACTTCGCTTGCAACTTCAGACAGACAGCAAATTGAAGTCTCAACCCAAGTCGACTTCACTTGCAACTTGGGTGAAGTATCAACCTAAGTCAACTTTGCCTGCGACTTCGAAGACAAAATTCTGGACAACAAGTAGACAGCAAGTTTTAACAAGATGAAGTCACATCCCAAGTCGACTTCATCCATCCGAAGTTGACTCCACTCATCCGAAGTTGACTCCACTTGCGACTTCAACTCGTAACGGTCGAAAATTCGAACGTTGGAGCTCTAAAAGCACGTGAACCTCCACTCCAAACGGCTAAATCATTTTTTCTCTATATATACCATTGATGTATGAACGTGAAGAAGAGAGAAGGAGGAAAGAAAGAGAAAAACACAAGAAAAACTTACACCTTCCATTACTCTAAAGTGTTGAAGTCTTTTGAACAACTATTGAAGCTTCAAGTGCCGCAACTTCAAGTGAGCTCACAAGATTATCATCTCCACATGACAAGGAATTTCCAGAGCTCATTGATTACACGTGTAAAGTGTAAATTCTAATTTGTTTATTTTATTTTGTGTTGTTGCCTTGAATCGGTATTGGAGACCGAATTCAAGAAGAAGCAAAACAAGGGGTTGGTTTGAATTTGTTTCACTAACGGGTTTTGCTTGATTGGTTTGAGTTTGTCTCACCAACAAATCAGACTTGGTTGGTTAGAGTTGGTCTCACCAACAAGTGACTATTGTATCTGTTCCCTAGAGCTAGAATTTAGAAGAGAGAGGGTGCTCTAGATTGTATTGAAAATACAATAGTGGAACCCAAGACATAATGACTATGTTCTTGGAAGAGTGGAGTAGGGAAGGTTACCCGAACCACTTTATATTGTTGTCTCTTGTTTGGTTTGATTGCTTGCATTTTATATTTCATTTGCACCCTCTCATTCTATTTCATAGCACGTTTCATCAAGGGAATTAAACTTACAAAGGGTTAAGCTTCTAATTACGAAAATAATTTTCAAGAACACAATTCACTCCTACCCTCTTGGGCTTTGCCATAAACTCAGGATCAACAATATGCACCCATGTCTACCATGCAGTTATGCTAGCGGTAACAAAATGATAACCCTTTAAGTGGAAGAATCTGCATTCTAATCCAACATGGAGATATAATTTGGTAGCCTAAAGTTAAAAGAAAATCTCAAAGGGTATAAAATTAGGTCTTAATCCATTATTAGAACCTCATTCAACATTGCTAAAAAGCACAATTGATAGTTGGTAAATAATGATATATTCTTCTACACCTATTTAAGTAGGTAACAGTGCAATGTAAATGTGAAAATTTCTTTAAAATTATTTTTATGAAACATTAGCCATTCACTATTGATTATTTGTTTAATTCAAAAAAATGAAATAGTTATATATATGTATATATGTTTTACACTTGAAATTGAAGAAGTAATTATCTAGCTAGTGTTACAAAATGAAATTAAAGATACTTATATTAATTTTGGAAAAAGTCACAAATCATTTTCTTTGGAGCAGAGAAATCAAAGTCAGCCAGAACACAAGCAGAACCATGCAAAATTCGAAGCAAGCTATGCCATTTGGCTTAAATTTTATCCGGTGAAGCCAATAAGTCAAGCAAAGAAATTAATTGCTAATTGCTAATTACATCATGTCGTGGATGGAACGGTAATCTTACGTTTCTGCTTTTCCTATTTTCAAAAAATAACAACTTAAATTTTCATTTCCAATATAAATTTTCTTAGTCCCTAATACGCGAGATCTGGGCCATCAATCCATGGTGTAAATCATGTATCGTCCAAAAGAATTTCTTTTGCCGTCCATATGCAGCACTTCAGCAAGACCATAGACCGGGTCGACCATGTAAAACAAGCACTCAAGTGCAGTGGAATTCACGCCGTGAAATTATCTTTTTCCCCACTAATGCGCAAATAGAAAATTCTCAGCACCTTGCACAATATGGTTTCAACAGAATTTATCTCATCTTAGCCTTGAAATCCATGGGAGCCAACCCATGGAACATGTTCCCACAATTTTCTCACGGGAACACCATCTCCGGCCATCAATTTCTCTTAGAGGCCCAACCCATGAGAAGCGCTTCCTACGTTGTTCTCGTGGGAAGCGTCATCTCCACCGTCAATTTTCAATAGATGGCTAGGATGAATTGGGGCATTTTGGGGAGCTCGAAAAATGTAAGGGAGGCAGGGAAACGAAGGTTGCCTACTCGCCTGCTTGGTTCCATGGGTTATCAGCTTCAATGGAGAAATCATGCGTGTTTGCTAGTCGATTTTTGGCCGGGAGAGATGGGTTTCTTTCGCTGATCAGGGGACGCCGTATGTCGGAGTCGCCAGACCTGCGATGGTTTCTGTTGACGGATTTCAGAGAACTCACTGGATTCTATTGATGGTTTTTCTGTTAGATGCAGATCGATGGTTTTAGTGGAGGATTGCCGAATTTCGGTGGATCGTGGCCTGTTGCCAGCTGGCCATGGAAGATTAATGAATTTTTTCTTCTTCTTCATTGTCAGTGGGTTTGGATTTTTTGGCAAATCTAGAGTTAGCATGGGAGAGGACGGATATATTATGGCTTCCCCATTAGACATCGGATTGATGAATTAGATTTTTAGATGATAGCCGATGGAGATCGAATCTGGGTTGGATTGTGCAGACTTGGTTACCTTGTGCGAAAGATGGGTGATGGAGAAGATCGATGCAGCCATAGCTATTGCGTCATTTTCTGGCTCTTTCTGGCCTGAGACGAGCTTTTTTTCTTTCATTGGCTTAAAATGCAAGGCAACCCACGCGTTTGGAAACTTCTCTACAGCCATGACTCATTCTGTTTCGGGAAGGATGGAGGAGATGGAGCACCAAAATTGGTGCTCCAACGAGTGCATCCAAAATGGTGCACATGCGTTTTGGTGCTCCGATAGTGTATCAAAAATGTTGCACATGCAACTTGATTATTGAACTATCTTAACCACAAAAGCAACGTCTAATCAAATTTATCATTTTTGAGTTTGTTTATATTTTCTAAAAATTTCAAAATTAAATCAAAATAATAAATTTATTACATTTATAATTAATTAATTAACTTAAATTTTATTTCAATTATATATAATATTTATTTTTATTATTATACTTAATTATTAATTTTGGTTCATATAAGTAAATAATCATTTAAATTAAATATTTTGTACTAACCTAAGTTTTTAGACAGTTTAAATTATAATTTTGGGATTACTGTGAAAAATAAAATTACATATAAAAGTATACAGATGTTAGATTTAGGTGGATTCATTAAATAATTTTTTACTAATATAAAAATACTTAACTATTAAAACAGTCCCAAAAATCATATATATGTAGTTTCTTTAAATCTAAATTATAGTTTTATCTCATAAACTTTTCACTGGACTTTCAATTTAATTGGACTTAATTTTAGAGGTATTCTATAACATGAAATTTTTTTATAAATTTTTTATTCAATGTAAATATTTATTAAATTGCTAATTTTACATTGATTTCACTAGAAGTAAATAAATTTTTATTATTATAAATTTTATTATAAAATTTCTATTCAATATAGTTATCATATATATTTAAATTATAATTTGGGACATATAATTGGACTATTCTTAAAAGGTTATATATATTTATTTTATCTAAACCATTATTTTCTTAATTAAACATTTAAAATTACTTAATTATCAAACTAGTACCGAAAAGTCGTATATATTTATATTATTAAATGTTAATTATAGTTATATATAATTTATACAATTTTATTTTTAAAAGTCAATATAATAATTATAGTTTAATATATTTATTTAAATCTTATTTTATGCAAAAATTTTAGGCATGAGGGTAGAGGGCATCAAAAATTATTTCTTTTCAAATTAAAATATTCAAAAAATTATTTTTTATTCTACGCGAGAAATGTGTGAACGGTATGGATCTTTGCAAATTTAAAGCACTAAATTAATCAAAATAATTATTTTCATGAACTTCGCATAAGGTATTTATATTTGTATATTTATTTCAATTAAAATGAAAATAATAATTTATAATTAATTTTTAAGATAAAATTCGACCATCGATATTTTCTATTTTTTGTATAAACTACATGAATGTCAAAGATACAAAATACATAAGTTTAAATCAATCCCAAAAATCATATATATTTAGTTTATTTAAATCTAAATTATAGTTTTATATTGAAAATTTTCATTGAACTTTAAATTTGATAGGACTTTATTTAGAGGTGTTCTCTAATATGAAGATTTTCTATAAATTTTTAATTCAATGTAAATATTTATTAAACTGATAATTTTACATTGAATTAAAGTAAATAAATTTTTATTCTTATTTTAAATTTATTAATTCTAGTAACAATAAATCACAATTAGTATATTAATATGTTAAATTTGTAATATAAATTGTAATAAATTTAGAGGTGTTCTATAACATGAAATTTTCTATATATTTTTTGTTCAATATAATTATTTATTAAATTGTTTATTTACATTGATTTCACTTGAAGTCAATAAATTTATATTTTTAGTTTAAATTAATTAATTACAGTAACAATAAATTACAATTATTATATTAATTTTAAACACCATTATAGCGATTAAGCATCATTTACGGTACGTAAAAAAGTTATTTTTACACTAAAATTTTGAAGATTTTATCTAAAATTTACCTACGTTATTAATATCAAAAATTCAAATCAAAAGTTAACAATAACAACCGCATTAACATCTTTTTAAACAGTTACTATCGCATATTTAAATTAGAACGCTTATCTAAAGAGTCAACATCTTAGTACTGATAATTTTATCTTGTTCTTTGTGGATGTTAAAACTATATTGAAACCTATAATTTATTGAATAAATTTGTTTTGAATTCTTATTTATTCCCAATATCTTCATTTTATTTAAGTTCAATTTTGAAGGATGCGATTCTATAAAAAAAATTGTCAACGCTTTTGATTTGGTGAAAACCTAAGTTACAACTTCTTGGATGAAACCCATTTTTATAATAGAATAAAAAAAAAACTTACGGTTCACAATATTGTTCAAAATCCTTAATTTTATTATCGAACAAAATCAGATATAAGTGGGTTACATTTGCTTTTAGAAAAAAAAAAAAACTATTCCCGTGTAAAATATAAAAAGTTCTTAGATTCAGATGCATTAGAATTTAACAATATTATAGGATTATTTATCCACATAAAAATGATGTTTGAAATAATATTGAATATAACTTTAAAATTGATATATTAAATAAACAATCTAATAATCGCTATAATAATATTATTTTATAATTTTAAGAAATTTTGTTATAAAATTTCTATTAAATATAGTTATATGCAAAATTGATCATTTAACAAATCCCGAAAAGTAACATATATTTACATATTAAATCTAAGTCACAGTTATATATAATTTATCAAAATTTTGGTTCTACAATGTCATATATATAACATTTTTTATTATTTTATATCTTTACATAAATTTCTATTTCATTTAATCAAGTAGAGTTAATATTTTTAATTATAAATTTATATATTTATTTAGTTCTAAATTTATTTAGACTTCGAAGAAATGAATATTTTGTTTTATATATATATATATATGTGCCCCGCAGGCCTCTAAAAATGAATATTTTATTTTTTTAAAATATATATGTGTCTCGTGGGAGTCCAAAAAATAAATATTTTATTTTTCTAAAATATATATGTCCCGCGGGCGTCCAAAAATGAATATTTTATTTTCTAAAATATATATATGTGTGTCTCCAAAAATGAATATTTTATTTTCTAAAAATATATATGTGTCCTGCAGGCCTCCAAAAATGAATATTTTATTTTTCTAAAATATATACATGTCCCGCGGGCCTCCAAAAATGAATATTTTATTTTTTAAATATATATATATATGTGTCCCGCAAACCTCCAAAAATGAATGTTTTGTTTTTCGAAAATATATATGTGTCCCGCGGCCGTCCAAAATGAATATTTTGTTTTCTAAAATATATATATGTGTCTCGTGGGCCTCCAAAAATGAATATTTTATTTTCTAAAATATATATATGTGTCCCACGGACCTCCATAAATGAATATTTTGTTTTTTATAAAAATATATATGTGTCCCGCGGGCCTCCAAAAATGAATATTTTGTTTTCTAAAAATATATATGTGTCCCACGGGCCTCAAAAAATGAATATTTTATTTTCTAAAAATATATATGTGTCTCGCGGGTCTCCAAAAATGAATATTTTATTTTCTAAAAATATATATGTGTCCCTCGAGTTTCCAAAAATGAATATTTTATTTTTCTAAAATATATACATGTCCTGCAGGCCTCCAAAAATGAATATTTTATTTTCTAAAATATATATGTGTCCCGCGGGCCTCCAAAAATGAAACAAAACTTTAAAGGACATGGTAAAGAGTATGCTTAGTCATTTTACTTTACCAGACTCACTATGGGAAGAGATATTACAGACTGTAGCTTATATTCTTAACAGAGTACTAATTAAAGCAGCCGTTAAAACCCCTTATGAATTGTGGACGGGCAAAAAGCCGGTCATGAAGCATTTATGTATTTGGAGTTGTCCAGTTGAGGCAAGGTCTTATTGGCCAAATGAAAAGAAACTAGACTCAAGAACAATTAGCTGTTATTTTGTTGGATATTCTGAACAGTCTCAGGAGTATAAATTTTATGATCCCACATCGAGTCCTTTTTTGAAATGGAAAATGCCCATTTCTTTGAGGATATTGAGCTTGGGGGGAAGATAAGGTTAGAGACTATGTCTTTGAGGAGGAATTGGTGACTTTTACTTCGATTGTTGTTCTTGACACGGTTTAAGCAATAATACCGGAACCACAAGACATTGTTGTCAAGTTCCCTGATCAACGTCAACAAAATATTCTTGCTGATCAAGCTCAACAACCTCAAGAACTAATGCCATTAAGGAGATCCACTAGAGAAAGGAGAAGTGCAATTTTCAGTAATTATATTATTATTTTCCAAGAACATCAGGATGATATTACAATGATGGAAGATGATCCTATCAATTTTCGTCAAGTAATGTAAAGTAAAAATTCTCCAGAGTGAATTAATGTCATGAATGAAGAGATTAGGTCCATGGGAGACAATGACGTTTGGGAAGTCGTCTCATTGCCCGAAGGTGCAAAGTCCATTGATTGTAAATGGATATTTAAAACCAAAAAAGGTTTCAAAGGGTAATGTGGAAAGGTATAAGGTTCATCTTGTTGCAAAGGAATTTACTCAAAAAGAAGACATTGATTATAAAGAGACTTTCTTTCTAGTTTCATCGAAAGACTCTTTCAGGGTAATAATGGCTTTACTGACACATTTTGACCTTGAGCTACATCAGATGGACGTAAAGACTGTGTTTCTCAATGGTAATATTGATGAAACTATTTATATGGTGCAACTAGAAAATTTTGTATCCGGAGATGCAAAACGAATAGTTTGTAAACTAAAAAAATCTATTTATGGGCTCAAGCAAGTTTCCCGTCAATGGTATTATAAATTTCATCAAGTTGTTATCTCATTTGGTTTTAAGATGAATCTAGTTGATGATTGTGTATACCACAAGTTCCGTGGGAGTAAGCACATTTTTATGGTCTTATATGTCGATGACATACTTCTTGTCAGCAATGATATAGGTTTATTGCATGAAACTAAGAGATTTCTATCAAACAAATTTGAGATGAAAGATATTAGTGAAGCAACTTTTGTATTAGGAATTCAGATACATCAGGATCATTTTCGAGGTATTCTTAGATTATTATAAAAGGCTTATATTGAAAGAGTACTTGAAAAATTTGACATGCAGGATGCCAGGACTGTCTTAGATCCACTTCGGGCTATATTTATTTGCTTGCTGGAGGAGCTGTCTCTTGGAGGAGTGCTAAGCAGACACTCATTACTCCTTCCATAATGACAGCTAAATTTATAGCATGTTTTGAAGCATCTAATCAGGCAATATGGCTGCAAAATTTTGTCATGGAACTGCGAATTGTGAATGAAATTGAAAGACCACTCAAGTTATTTTGTGACAATAACTCAACAGTCTTATATTCCAACAACAACAAGCGCTCAACAAAGTTTAAATTCATTTACCTCAAGTTCTTAGTTGTTAAGGAAAAAATTCAGAAAGGTCAAGTGTCTATAGAGCACATAGGAGCAAACTCTATGATTACGGATTCGCTGACTAAGGGACAACCACCCAAGGTATTTCATGAGCATACTGCTCACATGGGTGTTGTATCACTTGATGATACTCTGGTTTAGTAGGAGTTTTTATTTTATGCTTTTATCTGAATGATAAACATTTTGTATATTACAGTTATGGATATTTTCTGCAGAAATAGTGTTCGGTATTTTTATTTTGGTTTGATCTCACCAAATAAGTCGGACTAGTTGAAAATAGGCATGTTAGATCACATTATATGTAATTTTCATGCTACGATCCATACTTAATCTATGTCATTTGTTTATGTTTGATCGTGGATCAGTCTAGTTACGATAAATATGACAGAGGCTGCCTTGGTCCTATATTGGTATAACTAATAGACGAGATTGTTCGAAGGTAATTTTTGGTATGATAGCAAAAGATTTTGAGCTTATAAGGTTATGTATATAATTATAAAATATATGTAGTCCAAATGGGAGATTGTTGGAATTTTGGACGCACATATATATTAATTATATATATCGCTATCATAAATAGCGGCCCAATTTTAAAAGGTAATCCTATAAGATTTTATGGGCCTTAATCATCTAATAAAGTATGAGTCTCCTATGCGTAGAAACCATATAGCCTAATTTCTAATTTCTATTTTTATGATGGGCTAAATTAGAAATATAAAAGATAGATTTCCTATATAAACGGTTGTAGTCCCCAAGTTATGCACCTATCAAGATTTCTTTTCTAATATCCCATCAGTAGAAAAGAGGAGCCACCTTCTCCAGAAAATCCTAAGGCATTAACTTGGAAGACCCAAAAACCACAGGATTCAAGAGCAACTGCTTCCATGGATTTAGTATGCTTCTGCTTATGATTTTATTTTTCTTAGTGATTTGGCATGGAGTATCCTAGGGTGATTACAGATTTAATCAACGAGGTTTTCCCAATAGTTTGAACTGTCCAATTTACGCAACTTATTTCAACATAAAATTCATTGTTATATCCTAATTAAGCCGCACCATTTTTATGAGTAGGGGCCACCATAATCCATTGAATATACAATAACAGAATATACAGTTTCGAAGAGAGAGAGAGAGAGAGAGAGAGAGAGAGAGAGAGAGGAGAGAGAGAGAGAGAGAGAGAGAGAGAGAGAGAGAGAGAGAGAGAGAGAGAGAGAGAGAGAGAGAGAGAGAGAGAGAGAGAGAGAGAGAGCTAAAGCAAAAGGGTGTAGCAGAAGATGATTTCAAGCATTGAAGTCAAGATCAAGCTGAGAGTAGTAGAATTTTTTCTTTTTTTTATTCTTTAATTTTTTGTTCATCTAAGATGAATTTTAATTTTAACTTTGTATCTAATTTAATTATGTGTGGTACAAACCCTATTCTAGGGTTGTAAAGGAACTTATTGTTGAACCATGACCGACTTATGATTTTTTCTTAATTTTATAATATTAAAATTGGATTATTTACTTAATTTGTTCTTCATGCTTCTATAAGAATACCCACTTTATAGATAAATTTGTGAAGTTTGTATGATGTTTGAAATAGAAAAAATGAGATTGGATCAGTAAAGTTAAATAATACATGATTTATATATAATCTTGAGGTTATGTTATCCTGTAGGATATGTTAGATTTACTAATATAGATAAAATACCTATTTGCCCAAGTGTTCGAAAATTAAACTCCTGATTTAGCTAGCATGCTAACTAATGGACGATAAGTTTGGCCAAATGATGAGCCTAAATAAATTAAAACAGAAAATGCACAAAAATATTTGTAATATTTTATTCCCACCATGAATGGAAATAAAACATTGAAATTATAAAAATGATATTAAAAATTATGGAGCCACCACTAAGGTCACAGTGGGTGGTCTGACACCATCCTATGTATCTTTTACCTGGAAGATACATTCTACCTGTTGCAGTCGATGTTGGATAGAAAACTTCCATTTAAAGACCTGCTCAATTTTTAAATGGTTTGGGGAGACCAGCAGTTTCTAAACCCTACTTTTGTTTTTTTTTTCCCCCTCTTTTGCAGTTGTTGATATGTGGTCCATCAACGCTGCCCGACCTAGTTAGTCTTCATAGAATTTTCGTGGTCATTTATATACTTTGAAAAGCTATTGAATGCAACAAGAATTTTACTAATATTAGTTCAATCGTTCTCACACTTCTGTTATCATCACAAAATAAAATGTAGGACACTTAACTGATTAAAATACTAACATAAAATTTGATTTATCAAATCTAACTCAATTATTTTACCTCTACAATGAATTTCATTGGTTCAAATCATATCTGTCATCTCTAATGCCTATAAATATTACTTCTCACTCATAGCATATGTACCTAGCATCTCATCTATGGTAAAAATTATCAAGTTCTATGTCATTTCTAAAGTTCTACATATTTTGTTTATCTCTTACCATATTTCTACAGCTAGCCCTACGTGGCTAACTTTTGTAAATCACCATCTCAAATTCATTCCAAACATTCACAAAGATAATTCAATCATCATGAGAATCAATTTTCTCTCAAACCACAAATTTTTATTAAAAATCCTTTATCATTTTTACTATCTCGGTTCTTTCAAGCTTAACTCTATAATGAAGCTCATTTCATTAATCCATCAAATTTATCTCTCAAATTTCAACCATAGTTATTCATATCCCATTCAAACATACAAGGCATTTCGTTCATGACTAATCACATCTCAAGCCATCTCAAACTAACTTACACTTCATTTGTATTTTAAATTCCACACACATAGACCAAATTCCAAATAATCATCCTCTAATCCCACCAAGGGCTTTCGTTGGTCCCAAATAAGTAACTTTACCCAAGATGAGGGATGAAGTGGGTAATGTAAAATTACTTTTCTATTTTAAGCTTAACCCCCTTTGAAATTAAATCATCTTAAATGAAACATATAAAGCCAATACAAGAGAGTAAGAAAGTGAAAAATAAATGTACGAGGAGACGCGCAGATTTTTATAATAATTGGGACAACTCTCCTGCTCGGCCTTTCCAAGCCTATATATAATCTTTTCGTACGTAGGAGAATCGACGAGAATTATTGACCCTATGGGTGTTACTTCGGACTATTCGGTCAAATAGTCATCTGTAAATTGTTTCATAAATATTCTTAATATGTAGGCGTTCATGCCTATATATAATCTTTTCGTATATAAAAGAAATGGAGATCATAAATGACCCTAAGGGTCTTACTTCAGACCATTCGATCGAATAGTCAAATTTAATTGGAATTAAATCACAAAAAATTACAATTTTCAAAAACATTCCTGATATTAAATGTATCCATTTCAGGTGAGGAATATTTGTGGACAGTAAAATTTTCTTGTATTTTAAAGAAATTTTCTTATTTCTTATAGTTTATTTTATTGTTTACAGGGATATTTTTATTATCTAAAAAAAAATTCGAATTTTATTACACCCACGATAACCTCGTGAGGATAAATGCGAATCTTAAAAAAGTCATAAGATGTTGGCAATTTTATTTAAACCTTGTAGGTGAGGATGAAAAATCCCTTAAAAAAGCAGTCATATCTGGATGAGTGCTTGTCATATGGACATTATTAAAGACATTATCAATGATAAAATGGATTTTCAATTTGGCCGATAAAAGAAAATTTGACGATGAGATTGACATCATTATGGTGGTAGGTGCAATTTGGGAAAATGAAGAACGGGCGTAATCGTAAAGATGGTTTATGTTTCCATGGTTTTTCGTTTGGGAAGAGATGGCTTGAGCGCGGGGTTTCCATTTCTATCGGTCATCTTTTCACGGTGTAAATTTTTAGATATGTCCTCCATCAATGCTTTTTTTTGGAAGAAGATAGTTTTTATAGACACAAGTGACTATAAACTCTCCAAGAGTGATTCATTGTGCTATTTGTATAAATATTTGGAACCTAAAATAAAAGGACGTGATTATAAATGTAAATTCTCTCGTTCTCATTATTGTTAGCTGTCCATTTCTGTCATTATATTTCTGCAAATTAGATCATTACCAAAGTAAAGTAGGAATAAATAAAGGCAATTTTGTGAAAAAGAATTGAAATATAAGAATAAAAATAAAAAATAAAAAAAACTATTGGTCAGTTAATAAATGAAATTCGACGGAAAACAATGTATCTGTTCTTTCCTTTCTCACATGACATTCTCGAGTGCACTCGTCAAAGAAATACTATTTTCGCGAAGAAAGATAAAGCTTCATTTAGCTGTGTACCACCATGTTTGTTCGATGATCTTAAGTAATATATTTGTATTGGTTAGTTAATAAATGAAATTCTATGTAAAATAATGTATCTGCTTTTTCCTTTCTCACATGACATTCTCAAGCGCATTCATCAAAGAAAGTCTATTTTCACAAAGAAAGATAAAGCTTCATTTAGATATGGTACATGTTTCTCCAATGATCTCAAGTAATATTTTTGTAGGAATTCTACATAATGAGATTTTTACTTCTATTCCTACTAAGAAACATAGTCCTACTTGGATACACACCGTATGAAAATATACTAAGAATGGAATTGCTCCTACAAAGTTCATACATATTCCTCCAATTTTAGTTACAAATATGTGTGAAGTGTTCAAGAGAAATACACATCAAAACATACAGGAAAAATTCTTGTAGTGTTCTTCTAAATCCTTTCTAAGATTAGTAATATTTAAATTGTGGTAGTGTGGTTGATTTCCAAACTCTTGGTTCAAATTTAGCCAAGCAATAAAGTTTGAGACAACCTTACAATCTTTCTATTTTTGATTCCACAAAGTAAGGTATATAAAAGACTCCTTAATTTAATTAACATTGGTATTAGAGCCACATTTGTGTCTTGACTTGGCTGCTTGGTTGTGATTATATGCATGACTAAATTTTTTTGAAATTCATACGGTTAATTTTCTGGCTTGTGTATATACGTTCGTGTGTGAAAAACTTATCATGACAACCTAAATAAGAACCCAAACATGCATTACTTTGAAGCTCGAATTTTTCCTTCGAGTTTTTACTTAATTTACTAAGTTGCTAGATTTTATCATTGTGATAATATAAATGTATACGAGTGAGATCTTAGATTGGAGAAGGTGAGCTATTTAGATCATTGAAAAATTAACTCAAGTAGTCACTGTGATTAATTTAATGCAACATGTTTATTAGTGTTTACGATATTACTAAAGGTTAGTGTCTAGGCTAAAAGACTTGAAGTAGATCCAGTGGTTATTTAGTTAGGTCCTATGTTACAAACAGAACCTCCCACACCCCACCTTACTTACTTGGTTAACAAAAAGAATGACCATAGGATTTAATCACACATAATAAATTTAATCATTATTATTGAATTATATTCTTTAAGGTTATGTTTTTGTACTTGTGCTTATCACTTCTCCTTTGTACCTACAAAATTATTTTTCACATAAATCATGAGAATCTCATAAGAATTGGAAAAAAGAATTAATACATATCCAAATAAACACTATCTCAAATTATATAAACTTTAAAATGAATATGAAATATACCTTTTATGAAAACTTTCAGTCCATGAGAAATTTCATAATTCGTCTTTACAACAAATGCATAAAACTATCTTTGAGATAGAAGGTGCGTGACTTTATCAATTCCCTATCAAAATCAGTGGAAAAGGAGGAATTTGCTTTGAATAAGAATATTATATCTTATAAATCTTTATCTGTTTCATATTGCAAGCTCAAGTTGATAGAATAGCCCAAAATTAGGATTAAGCGATCTGCTACGTCATTCGTATATCCTAATCTTTGTCAGGCTAAATTTGTGAGAGTTAATGTGGAGAAGGAATTATGGTTAGAAAGGGTAGTGATCGAAAACTCATTTTGAATTGATGAAAACATTCTTGAAAACCCATAATTCTAATGAAAATAGAAAATTATAGAATTTAATAGTCGAAAATGAAGTACAAATCTAATATATTTGTAATAATAAAATAAGAAAATGTCTTTTATTTCTCAAATTGAAAACGTTGAAATTTTTTGAGTTCTCAGGATGTTGAATTTGTGTGTGTGTGTGTGTTTTTTTATCAATTCATAGTGATGTTTTAGTGAATTTTCCTATTCCAAAAAATTGGAGTTCAGAGGAATGTATTTAAATGGACTTCTGACATAGACTCAATTCATTTCTTAAAAATCGAACCAAGATATGTCCAAGCCCTTGGTCTCGTAGTTTCTAAATTTTAGTTTTCCAAGTGATCTAGATCTTTAAGAAACACTCGAGCGAACATCTTTATAAAAAATAAGTGTTTAAGCGAAGTGCCTACTTATTGTAAAGAGAAAATTTCAATATGTTTTATTTTTCTTGTTTCACTTCATACGGACTCTTGCAAGTGGGTAATGGAAATCTAAGGATGGAAATCTTAGAAAGTGAATAAGGTGCCGATGTTTGAGCGAGCTGAATAACTACAATTAATTCTTTGTGTGCTTATTATTGTCTATGCTTTTGCCTGTGTGTTTATTCCTTCCATGTAATCTCATAAGCATTCCCAGGTTCCCTTCACCAATCTGAATTTTAATTTTGGAATCACCCAATTTATCCTCTCTTACGTGCTTCCCATGGGTGAATGAACATTTTACATAGAACCACCTACATTACACCCTACTAATATATACATGTCAGTATATAAACCTGTTCACGTTTGCAAAATACCATAGAAGATAATATAACACAAGCACCTTAACTTTAAAAGCTATTGTCAATTCTTGCAAGAATGAAAAACCAGTGTGAATTCAACATCCTCCCGAGAAAGATTAGGAATCAAAAGCTAGACCTTCTTACTTTCTTTTTTGGGCATCTCAACGAATCTGTAGATAGATCATTGCGATCCTCCTTTTCTCCAGCAATAGGGTCATAATCATTACCATTCTGAGGTCGATTTTCATCAATTTGTACTGAATGCTCATTAGCTGTAACTCCATTATAAGTAACAAGTTCGGTTGCTACTTGTGGTCGGAGTAATTTTGCGGTTAAGTCATTGGGTGGCACAGTGTTCTTCCTCCGATTGTAAATATGATGAAAATAGTAGAAGATGAGTGCTATTATTGAAGCTGATCCAACCATGATGTAGATCGATCGTAAACTATGAAGGGTTAGGCTCTCGTTTGATATTGGTGACCCGGCATCGGGGCACATTGTTTTATCTTTAAACCATTTCTTCTCCAAGCTGTCCATTTCATCCCCTTGCGTATAATTCATGACTGCCCTAGAAATATCATGAACCATTGCCGACCCCCTTGGAAAAACCTGTAATTGTATAATAGAAAAGGAAAAAGGCTGCGTGACCGACCTATACGACTCAAGATATTTTGGTCCGAAAGTTTAAAAGATTGTACTTGAGGTTATTTTTGCAAATATTCAAAACACAAGTGCAAATACGCAAAACTGTAAAGTTAAAGGGTTAATTCTGCAAAAATTCCTTAGCAAGTAATTATACCTTATGAATGAGCTGATTTATTATTATTATTATTATTATTATTATTATTTTTTGCCCTTTTATCATCACAAACTCTCAAGTGCGAACAACATGGGCAATAGAAGAACAAAGGGGGTTGTCCAACCTGCAACTTTTTCTATTTTAAAAAAACTTAAACATTTATAGCATGCAACTAGATATTTATTATGCCCAAATTTCAATCTTTTAAAATATATTCTATATGTATACAAGTATCTATTTTTTAAAGTTTTAACCATTCCTTATTTTGTCTCTTAAATAATGTTAAATATCTATGGGTTTTTTGCAAATATGCCTACAAAGTTATATTAGAGGTGCAATTCATTAGGTTGAAGAATTTACGAAGAGATGTGATCATTTACGCTCGATCAAAAATGGGCTTAGTTTTGACCACCGCTTTTTCGCCATTGGATTTTGCGAGTGATATTGTTGAGTAACTTTTATATTATATATTTTGAATATTAATTAAGAAGAATTTGAGTGTTTAAGATGATTTGAATTATATTTTAAATGATTTAACTTTATTTACCAAAAATACTCACAACTGAGTTGTATGTGCAAAATCAGATGAAATAGGTGTAAAACATGCATGATTCTCCAAGAGTCGAAGCATGAGGATTAAGATCTACTCTATTTGATGATTTAGAAGAATCAAGAGGAGGCAAAACAGTGTTCAACACAAGTTAAAATGTGTTTTACATGTGACTTGAATTCTTCTTAGGTCTGGTCGAAAAATCTCTAGTTATGCAATTTTTGCACAAGTTTGGAGACCTAATAAGCATTTAGATCTACGAGAGTTACGCAATTAATCCTGAGTTGCATTGATTTTGCGCAAATTCTTTACGAGACACTATATAAACACCTCCTAAGAACATCCCCAGGCATCTTAGAATGTCCTTGGAGCTAGGGTAGAAGTTCGAGATTAAGAGGAGTGAAGAGGACGAGGCGAGAACCAAGGCGGCAAGTTGTTTGGAGCGGTCGAGACATCATTGAGGCTTCCAATCAATAAGCTTTCCCTTCCTTACTTTCTTTTGATTTTAATTATCTTGTTTGTGATAGATATAAGGTACAATATTATTTTATATTTAATTTTAATTATGAACATATTAGTCTAAACTCGTTATCTAGGGGTTTAGGATGTAGCATGTGTTCAATGTAACAGATATTGTGGTTTGATTATTTACGATATTTTGTATTAATTTAGTATCTTATGATTTAATATTTACCTAGTGCTTCAGTTCCCACTTTGGCAATGATTCCATATATTAGGTGATGGAATTGAAAAGTGAAAGTCTAATATACGACAATCAAAATATTAAACTTGAAAATCTAAGAGTATAAAAATAGATATGATGACCTTGAGAAATCCCATGAAATTTCACAGAACTTAATGGATTCTAATTGACTTACTTCCATGAAAATAGGTGATTAAGAAGATTAGGTTAATCTTTGTAGGTTTCCAAAGAATGTACAAAGATAATATAGGGATAGTTCTCCTTTAACACATAATATCTGGATTTAATAAGCACTTCATGTATCTGTTACAGAAGATATATGTGAAGCCCTAGATCCTATGTATGTGCATCATTTTACTTTTAATTTGATGAAAATATAAAGTCCAAGGTGACTCTTGGGGAAGGTAAATTCCAAAATGTTGAAGGAAAATGCATTATTGTCATGAAAGCAAAAGATGAAAATTCTAAATTTATTCATGATATTCTCTATGTTGCTAGACTAGACCAAAATTTATTAAGTGTAGGCCAACTTGTCTAAAAAGGCTATATAGTGAAATTCGAAGATGACAAATGCCTCATTATTGATAAGCAAAAGAGGCAATTAATTGTTGCAGTGAAAATAACTTCCAATAATTTATTTCCTCTTATATGTCTCCTACTCAAAAATATGCATTAAATTCTAAAAATGCGGATGACTCTACATTATGGCATCTAAGATTTGGGCACTTAAGCTTTAATAGTCTAAAAATGCTCAAATAAAAGGATATGGTTATTGGACTTCCATCTATTTCTACTACGAAAAGGTATGTGAAGGCTGCATATATGGAAAAATGCATAGATCGCTATTTCCTAAATCATCCTGGAGAATTAAAGCACCTTTGGAGTTGGTTCATGCTGATATATGGGGGTCATCTCAAACTATATCTTTTGGTGGAAAAAGATACTTCCTTCTCTTCTTTTATGATTTTACACCTGTGATGTGGGTACATTTTTTAGCAAAAGTCAGAAGCATTTTCGTATTTTATTCAATTTAATGACCTTTTTGAATAATAAAAAGGGCATTATTTGAAATACTAAGAACTGATTGTAGGAGAGAATTTGCAAGTCATCAATTTGATAAATATTGCATAGTAATGGCATAAAAAGAGAGTTCATAGTTCGACGCACACCACGAAAAAGGTGTTGTATAGAAGCATGATAGGATCTTTGTTATATTTGATTGCATCCTGACTAGACATTTTGTTCAGTTTTTATATATTTTCTAGATTTCAATCACATCCCAAAGAATCACATTTAGTAGCTGTAAAAAAAATTTTAGGTACTTGGTGGAAAGAGATACTTCCTTCTCTTCTTTTATGATTTTACACCTGTGATGTGGGTACATTTTTGAGCAAAAGTTATAAGCATTTTCTTATTTTATTCAATTTAATGACCTTTTTGAAAAATAAAATGGGCATTATTTGAAATACTAAGAACTGATTGTAGGAGAGAATTTGCAAGTCATCAATTTGATAAATATTGCATAGTAATGGCATAAAAAGAGAGTTAATAGTTCGACGCACACCACAAAAAAAGGTGTTGTATAGAAGCATAATAGGATCTTTGTTATATTTGATTGCATCCAGACTAGACATTTTATTTAGTGTTTATATATTTTTTAGATTTCAATCATATTCCAAAGAATCACATTTAGTAGCTGTAACAAGAATTTTTAGATACTTGATTAATACTACTAATCTAGGGCTATGGTATCTTAAGAGTTCAACATTTGATCTAATCGCTTACTCGGATGCAGATTTTGTCGGTTACAAGGTATATAGAAAAAGCGCTAGTGGGACATGCCAATTCCTTGGAAGCATGATGGTCTCATGGTTTTCAAGAAAACAAACAAGTGTTGCTCTATCTACCGCGGAAGCTGAATACATTATCACCGGGAGTTGTTGTGCCCAACTACTTTAGATGAACCAATAACTTAAAGATTATGAGATTGAATATAAAAATATATCAATTAGATATGACAATACAAGTGCAATATGCTTAACTAAAAATCCCATAATGGATTCTAGAACCAAACATATAAATGTGAGACATCATTTCATTACAAAACATGTTGAAAACCACGATATTTATTTAGAATATGTAAAAACAAAAAACCAAATTGCTCATATTTTTACAAAACCATTAACAAAGGAATCATTTTATAAAATTAGAAATGATATGGGTATGATTAATCTTGACTTATAAAGTGGAAATATCTCTAAGATATCTATGCTATTAAAAGGGGGGTAGAAAATAGAATGCATATTTTGAACTTAGGTTGGAGGAGCTGAGTCGACTTCACCGAAGTCGACTCCGCTGGCCGACAGTTTGACTGTCTACAAAAGGCCTTGAATCCATCCTCTTTCTCTCATTTCTCTCTTCTCTTGAATTTGAAATTCCATCTCAAGAAAATCATTTTCTTCTCTTAAATCTCAATACCCATCTAAAGGATCCATCAATCTTAGAATCCATGACACCTAATGCCATCGCAAAATCTAGCAAACTTCCCATCTCCAGACCCTCTAAATCAAATATGGGGGAGGACGTGCCTTGTCGGCAACGAACACTGTCCAAACGGGCCTGGGAAGAGGCTACAACCTCCACAGGTCATTGAGTCTAATTTCAAGAAGATAATGTCCCTATCTCAGCACCTAGAGAAGGAGAATACTTTGAATCTAGTGACAGTACTAAAATTGGTGGAAAGAAAAAAAGTACCCCCTATCAAAGGGGAAAAGTTCTCAAAATCCCAAAAAACTACTTTAGGACTGAACGTCCGCATAGCCGGCTCTTCAGACACTTTTATGAGAGGAAGACATTCTTGCCAAAAATAATAGATTTCAAATTTTTGCATGAATATGAGCTTGGAATTGAAGAATTATTAGATTACCAAGGATGGACCGGATTGTTGAAAGAGGACGAAAGATATACCCTAACTTAACTAAGTTGTTCTACTATCCATGAGATTGTAAGTATTTGAACATCTATATGAAGGAGTGGAAATAAATTTGGGAATAGGACATGGTATAAGTCAAAGAAATACAATTGACCAAGTGGCAAATATTTTAGGAGTGTCTCATTTTGATGAACCACTTCTAGTAAAATTGACCCTTACATAGATGTATAATCAGTTGACGAACAACAACAAATATCATTTGGGTATCAAGTTTCTGCATTATATAGATTTATCTTCATGACTGAGGGTACTACGGCTGCTCATAGCCCATTTTATCCTAAAGGTGGAGGCTGAAACTAACTCAACCCTCAAGAAGCTGAAATCTTATGAAAATTGGCCAGCCGGGTTAATGTCAGTCTTCCAAGACTATTTTTGGAGGCCTTGGAATTGAAAAAGGAGAACCCAATGGGTGTACTGGCACTTTGATCACAAAGATATTGGCACATTATTATGTTAACTTCGATGGAGAACCCTATGAGGTGCTAAACTCACTAATGACATCAATCATGCCTTGCTGACTCGCATGAAAATCAACGTAGAGGCATTTGGAGCTGATTGACTACAGGAATAAATGGAAAATGAATTTCAAGGCGCTCCCACACCACAAGCACCCTTAGCAGAGGAAGCTTACCCCTGAGGAGGAGGATCTACCCTATTATGATCCTAATCTATCTCCACATCTCGCTCCTCTAGCTCCCACCTCATGAGTCACAATCAACCAATCATTTTGCCCCATTCCCTCCAAGGCTATTATTGAATACTTACAAACCACAGAGGGCTGCATTTCCCAGGAATTAGGAGCCATCAACATTTCCTTAATGAAAATGCATAGTCGGCAAGACAAGTTAGATAAGGAATTGATTGCTATTAAATATTAACTTGCCTCTAGTAGTCACCATGGCCGACCTATTCCTAGTTTACTCGATTTTGGTCCCTATTAGGGTGAATCAGTCCGAGCCGAACCTACCGTTCAAGCTCCGTCGTCCCCATTCTCTTCAGCCTAACCCGCCCCATTCCTACATCTCACCCACTCTCTTACCCTATTCCGCTTTTGCATTTCACAAGTCTCACTTTTCGTACTTTCCTTTTTGATGTTTGACAAAAAGGGGGAGAGAGAGGCAATAGGGCATAATTCATTTTGGTTTCTGGCTAAATTATATACATTGAAATTGTATTCTGAATCATTTCCGTATATCCATGACTTAAAATGAATGAAATTTTTTTTGTATTGAAATGTTATGTGACTTGAATGAAATCTATTATTTTTGTGAATTGTTGTGTAACCGATATGACTTGACAAAAAAATCCAATGCAAAGTGATAACTAACATGAAATACTTCTTAAATGATAAAAATGAAAAGTTTATCTCAAATTGGTTTTGTCAATTATAAAAAATGGGGAGATTATTGTAAACATGTGGCAAATTAAGCACAACCCATATTTTGATGATTAACAACTCAATTTAAGAATTATCTAAGTACTAATGTGATTATTCAGTGATGTCAAGGTTCAAATCTCCAAAGATCAAAAGTTTGGCAGACCAAGTAATATGCCAAAATCGACTCAAGCATCGACTTAGGTGAATTCGACTTCAGCATCGACTCCAAAGCCCAAATTTTTGACAGAGCTGAATCTGGATTTATGGACAAACAAAGTCACAGCCGAAGTTGACTTCGTTTTCGAATTAGGTAAAGTTGCAACATCAAGTCTACTCCACCTACGACTTTGGAGATCTTCAGAGATAAGGGTTGAAGCCGACAATATCAAGTCGCATTTCAAGTCGACCTCATCATGCAACTTGGGTGAAATCGCACCTGAAGTCGACTCAAACTCTCGACTTAATTCAAATGATCAATGAATATTGAACAAGCTCAAATATCATGAAGAATAGGAAGAACTAAAGATCAAATGAAGATTTACATGATGAAATATGAAAAGCATGAAAAAGACAAAACAAACAAAGAAGATCACAATGAGTCAAAGCTCTAACGAGTCAGATAGCCGGTGAAGTCGCAACCCAAGTCGACTCCACCTGCGACTTGAGTCAAGTCTGAGGACCAAGTCAACTTAAATCTGGAACTTAACTGAAGAGGCAGAACACTGAAGTGGCATCCGAAGTCGACTCTAGTATGTGACTTGTATGAAATCGAATCCCAAGTTGACCCCCAAGTGCGACTTGAATCGCAACGATCAGAAAAAATTTGAACATTGGCACATTTAAAATACGCGCCATTTACCTCCAAACATTTGAAGTTACTCTCCCTTACTTAAGACAATTCAAATGAACAATGGAGAGAAGAGACAAAGTATTGATTGAGTTCAACTTCCTCATTCTCTAGCATTTATGTAATCTAAAAGAAACTCTTCAAGACAAACTCTGTGTCAAGCTGCTAAGTGCTGAACTGCTTCATCATCAACTTCTTTGATAAGTTCTTCTCTATGCAAGAATCTGTTCTACACAACTGTAAAGTTTAGTATCTTTCTTTTTTTATTAATCATTTGTGTTCCACTTAATTTAGTATTGGAAGCTAAGACCAAGTGAAGGCAAAGTAACGTGTGATTAGAGTGTAACTTGTCACATACTTTTGCTGAGTTTGTATATGGCCCCCTAGAGCTAAAATTTAGAAGAGAGCAAGGACTCTGTTATATTTCTATCCTATTTAGTGGAACCCAAGACACTAAGGTGTGTTCTTGGAGGAGCGGAGTAGGAGGGTTATCCCAAACCACACAACTTTTGAGTTTTATTGTTTACTACTCATATATTTCACTTTTTCATTTGAGGGGATTAAAACTCTCAAGGGGTTAAGTTTTTCAATTACAAAAGAATTTTTCAAAACCTAATTCATCCCTCCCCTCGTGGGCTTTGCTATAAACTTGGGAACAACAAGTGGTATCAGAGCAGGTCTTTGACTTTCTACCAAAGAGATCTTATTACATGGCATCCAAATTAACTTCCACTTCTGCGTTTGCTGAAAGCTAGTCCTTTTACTATGCCACCACTATTTGATGGATGTAACTTCAGTTATCGCAGTTGAGAATGAAATAACTCATTATGGCTACTGATATAGACTCTTGGATTGCTATCCAAGGCGGAGTTACTCTACCAATTAATGAAAGAGCCTCCGAATGGACTGAAGCAAAACTCAGGACTATAAAGAGTAATGCAAGGCCATGAAATCTCTCTTTTGTGCTCAAACAACTACAGAATATGATAAGGTATCTTCTTGTCAAACAACCAGAGAAATATGGGATACTCTAATATCAATATACGATGGAACTTCTTAAGTCCAAGATATGAGAAGAAATATATTGATTAGAGAGCTAGAAAGCTTTAAAATGTTAGACATTGAAAATATTTCTGAAATATTTACAGGATTTTCCAAGATTACTAATGCGTTAAAAGGTCTTGGAAAAGCAATCTCTAAATCTGAACAGGTCATAAAGATCTTAAGAGCTCTACTTGAGTCATGGACTCCAAAGATCACAACTATTGAAGAAGCAAAGGATCTAAATATGTTAAGGCTAGAAGATCTTATCAGTTTCTTATGTCACAAGAACTGATAAAGAGAAGGAATGAAAAATCGCATAGAGGAAAAAGAGCTATCGCTTTGAGGGCTACACAGAACTCAGATAAGTCCACATCATTCTCTCAGAATGATGATGAAGAGATTGCTCTACTTACCTAGAGATTCAGAAAGTTCGTAAGAAAAGGAAAAATTTTCAAAAGATTCAAGGAAAGAAATAGAAAGGAGAAGAAGAATGAAATAACTAAATGTTATAGGTATGGTGGAGTAGGACATATATAAACCCAATGTCCTACACTAGAAGAAAGCAAATAAGAAGAATGATAAGAGAATGAGGACAAAAACAAAAAACATAAAATTTCAAAAATCAAAAGGCGAAGGAATGTACGTAAACGAGGAGACATCTACAACGAGTGGCTCATCGAATGAAGATAATGAGACAGCAAATTGTGTTCGAATATGCTACATGACAGAGATTGAGGAAGAAAACAATATGAACTGCCTCACTGCGACTAAGGTTATAGATGGACAAACCACATCAACAAATTGCACCAACAGTAAAGAGGTAACCTCCAAACTCAATCACTCTAATACCAAGTCTATCTACTCCTCTACACATGATTGCCTTAAATGTGCTAAACTAGATGAATTGCGAAAAGCATATTATTCATTATATGAAGAAATTAAAAAAATTCACATTAAAGAAATGACAGTGTGACTCGGTTATTATTGTGAATGGAAAACTAGCGGAAAGAGTCAACCACTTAGCAAATGAAAACAATGCCTTAACTGATAAAGTGGAAAGACTGAAGAAGGAAAACAAGTCATTAAATAAATCATTAGCAAAGTTTTCTAACCCAGGGGAAGTGTGAAAATGTTTTTAAACATGACTAACCAAAACAATAAAAGAGGACTTGCGTATTCTATATTCGATCAAGATGAAAGCAATAAATCAAATGTTTCAAAATTTGGTAAAACCAAGCCAAGACAACACCTTTACATAAACCAAAAATGAATCATGTTACTTGAACAAAGAAGCCAACTTGGGAACTACATACCACATGGAGTCCCACTCCAAGACTTCCAAAGGCATGCAATTTCTACAACAAATTGGGTCATAAAATCTATCAATATAGAATGAAGAAATTACATGACCGGGGTGTCAAATTGGTTTGGGTACTCAAAAAAATTAGATTTATGCCTTGTAAAGTAGAGTAACGTTGACTCCAATGGCTTACTAATCCAAATGGACCCATAAAATGGGTACTAAAAAGATAAACGCTTTGTAATTTCCTTCTTACAGGTATGTCTTAAAGCAAAGGCCAACAACATTTAGTTCATGGACAGTAGTTGCTCAAAATATATAACAATAGAAAGTGGATTGTTCTACAAAATCAAACAATGCAGTGAAGGGACTGTTGCATTTGGGAACAATAAAAAAGATAAAATAAAAGGTAAAGGAAATATTTATGGTATTTCAAATGCATATATTAAGGATGTGCTATTTGTTGAATGACTTAAACATAATCTAATGAGCATTAGTCAATTGTGTGACAAAGGCTATAAAGTTATATTTGAATCTTCCATATACAATGTTTTTAATGAAGACTACATAGCTTTTAGTAGCAAAAAACATAAAAATATATACTTGGTTTCTCTTAATGAACTTGATGGACAATGTCTTATGACTATTGATAATGATCCATGGATATGAAATAAAAGACTTGAACACATAAATATGTCAAACATTATGATCCTGTGAAAAAAGAGTCTGGTAGAAGGATTATCAAAGCTTAAATATGACAAAAATAAAATTTGTACGGCATGTCAACTATCCAAGCAACTTAAAAGGTCATTTTCCTCCAAAAAGGAAAACTCAATGACTAGGTCACTTGAACTATTACACATGGATCTGTATGGGTCATCCGACATCTTGACTCTTGGAGAGAGAAAGTATATTTTCGTTATTATTGATGATTTTTCAAGATTTACACAGATAATACTTTTAGATAGCAAAGATGAAATCTTCTCAATATTTATTACTTTATCAAATTTGGTGCAAAATGAAAAGTAAAATATGATCATATCTATTAGAAGTGATCCTGATGGTGAATTTGAAAATAAACGATTTATAGAATTTTGCAATAAAAAAAGAATTCATCATACATTTTCTGGACCAATGACTCATTCGAGGGGGTTAAAACTCTCACGGGATTAAGCTTTCCAGTTACAAAAGAATTTTCAAGACCCAATTCACCCCTCCCCTCTCGGGCTTTGCCATAAACTCGGGACCAACAATATCAACATTCGTTATTAATTCATTTGAGAGCTTGTTGAAAAAAGGCAAAATTCAATTACAACTTTGCAGAACAGACAAGTAGCTAGTGGACATCTTCACAAAAGTTATTCCAATAGAAAAACTTTTATAATTCAAAGAACAACTTGGTGTTATAGATTTTTCTTGATTAAGGGGGGTTGTTAAAATTGGATAGCCTAAAAAAATCTGTATTGGAGGCATGTCGGCAGCAACAAGTGTCAGGTTGATTAAAATATTTGTCTGAAAAAATATTTATCAGCACATTAGCCGCTTGTCTAGAAAATTCATTAATTAAGGTGTCTAAAGGTTCGACTAGATGTTCAATAATTTTTGCTAGAATTTTTCTTAAATCAACTGACCTTAAACTCTATAAAAGGGATAGCTGTGTGTCATATAATTTGGTTTTTTGATTGCTTCAACCTTTGTACCATTACATAGTTTAATAGAATTTTCATTTTTCATTCTCTCACTCCCATATACATATATATATATATACATTCTATTTCATTTAAAAATCCATTGAGGATTGATGTCCTCTCCCACTCAATCCAACCACCCAAAACAGTAATAGAAATAGTTTTATGAATGACTAGTCACAAATGACTAGGATTCATTTAAAAATAAGTGCACAAAGTTTGCACCGAATTAAAAGTTTACCCTTTCTATTGGCTAGCCAATCATCACTCTTCAATATATTCTTTCGCCGTAATATATAGTAAGAGACATTTGAAATTAATAAATTTGATAATTTTAGTGAAAAACTTTAAAAAATGAGTAGTCATAATTAATGAGATTACATAGTTTATTACTAGTTATATTATGATTTGTTAAAGTAAATTTTGATGATTTGTACAAATTACTAAATGATCTATTATTTTGACATGATTTTTCAAAATGGGACCGTAAAGTGTGAAATTTTAAAGTTTGTGATATACTCAACATTTTTCTAATCCGACTCTCAATATCAAATTATGATAACGCTCTTATTTCTATTTTATTCTCAAGTTATAATTTATTCCGCTGAAAATTTTCCTGAAAAATACCACTAATGAAAGAGCATTTTTCGAATTTTCAAAATTAAAGAAGAAGAGAGATTCAGACTTACAAAGCCAAGTCCGCCTGTTTTGTAAGTCCGGCCAACCATGGTATACTCCCGGCAATGATCTTTGAGGAAGACTCTAATATAAGGAATTTCGTCCATGATAGCTGATACTCCACCATATCTACTTCCCAGCTTTAAACCTTTTGCGTATTCTTTCACCGTCGAATATGCCTTGAGCTTTGATGCATTGATTCCCTTTTTTTGTAGTAGGCCGAAAACAAACGATCCGGATTGGTAGCCAATGTAATCACCATTTTCTTTTAATGTTTCGAAATTAGTAATAGTTGGTTGAATCTTATCAACTGTCAACATTGAGGTCAAGTTTGCGGCAAATGCAGTCACGAGAATGAATACGAGGAAGATCCACAAATTTACTACGAACCTGGAGTAGTTGCTTTCTAGTCTTTCATCTGCAACACGAGCATAACTATAGATTAGAAGGAGAGCAAATATGCATTAGTTCGCTAGTTCTAACTCAATCAAAAGTCAAATTACTACAACCATTTCACATTGTCTTTTATTAAGGCCTTTTATCAAGGTGCAATTTGCCGCAAAATAGGTCTACATAAATTAGAATATTATGATACTTTATGCGATCATTTATCCATATAAAAATCATATTTTAGACAATTTACATGTTTAAAATACTACTTTAAAATTGATATTTACATTAAATAATCTATTATGTTGTTTTTGTACCATTTTAAGATGGGACCCGTACACATATTAGGTTTGGATGAAAATTGGTATGTTAATAAAGTAAATAATTCTTAATGTAATGGATGAGGTAGATTTTTTATTCATGATCATATGGAGCTCATAGTTTGTGGACTACATGGTGCAATCATATGCTCTAGATTAATTCCTATATATATTAAGGTGTAAATTATTTTATCAAACCTTAAGTAGATTGCATTGCTGAATTTAGGCTATTTCTTTTTGTATAGATTAGATAGGCAATTCAACTTTTAATTAATAAATAAGACACTCTTTTAAGAATCAAACATATTGCAACTTATGATCGTCAGCTATATGGCATATTGTGCAAGGTGAGTAGGCTTGAGATAGAATTGACAACAACTTATGATTGTCCCACATTACAAGATGATAGAGCTACCTTAATAAATCTATAGGAATTCAAATTTTATAACAACTTTGTTTAGTCGCTAGTGAGACATTTTTTTAATTGCAACTATGTAATGTAAAGTCTAGTTTTTTTATCACTTCAACCTTTTGGCAATAAAATTTTTCACTATTAACATCGCTATATACAAGAATTTAGACTGGCTTAAAATGAAATTCTAGAAACAAAATCCAATAATTTTTATTATTGTAAAATGGGTAAAAATCAAATTTGTATACATAGAAACATCTCAGATACATATTTGAGTCCTCTTCTGAGTCAAAGTAGAGAGGCAATCTCATGGGCAGCCTTAAGCAGAGGTGTTCAGAGGAAGATAAATCTTAGGGGATTGATGAGTGCACTAAGGTAAGCACAAAGGGCATGCAATTATTTAGTTATCACTTTTGTGTGAGAGTTATGAGATTCTCTTTTATAGTTAGGATTTTTGTAGAAGGAAAGTTACATCATTTTCTTCTATTTTAAAACTTTTACACAATTCATCAAAATAAACTTTCACAGAAAAACTTTTACACAATTCATCAACTCATCATATCTTATAAGATTGAAGGGTAAGAGAGGTACTCACGGTGAGCAAAAAACAAATGTGGAAACAGAGAAGGAAACTATCTTTCCAAAGACTTTGGTAGGAGGTCCTTGAAACTCGGGATTTGTTTTGCTCTCGAAAAACCACACGAGGAAGCCCTTGAGCACAACAAAGGCAAGTGTAGTAAGCCATAGATTCATGGTTAATGGCTTCATAAACCACCATGGACTTATCACATCACTACTCTTTGTTGGTACAATCAGACGCACGCCACCATCCATATACGGATATGTGAATTCAAACAAATCTGACCTATCAGCTCTGATGGTTGTGTCTCCCACAATTGCATCATATTCCTGCTCAAAACAATGGAAACAAATTTACTAATTATTAAGCAAGCATCCAATTAGTAATAGTATGTTGAATCGTACGTAAGTTGTAAACTATTTGGCGATAATGTGGTAACTTGCATAACGCAATTATGATTGCCCAGTACACACATGCAATTACATTAACAAGGTGCAAGTCTTAATAATTTACGGTATTTTTTAGTATTATAAATAGGTGTATCTAGGAAGTGGCTTTTGTATGAAGTTAATCTTCTATTCGAGAAGAGTCTAGTTGTAAGAGTCTAAGTTTACCTCAGTAAGATAAGTTTTTTTTTATCCTCTCTGTCTCTCCTCTTTCGCTCTTCTAGTTTCTAACTTTTGTATGAAGTTAATCTTCTATTTGAGAAGAGTCTGGTTGTAAGAGTCCAAGTTTACCTCAATAAGATAAGTTTTTTTATCCTCTCTCTCTCTCTCTCTCCTCTTTCCCTCTTCTAGTTTTCTATTTTATTCCCATGTGGCCCAATTGTGGTTGTAGAATTATGTTTCCTAATAGTGATATCAAAGCTCGGAAATCAATGATAGTAAAAGAATCAATAGTACAGATTGATTCTAATAAAAGAAGATGGCGAGAACAATGGACTGTTTATTGAACCATAGATTCCACGTTTTAATGGTTAAAATTATGACCATTGGAGCATGCAAATGAAAGTAATGTTTAGATTTCAGGAGATTTTAGAGATAATGGAGAAAGGGTTCTCCAAGCCCAAAAAATTAAAAGAACTTACAACTCTCTCAGATATTCAAAAGGAGAAGTTGAGAGAAAATCCCAGAAGAAACTGAATACATTATTGTTTATCCACCAAGCAGTGGATGAGCCAATTTTGGAGAGGATTATTATGGCATAATCCCCAAAGGAAGCATGGGATACCTTGCACACAACCTAGTAGGGTGTAAGAAAAGTAAAAAAAAAAATTCGTATTTAAATCCTCATATTTGAATTTGATAATTTGTTTACAAAGTGGAACAAATCAATTTTAAATTATTTTATTTGTGTTGTTGGGATGATGAATAAATTGAGGATGAATGGTGATATTTTCACTAATGTTACTATTAAGGAAAAAACCTTGTTTACTTTGACTATAAAATTTGAGAATGTTGTTTGTGCAATTTTGGAGTCAAAGAATCTATCTGAAATATCGATAAATGAATTGATGGGATCGTTGCAACTCCATGAACAAAGAATAAATTAAAACACACTAATAGAGCAAAACTTTTAAGCAAAGTCGATAGTTGAGAAATGATCAAGAACAAATAGAAAAAGATGCAGAGGCTGTAGAGCTTGCGGACGATGAGTAGGTAGAGGTTTCACTGCAGAAACCAAAAAATCATAGGAAAGTTAAGATACCTCCAGAGACAGAAATAGAGGCAGAAATCAAGTAAAATGTATAGGTTGTGGAGATGGTGGAGAGCATGATCGAGGTAAATCTCATAGCAAATGCTTTGGTTATCGAAAATATGGTCACTATCAATTTGAATGCCTAGAAAATAATGCGAAGTACACTACTAAAGAGGATGGTGATGATGCCTTTGATACTTCTCTTCTTTTAGTATATCATGTTGATGAAGAAGTGCATGAAAACATGTGTTACTTAGACACGAGCTCAAGTAATGACATGTGTGGAGAGAGAAATACATTTATTGAATTAGATAAAAATTTCCAATGGCCAAGTTTGAAGATAATTCTAAAATCTACATTAAAGGAAAAGGTAAGGCCTTAATAAAAACTAAAGATGGAAAAAATTTATCTATCTGCAATGTCTACTGTGTTCATGAATTTCAAAATAATTTGTTGAGTTTTCAGCAATTAAAAGAAAAAGGCTACAAAAGAAATATTAATGAAGGATTTTACCAAATTCAAGATAGCCAAAAATGACCCATTGCAAATGTGGAGATGATAAAGAATCGCGTGTTTACACTACATATGCATCATGAGGCATTATCATATTTTAATGCAATTATTGATAAGAACTCTTGGTTATGGCACCTCAAATATGGACATTTAAATTTTGTTAGTTTAAGATTGTTACATGGAAAGAAAATAGTGATTGGATTACCATTTATAGATCGATCAGTCAAATATGTGAAAGGGTGTGTTATTAGAAAACAACATAAAGCTCCTTTTCCTAAAGGTAAAGCAAAGAGAGCCAAAGGTTTGCTAGATTTGGTAGATTCTGAGATATGTTGTCCTATTGATCCTTAGTCTAATGGAAATAAATTTTTTTATATAAAAATACATATAAATGAACTTAATTGTTATATTAGATGTAATATTAAATAAAATTAATAAAAAGTAATGCTCAAATTGGTGGTGGCCATTGATTTTTAGATGAGTCAGCAGAACTGTGAATATGGCAGTGAACATGTTGTATCCTAAACATCCAAAGTATTAATGTAAAACACATGACAAGCAAGAGAAAAGGAGCCAATAATGTGGCTTCATTTGCTCAACTTATTTTTGAGCTATGGAGGATTTTTTACTTCAAAAATGAAAGAAATGATTCAGTGCACTTAGTTTAGTGCTTCTGGTGCAATATGCAATTTATTTGTTTTTAATTTTTTATATATTCAGGTGGTCCATGCATGAATGTATTTTTATTTTTTAATTTTTTATATATTCATGTGATCCATGCATGAATGTTCCATGTATATAATTTTTGCAAATTTTTATTATTTTTAATAATTTATTAAGATTTTAAAAATTAAAGAAATAAGGCATTTTTTACCTTGTTTCTTTATTTTTAAATTTCAGAATAAAATATTTAAAATATGAAAAATATAAGAACTATATGTATGAGATATTCATGCTTGGATTTATATATGAATTTCAAAAAAGCATAAAAATATTTTAAGAAAATAAAAAAAAAAACGTTATGAGGCAGGTGAACTCAAGCTAGCTAGGTGCAGCTGGGTGTACCAAATGAGGATCCTAAAAACCAAGGCATGCGAAAGCCGGATCATATCAGACTCACCCTTTCACTCTCAAAATTAAATGCAATTAATGCATGAAATGGAATAAAGATTAAATAGAAAGGAAATCTCAGCATGCTACGAGATTAATGGAGGCATCATCCCATGAAAGCAAGATTGCATGGAAATTACTCACCCCGATCATACGCTCCCGGGCTGTATGCTCCTGGGCGCATACACCTATTTTTTATTTTTTTTGAATTTTTTTTTACGATGTTGTTAATCTATGTGTATTTAATATGTATATAAATTTTGTACCATTTTTGGAGTATTTTATTTATTTTTTATTTTTGAAAATCAGTGGCATTTTAGGTAATTTAAATTACTAAAATGCCACTGATTTTTAAAAATCCGAAATAAATATCTAAAAATCTACAAAAATAGTAAAAATTGATAATACGTTAAATACACTTAGTTTAACAAGTTCATGAAAAATTTCGAAATTTTTTTTAAAAAAATAGGTATATGCGTCCGGGAGCATTGGGAGCATAGGACAAGCCTCCGCTTTCAGCTCGGTAAATGCTTGGACTATCAACCGTACAAAGAGATGGATGAAATGATGCTACCACTCAAAATCATCAAAAGAAAAAATAGACAGTAAAGATTTGGCATCCAACGGGTGGATGGACAGGATCTTATAAACATTTATCCCAGCTATTTAAACATGTTTAGCTTAGCGCATGCCATGCAAGGAGGGAGCAAAAGATGAGGTGACGTGGCTTCACTAGGCACAGTCATTTACAATCCATGGCAAGAAAACTCCATCCCATCAATCTCTTAAGGGTATTTCTTTTTTTTTTCTCTCTCTCTCCCTCAGCCGAAACAAGAAAGGGCAGCAATGTAAGCCTTAGATTGGTGATATGATATCGATAAATCCAAGCCATGCAACTCAATATGTAAATAAGCGGCAGGAGCACACTACCAGCAGATGCAAATTGAAGCAGAAAGAGCCATATACGAGTGTATATGCATGAATAATATTGTGTATGCGAACCTTGTCATAAACTTGAGAGACGAGGTGATTGTAGTAATCCGGAGCATGAGGATCCTCTTGGAAAGCAAAATATTTATAAGTAATGTTATAAGGTAAGGTCGCGATCGCCGCTTCGAAAACTTCGATTGGGAAACCGATTGGAGTTATGCTTCCATCGGAGTTAACGTGATCCACTTTCATAAACTCGTGGAAGCCAGTTTTGTTTGGAACCCCGATGCGTAAATGCGGTGTGATCAGTTGTTCTGCAGAAATATTAGTCGATTTCCCTAGCCGGAACACACCTGCATCCATGCGTGCAAATTTTAATTCTACGTTAACCAAACAGACATAACAACAACAACAACAATAATGAAATAATTAAATGAACTTACTTTTCATATATAATACTTAAAAAATCATTTCCTAATTTAGCGATACGACCAACATAGCTAATTTTAATAATTATATTTAATTACCAGGATAACTTTTCTCCTTTAAAAAAAGGGATAGACGTATACATTCATTCACTTATTTCATTTAGTCAAATCTCATCAACAGTGTGGTGTGAATATGCATCAGAAGAATTATATTATCTTCAATCACGAGAAGAAAAGAATGGGAAAATCAATAACTGATAATTAATTGCCTAAATAAGCAAGGATTAAAGAAGCAATATACATGTATGCATATAAAAAGAGAGGCGGAATCCGGTAGAAGATATATGAAGGCTCCATCCATGGGGCCAGTATGTATTGAATTATTATATATTCTGTGGATATGTATACCTGCAGATTCGTTTTTGGAATTGCATGGGGTATTAGAGAAGCGTGCTTGGCGGGAGGCGTTGTTGTAGAATTCATGAAGTACAACCGATACACATGTACCATTGCCCGCTAACGCTGTGGAATCATCAGCTTCTACTAATACGCATGACAGGCCAGCTGAAGAAACAAGAAGAGAATAGAAGATGAACTGCAGAATAATATCCATGACTACTCACGCAATCAATGAATTTGATTCCTGGCTGATGCATGATCGGTCGACTTAACTCAGATTTATATGTATGTTCGATTGACCGGTATAACCTTTTGTCGGTTCGTTCCTATTCAGAATCCTTACTTTCAGGTTTCTTCATCGCAGCTTCTTTGAACCTGCCTTGAAATTTCAATATTCTTAGCAATTAATGCATATGGGGCCCATGAAAAAAAAAATTTGACTTCTAAAATTTAAAGTTGAAATCAACAACCGGAGAAAAAATCTTGGGAAGAGGTAGTGTGTGAAGATTATGCTGGCTATGGATTGATTTTATATTTGTAAAATGGGATAAGCAAGAAAGGAGAGGGATTAATGGAGAAAGCTATATGGAGTGGAGGGAGGACTTTATCGCAAATTGGGAGTAGTAAGAAGAGAGAATTTCTTTTGATTAATCCCTATGTGGGTTCTAGAAAGAGGTAAATAAAAAAATAAATTGAATTCTTTTAATTTAGAGCCAAATACATTACGTGGGTTAAATTATCACAGAGAAAATTTATGACAACTAAGTTGGAGGAATTCCTATAGTCCCATGAAAGCAAGCTTGCATGGAAATTACTTAGAGCATGCGTGAGATAGGGCATGCTTTCGGCTCGATAAATGCTCGGACTATCAACAGTACAAAGAGATTCAAATAATGCAAAGATGCCTTGATACTAAAATCATCAAAAGGAAAAATGGACGGTAAAGATTTGGCATCCAGCGGATGGATGGACAGGATCTTATAAATACCAGCTATTCAAACATGTTTAGCTTAGCGCATGCCACGCAGGGAGGAAGCAAAAGACGAGGTGACGTGGCTTCACTAGGCACTGTCATTTACAATCCATGGAAGGAAAATTCGATCCCATCAATCTCTCAGACTATAGGTAATGGCAAGAATCTCGCCCAAATACCCAAGGGCACAAACGGCAACAAACTTCCAGAAAGTGATTCATTGTACTACTTCTATAAATATTTTGAAGCTGAAATAAAAAGGATATGTGATTATAAATCCAAATTCACTTGTTCTCATTATTGTTAACTATCCATTTCTAGCATTATATTTCTGCATATTAGATGATCACAGGAATAAAGTAGGAATGATTTGGTATAAATAGAGGCGGTAACATGTATAAATAAAGTCAATTGTGTGAAAAATAATTAAAATGTAAAGATAAAAATGAAAAATATAAAATTATTGGGCAGTTATTAAATGAAATTCTACAGCAATCAGTGCATCCACACTTCTCTTTGCCCCATGACATTCCCAAACGCACTCCTCAAAGATATGCTATTTTCACGGAAAAAGATATAACTCATGTTTCTTTGATGATATTTACGCAATATATACCTAGTTTTTTTATTTTGTTATTAGGGTCAACAGTTCTTTGTTTCTTTCATATTCTTGATGCAAATTTTCTTCCATCTATAATTTAAGGAGAAGCAGTCAGCAAGTAACCGTCGCGGGGGGGGGGCATTGAAAATATAAGTAGAAACTAAGAAACCATCCTAATTGAAAATTCTATCAAGCCATTGAATTAAATCAAAAAGATTTTAAATAAAAAACTTAAATATCTTTACAGCGACATTCTTCAATCAGTAGTTTTTTTTTTATAACCTATCTGTGTACCCCATTCAAGAAAAATAATCTTGTTGTATCTGACTATAAAACATTACTAATCATTATACATGAGCTCATGAAAATCTTAATGTTACATAGACAATTTGAGTGCTGTGAGGAATAAAGATAGGGTGGTTATGGCCCATTAATTTATTTTTGTTTCGTATAGAAAATGAACTTCTTCCATGGCAAGGGAAACAAACTGTACTCTCCTAACGAAATTTTAGGGAAGGATTTCAGAAGCGGTAGCTAGCAATCATAGAAAAAAACATGATGACAGCATTACTATTGTTTGGGTTTAGGTTCTAATAAATGGAAACAAGGAGTAATTAGACCAGAATTGTACTAGACAATGAAAGTTTTTCTTGTTAATAGAAATTTCATTATAAGCGAGAAAATTTTCTTCGTATATGTAATTTTTTTTTCTAACAAAGATCTTTCCTTGCTAATAAAGGTTGCAAAAAAATATATTTTCTTGTAGTAAAAGTTCCCAATTCTACGAAACTTCTTTTCATTATAACCTTATTCATTTTATGTCGTGTCAATTCATGGAAAATACACTCTCATAAATAATATTTTTTATTGGTATTGTATAACATGATTTATAATATTACAAATTAAGTTCATATACACTGGAGGCAGCAAACTTCTGCCTATCCCCATGGGAGTCACTTAGCTCTAAAGAGACGCTATTCTCCCATTATTTTTTAAGAAAGACTAACTACTTCTATCCTTGTATATAGGCTAAAGTCCCATTAGGCTTCAAACCTATGCACGATACCTTGCTAGAATTCATAAGTGCAGCATTGTGGGCAATGCTGGATTGGTCTCATAAACATTACTTAAATCGAACATAAAATTATGTAAAACTTGAATGGTCTGGATTCATGTGAAAAATGGCAGATTTTGTACCAAAAATGTATTCAAATTTGTTCTACCCATGTTGATCCATCGACAGACTTGAAAAATATTTTTTGTTAATATGCTACGGGCCTCATAACTTCTACTGAATCAAAATATGGTCATTTGAAATTTACACTTTCTTTTATCACTTTCCGAACCTTCACCGACCAAGTGCTCGTTTTTAATTCTCCTTTGCAATACATTAATTTTGAATCATTTGCTAGCGTGGGGGTTAGAGGATACTGATAATTGGTTCTGTACGTGAATTCCATTTACCATCCATACGAATCATTTGCTAGCGACAATAGGTAGAAAGAGAAAAAGGCTCTCCTATTAAAACCAGAAATCCGTATATGGTAATAATGTCGGGCTTATGTTCAGTTGAGTAGGGATCAGGCACTCATCAGGTTCTTCTCCTGCTTTTTTCAGTCAAGCAATTTACTGCATCTTTTTCTCCTGCTTTTAATTTTCCAAATGAAAGTTTATTTACAATGTTATATTTTTTTCCTATTTCATATTATAGCTTATAAAATCTAATAAATTTCCTATAATCAATTTACAATATTAAAAATGTAATTAAAGCTCCTTACATGAGAGACAAAGCTTCCACACCAGATGGGCAACTGCTCCGTATTCGGTACCGACGCCAAATTCATGGGAAGGTGTTCCCATGAGATAAAATATGAAGTAAGTGTCTTTTAGTAAATTGACAATACGTGTATATTTGTTTGAAAATATGAATATATTTGGTTTTTTTGATAAAATACATAACATCTCAATCCATTACATTCATTTAGTAGATTACTTACAAAAACATATGTAGACATATTTTTTCAGTATTTGACATTTTGTAAAAATATTTTTGTAGAAAATATTTATTTTTACTAAGATTCCATTATAATTGGTAAAGTTAAAAAATATATTTTATATTATAAATTATTTTATATTATTTAATGTTCATATAAATAAGGTATTGTCAAAAATAACAATTTCAATATCTATTTCTAAAATTTTGAAAGTTAAATAATATTTTTATTTTTCTCATTTAACTGCATCTAACTTTCATTTTATGTATCTAATTATTATTTAACTCCCATAATGTGATTTTGTACTCTTTACAATATCATTTATGCCCTTGGTACATAATTTAAAATTTAATTGATAGAATTCAATGGTTGTAATTAAATTTAGCAATATCTAACCGCATCTAACTCGATCTAATTTTTATATTAATAATTTAATCAAAATTTAACCCATGTAATATCATCATAGCCTCTTAATTAAGTTATTTGTACCTTAACATCTAAAATTAAAATAGAGATAATATGATTTAATAAAATCTACTTAAATGTAGCTATATCTAACTGTGTCTCACGGCATCTAACCGGATATAATTTTATATTAATAAGTTAATCCTAATTTAACACCCGTAATGTAATCATAGACTCCTAATTAGGCTATTTGTACCTTAATTAGGAGTCCATTCGTACCTTAATATCTGAAATTAAAACTCAAATAATATGATTTAATAAAATTGACTTAAATCTAGCCACATCTTATTGCATCTAATTGTGTTTAATCATATCTAATTGCATCTAACTGTGTGTAATTGTATCTAACAGCATCCAACCGCAGCTAACTTGTTCTAATTTTTTACATAAATAAGTTAATCCTAATTGAATACTTGTAATATGATTATAGGCTCCTAATTAGGTCATTTATACTTTAATTTCCAAAATTAAAACTAAGAAAATATTATTTAATAAAATCCACTTATTAATAAGTTAATCCTAATTGAACCCTATAATATGATCATAGGCTCCTAATTAGGTCATTGATATCTTAATATCTGAAATTAAAACTTAGATAATATAATTTAATATAAAATCACTTAAATATAACCATGTCTAACTACATCTAACCGCATTTAAATTTTGACATTAATATCCGAAATTAAAACTCAGATAATATGATTTAATAAAATTCATAAATCTATACCACATCTATTTGCATGTAACCGCGTCTAACCATATCTAACTGCGTCAACTGCGTCTAACCATGTCTAATCGTATTTAACCAAATCTAATTTTTTATATTAATAAATTAAATCTAATTTAACACTTGTAATATGATCATAGGCTCGTGATTAGGTCACTTGTATCTTAACCTCCAAAATTAAAATCCAGATAATATGATTTAGTAAAATCTATCCGAATCTAATCACATCTAACCCATTCTAATCATATCTATCCGCGTCTAACAACATCTAACCGCATTTAATTTTTATGTTATATTGATATAAATTAAATTTAATCAATATAAAATTATTAAATCTAAGTTATAAAATAAATTGAATTTTATTTTAACCAAAGTTATAAATTATTATTTCAATTAAACGCATATTAAATCTTTTAAATTTTTACAATTAAATATTAATATTTATATATTAGTGAGTATAACTGAATCTAATTTTTTATATTAATAATTCAATCCTACTTTTACATATGCAATATGATATTGGGCTCTAATTAGGTCATTTATACCTTAATTACCGAAATCACAACTTACATAATATGATTTTAAAAAATCCTCCTAAATCTTACTATGTCTAACATCATCTTATTTTTTATATTAATAAGTTAATCCATATTTAATACAAGCAATATTATCCTGGGCTTCTGGTTGGATATAATTTGAAATTAATTTTGATTTGTAATGCATACTTCATCAACAAAAAAATATAATGCAAATAATTTTTTTGTTGTGGAATACATGTGCATGATAATTTAAGAAAATAATATAATATCTAAATTTTAGATAATTTAACACCTGTAATATCATCTTTGGCTTCTGATTTTATGTAATTTGAAATTAATTTTAATTTGTAATGCATCTTTCATCAACAAAATAATATAATGCATATAGTTTTTTCTATTTCGGGATACATGTGCATGATAATTAAAGAAAATAATATGGCATCTAATTTTTTACATTAATAAGTTAATCTTAATTTAACACCTATAATATCATCCTAGGCTGATTAGATGTAATTTGAAATTAATTTTAATTTGTAATGCATATTTCATCATTAAAATATATAATGCATATAGTTTTTTATTATGGAACACCCGTTTAAGAAAAAATGGTTAAATTAAACTAAGTATTAATTTTAATTTATACTGTGACTATAGTGAAAATTATTTTTAGAATAATCAAAAATTATAGTTTCGAAGTAGACGAAAATAATTATTTTGAATCACTTAGTTTGTATCTACTTTAGTCTTTATTATAAAAATTAATTTAAATTAAAATTTCACGTAATAAATGGGTGATATTGATATTTTAAATCACGTTTGCAAGCGCAATATGTACATGATGTCTAATATACCACTAAAGCACTTGTGAAATATACTTAACTTTTTAAAACTAACTTAATAATTAAATTCTTAGATTGGTGGAAAATCATTTTTTGAGTAGATGAAAATAATTATTTTCATTAACTTAGTTCATATTCATTTTAATATTTTTTTGAAAATTAATCTAAACTAAAATTTACAAACAAGTTGGTCTTTTAAATTAATATGACATTACTATCAATTTTATACTGCCTGAATTGCACTCAGTGCTTTCATTACAATTATTCAGCTGAAAATTCTGCCTAATTCGAAATCCAACTCGAAAGCGGGATTTAGATATTTGAGCTCCGCTGGCTAGGCTGGAACGTGAAGCCTGATGAATGCCATGAAAGCAGGATTCAGATATTTGAGCTCGGGCTAGCAGAATTCCAGATTTTCTAATTCAGACGTTTGAAATTGATAGGGGGTCGTAGGATGTCGATTATCAATCGAGCATGGATGTAGTTTCATGCATCCACACTTTTCTCCGCCGCGTGACATTCCCAAACGTACTCCTCAAAGATAAGCTATTTTTACGGGAAAAGATATCGCTTATGTTTCTTTGATGATCTCTACGCAATATATACGTAGTTTTTTTATTTGTTATTAGGGACAACAGGTCTATGTTTCCTTCATTTTTTATGAAAAATATTTGGGTCTCAGCTGTTATGCTCAAAATTTTTGTGTGTCTCTTGATTAAAATTCATGCATGATGATGTTTTAATAAGATCAAATCCAACTCTATTATTCTATTTTATATACTTAAGTAAAAACCAAGAAACCATCCTAATTGAAAATTCTATCAGGCCATTGAATTAAATCAAAAAGATTTTAAATAAAAAAGTTAAATATCTTTACAGTAACATTCTTCAATCAATAGTTTTTTTAAAACCTGCCAGAGTACCCCATTAAAGAAAAATGATTTGGTTGTATCTGACTATAAAACATAATTAATCATTACACATGAGCTCATGAAAATCTTAATGTTATATTGACAATTCGAGTACTGTAAGGAATAAAGATAAGGTGGTTATCGTCCATTCATTTATTTTTGTTTCGTATAGAAAATGAACTTCTTCAATGGTAGTGGAAACAAGCTGTACTCTCCTAATGAAATTTCAGGGAAAGATCCCAGAAGCCGTAGCCAACAATCATAGAAAAAAATCACGATGACAGCATTTCCTATTGTTTGGGTTTAGGTGCTAATAAATGAAAACAAGGAGTAATTAAACCAGAATTGTAGACAAGGAAAGTTTTCCTTGTTCATAGAAATATCATTATGAGCAAGAAAGTTTTCTTCGTATATGTATTTCTTTTTCTAATAAAGATCTTTCCTTGCTAATAAAGGTTGCAAAAAATATATTTTCTTATAGTAAAAGTTTCCAATTCTGCGAAACTTTATTTTTATTATAACCTTATTCTTTTTTATGTCTTGAAAATTCATGGAAAATACACTCTCTTAAATAGTACTTTTTATTGGTATTGTATAACATGACATATAATATTACAAATTAAGTTCGTATATATCAGAGGCAACAAACTTCCACCTATCCCCATGGGAGTCACCTAGCTCTAAAGAGACTATGTTCCCATTATTTTTTGAGAAAGACCAACTACTTCTATCCTCGTATATAGGCTAAAGACCCATTAGGCTTCGAACCTACGCACCATACCTTGGTAGAATTCATATGTGCGGCGTTGTGGGCAATGCTCAATTGGTCTCATAACCATTACTTAAATAGTACATAAAATTATGTAAAACTTCCATGGTTTGGGTTCATGTGAAAGATGGCAGATTTTGTACCAAAAATCTGACCATTATATTAACATCTTGGAGACCATTAGTAATCGGAATAAACTGTAATTGTAATTAAATTACCAAAAATTTTATTTTAGTAAATATTCTTCATTTTAAATGCATCCATTTTATGTGAGGAATATTTCTAAACAATAAATTTTTTTCGTATTTTAAAAATATTTTCTTATATTTTATTTTATTGTTTATTGGGTATTTTTGTAATTTTTAAAAAGTGTCTAAAATTTATAAGTACACCCACAATTTCATGCTAACCTCATGGGTTTTTTTCGCATTTTAAATCTTCTAATTTTGCCTATTGCAGTTTATATCCTAAACTTTGGCCGTCTGCAGTTTAAACCTTGAAAACATCAAATATTTTCATTTTAAACCCTAAGCTATAAGGCGTTAAGAAACACGTGACTTTGGACCATTTGCATGCTCAATTTTTTAAATTGACACAAATAACCATCTGAAGCAACACCCTACCAAGGAAGACGAGCTTACACGGAAGAAGTCTTCATCAAGCAGTCATGATGTCACTGGCGACCGCTGCCTAGTCTTCGTCCCCGCCATCGGTGACCGCTATGCTGTCTAGCTACGACGCTGCCCGAATGGATGATCTTGAAACCACAAAGCCAATTGAACTAATGGTTGCTGGAAATTTTATTTTTTTATTTTTTTATGCCATTATGTCCAAATTTTCAAGTTTTCTGCTACCAAAAATTCTCAGCAGGATAGATAACCTTGACTATTGCAGATTTGAAGATGGCCACAATTTCCGAAAGGCCAAAAACAATGCTGCCGTTGATGGATTGTATGCAATCTGCAAAAAAATCATGGGCAATTGTTTCTATTGTGTTTCTGTTTAGATCTTCTTTCTGATTTAACGAATTCAACCTACAGATCACTGACACAAATGACTGGATCTCAAACATATAGCGATTGCTGGATATGGGAATTTTCATGCCATTTGTTGCTCGGTCTTGTAGGAAATGCCATCCATAGAAAAATCAGCCTGCTTGGCTTTCTTTTTCACTTGATTTGACTGGCTTTGAAGGAGATGAGGAACGATGGATTCTCCCTTGACAGCCACAGACAGAAATTGTGGAGAAGATAACAAAATCTTTCAGTAGTCCAGCGGACTGCATTAACTCACGTGCATGCGACCGATTTTACAATTATAGTCCATTCAATATATTTTTACAATTTAGCCCCAATAACTCAATAAAACTCACCCGAAATAAATAAATAAAGAATCTTAGTTAAAATATAAGATTATCAATGATTTTCATCTAATACCCCTTGTAAAATAAATTTTTCGATATTATAAGAGTAGAAAATAAAGTAAAAGATACGTAAAAAAATTGCAATAATCACTCATCAACCTTGCTTGCAACTCTCGTACAGTGGATGGTTTTGGAGAGCATCTCTGTCTTTTTTTTAACATGCGAGGCTATTTACGATATTTCAACCGAGTTAACGGTAGTTTTAAATGAAAAGATTTTAAATATCTTTTTGTGTGCCTCTTGATTAAAATTCATGCATGATGATGTTTTAATAAGATCAGATCCAACTGTATATTTTATTTTATATACTTAAGTAAAAACCAAGAAACCATCCTTATTGAAAATTCTATCAGGCCATAGAATTAAATAAAAAAGATTTTAAATAAAAATTTAAATATCTTTACAGTAAATTTCATCAATCAATAGTTTTTTTTTATAACCTATCTGAGTGCCCCATTCAAGAAAAATTATCTGGTTGTATCTGACTATAAAACATCATCAATCATTATACATTAGCTCATGAAAATCTTAATGTTACATGGACAATTTGAGTACGGTAAGGAATAAGGATAGGTGGTTATCATCCATTCATTTATTTTTGTTTTGTATAGAAAATGAATTTCGTCCATGGTAGGGGAAACAAGCTGTACTCTCCTAACGAAATTTCAAGGAAGGATCCTAGAAGCCGTAGCCAGCAATCATAGAAAAAATCACAATGACAACATTCCCTATTGTTTGGGTTTAGGTGCTAATAAATGGAAACAAGGAGTAATTAGACCAGAATTATACGAGACAAGGAAAGTTTTCCTTGTTCATAGAAATATCGTTATAAGCAAGAAATTGTTCTTCTAATTTGCTAATAAAGGTAGCAAAAAGTATATTTTCTTGTAATAAAAGTTCTCTATTCTACAAAACTTTATTTTTATTATAACCTTATTCATTTTTAAAACATGACAATTCATGGAAAATACACTCTCATAAATAGTACTTTTTATTGGTATCGTATAACATGACCTATAATATTACAAATTAAGTTCATATACACCAGAGGCAACAAACTCCCACCTATCCCCATGGGAGTCACTTAGCTCTAAAGAAACACCATGCTCCGATTATTTTTTAAGAAATACCAGCTACTTCTATCCTTATATACAGGCTAAAGTCCCATTAGGCTTCGAACCTATGCACGACACCTTGCTAGAATTCATATGTGTAGCGTTGTGGGCAATGCTCGATTGGTCTCATAAACAGTACTTAAATAGTACATAAACTTATGTAAAACTTCAATGGTCTGGATTCATGTGAAAAATGGCAGATTTTGTACCAAAAATTTACTCAAATTCGTTCTTCCCATGTTGCTCCATCGACAGACTTGAAAAATATTTTTTGTTAATATGATATGGGCCTCATAACTTCTACTGAATCAAAATATGGTCATTCGAAATTTCCACTTTCTTTTATCACTTTCCGAACCTTCAACGACCAAGTGCTCGTTTTTAATTCTCCTTTGCAATACATTAATTTTGAATCATTTGCTAGCGAGGGGGTTAGAGGATACTGATAATTGGTTCTGCACGTGAATTCCATGTACCGTCCATACAAATCATTTGCTAGCGACAATAGGTAGAAAGAGAAAAAAGGCTCTCCTATTAAAACCAGAAATCCGTATATGGTAATAATGTCGGGCTTGTGTTTAGTTGAGTAGGGGTCAAACACTCATCAGGTTCTTCTCCTACTTTTTTCAGGCCATCAATTTACCACATCTTTTTCTCCCGCTTTTAATTTTCCAACTGAAATTTTATTTACAATGTTATATTTTTTCCTATTTCCTATTATATAGCTTATATAATCTAACGAATTTCCTATAATTAACTTACAATATTAAAAAGGTAATTAAAGCTCTCCCACACTAGCTGTGCAACTGCCCCATATCTGGTACCAACGCCAAATTCATGGGAAGGTGTTCCCATGAGATAAAATATGAAGTAAGGGTCTTTTAGATTGACAATGCATGTATATTTGTTTGAAAATATGAATATGTTTGGTTGTTTGATAAAATACATAACATCTCAATCCATTCTATTCATTTAGTGGATCACTTACAAAAACATATGTAAACATATTTTTTCATTATTTGATATTTCGTAAAAATATTTTTGTAGAAAATATTATCTTTTACTAACTTCCATTATAATTGGTAAAGTTAAAAAATATACTTTATATTATAAATTATTTTATATTATTTAAAGTTCATATAAATAAGGCATTGTCAAAAATAACAATTTTAAAATTTATTTCTGAATTTTTGAAAATTAAATAATATTTTTATTTTTCTCATTTAACCACATCTAACTTTCATTTTATATATCTAATTATGATTTAACACCCGTAATATGATTTTGTACTATTTATAATATCATTTATGCCCTTGGTACATAATTTAAAATTTAATTGACAGAATTTAATGGTTGTAATTAAATTTAGCGACATCTAATCACATCTAACAGCATTTGACTATATCTAACTAGATCTAATTTTTATATTAATAATTTAACTCATGTAATATCATCATAGGCTCTTAATTATGTCATTTATACCTTAACATCTAAAATTAAAATACAGATAATATGATTTAATAAAATCCATTTAAATGTAGTTGTATCTAACCGTGTCTAACAGCATCTAACCGGATATAATTTTTATATTAATAAGTTAATCATAATTTAACGCCTGTAATGTAATCATAGACTCCTAATTTGGCTGTTTGTTCCTCAATATCTGAGATTAAAACTCAAATAATATGATTTAATAAAATTCACTTAAATTTAGCCACATCTAACTGCATCTAACTTTGTTTAACAATATCTAACCGCATCTAACTGTGTCTAATTGTATCTAACTGTATCCAAATGCATCTAACTAGTTCTAATTTTTTACATGAACAAGTTAATCCTAATTGAACACTTGTAATATAATTATAGGCTCCTAATTACGTCATTTATACTTTAATATCCAAAATTAAAACTCGAAAAATATGATTTAATAAAATCCACTTATTAATAAGTTAATCCTAATTGAACCTTATAATATGATCATAGACTCTTAATTAGGTCATTTATGTTGGTCCCGAGTTGATGGCTAAACCCAAGAGGGGATGGGTGAATTGGGTTTTTTAAAATTTCTTTTGGTAAACTTAAAAATCTTAACCCCTTGAAAAAGTTAATCCCCTTTTTAAGCGAATGGAGAGCAAATAAGATAAAGCAGTAAAAATAAGTAGAACACAAGATTTATAATGGTTCGGGCAAACCTTCCCTACTCCACTCTTCCAAGCTCACACTCCGTTGTGACTTGGGTTCCACTATGTATTCCAAGAATACACTTAGAGTCACCGCTCTCTTCTAGATTCAAAGCTCTAGGGGGCATACACAACTAGAGCCACTTGCTCTCTTCTAGATTCAAAGCTCTAGGGGGCATACACAACTAGAGCCACTTGCTCTCTTCTAGATTCAAAGCTCTAGGGGGCATACACAACTAGAGCCACTTGCTCTCTTCTAGATTCAAAGCTCTAGGGGGCATATACAATCACTTGCACAAGTAGGTGATGAGTCTCACTCCAATCACACCCTACTTTGCATACACTTGATCTTAGCTACCCAAGCTAAATCAAGATTTATACAACCAAATAAAGAAATGAATAAAAACTACACTTTACAGATTTGTGTAGGCAGTTTTGAGCTCGAGGAAGAAATCAAAAATAGCTTGAATGATGATTGTTGAAGCAACTTGCAGTTTGAAGCTCTTTCTTCCTTTGAAACACTCAAATACGGAGAAAAGGTATTTGAAAGTCTTTCTTGCACTTCTTTTCTTTCTTTGATCTTTAGAGTAGTGTCTCTTATATTTTCTCACGTTCATTTGAATGTCCTTTTATAGATTGAGGAAAATATGAACGTTGTAGAAGTGGTTGGCGTGCAATAAATGAACTCCAACGTTCAAAAATTTGACCGTTATTCTCCAAGTCTGAGATGAAGTCGACTTGGCCTGCGACTTGGCTTCCAAGTCGCGCATGGAGTCGACTTGGCCTGCGACTTGGGTTCTTCAGAAACTCAAGTCTGAGACTTGGGTCGACTTGGCTTTCAGACTTCAACTCAAGTCGATCCTGAAGTCGACTTGGGTTGCGACTTGGCTTGGTCTATTGCAGAAACGCCTTGATCTTCTTGACATGTCTTGAATCTTGCAAACCATTTGAAAGCTTTGAGTTCTTGCACAATATATGTATGTTCCTTGCTTTGCTTTGGACTCACTTGGTCTTCATGACTTGGATTTTATTCCATTTGGAAGCTAGCTTGAAGATTTGCTTTGAGCTTGATAGACTTGATTTGAATGTAGAACATGATTCTTAACTTTGAAATTGACTCATTTGTTTTTCATCTTGATTCCTTGGACTTGAGTGATAAGTCCTCTTGAATATCTTTAAAACTTGCCTCTTTGAAAGTTTGAACATCTCAAGTCGTGGATGGAGTCGACCTGGTCTGCGACTTCACCCAAGTCGCATCTGGAGTCGACTTCGTTTGCGACTTCGTTATGTTCGTTCCCACTTTTCAGCTCTGGATACTCCAAGTCGATGCTGGAGTCGACTTCGTCTGCGACTTGACTTCCCAAGTCGCAAGTGGAGTCGACTTGACCTGCGACTTCACCTGTTGCCTTTTGGGATTCATTCTCAAGTCGATATTTGAGTCGACTTTGGGATCGACTTCACCCAAGTCGAAGTCCAAGTCGACTTGGAGATCGACTTGACCTCTTTGCTTTCCTTAAACATTTGTCAAACATGTTAGTACTCTTTATATACTCAAATAAGTTCTTGTTAATCATCAAAACTTAGTCTTTGGTCAATTTAAATTATTTTGAACATTGTTTCCAACAATCTCCCCCTTTTTGATGATTGACAAAACTTCATTTGAGTTGATACCTTTCAAGCATTAATCATGTTCATATGCCTTTTGAAAAACAGAGCTTTTGTCTTATAGGTCAGAGCTTTTTGAATACCTTTCAAGTAAATCATGTTGAATACTTTATTAATCATTAAGAGTACTTTGTATTGTAATCATTAATCAAATATATCATTCATTCAAACTCTATATCAAACATATATGAATCATAAACCAGTTATCATATCAAATAAACCAAACATCATTTCATATATATGAAGTTTCATTACAGAATATAATGAAGCATAAATGAAACTATCCTAGATACAAACTACCCAACCCAAAAAACACTCAAATCTAACCACTCAAATCTAACCTATCTTCCTCCCCCTTTTTGTCAATCATTCAAAAAGTACCAAAGACTTGGTAAATTGAAATTGAGAGATGGGATATGGAATAGGTTTGATGGGACAATGATGGGCCGAGGAGTAAACAAGAGAAGCGTGATCGGGAGTTGCCTCTCTATGAACTGAACCCGACTCGTAGGGATCGAGTTCAGGCATGGGTCTCTTTTTATGATGGCCGGAGGCAAGATGATAGCGGATATGTCGCATTTCCCGCTCGATTCTATCTTGTCGGGAATGCATATCTTCAAGTGCATTAAGAACACCGGTGACAAGACTTGTCATCCGGTTTTCTTGTTGTCCCATTTCAGCCCTCATGGCTATGATTTCATCTTTCAAATCCTTTAGGGTGACTTCCTCAGAAGAGGTTGGAGGCACCCGTTCTCTTGCAGCGGATCCTTGTGGGGAGTAGGAGCCGTGGGATTGAGGCGATGGTGGCTCTTCTGGAGCAGCCGGTGCCTCGGGAGGTTGCTCCCCCTCAGCTTGTGCTTGGTCCTCTTGATGCTCTTCTTCTGAAGCGTCATGCCTTAGTTCAAGCAAATTGATCTTCATTCTTTGTATGAGAGCTTTATTTATGGCATTTGTGGATTTGAGCACTTCGAAAGGCTCGCCTTCAATATCCACTTTGAAGAATTCCAAAATCTTTGTAATCCATGTGCCATAGGGAAGAACTCCTCGTGGGTTGTCCTTTCTACTTGCCAAGGCTTCTAGAAATAATTTGGGTATGCTCACTTTGACCCTGTTGGCCACTTTCCATAGTATCCCTGCTTCCTGTGGATTCAATTGATTTCTTCCACCGCCCTTTGGGTAGATGCAGTGGGCAATGAGGAGTCTTAGCACTCGTAGCCTAGGTGACAAATCCATGTACCGAAGGAATTTGATTCCCGAATGGTACTTGTTGCTCCGGGTGAGCTGATTATACATTTGATCCATAGTGAGGTCTTCTGGAATAGGCTCATCCTCATACGGGACTCCAAGTATGTGTCCTAAATGACTCATTACTTCAGTTGGTCCTGCAACTATCCCGATTCCAAGATCCATTTCGACTCCTTTGACGAATGTTCCAAAGTATTCTTCATCCCAAAGATAATAAAACATTCGAGTAAGATCTGGATAGACCCTTTCGTCTTCCTTTAGCAAATTGGTCAATCCTTGAAAATCCAATAGATCTTCTATGTCGGATCCATATTCTTTCAAGAAATTGAAATCTATGATCTTGGGTATGAATACCTTCCGTTCGTAGAACTTTTTGTAGAATCGGCTATGTTGGAGCTCGGTTTTGAAGTAGGTAGTGGGCATCTTCAAAACTTGGGCTTTCCCAGCTGCAGTGCCCCTTCTGCTTGTCCCGGATTGTGTGCTCTGTGAGGTGGTTTGTTGATTTTCCGACCTGGGTGCTTGATCAGATGATTGAGTGGAGGTTTGGAATCGAACCCGTTTACCCGTCGAAGTTGATGGTTCCTCTCTGGCTCTTTTTGATGGAGTCCTAGTTCTTCTAGGAACTTCTTTTGGTTGAGATGAAGGTTGTGGTTGTGTGGGAACCCGTTTGGGGTATGGTTTTGATACTGCTTTCTTTGGTGCCATTTGGAGTTTGGATTTTGTGAATGGGATTTGAAAGGAATGGTGAATAAAACTGGAAAGAGAGAAAGGGATTTGCCGGAAAAGTTTTGCCGGAGATGGAAGAAGAAATTGCCGGAGAAAAGACTGTCGCCGGAGATGGAGAAATAGGGAGAATCGCCGGAGGAGAAGAGAAAAACAGAGAGGCCGGAAAAAATGAGAAAGAAAGAAGAGAGGAGAGAAGAAAAAGAGAAGAATTCCCGGAATTCGGACGGTCGCGCGCGGAGTCGACTTGCCCTAGGCGAAGTCGACTTCGGTCCTTCTGGAGTCGACTTCGCCTGGGGGCGGAGTCGACTTCGACCCTAGCGGAGTCGACTTCGCTTCTGGAGGCGGAGTCGACTTGGCGTCCTTGGAGTCGACTTGACTCATCGACTTGACATTTTCCAATTTTAATTTTCTTATGTATTTTTCCTTAGTTAAGCTCTATCATCCCCATATCATTCCTAATCTTACAAAATGAATCTTTGGCTAGAGGTTTGGTAAAGATATCAGCAATTTGGTCTTCTGTTTTCACATATTCTAAGCACACATCATGATTTTCAACATGTTCTCTAATAAAATGATGTCTCACATCAATATGTTTGGTTCTAGAATGTAATACAGGATTTTTAGTCAAACAAATTGCACTTGTATTATCACATCTAATAGGAATATCAATATAATCAATACCATAATCCTTTAATTGCTGTTTCATCCAAAGTAATTGGGCACAACAACTACCGGCGGCTATGTATTCGGCTTCCGCAGTAGATAGTGCAACACTTGTTTGTTTTCTTGAATGCCATGAAACTAGCATATGTCCAAGAAATTGACAAGTTCCACTGGTACTTTTTCTATCTACTTTATATCCGGCAAAGTCTGCATCCGAATAGCCGATTAGATCAAAGGTTGACCCCTTTGGATACCATAGTCCAAGGTTTGTAGTTTTTATCAAATATTTAAAAATTCTTTTTACAGCAAGTAGGTGTGATTCTTTGGGACATGCTTGAAATCTAGAGCACATACAAACACTAAATAAGATATCGGGTCTATAAGCAGTTAAATAAAGCAAAGATCCTATCATGCTCCTATAAAGCTTTTGATCGATACTTTTACCGTTTTCATCCGTGTCGATTTTGATTGTTGAGCTCATTGGAGTGTTTGCTCCTTTGCTATTCTGCATTCCAAATTTCTTGAGCATCTCTTTGACATATTTGGACTGGTTCAGAAATATTCCTTCACTTTGTTGCTTGATTTGTAGTCCAAGGAAGAAATCTAATTCTCCCATCATGCTCATTTCGAACTCGCTCTGCATTATCTTAGAAAATTCTTAACAAAGATTTTCATCAGTAGCTCCGAATATTATGTCATCCACATAAATCTGTACAATCAAAATATTTTTATTTTTGTACTTGATGAATAAAGTAGTGTCTACTTTCCCTCTTTGAAACTCATGATCAATCAAGAATCTATTTAACCTTTCATACCAAGCTCTTGGTGCTTGTTTTAGTCCATATAATGCTTTGGTTAATTTATAAACAAACTTTGATTGATTCTTTTCTTCAAAACCAGGGGGTTGTTCAACATATACTTCTTCATTCAAATAACCATTCAAAAATGCGCTTTTTACATCCATTTGAAACAATTTGAAGTTCATATGAGAAGCAAATGCTAGTAGGATGCGTATGGCTTCTAATCTAGCCACGGGTGCATATGATTCTTCAAAATCAATTCCTTCTTCTTGGGAATACCCTTTGGCTACTAATCTTGCCTTGTTTCTAATTACAAGACCGCTTTCGTCTAATTTGTTCCTAAATACCCATTTTGTACCAATGACTGTATGATTGTTTGGTCTAGGAACTAAATGCCATACATTGTTTCTTTCGAATTGATTTAGCTCTTCTTGCATTGAAATAACCCAATTTTCATCATTAAGAGCTTGTTCAATCGTATTTGGTTTAATTTTCGATACAAACGCATATTGGCCATAAACGTTTTGTTTTGATCTTCTAGTTTTTACTCCTTCATATATGTTTCCAATAACTTGTTCAATTGGATGAGCATTTTTGAACTTTAAATCAGTTGGAGGTTTGTAAGAGTCATTACCTTCACTTACCTCTTCCTCCTCTGGATTTTCTGGCTTGAGCTCTAGTTCCTTTGATTGTTCTTTGCCTTTCGTCTCATCTGCATCACTTAGTTCATTCTCCTTTCTCGGACTTTGGTTAATTTCATCAAATACAATATGTATGGATTCTTCTACAACTTGGTTTCGTTTGTTGAATACTCTGTATGCTTTGCTATTTGATGAATAACCAAGGAATATAGCCTCATCACTTTTGGCATCTAATTTTCCCAAGTTGGCTTTTCCATTGTTCAAAACATAACATGTACATCCAAAAGCATGAAAATAAGATATATTTGGTTTCCTTCCTTTCCATAGTTCATATGGGGTCTTTTTCAAGATTGCTCGAATGGTAACTCGGTTCAAAACATGACAAGCTGTACTCACAGCTTCACCCCAAAATTTCTTGGATAAATTGCTCTCATTTAGCATAGTTCTAGCCATCTCTTGTATAGTTCTATTTTTCCTTTCTACTACTCCATTTTGTTGTGGAGTTCTTGGTGCAGAAAATGTGTGGTGAATTCCTTTTTCATTGCAAAATTCCATGAATCGTTTGTTTTCGAATTCGCCACCATGATCGCTTCTTATGGTCACAATAGTACTTTATTTTTCATTTTGCACCAAATTTACAAAAGTTGCAAACATAGAGAAGGCTTCATCTTTACTAGCTAAGAGAATTATCCATGTGAATCTTGAAAAATCATCAACTATGACGAATACATATTTCTTTCCACCAATGGTTAGAATGTCGGATGGCCCGTATAGATCCATATGTAGCAATTCAAGTGGCTTAGTGGTGGAAATTTCCTTTTTGGTAGAGAAAGGCATCTTGGGTTGTTTTGATAATTGACATGCCTTGCAAATCTTGTCTTTGTCATATTTCAATCTTGGTAATCCTTCTACCAAACTCTTTTTCCATAGGGTTTTTATGTTGCCCATGTTTGTATGTCCAAGCCTCTTGTGCCAAACCCATGGATCGTTATCAATGGCCATTAGACATTGACCATCTAATTCATCAAGTGAAACCAAATAAATATTTCCATGTCTTTTACCACTAAACATGACATGTTCTCCATCAAATACATTACATATAGATGATTCAAACACAACTTTGTATCCTTTATCACATAATTGGCTAATGCTCATTAAATTGTGTTTGAGTCCTTCAACAAACAAAACATCTTCCATGCATGCATTTGAAATACTATGTATATTTCCTTTACCTTTAATTTTACCTTTTTCATTATTGCCAAAGGCAACCATTCCATCATTACAAGGCTTAAGTTTGTGAAACAAACTTCTTTCACCGGTCATATGCCTTGAGCAACCGCTATCCATAAACCATTCATTGTTTGCCTTTGCCTTAAGACATGTCTGAAAAATAAGCAAATAAATCTTATCTTCTTGGTACCCATTTTATGGGTCCATTTGGGTTAGTAATATAGATCATTCTTTGTTGTTCTAACTTTGAAAGCCCAAATCTTGTGTTTCTTGGAACCCAAACTAATTTTGCACCATGGTCATATAATTTCTTAAAATTACATTTGTAAGTTTTGTGCCCCATTTTATTGCAGAAATTACAAGCCATAGGTAATCTTGGAGTAGGCCTCCAAGTATGCAATGGTTCCATTATTGGTCTTCTAGTCCACTTAAAATTTTTCTTTTGTGGCTTGTATATAGATGCAGTTTTAGTTTGATATTTCTCAAGTAATTTCACATTTGATTTGCTACTTTCTCCTTGCTCAAATGTATGATACCCAAGACCTCTTTTATGTGTTTGGGAGGTCATATTCAAAAATATTTTGACGCTTTCTCCTGGATTAGAGAACTTGGCTAACGATTCATTTAATGATTTGTTCTCCTTTTTTAGCAAATCATTTTCTTCTGCAAGTTTACCATTTATAATTATTACTGCATCACATTGTTTTTTCTTAATTGTAAACTTGCTTCCTAATTTCTTCATTTCTTCATATAAAGAATCATATGCCATTTGTAGCTCATCTAATTCAGCACATTTGAGGCATTCATGAGAGGAAGAATAACTTGAATTAGGAAGGGAGAATTTGGAACTTACCTCTTCATTGCTTGTGCATTTTGTTGAGGTATTTTGTTCTCCTTGCTCGATTTGTGCCATACAGCAAATTCTCGCACATTCTTCCGCTTCGATTTCGTCGGTTGAGGAGCTACTCGTTGTAGATTCCTCGTCATTCACGTACATGCCTCTTCCTTTATATTTCTGAAATCTTTTATTGTCCCCTCGATCCTTTCTTTGTTCTTTTGCCTTGTTTTCTTCGGGAGTTGGACATTGAGCCTGCATATGTCCCGAACCGCCGCATCGGTAGCACTTGGTTGATTCTTTCTTCTTCTCTCGGGGAGTTCTTTCTTTGAAGCTTCTGAAATTTTTTCCTTTCCTCACAAATTTTCTGAATCGTTTTGTGAGTAGAGCAATCTCGTCGTCATTTTGAGAAGAAGATGTGTCATCGGTGTCTTGTGTGGCTTTTAAGGCAATTGCTCTTTTGCCCTTGTGTTGATCTTCATTCCTTTTCTTAATTAGCTCATGTGACATAAGTGAGCTAATTAAGTTTTCAAGCTTCAGCGTGTTGAGGTCTTTGGCTTCTTCAATTGCAGTGATCTTTGGAGTCCATGATTCGGGTAGAGCTCTTAAAATCTTCATGACCTGCTCAGATTCAGATATTGCTTTTCCAAGACCTTTTAAAGCATTAGTAATCTTAGAGAATCTAGCAAACATTTCAGAAATATTTTCTGTTTCTAGCATTCTAAAGTTCTCTAGTTCTCCAATCAAAATATTCCTTCTCGTCCCTTGGACTTGAGAAGTTCCTTCGTAGATAGAGGTTAGTGTATCCCATATCTCTTTGGCGGTTAAGCAAGAGGATACTCTATCATACTCGGAAGCAGTGAGAGCACAAAATAAGGAGTTCATAGCTTTGGCATTGCTCTTCACTATTCTTACTTCCTCATCGGTCCATTTGGAAGCTCGTTCATCGGTAGGCAATATTACTCCATCTTGGATAGCAATCCAAGAGTCCATATCGGTAGCCATGATGAGTTGCTTCATACGAAGCTTCCAATATCCAAAATTGTTCCCATCAAACAACGGTGGCCTTGTAAAGGATTGGCCTTCAGCAAATGCGGGAACGAAAGTAGATTGGGATGCCATTTCAATAAGATCTCTTTGGTAAACTCAAAGACCTGCTCTGATACCACTTGTTGGTCCCGAGTTGATGGCTAAACCCAAGAGGGGAGGGGTGAATTGGGTTCTTTAAAATTTCTTTTGGTAAACTTAAAAATCTTAACCCCTTGAAAAAGTTAATCCCCTTTTTAAGCGAATGGAGAGCAAATAAGATAAAGCAGTAAAAATAAGTAGAACACAAGATTTATAGTGGTTCGAGCAAACCTTCCCTACTCCACTCTTCCAAGCTCACACTCCGTTGTGACTTGGGTTCCACTATGTATTCCAAGAATACACTTAGAGTCACCGCTCTCTTCTAGATTCAAAGCTCTAGGGGGCATACACAACTAGAGCCACTTGCTCTCTTCTAGATTCAAAGCTCTAGGGGGCATACACAACTAGAGCCACTTGCTCTCTTCTAGATTCAAAGCTCTAGGGGGCATACACAACTAGAGCCACTTGCTCTCTTCTAGATTCAAAGCTCTAGGGGGCATATACAATCACTTGCACAAGTAGGTGATGAGTCTCACTCCAATCACACCCTACTTTGCATACACTTGATCTTAGCTACCCAAGCTAAATCAAGATTTATACAACCAAATAAAGAAATGAATAAAAACTACACTTTACAGATTTGTGTAGGCAGTTTTGAGCTCGAGGAAGAAATCAAAAATAGCTTGAATGATGATTGTTGAAGCAACTTGCAGTTTGAAGCTCTTTCTTCCTTTGAAACACTCAAATATGGAGAAAAGGTATTTGAAAGTCTTTCTTGCACTTCTTTTCTTTCTTTGATCTTTAGAGTAGTGTCTCTTATATTTTCTCACGTTCATTTGAATGTCCTTTTATAGATTGAGGAAAATATGAACGTTGTAGAAGTGGTTGGCGTGCAATAAATGAACTCCAACGTTCAAAAATTTGACCGTTATTCTCCAAGTCTGAGATGAAGTCGACTTGGCCTGCGACTTGGCTTCCAAGTCGCGCATGGAGTCGACTTGGCCTGCGACTTGGGTTCTTCAGAAACTCAAGTCTGAGACTTGGGTCGACTTGGCTTTCAGACTTCAACTCAAGTCGATCCTGAAGTCGACTTGGGTTGCGACTTGGCTTGGTCTATTGCAGAAACGCCTTGATCTTCTTGACATGTCTTGAATCTTGCAAACCATTTGAAAGCTTTGAGTTCTTGCACAATATATGTATGTTCCTTGCTTTGCTTTGGACTCACTTGGTCTTCATGACTTGGATTTTACTCCATTTGGAAGCTAGCTTGAAGATTTGCTTTGAGCTTGATAGACTTGATTTGAATGTAGAACATGATTCTTAACTTTGAAATTGACTCATTTGTTTTTCATCTTGATTCCTTGGACTTGAGTGATAAGTCCTCTTGAATATCTTTAAAACTTGCCTCTTTGAAAGTTTGAACATCTCAAGTCGTGGATGGAGTCGACCTGGTCTGCGACTTCACCCAAGTCGCATCTGGAGTCGACTTCGTTTGCGACTTCGTTATGTTCGTTCCCACTTTTCAGCTCTGGATACTCCAAGTCGATGCTGGAGTCGACTTCGTCTGCGACTTGACTTCCCAAGTCGCAAGTGGAGTCGACTTGACCTGCGACTTCACCTGTTGCCTTTTGGGATTCATTCTCAAGTCGATATTTGAGTCGACTTTGGGATCGACTTCACCCAAGTCGAAGTCCAAGTCGACTTGGAGATCGACTTGACCTCTTTGCTTTCCTTAAACATTTGTCAAACATGTTAGTACTCTTTATATACTCAAATAAGTTCTTGTTAATCATCAAAACTTAGTCTTTGGTCAATTTAAATTATTTTGAACATTGTTTCCAACAATCTCCCCCTTTTTGATGATTGACAAAACTTCATTTGAGTTGATACCTTTCAAGCATTAATCATGTTCATATGCCTTTTGAAAAACAGAGCTTTTGTCTTATAGGTCAGAGCTTTTTGAATACCTTTCAAGTAAATCATGTTGAATACTTTATTAATCATTAAGAGTACTTTGTATTGTAATCATTAATCAAATATATCATTCATTCAAACTCTATATCAAACATATATGAATCATAAACCAGTTATCATATCAAATAAACCAAACATCATTTCATATATATGAAGTTTCATTACAGAATATAATGAAGCATAAATGAAACTATCCTAGATACAAACTACCCAACCCAAAAAACACTCAAATCTAACCACTCAAATCTAACCTATCTTCCTCCCCCTTTTTGTCAATCATTCAAAAAGTACCAAAGACTTGGTAAATTGAAATTGAGAGATGGGATATGGAATAGGTTTGATGGGACAATGATGGGCCGAGGAGTAAACAAGAGAAGCGTGATCGGGAGTTGCCTCTCTATGAACTGAACCCGACTCGTAGGGATCGAGTTCAGGCATGAGTCTCTTTTTATGATGGCCGGAGGCAAGATGATAGCGGATATGTCGCATTTCCCGCTCGATTCTATCTTGTCGGGAATGCATATCTTCAAGTGCATTAAGAACACCGGTGACAAGACTTGTCATCCGGTTTTCTTGTTGTCCCATTTCAGCCCTCATGGCTATGATTTCATCTTTCAAATCCTTTAGGGTGACTTCCTCAGAAGAGGTTGGAGGCACCCGTTCTCTTGCAGCGGATCCTTGTGGGGAGTAGGAGCCGTGGGATTGAGGCGATGGTGGCTCTTCTGGAGCAGCCGGTGCCTCGGGAGGTTGCTCCCCCTCAGCTTGTGCTTGGTCCTCTTGATGCTCTTCTTCTGAAGCGTCATGCCTTAGTTCAAGCAAATTGATCTTCATTCTTTGTATGAGAGCTTTATTTATGGCATTTGTGGATTTGAGCACTTCGAAAGGCTCGCCTTCAATATCCACTTTGAAGAATTCCAAAATCTTTGTAATCCATGTGCCATAGGGAAGAACTCCTCGTGGGTTGTCCTTTCTACTTGCCAAGGCTTCTAGAAATAATTTGGGTATGCTCACTTTGACCCTGTTGGCCACTTTCCATAGTATCCCTGCTTCCTGTGGATTCAATTGATTTCTTCCACCGCCCTTTGGGTAGATGCAGTGGGCAATGAGGAGTCTTAGCACTCGTAGCCTAGGTGACAAATCCATGTACCGAAGGAATTTGATTCCCGAATGGTACTTGTTGCTCCGGGTGAGCTGATTATACATTTGATCCATAGTGAGGTCTTCTGGAATAGGCTCATCCTCATACGGGACTCCAAGTATGTGTCCTAAATGACTCATTACTTCAGTTGGTCCTGCAAATATCCCGATTCCAAGATCCATTTCGACTCCTTTGACGAATGTTCCAAAGTATTCTTCATCCCAAAGATAATAAAACATTCGAGTAAGATCTGGATAGACCCTTTCGTCTTCCTTTAGCAAATTGGTCAATCCTTGAAAATCCAATAGATCTTCTATGTCGGATCCATATTCTTTCAAGAAATTGAAATCTATGATCTTGGGTATGAATACCTTCCGTTCGTAGAACTTTTTGTAGAATCGGCTATGTTGGAGCTCGGTTTTGAAGTAGGTAGTGGGCATCTTCAAAACTTGGGCTTTCCCAGCTGCAGTGCCCCTTCTGCTTGTCCCGGATTGTGTGCTCTGTGAGGTGGTTTGTTGATTTTCCGACCTGGGTGCTTGATCAGATGATTGAGTGGAGGTTTGGAATCGAACCCGTTTACCCGTCGAAGTTGATGGTTCCTCTCTGGCTCTTTTTGATGGAGTCCTAGTTCTTCTAGGAACTTCTTTTGGTTGAGATGAAGGTTGTGGTTGTGTGGGAACCCGTTTGGGGTATGGTTTTGATACTGCTTTCTTTGGTGCCATTTGGAGTTTGGATTTTGTGAATGGGACTTGAAAGGAATGGTGAATAAAACTGGAAAGAGAGAAAGGGATTTGCCGGAAAAGTTTTGCCGGAGATGGAAGAAGAAATTGCCGGAGAAAAGACTGTCGCCGGAGATGGAGAAATAGGGAGAATCGCCGGAGGAGAAGAGAAAAACAGAGAGGCCGGAAAAAATGAGAAAGAAAGAAGAGAGGAGAGAAGAAAAAGAGAAGAATTCCCGGAATTCGGACGGTCGCGCGCGGAGTCGACTTGCCCTAGGCGAAGTCGACTTCGGTCCTTCTGGAGTCGACTTCGCCTGGGGGCGGAGTCGACTTCGCTTCTGGAGGCGGAGTCGACTTGGCATCCTTGGAGTCGACTTGACTCATCGACTTGACATTTTCCAATTTTAATTTTCTTATGTATTTTTCCTTAGTTAAGCTCTATCATCCCCATATCATTCCTAATCTTACAAAATGAATCTTTGGCTAGAGGTTTGGTAAAGATATCAGCAATTTGGTCTTCTGTTTTCACATATTCTAAGCACACATCATGATTTTCAACATGTTCTCTAATAAAATGATGTCTCACATCAATATGTTTGGTTCTAGAATGTAATACAGGATTTTTAGTCAAACAAATTGCACTTGTATTATCACATCTAATAGGAATATCAATATAATCAATACCATAATCCTTTAATTGCTGTTTCATCCAAAGTAATTGGGCACAACAACTACCGGCGGCTATGTATTCGGCTTCCGCAGTAGATAGTGCAACACTTGTTTGTTTTCTTGAATGCCATGAAACTAGCATATGTCCAAGAAATTGACAAGTTCCACTGGTACTTTTTCTATCTACTTTATATCCGGCAAAGTCTGCATCCGAATAGCCGATTAGATCAAAGGTTGACCCCTTTGGATACCATAGTCCAAGGTTTGTAGTTTTTATCAAATATTTAAAAATTCTTTTTACAGCAAGTAGGTGTGATTCTTTGGGACATGCTTGAAATCTAGAGCACATACAAACACTAAATAAGATATCGGGTCTAGAAGCAGTTAAATAAAGCAAAGATCCTATCATGCTCCTATAAAGCTTTTGATCGATACTTTTACCGTTTTCATCCGTGTCGATTTTGATTGTTGAGCTCATTGGAGTGTTTGCTCCTTTGCTATTCTGCATTCCAAATTTCTTGAGCATCTCTTTGACATATTTGGACTGGTTCAGAAATATTCCTTCACTTTGTTGCTTGATTTGTAGTCCAAGGAAGAAATTTAATTCTCCCATCATGCTCATTTCGAACTCGCTCTGCATTATCTTAGAAAATTCTTGACAAAGATTTTCATCAGTAGCTCCGAATATTATGTCATCCACATAAATCTGTACAATCAAAATATTTTTATTTTTGTACTTGATGAATAAAGTAGTGTCTACTTTCCCTCTTTGAAACTCATGATCAATCAAGAATCTATTTAACCTTTCATACCAAGCTCTTGGTGCTTGTTTTAGTCCATATAATGCTTTGGTTAATTTATAAACAAACTTTGATTGATTCTTTTCTTCAAAACCAGGGGGTTGTTCAACATATACTTCTTCATTCAAATAACCATTCAAAAATGCGCTTTTTACATCCATTTGAAACAATTTGAAGTTCATATGAGAAGCAAATGCTAGTAGGATGCGTATGGCTTCTAATCTAGCCACGGGTGCATATGATTCTTCAAAATCAATTCCTTCTTCTTGGGAATACCCTTTGGCTACTAATCTTGCCTTGTTTCTAATTACAAGACCGCTTTCGTCTAATTTGTTCCTAAATACCCATTTTGTACCAATGACTGTATGATTGTTTGGTCTAGGAACTAAATGCCATACATTGTTTCTTTCGAATTGATTTAGCTCTTCTTGCATTGAAATAACCCAATTTTCATCATTAAGAGCTTGTTCAATGGTATTTGGTTTAATTTTCGATACAAACGCATATTGGCCATAAACGTTTTGTTTTGATCTTCTAGTTTTTACTCCTTCATATATGTTTCCAATAACTTGTTCAATTGGATGGGCATTTTTGAACTTTAAATCAGTTGGAGGTTTGTAAGAGTCATTACCTTCACTTACCTCTTCCTCCTCTGGATTTTCTGGCTTGAGCTCTAGTTCCTTTGATTGTTCTTTGCCTTTCGTCTCATCTGCATCACTTAGTTCATTCTCCTTTCTCGGACTTTGGTTAATTTCATCAAATACAATATGTATGGATTCTTCTACAACTTGGTTTCGTTTGTTGAATACTCTGTATGCTTTGCTATTTGATGAATAACCAAGGAATATAGCCTCATCACTTTTGGCATCTAATTTTCCCAAGTTGGCTTTTCCATTGTTCAAAACATAACATGTACATCCAAAAGCATGAAAATAAGATATATTTGGTTTCCTTCCTTTCCATAGTTCATATGGGGTCTTTTTCAAGATTGCTCGAATGGTAACTCGGTTCAAAACATGACAAGCTGTACTCACAGCTTCACCCCAAAATTTCTTGGATAAATTGCTCTCATTTAGCATAGTTCTAGCCATCTCTTGTATAGTTCTATTTTTCCTTTCTACTACTCCATTTTGTTGTGGAGTTCTTGGTGCAGAAAATGTGTGGTGAATTCCTTTTTCATTGCAAAATTCCATGAATCGTTTGTTTTCGAATTCGCCACCATGATCGCTTCTTATGGTCACAATAGTACTTTGTTTTTCATTTTGCACCAAATTTACAAAAGTTGCAAACATAGAGAAGGCTTCATCTTTACTAGCTAAGAGAATTATCCATGTGAATCTTGAAAAATCATCAACTATGACGAATACATATTTCTTTCCACCAATGGTTAGAATGTCGGATGGCCCGTATAGATCCATATGTAGCAATTCAAGTGGCTTAGTGGTGGAAATTTCCTTTTTGGTAGAGAAAGGCATCTTGGGTTGTTTTGATAATTGACATGCCTTGCAAATCTTGTCTTTGTCATATTTCAATCTTGGTAATCCTTCTACCAAACTCTTTTTCCATAGGGTTTTTATGTTGCCCATGTTTGTATGTCCAAGCCTCTTGTGCCAAACCCATGGATCGTTATCAATGGCCATTAGACATTGACCATCTAATTCATCAAGTGAAACCAAATAAATATTTCCATGTCTTTTACCACTAAACATGACATGTTCTCCATCAAATACATTACATATAGATGATTCAAACACAACTTTGTATCCTTTATCACATAATTGGCTAATGCTCATTAAATTGTGTTTGAGTCCTTCAACAAACAAAACATCTTCCATGCATGCATTTGAAATACTATGTATATTTCCTTTACCTTTAATTTTACATTTTTCATTATTGCCAAAGGCAGCCATTCCATCATTACAAGGCTTAAGTTTGTGAAACAAACTTCTTTCACCGGTCATATGCCTTGAGCAACCGCTATCCATAAACCATTCATTGTTTGCCTTTGCCTTAAGACATGTCTGAAAAATAAGCAAATAAATCTTATCTTCTTGGTACCCATTTTATGGGTCCATTTGGGTTAGTAATATAGATCATTCTTTGTTGTTCTAACTTTGAAAGCCCAAATCTTGTGTTTCTTGGAACCCAAACTAATTTTGCACCATGGTCATATAATTTCTTAAAATTACATTTGTAAGTTTTGTGCCCCATTTTATTGCAGAAATTACAAGCCATAGGTAATCTTGGAGTAGGCCTCCAAGTATGTAATGGTTCCATTATTGGTCTTCTAGTCCACTTAAAATTTTTCTTTTGTGGCTTGTATATAGATGCAGTTTTAGTTTGATATTTCTCAAGTAATTTCACATTTGATTTGCTACTTTCTCCTTGCTCAAATGTATGATACCCAAGACCTCTTTTATGTGTTTGGGAGGTCATATTCAAAAATATTTTGACGCTTTCTCCTGGATTAGAGAACTTGGCTAACGATTCATTTAATGATTTGTTCTCCTTTTTTAGCAAATCATTTTCTTCTGCAAGTTTACCATTTATAATTATTACTGCATCACATTGTTTTTTCTTAATTGTAAACTTGCTTCCTAATTTCTTCATTTCTTCATATAAAGAATCATATGCCATTTGTAGCTCATCTAATTCAGCACATTTGAGGCATTCATGAGAGGAAGAATAACTTGAATTAGGAAGGGAGAATTTGGAACTTACCTCTTCATTGCTTGTGCATTTTGTTGAGGTATTTTGTTCTCCTTGCTCGATTTGTGCCATACAGCAAATTCTCGCACATTTTTCCGCTTCGATTTCGTCGGTTGAGGAGCTACTCGTTGTAGATTCCTCGTCATTCACGTACATGCCTCTTCCTTTATATTTCTGAAATCTTTTATTGTCCCCTCGATCCTTTCTTTGTTCTTTTGCCTTGTTTTCTTCGGGAGTTGGACATTGAGCCTGCATATGTCCCGAACCGCCGCATCGGTAGCACTTGGTTGATTCTTTCTTCTTCTCTCGGGGAGTTCTTTCTTTGAAGCTTCTGAAATTTTTTCCTTTCCTCACAAATTTTCTGAATCGTTTTGTGAGTAGAGCAATCTCGTCGTCATTTTGAGAAGAAGATGTGTCATCGGTGTCTTGTGTGGCTTTTAAGGCAATTGCTCTTTTGCCCTTGTGTTGATCTTCATTCCTTTTCTTAATTAGCTCATGTGACATAAGTGAGCTAATTAAGTTTTCAAGCTTCAGCGTGTTGAGGTCTTTGGCTTCTTCAATTGCAGTGATCTTTGGAGTCCATGATTCGGGTAGAGCTCTTAAAATCTTCATGACCTGCTCAGATTCAGATATTGCTTTTCCAAGACCTTTTAAAGCATTAGTAATCTTAGAGAATCTAGCAAACATTTCAGAAATATTTTCTGTTTCTAGCATTCTAAAGTTCTCTAGTTCTCCAATCAAAATATTCCTTCTCGTCCCTTGGACTTGAGAAGTTCCTTCGTAGATAGAGGTTAGTGTATCCCATATCTCTTTGGCGGTTAAGCAAGAGGATACTCTATCATACTCGGAAGCAGTGAGAGCACAAAATAAGGAGTTCATAGCTTTGGCATTGCTCTTCACTATTCTTACTTCCTCATCGGTCCATTTGGAAGCTCGTTCATCGGTAGGCAATATTACTCCATCTTGGATAGCAATCCAAGAGTCCATATCGGTAGCCATGATGAGTTGCTTCATACGAAGCTTCCAATATCCAAAATTGTTCCCATCAAACAACGGTGGCCTTGTAAAGGATTGGCCTTCAGCAAATGCGGGAACGGAAGTAGATTGGGATGCCATTTCAATAAGATCTCTTTGGTAAACTCAAAGACCTGCTCTGATACCACTTGTTGGTCCCGAGTTGATGGCTAAACCCAAGAGGGGAGGGGTGAATTGGGTTCTTTAAAATTTCTTTTGGTAAACTTAAAAATCTTAACCCCTTGAAAAAGTTAATCCCCTTTTTAAGCGAATGGAGAGCAAATAAGATAAAGCAGTAAAAATAAGTAGAACACAAGATTTATAGTGGTTCGGGCAAACCTTCCCTACTCCACTCTTCCAAGCTCACACTCCGTTGTGACTTGGGTTCCACTATGTATTCCAAGAATACACTTAGAGTCACCGCTCTCTTCTAGATTCAAAGCTCTAGGGGGAATACACAACTAGAGCCACTTGCTCTCTTCTAGATTCAAAGCTCTAGGGGGCATACACAACTAGAGCCACTTGCTCTCTTCTAGATTCAAAGCTCTAGGGGGCATATACAATCACTTGCACAAGTAGGTGATGAGTCTCACTCCAATCACACCCTACTTTTCATACACTTGATCTTAGCTACCCAAGCTAAATCAAGATTTATACAACCAAATAAAGAAATGAATAAAAACTACACTTTACAGATTTGTGTAGGCAGTTTTGAGCTCGAGGAAGAAATCAAAAATAGCTTGAATGATGATTGTTGAAGCAACTTGCAGTTTGAAGCTCTTTCTTCCTTTGAAACACTCAAATATGGAGAAAAGGTATTTGAAAGTCTTTCTTGCACTTCTTTTCTTTCTTTGATCTTTAGAGTAGTGTCTCTTATATTTTCTCACGTTCATTTGAATGTCCTTTTATAGATTGAGGAAAATATGAACGTTGTAGAAGTGGTTGGCGTGCAATAAATGAACTCCAACGTTCAAAAATTTGACCGTTATTCTCCAAGTCTGAGATGAAGTCGACTTGGCCTGCGACTTGGCTTCCAAGTCGCGCATGGAGTCGACTTGGCCTGCGACTTGGGTTCTTCAGAAACTCAAGTCTGAGACTTGGGTCGACTTGGCTTTCAGACTTCAACTCAAGTCGATCCTGAAGTCGACTTGGGTTGCGACTTGGCTTGGTCTATTGCAGAAACGCCTTGATCTTCTTGACATGTCTTGAATCTTGCAAACCATTTGAAAGCTTTGAGTTCTTGCACAATATATGTATGTTCCTTGCTTTGCTTTGGACTCACTTGGTCTTCATGACTTGGATTTTACTCCATTTGGAAGCTAGCTTGAAGATTTGCTTTGAGCTTGATAGACTTGATTTGAATGTAGAACATGATTCTTAACTTTGAAATTGACTCATTTGTTTTTCATCTTGATTCCTTGGACTTGAGTGATAAGTCCTCTTGAATATCTTTAAAACTTGCCTCTTTGAAAGTTTGAACATCTCAAGTCGTGGATGGAGTCGACCTGGTCTGCGACTTCACCCAAGTCGCATCTGGAGTCGACTTCGTTTGCGACTTCGTTATGTTCGTTCCCACTTTTCAGCTCTGGATACTCCAAGTCGATGCTGGAGTCGACTTCGTCTGCGACTTGACTTCCCAAGTCGCAAGTGGAGTCGACTTGACCTGCGACTTCACCTGTTGCCTTTTGGGATTCATTCTCAAGTCGATATTTGAGTCGACTTTGGGATCGACTTCACCCAAGTCGAAGTCCAAGTCGACTTGGAGATCGACTTGACCTCTTTGCTTTCCTTAAACATTTGTCAAACATGTTAGTACTCTTTATATACTCAAATAAGTTCTTGTTAATCATCAAAACTTAGTCTTTGGTCAATTTAAATTATTTTGAACATTGTTTCCAACAATTTATACCTTAATATCTGAAATTAAAACTTAGATAATATGATTTAATATAAAACCACTTAAATATAACTGCGTTTAAAAACATCTAATCACATTTAAGTTTTGACATTAATTAATTAATTCTAATTTAACACTTATAATATGATCATAGGCTCTTGATTAGGTCATTTATACCTAAATATCCAAAACTAAAACTCAGATAATATGATTTAATAAAATCCATTTAAATCTTGTCACATCTAATTGCTCCTAACCATATCTAACCACATTTAACAGCATCTAACTGCATCTAACCATGTCTAACAATGTCTAATCTTATCTAACCACATCTAATTTTTTATATTAATAAATTAAACATAATTTAACACTTGCAATATGATCATAGGCTTGTGATTAGGTCATTTGTATTTTAACATCCAAAATTAAAAACCAGATAATATGATTTAGTAAAATTTACCTGAATCTAATCACATCTAACCCATTTTAATCATAAGTAATTGCGTCTAACAGCTTTTAACCGTATTTAATTTTTTGTGTTAATATTGAATAAATTAAATTTAATCAATATAAAATTATCTAAAATAGTATCGTTATAATTTATATAAAAAATTTAAACAAATCGGCCATTGATTTTATTTTAACCTAAGTTATAAATTATTATTTCAATTAAATGCATATTAAATCTTTTAAATTTTTATTATTAAATATTAATATTTATATATTAGTGAATATAACTGCATCTAATTATTTATACTAATAATTCAATCCTACTTTTACATATGCAATATGATATTAGGCTCTTAATTAGGTCATTTATATCTTAATTACTGAAATCACAACTGACGTAATATGATTTAAAAAAAATCCTCCTAAATCTAACTATGTTTAATAACATCTAATTTTTTATATTAATAATTTAATCCTAATTTAAAGTCCGCAATATTATCCTAGGCTTCTGATTAGATATAATTTGAAATTAATTTTGATTTGTAATGCATACTTCATCAACAAAAAAATATAATGCATATAATTTTTTTATCGTGGAATACATGTGCATGATAATTTAAGAAAATAATATAATATCTAACTTTTAGATTAATAGGTTAATTCTAATTTAACATCTGTATATCATCTTGGGCTTCTGATTTTATGTAATTTGAAATTAATTTTAATTTGTAATGCATCTTTCATCAACAAAATAATATAATGCATATAATTTTTTCTATTTCGGGATACATGTGCATGGTAATTTAAGAAAATAATATGGCATCTAATTTTTTACATTAATAAGTTAATCTTAATTTAACACCTATAATATCATCCTAGGCTGATTCGATATAATTTGATATTAATTTTAATTTGTAATGCATATTTCATCAATAAAATATATAATGTATATAGTTTTTAATTGTGGAACACCTGTGCATGATAATTTAAGAAAAATGATTAAAGTAAACTAAGTATTAGATGAAAATAATTATTTTGATTCACTTAGTTTGCATCTACTTTAGTCTTTATTATAAAAATTAATGTAAATTAAAATTTCACGAAATAAATGAATGATACTTGATATTTTAAATTTCATCCGCAAGTGCAATATGTACATGATATCAAATATACCACTAAAGCACTTGTAAAATCTACCTAACTTTTGAAAACTAACTTAATATTTAAATTCTTAGATTGGTGGAAAATCATTTTTTTGGATCTCATGAGGAAAATTATTTTTTGGAGTAGATGAAAATAATTATTTTGATTAACTTAGCTCATATTCATTTTAATATTTTTTGAAAATTAATCTAAACTAAAATTTACAAACAAGTTGGTCTTTTAAATTATTATGACATTACTATCAATTTTATACTGCTTGAATTGAACTCAGTGCTTTCGTTACAGTTATTCAGCTGAAAATTCTGCCTAATTCGAAATCCAACTCGAAAGCAGGATTTCGATATTTGAGCTCCGCTGGGTAGGTTGGAACATGAAGCCTGATGAATGACATGAAAGCGGGATTCAGATATTTGAGCTCGGGCTAGCAGAATTCCAGATTTTCTAATTCAGACGTTTGAAATTAATAGGGGGTGGTAGGATGTCCGATTATCAATCTTAGTTGCATGTATAAATAAAGTCCATTGTGTGTAAAATAATTGAAATATAAAGATAAAAATGAAAAATATAAAATTATTGGGCAGTTAATAAATGAAATTCTACAGCGAACAATGCATCCACACTTCTCTCTGCTGCGTGGCATTCCCAAATTTACTCCTCAAAGATGTGCTATTTTCACGGAAAAAGATATCGCTCATGTTTCTTTGATGATCTTTATGCAATATATACGTAGTTTTTTTATTTTTTTATTAGGGTAAACAGGTCTATGTTTCTTTCATTTTTTTTTGATGCAAATGTTTCTTCCATCTATAATTTAAGAAGAAGCAGTCAGTAAGTAAACATGCAGCCATGGAAAATATTTAGGTCCGAGCTGTTATGCGCAAAATTTTTTGTGTGCCTCTTGATTAAAATTCATGCATGATGATATTTTAATAAGATCAAATCCAACTCTGTTATTCAATTTTATATACTTAAGTAAAAACCAAGAAACCATCCTAATTACCAACCGAGGCTAGCTCGGTTGGTGCTGTCAGTTGGCGCAAAAAAAATGTGCGCAGGCAGCAGGGAGGTTCGAATCATGCTCCGGGCAGGCGGAAAAAAAATAGGTGGGAGGAAAAAGTGGTGTCCCGGATAGATGGAGTGTGGGAGCAGGTGGTCTCCCAGGTAGTTGTTGGAAGTTGTGTCTTCCTTATTCTTTCGTGGAGCTGTGTCTCCAGATTTCTTTGGGAATATGTGTCCCTTATATTTGTAAGAATGTCTCAGATCTTCAAAAATATAATATGTGTTGAGATACATGTAATTGTACCCATCAAAAAGAAACCATCCTAATTGAAAATTCTATCGGGCACTTGAAATAAATCAAAAACATTTTAAATAAAAAATTTAAATATCTTTACATTAACATTCTTCAATCAATAGTTTTTTTTATAACCTTTCTGAGTACCCCATTCAAGAAAAATGATCTGGTTGTATCTGACTATAAAACATCATTAAATTGTACATGAGCTCATGAAAATCTTAATGTTACATGGACAATTTGAGTACTGTGAGGAATAAGGATTAGGTGGTTATCGTCAATTCATTTATTTTTGTTTCGTATAGGAAATGAACTTCTTCCATGGCAAGGGAAACAAGCTGTACTCTCCTAACGAAATTTCAGGGAAGGATCTCAGAAGCCGTAGCCAGCAATCATAGAAAAAAAATCACGATGACAACATTCCCTATTGTTTGGGTTTTGGTGCTAAAAAATGGAAACAAGGACTAATCAGACCAGAATTGTACTAGACGAGGAAAGTTTTTCTTGTTCATAGAAATATCATTATGAGCAAGAAATTTTTCTTTGTACATGTAATTTTTTTCTAATAAAGATCTTTCCTTGCTAATAAAGGTTACAAAAAATATATTTTCTAGTAATAAAAGTTCCCAATTCTACAAAACTTTATTTTATTATAACTTTATTCATTTTTATGTCGTGACAATTCATGGAAAATACACTCTCATAAATAGCACTTTTTATTGGTATTGTATAACATGACCTACAATATTACAAATTAAGTTCATGTACGTTGGAGGCAACAAACTTCCACCTATCCCCGTGGGAGTCATGTAGCTCTAAAGAGACACTATGCTCCCAATATTTTTTGAGAAAGAACAACTACTTTTATCCTTGCATATAGGCTAAAGTCCCATAAGGCTTCGAACCTATGCACGACACCTTGCCAGAATTCATATGTGCAGCATTGTGGGCAATGCTCGATCGGTCCCATAAACATTACTTAAATAGTACATAAAATTATGTAAAACTTCGATGGTCTGGATTAATGTGAAAAATGGCAGATTTTGTACCAAAAATTTAGTCAAATTCGTTCTTCCCATGTTGCTCCATCGACAGACTTGAAAAATATTTTTTGTTTTTTGCTTCAATGGTTCTGTACGTGAATTCCATGTACCATCCATATGAATCATTTGCTAGCGACAATAGGTAGAAAGAGAAAAAGGCTCTCCTATTAAAACCGGAAATCCGTATATGGTAATAATGTCGGGCTTGTGTTTAGTTGAGTAGGGGTCAAGCACTCTTTAGGTTCTTCTCGTGCTTTTTTCAGGCAAGCAATTTACCGCATTTTTTCTCCTGTTTTTAATTTTCCAACTGAAATTTTATTTACAATGTTATATTTTTTCCTATTTCATATTATAGCTTACAAAATCGAACAAATTTCCTATAATCAACTTACAATATTGAAAAGGTAATTAAAGCTCCCCACATAAGAGACACAGCTCCCACACCAGCTGTGCAACTGCTCCATATACGGTACGAAGGCTAAATTCATGGGAGAGCCCCAACCCATAGGAAGCTGTTCCACCATTTTTCTCAAGGGAAGATACATCATTCATTTAAGCTAGACGGCTATGATTTGTTTAGATATTTTAGATAGTCAAAAAATCGAAAAGAAAGCCTGCAATTCTCGCTGCTTACTCACAACTGTCTTGCCATTCCATCCTTCTTCCTCCCTCTTCACGCTGGTTTTCCTCCCTATTCGGATTACATTTTCTTCTGCCGTCTAGATTACTTCCTACCATCTTATGATTAAAGTCATTTGATTTTGCTTGCCCGTCCATATGGATTATCATGTATTTTTTATTTTTTCAACATTGCAATTTTAGTTTCCATTTTTTTTTGCAACTCAGTGAATATGATGCCATGATTTAGCTTGATTCAGATGGAATTTTCAAACCTGGCTTTCAAATTTGGCATGGATGGTTGATGGTTGCAAGGGTTGGCCATTCGAGACTTCAGGTCGATGGCTTGATGCTAGCTGATCGATGCAAAGGCTGAGTGTAGAGAGTCCATGAATGGGTAGCCGGAGGCAAGGACAAGGGAATCGACAATAGTGGTTGTCATTCGCCAAGAGAAGGAAGAAGGGAGTTGGAGGTAGCGAAGAGAGGAGACAGATTGATAGAGCCGAAGAGGAGAAGGGGGGTGATGTTGATGTAGTCATGGAAAAGGCTATGAAGAGCCTGAGGATGACCGATGATGCACAAGGACACTGGAGAGATTATTTTTTCAACACTGAAGTTTTAATTTCTATTTTTTTTCAATTCGGTGAATATGGTGGCATGATTTATCTTGATTCGGATTGGTTTTTCAAACCCGGTTTCGAATGGGGCATGGATGGCTGTTGCCATTGTCGTGACCATGATTGTCGGCAATGGTTTGGATGTCGGATATGGAGCCGTGATGCCGGTTGTGCAAAGGGTGGTGGCTGGTGATGGATCACAGTGGCTAGCAGTAAGGGCTTCACAAGTTTGGGGGAAGAAGATGGACTTTAGTGAAATTTATAGAAAACCCCATAGCCAAAGACATTTTGCAAATGGGGTTAGGCTAGAAAATTTTGCAAAGTAGCCCCTAGTTTGCATCTCTTTTCCATTGGGCTTGGGCCTATGTCCAAAGCTTGGCAGGCTCCAACACTATGCAGTCCGGACCATCAGGCACAAGTGACTCCCACCTTGGTCTTAATTTTATTTTATGTTTATTTTATTTAAAGTAAAATTTATTTTTATTTAAATTTATTATTTTAATTTGGATTTTAATCAAAAATAAAATTTAATCTTGACATAAAATTCGTTAGCAACACTTCTTTTTATCTAACGAAATTGTTCTATTTTCTATTTGTAGTTTTAACTGAGTAAATTTTGATGCCATTAACACCTCAGTGTTTCTTCTTATCTTATTCTGAGTAAATTTTGATGCAAAATATTATTATTTATACTAATAGTAACTAATTATGTCAAATATTATAAGCAATATATCTTTCAAATTTAATAAATTAAAAATGATTTATATAATTATAACATACTTTGTCATAGTTCACTACGGTTTGAACAAACGGTTGGGCTAGTTAAACCTGAACCAGAGTTAACAACGGTTCAATTTACTGGTTAGTTTTGATAACATTACTTAAAATAATGTGAAATTTCAAATAACCCAAAAATTAAAATTGCTTCCTCAATCTAGATCAAATTCCAAAATAAAAATTAAAGATAGCATTGAAAATTCTTTCTATAAAATTCGTACTTAATATAAGTATTTATTAACTTCAATGATGTACATTTAATTAATTTACATTGATTTTGAAGAGAACACTAAAATTTTTTATAAAATTTTTGTTTAATGCGAATTTTTGTTAAATTGATAATTATATATTGATTTAATTTATTTTAATCTTCATTTTAGTTTTAATTTTATTAATTTCACATTGAAACAACTGGATTGAGAGATGGGTGAATCCTTTAAGTTATTGTAGGTTAAATTGACTAAGTTCGTGGAATAACTTAATATATTAAATCAAGTGTGTTTATAGTTAATTAATTTGATATTCATTTAATTGAAATTTGTATACATTTTTAATTTAAATTTACCTTCCATTTGATTTACATAGATTTTATAATTAAAAAGCAAAGGTGGTATACTAGCAGATAGTGCAATAGTAAACAACTTTAGTTTATAAGTATTAATACGAGATCGTCTCTTTCTCCATTATAATCATGTAATTAAAAAAAGCATAGGAAGCATAAAATTAGATGTTATTAAAATAATTTAAATATTTTTATTTATATACAATTACAAAATTATCATTTACTGTCAATAAAAACTTAATTTTCTAATCATTTTTATTTTACTTTTCTTATTTTTTGCTTAAATTTTGATTTACATGAATTTGCAATAAAAAGTATATGCAATATAAATTTCAGTTATGAAAATAATTTAGATATTTTTATTTGAATTTAATTAAAAAAATTAATGTAAATATAAACTTAATTAAAAATGTGATCATTTTCAATGAAGCTTCTATTCAAATCAATTTAACTCACACAAATTGGAGACAACATTGGATGATTTCGAGTAATATTTTTATTCAATACACATTTTATTAAATCAATAAAATTATATTAATTTAAATTAATATTATATTTATTAATTTTAAATTGAAATGACCAACCAAAAAGATGAGTAAAACCTATGAGTATTTGTGGATTTAACTCAATAAGTTGGCAAAATAGCTCAATATAATCAATAAACGATATTTATCATAAATTAAAAAATTGCATAATAAATGTTAATTCGATTAGTCCGATTAATTATACTATGTTCTTGTGTGAAAATCATTTTTGTTCTATTAATATTCATTTGGAATTGTAAACTTGTTCTTAGGCCAATTAATGTCGCATGTAGGCACATGTGCCCAGCACTGGGGTTTCGATTCCCTACTCCTACATCTGCAAATCCCATGAACATTGGTGGCTCTAGCTAATTCAAAAAAATATTCATTTCAAATTAATTAGTATTATAAAAATTAAAGAAACATCCATGAATTTTGTTACAAACATTCTATTTAACAAAATGTTTGTTAAATGCATAATTTTATATTCACTTAAATTAATTTAAATTAATCTATATTTTATTTAAATTTTATTAATGTAAAATTAAAATGAGCAACATAAGATAAGTAACCATACATGTTACTTATTCCTTGAAACCCACTTCTAATAAAATTAAATATTTGTATATTTATTTATATTAAAAATAAAATGAGTAATTTATAATTTATTTTTAAGATGATAAAATTCAATAATTAATATTTTCTATTTTTCATAATTAAGGTATAAATGACCTTATAAGGGGCTTAAGATCATATTACATGTGTTAAATTAAGATTAACTTATTAATATCAAAAGTTGGTTTTAGTTAGAGGTTGTTAAATGCTATTAGATGTCATTAGATCTTGTTAGATGTTATTAGATGTTGTTAGATGCTATTAGATGTCATTAGATTAAGGTAGATTTCATAAATCTTATTTTCTGGGTTTCAAATTCTTTGATTAAGGTATAAATGACCTTCTAAGGAGCTTAGGATCATGTTACAAGTGTTAAATTAGGATTAACTTATTAATATAAAAAGTTAGATCTGGTTAGAGGTCGTTTGATGCTGCTAGATGCTGTTAGATGCAATTAGATACCGTTAGATGCCATTAGATTATGTGGGATTTCATTAAATCCTATTGTTTGGGTTTTAAATTCTGTAATTAAGGTATAAATGACCTTATAATGAGCATATTACAAGTGTTAAATTAAGATTAACTTATTCATTTCAAAAGTTAGATTTGATTAGACGTCGTTAGATCAGGTTAGATGTTGTTAGATGCCATTAAATGCTGTTAGATATTGTTAGATGTTGTTAGATGCTATCAAATGACATTAGAGTAAAGTGAATTTTATTAAATCCTATTATCTAGGTTTTAAATTCTTTAATTAAGGCATAAATGATCTTATAAGGGGCTTAGGACCTTATAAGGCATAAATAAATCAATTACTAATAATGGTATCCAAAATAATTGTCACTAATTTGAACCAAGATAAAAATTAAATAGCAATAATTACGACATCTAACATCAAAAGTTCAATATATCCTGACAGAGTGGGAGACACTAGAAACATTGAACAATATCATAAATAAACTTGAGAAAGTAGCATACATAGTTTAAAAAATTCTCTCACATTGTGTTGTTAAGTGTCATACATAGTTTGAACTATGTAGTGCTACTTAGGTAATGTGGTTGGCTCTGAAAGACAAATATGACAATATCTCAGCTACTGAGGTAAGAAGACTTGTGACCAAGTTTTCTAGGAATAAGGAGTATCAAGATTACATTACAAGGTAGCATCTCAAGCAGATGTCAATATGATCCGAAAGTTTAGGTAAATTGGATATACTCTCATTAGCAGAAAGTAATGACCATAGTAAGATCTCTCCTTTACTATTGGAGTTGGGTAGGAATAGGCTCAATGCATGATTGGAAGTTGACTCACAATACTTACATCTCATCTATATTACAACTCAAGCACTTTTGCAACATGGCATGTGCATATGCCTCAACAGGGTGATAGGTGGCGCAACATAGGATGGTTCAGAACGGTATTTTTGCTAGACTGCTTGTTTGCTTGTTTTATATCAATGTTTTTTTAATTACTCAGATTTCTAGCTATCTATGTTGACTTGCTTCCTGATTTGTATTTGTGAACTGCACAATCAAGTGACCTACTTGTTTGCCAAATTCTGGTGTTCTTCAGATTTAGCATTTACTATGGGATGTATAAAAGTCAATGGTTAGGGTTGCAATTTGTTCTATTGGGTTAAGGTTAACTAAATCCTAATCTAAAATTTGGAACTCCAACCTAAGCTGAGCCTAACTGTATTTTGAAAATTCTTACTCGTTTTAGCCCAATATTAACTACTAAGGATTTGTGTTTATTTAATATTGGTTCTTAATGAATAATTTTAGATAAAAATTGTTTTTTATGGTCAAATTTAATTCCTATTTTGTTCCTGTTGTGTAAACATATATATGAATTTATGTAGCTAGGTAATGTGGTTATCATAGAGGTAGGCCGGTTGGGTTGAAGTTGAGGCTAACCCAAGTCTCACACGAGTCCACGAGGTTTAGGGAGAAACTTCATAGCTCAAACTCTCAATGCTTTTTTCCCCTTTTGTTTCAGTGGTTACATCTGTAAAGGTGAGAAGATTGGGCCTGAAATGGTTTTAGGACTATTGTTTTACACCTTGAATATTGTTCTTGATAAAGCAGAAGGGATGTTAAGGATTCATGTTAGTATGGCCTTTTTGTCTGGAGCAAGTTTAGTTGCTAATTTATACCCACAATAACAACTCATCACACGTCTAGGCCCTACAAGACCTAAATGGACTTATGACGTATACTCAATTCATTTTCGAAAAATTGAACCAAGATATGTCCAAACCCCTGGTCTCGCAGTTTCTGAATTTTAGTTTTCCAAGTGAACTAGATCTTTAAGAAACACTCGAGAGAACATCTTTATCAAAAATAAGTGTTTAAGCGAAGTGCCTACTTATTGTAAAGATAAAATTTCAATATGGTTTATTTTTCTTGTTTCACTTCATATGGACTCTTGTAAGTGGGTAATGGAAATCTAAGTATGGAAATCTTAGAAAGTGAATAAGGTGCTGATGTTTGAGTTGAATAACTACAATTAATTCTTTGTGTGCTTATTATTGTCTATGATTTTGTCTGTGTGTTTATTCCTTTTATGTAATCTCATAAGCATTCTCAGGTTCCCTTCACCAATCCGAATTTTAATTTTGGAATCACCCAATTTATCCTCTCTTACGTGCTTCCCATGAGTGGATGAACATTTTACATAGAACCACTTACATTACACCCTACTAATATATACATGTCAACATATAAACTTGTTCACATTTGCAAAATACCATTGAAGATAATATAACACAAGCACCTTAACTTTAAAAGCTATTGTCAATTCTGGCAAGAATGAAAAACCAGTATGAATTCATCATCCTCCAGAGCAAGATTAGGAATCAAAAGCTAGAGCTTCTTACTTTCTTTTTTGGGCATCTCATTACATCCACAAAAAGATCATTGCGATCCTCTTTTCCTCCAGCAACAGGGTCACGACCATGACCAATTTGAGGTTGATTTTCATTAATTTGTACTGAATGCTCATTAGCTAGAACTCCATTATAAGAAATAAGTTCGGTTGCTTCTCGTGGTCGGAGTAATTTTGCTATTGACTCATTGGGTGATGCAGTATTCTTCCTCCTCTAACTATAAATATGATGAAAATAGTAGAAGATAAGTGCTATTATTGAAGCTAATCCAACCATGATGTAGATCGATCGTAAACTATAAAGGGGTAGGCTCTGGTTTGATATTGGTGATCCAGCATCAGGGCACGTTGTTTCATCTCCAAACCATTTCTTCTCCAGCTCGTACATATCATCTTCTTCCGTAAATTTCATGACTGCCCTAGAAACATCAAGAACCATTGCAGAGCCCCTCGGAAACACCTATAAGTGCATAGGAGAAAAGGAAAAAGGTTGCATGATTGACCTAAACAACTCAAGAAATTTGATCCAAGAGTTTAAAAGATAATACTTTAGATTATCTTTACAAATATTCAAAACGTAAGTGCGAGTATGCAAAATTGTAAAGTTAAACTGTTAATTCAATAGAAATCCCTCAACAAGCGATTATACCATGTGAATGGGCTGATTTTTTTTAATCAACACAGAAGTATCGAGTGCAAACGGCATGGGCAGTAGAATGACAAAGGGGGCTATTTTTTATATAAAAAAAACCTATAACATTTACAGTATTCATCTATACATTTTTTATGCCAAAATTTGGCTATTTTAATATATTCTATACTTGTAAATATCTTTAAAATTTTAACAGTTTCCTATTTAGTCTTAAATAATGTTAAACATTCATGGACCTTTTGCAAATATGCCTACAAAGTTGTATTGGAGGTGTACTGGGTAGCTAGATGAATTTACAAATAAATAGTTTTGCACGAAATTGAAAGTTTGTTCTCTCGATTAGCTAGGCCAATCATTACTCTTCAAGATATGATTAGACTATCCTCCACCATAATAGTAATAGACATTTGAAATTATTAAATTTGATAATTTTGATAAGAAAACTTGAAAAATTGAATAATTACATTTTAATGATGGTCGAAGAGTTTCTTTCTAGTTATGATTATGATTTGTTGAAGTAGATTTTTATGATTTGTACAAATTACTTAATGATCTATTATTTCGATATATGATTTTTCAAAATGTGATTATAAAGTGCAAATTTTTGTTTGATTAGTATGTATACACTGTGACAATTGATATTGCAATTAGGCACCTTTATAACCCTTACACCATCGAGGGATCTCCACTCTCAAGAGGATATTTATAAATACTCTCTCTCTCAGGGGCACTAGGTGAGATTCCAAATTGCACTTCCCCAGTTTGGGCCGTTGGCACTATCACTAGAGCGGTGTGTAAAGTGTGAAATTTTATAATTTATAATATACTCAACATTTTCCTAATCCTACTCCCACTATCAATCTATGATAATGCTTTGGTCTCTATGTTTTTTTTTCAAGTTATAATTTATTCCACTGAAAATTTTCCTTAAAAGAATACCACTAATGAAAAAGCATCTTTTTAATTTTCAAAAGGATAAATTTCACATATACCTACAAATTTTATTTCTAATTTCACTTATGCTCATGAACTTTTGATAATTCTTCTCATACTCACGAATTTTTAACATAATTTCATTTATACTTATCCCATTAGAGATTCGTTAAATGGGCCGTTAGCTTTCCTGTAAAATGATGAATATGCCTAAGCGCTAATGTAATTTAAAATTATTTTACTAATTAAACTAAAGATTCATATTCAAATAATTTATGATTTTATAGTTGTAGAATTACTAAAAATTCATTATAATATGAATTTTTAGTTATAAAATCATAATTATGGATGAAAAATTCGTCATTTCCAAGGATTTAACGGCCCCTTTAATAAATTCTTAATGATGTAGGTATAAGTGAAATTAGAATAAAAATTTGTGGATTAAGAGGATTTTTTGAAAATACATGAGTATAAGTGGAACTATAGGTAAAATTGATGGTTATAAGGAATTCGCCCCTTTTCAAAATCAAATAAAAAGAGAGATGCAGACATACAAAGCCAAATCCGCCTATTCTGTAGGTCAGACCAGCCATGGTATACTCCCGGCAGTGGTGTTTCAGGAAGACTCTGATATAAGGGATCTCGTCCATGATAGCTGATACACCACCATTTCTGCTTCCAAGCTTTAAACCTTCTGCGTATTCTTTCACCGTGGAATAGGGCTTAAGCTTTAATGCATCGATTCCTTCATGTTTTAGTAGGTTGAAAACAAATGATCCATTTTGGTAGCCAATGTAATCGCCATTTTCCCGTAATGTTTCTAAATCGGTAATAGTTGGTTGGATCTTATCAACTGTCAGCATTGAGGTCAAATTTGCGGCGGATGCAGTCACTAGAATGAATACAAGGAAGATCCACAAATTTACTATGAACCTGGAGTAGTTTCTTTCTAGTCTTTCATCTGCAACATTATCATAGCTATAGATTAGAAGGAGAACTGTCACGCATGTGCTTTCTGGTTCTAAGTCAACCAAAAGTCAAGTTACTACTGTCTTTTCAGTTAGGATATCCCACATTAGCTATGGAAGAGGTTAAGTGTGCAATCATAAGTGTGAGAGAAAGCTTAGTTCTCAAGCTAACTTTTGAAATCTAGAAGGCTTATAAGTACTCAACAACTGCTTTTAGAGCCCACGATGAAATAGCTTTGGACAAAAGACGGGCAAAATAGGCTAGTAAGGATCTAACTTAGGGCCCGATGTGTGAAGAAGGAGATTATGAGGACATCTCACATCAGTTGTGGAAGGAGTTAAGTACGTAGAGCTAACTTTTCGAGTTGACCCATAAACATCCAACATTTTCAAGTGTGTGTTCTTAGGAATTGCATACCCATGTATTAAAGTACAAAGTAGGACTATTGTTATACTCTATCTTACATTCCAAATAAAAGAAATGTTAGTGCCAACTGCCCCAAACATCATTTTCTTTTCAATAATCATCTTTTTCACTTTTTAATTATTCTTTTCATACTTTAATTATTGGGTCTTGCTTTAATGTAACCTGTCTTACTCCATTTTTTTTAACATCATCATATGGATGGGGCTTATTTTGATGATGAAATAAAAAAATATTTATGCGCAGCGTCATTTATTTTATCACGTTATAAAAAATCTTATTAATCTAAATTGTAGATGGGCCAAATTTTCTTTAAAAAGTATATTCATGTCTAAATTATGGAAAAAATACTTAGGTCCATTAATGGATGTATTAGAATGTAATAATAATTTTAAATTTATTTTTCCATATAGGAATGATGTTTTAGATAGTAGAAATGCTAAATAAGTAGCTTTGAAATTAAAATATTTATCAAATAATTTTATTATGTTGATTTTGCATACTTTCATGTAGGGGGCATACATGTCTTTGAGGAAGTGATTTGCATATAGGCCCCTCTTGTAAAATTTGCACTTTTGATCTAAGTGTTATATTTATGAAAAATGACTTTAATTTTCAAAAATATATATTCTTGTTCTTTTGGTTACAAAATATCTAATTTTTAATATCTTTAAATAAATAACAACCTCACCACAATGAACCTTTTAATGTAAATCATGAACAGTCACACATTAGGTTACTCTTTAGTAAAATGTGTTTGTTAGGAGCTTTTACATTTTTCTTTCATAATTGTGTTTTTGCATGGCTTGTTGATGTTAGGGTTTTGCTAGCACAATTTTATAAATATGTTATGCTCTTCTTTATTTTGGAAGACTTGCAGATTTCAATAATATTTTACATTTTCTCTCTAAATTAGAGCTTGATTGTCTGCATGTAAAACTTGTTTACCAATCCTGAAAGTAGTCTTGTGTCAGCCTTTGCTATCATTCTTACTCACTGCATCAGTTGGTATCAAAGGACACAATCTTATCCAATCTAAAAATAATTAAAAAAATTCAATATTTAATAGAATATAATTTATAGAGGTTGAAATAATATAGGACTAAAAAAGTGCTTTTTTATTGATATCTTGTCGCTTTCATAACTTCATCGGTTAAAAAATTAAGATTATTTAAAGTTATCTTGTTGTTTTTATTATGTAAGGGCCCTTTCACTTTACATCTTAATAACCCTACTTGCTGTAACATTTTATCCACTTAGTATTCTAATGTGCATGAGTCATAATTGTTGAAAAAAAGATATGTTCATTTATAAATGATCAAATTGTTTAATTCCATTTACACGTGTTGGAATGCGATAATATTTTATAAAGTTATTTATATACATAACAATGATATTTTTCATTGTTTAGATGGCATAAGTACAACTTCAGGATTGATATTTCACATCAAACTATTTTATTATATTAATTTTACGGATTTGTAGATGAGATCATGAGACCATGCACAATGATATTAGACAAATGAAATAATTTTCATAATAATATAAATAATGCTAAATATAATAGATTTTCTATCAAACATCAAGATATTAAAAATGAAAAGAGTTATAAAGAAAATGAACTTCATAGAAGTAATGCCCGATTATGACAATGTCATTTTAATTATTTTATCAAATATTAAGTAGATTGCATTGTTGGATTTATTAGGAATTTAGACTCTCTTTTTGTGTAGATCAAACAGGCAGTCCAACTTTTTAGCAATAAATAGACATTTCATCATGAATCAAAGCCAATGAAAATACACCATAATTTTTCATAGAAAACCCCTATTTATGATAGAGGAAAAACCACAAGGTAGTTAATAAAAATCTTTCAGCATAAATCATGAGGTTATAGAGCAATGCTTCTCAATAGTCACCAAGTCAACTCAGCCAACTAGCCCATTCACTTAGTCAACTCAGCTAATTAACTTAGTCATTGAATCCACTTGGCCCGTTAACGCTGTCACTAAGTTAGCTTAACCAGTAAACCTACTCACTAATCCAGCGTAGCCAATAAAAAAATCTATCACTAAGCCAACTTCGCAAGTTAACTTGGTCATCGAGTAAACTAAATGTGTCAATCTAGTCAATAAGTTCAGTAAATCAACCCGACTGCTAAATCAACTCAAGCAGTTAATCTAGTAATTGAGTCGGTCTAGCTAGTTGATCCAAATCATTGAGTCAGCTCAACTAGCCAATCTAGTAAGTAGACTTAGCTAGTTAACCTAATTTGTTGAGCAAATGTTATTAACTCATTAAGTTAGACTTAAGTTTTGTGGTTTTAGTAATCCAACCATTCTAGTCTTGCTCTTTAAAGTTTCTCATGGGTAATTGTAAAACCCTTAAAAGTAATTCCTATAAATTATAATACTTGAGGGATTATTTTAAGAATTTATTGAAACTAGGGACTACTTTAAATTTTTGAAAAACCTTCAAATGCCCAAACTATCTAGTGTTGTTTAAAAAAATTAACGACGATAAAACAAACTAAAAGAAGAGTTGGGGTGGAGAAGGGAAAGGAATAAGAAGAGAAGAAAGAGAAGGAAAGAGAGATATATTATTAGGGTGGACTTTATTTGGAGGGATTTGGAGGAGGGAAGATTTGGGAAAAAGTGGGCAAAATTAGGTAAGAAATTTATTTTTAATTTTTACTTGTTTATATTATTTATTACATTTATTTAATATATTGTGATGGTATATAAGAAATTTAGCATAAAAATTGAGATGTTAGGATTAGAAATTCTAAACCCTAATAGGAAATTTTTTTTCCATGGAGGTGTATATGAGCATGAGACCTAGATAAATAATTTTAGGATAATATTTCGTGATGAAATATAATTATTATTTTAAATATTTAAGGCAATATGAAAGACTATCTACAAATAGGTGTTTAGAATTTGAGAATGAGGAAATTACGATATTTGAGGATTAAAATAAAGAAAATTGCTTTTAGAATATTATTTAAGAATATTGTTTTTGTTTCGGTATATATTAAAGTGAAGAATACATTGGAATCTTGTAGAGACCACACCTGGAGATTTAGAAATTGTATAAAAAGGTAAATAGGAATTTTCACTTTTATTTGGATGCTTATGAATATTGATGGATGGTTATTTTTTGTGCATATGGATGTTTTGTGATGATTTGGATATTTTATTTAACATTTCTTTGTGGAAAATTTCTTTCTTGAGATGTGTATATTTGATAGTTTTAATTATTAACTTAAGTTGAGTAGTTTGAGAAATTATTTTGAGATAATGATGACTTTGTGATGATATTTGAATTATATAAATTATCTAAATTTGATAAATATATTTAAAATAAGCACATGAACGTGAGAATGATGTATGAATGTGTTGTCCATGACATATGATGATTCTCCGGGTGAGCTGGAGAATTAGAGGAGCGATGGTGCACTGTAGTATACCCGTGTAAAATATTTGTTGATGATAAATGTACACGGGGCGCCGAGGTGACATGGATGTGATACGGAGGATGAGTATTTGGAGCGTGGTTGATTGTGTGAGCATAACACAAATGAGTTCATGAAGTTTAGAGTTATTAATGTTTGAATTATTTCATGAAAATGATATTTATTTGTTTTAATAATTAAGTTTAATCGTTATCCTATTTATTGAGTTGGCTCGGATTCATATTTTTTATGTTAATATTTTTAGATGATAGGATTGAAGTAAGAGCCCAAAATAGGATTGGTGCTCAGAGATAAGTGAGGAGAGATCCTAGTCCCTCAGGATATATATAAGTTATTATCCTAATTAATAGGAAAAATTTTAATTTAACATTTTAGTTGATGAATGAATGATTGATGTTGTAATGAATTCTTTTAAAGCTCATTTATTATGGAGTTGAGATGTGATTGATTATGTTGACAGTGAATTAGAAAAGATTTGAATAATTTATTCTATTCTACATCCTTATTTTGTGTTATATATTATAATTAACAGTATGATATGAGAATGCTTGTACAGGGTGATTCCACCTAACCCCCCAGCCTTATAGTTCTAGGAAGATGCCGCTAGATTTGACTAAGGGAGAAGGTTAGCCATCATGATGTTACAAAAGTGGTATCAAAGCATGATTGAGAATGGTTAGATGGAACCGCAATGAATAAACTGTATAGGAGGAGTTGTATTATGAGTATAAAGGATGAGTCTAGTAACAGGTTAACTAGTTGACAATGTTAGTTTAGATGATAAAACTAGAGATCCTTAAGAGATTCAAACTAAATTTTATCAAATGATACGAGTTGTTGTTATTTTCATATGCTATTTTTATGAATCAAGATGTTTGCCATGATGTAGAGTTATGATAGCCGTAAGACCTTAGAGAAATGTGAATAAGGGAAAGACCTTGTGATAGAAGAACTTGTAGGACGAAGGAGGAAAACTCGAAAAACAGGGGTCATTATAAATGAATCTAGACAAACCAATAAGAGGATGACCAAGAAGGGCCGACATAGAGCAGCAACAAGTTGATGCAGGGTAAGGTATTGACATTGGAGGACAAGAGTTCGAGATAGGAGGGACAAGTCCGGGTAATGTGGTAGGACAAAGTAGCTGCATTCCTATAAGGAGACTTCTCAAGAGTAGTTTCAGTAGCGGTTAGAAGAGTGAATAGGATAATAACTAGGGAAGAGACTGAGTGTGGCTATTCATTTTGTTGTGGAGGCTATGCATCAAGAAATTCATCATGCTGCCTATTTGAGGCTGCCATTAGAAAGAGGGACATCAAGAATAGGACAAACAAGAGGACAAGTAGGAGGTCAAACTTAGAATCCACATGATATGGGGGTAGGGCCAGTGATATAACTTGAAGTGGAATAATAGTCGGAGGTGGAGATATAAAAGGAGAGGGCTGAGATGAAAGCATTTCAAGTTATGAGTCCTCCAATCTTCAGAGGAGAAAAAGATTTTCATGTTGTATTCATTAGGTGAGTGGAATGGAGAAAATATCAAATACTTGCAGAGTTCGAAGACTCAAAAAGTTGGGTATGGCATATTTGTTTTAGAGGGAGATGTCGACAAATTGTGGAATAATGATAAGTTGCTGCATCCAAATAATGGAGCAAACCTTACATGGAGGAGTTTTGAGCTATATGTTATTAGTAGTTTCTTTCAATGAGTGAGAAAGAAAGTGGAGCTGTAGAATTTGCCTCCTTGGAGTAGGGAAAGATAATAGTGATGGAGTACAACACCAAATATTGTGCTCTATCACATGTTTTTGGCATGGACAAAGATAGATTTAGAGGAGACAACATGCAAGTTTAAGGATGGACTGAAGTCATCCATAGGGCAAAGCTCTCGGTCTTCAAATTGATCAACTATACGAAGATTTTAAAGCATGCTTTGGCATGCATCGTGTGTCGAGTAGGACAAGATGGATTGAGCTCGATAACAAGAGAAGAAGAGGGAGGTGGAGTCCAACAAGTAGGGAGGATTTGCAAGCCATAATCAATGGTAGAAAACTAAGAATTAGGTGGGAGAATATTTGTGATAACCTCAGCAATGCCGTGTGCCGAATTGTGCACTGTGCAGAACACATCACTTAGGAGAGTGTAACATGGGGCAGAATGTATGCTTTGGTTATGGAGAAGGAGGTCATGTGAAGAGAGATTGCCCTAATACTAATGTCATATGTTTCAACTATGAACAACGGTGTCATCATCGTAATAGATGCCCACAACAACAAATTAGAATATTTAGTTTAGAAAATGTACAAATCAGTGGTCAGCCACAGCCACAACAGTAGCCAATAGTAAGGGCACCTGCACCTTGTTGAGGAAGAATGAGAGGTCGTTATCAGCCATATCATCAGTATCAACCACCCCCCACGAGTTGGGCAGAGGTCGTAAGTAGCGATAATGATATAAGTGGCTACAGCAGGAAAGGCAAAGACTAGTAACACTGTGGTTATAACTGATTTCCAAGTTTGTCACCTTTTAGCTCATATATTAGTTGATCCAAGTACTACCCATTCCTTTGTGACTTTGAACTTTGTACTGAAAGCTCAATTGAATAGAGTCCCTATGAATATAACCATGAAAGTGTCCATCCCACTTAAAGCAGCATGTATAGTTTTTAAAATTTATTATGATTGTTGAATTATGATTGAGGGTAGAAAGTTTAATGTGAACCTAGTTGTGTTAAAGATCTCTGAAATAGATGTAATTTTGGTATGGATTGATTGGTGAGATGGAGAGCTATGGTATGAAGAAAGGGGAGGGGTAATTAGACCTAGAGATAGATTGTCTTATACATATACTGGGAAATCTCAGAGACAAGCTCCCATATTAGTGTCAACTTTAAAAGCCATGAGTCTTATTGGGAATATGGTTTTAGCCTCAATTGTAGATGCAGAACTAGAGGGCAAATGACTTTATCTAAAGAGTGAAGTGAAATTTATCATCAAGTTGCACACCGATACAAATCCAATTTCTAAAGCTCCTTATAGAATGACTCTAGTGGAGTTAAAGGTGTTGAAGAAGCATTGTAGGATCTCCTAGATAAAGGTTTCATTAGACCCACACCTGTCACCATGGGAAGCTCCAATTCTATTCATGAAGAAGAAGGATGGAAGCCTAAAACTCTGCATCAATTATAGGGGGCTCAATAAAGTGACCATGAAGAATAAGTACTAGTTGACGAAGATTGATGACTTGTTAGATCAGTTGCAAGGTTCTCTTGTATTTTCTAAAATTGATCCATAGCCTGGATATCATCATATGCAAGTTCAAGGTGAAGATGTACTAAAGACGATATTTAGAAGGAGACGTGGCCATTATGACTTCTTAATGATGCTAGTTGGGTTAACAAATGCTCCAACATCGAGTTCCATTACTTTTTAAGGAGATGAGGAGAATGGATTGACATGTTAGTGCAGAGGGACTAGTGGTAACCTACCTTAATAGATGAGATGATCTAAGCTCAGAAAGATGCAAAAGATGAGGATTTCTTGAGAATCCTTTAGAGGAAAAAGAAGTGCAAGTTTTTTTTATTTCATGGTGGATGATGGTATTATCAAATATTAAGGGTGACTGGCTATTCCCAAGAAGGCTTCGATTATATTAGAGGCTCTATAAGAGGATCATTATTTTTCGTACACTATCTATCCTAGCAGCGCAAAAATGTATCAAGATTTGAAGTTGCAGTTTTGATGGAATGGAATGAAAAGTGATGTGGCTAAATTTGTAGCAAAGTGTTTAACTCATTAACAGGTTAAAACTAAGCATAAAAAATCATGAGGATTACTTCAACTTATAGAATTGCCTGAATGGAAGTGGGACTAATGGGTAGAAAGAGTGGGTTAATCAGCAACTTGAGAATATGTTGAGGTTATGCCTACTAGATTGGGGTAGTACATGGAGTAAGTACTTGGCTTTAGCATTAGCAGAATTTGCATATAATAACAGTTACCATTCTAGTATCAAGATGACACTATTTGAGGCATTATATAGTAGGAAGTGCAAATCACTATTAATGCTAAGATGTAGTAGAAGAGAGTAAAATCTTGGATCTTTAGACAATAGCGAAATAGAAGAGAAAGTAAAATCTTGGATCTTTAGACAATAGCGAAATAGAAGAGAAAGTAACTAATGTACATAAAAAATTATTAGCGGCTCAGTTTAGGAAAAAAATTTATGCAAATAATAGAAGCATGCCTCTAGAGTTTATCATGGGAGATAAAGTATTCTTAAAGGTATCACCTATGAAGGGAGTTGTTAGATTTGGGAAGAAAGGCAAGTTGAGCCCCTAGATATGTTGATTTTTATGAGATAATAGAGAAAGTGGAAAAGGTTGTATATAGGTTAGCATTATGCCTAGTGATGTCTAGAGTACATGATGTATTTTATGTGTCGACGTTAAGGAAGCACGAGCTAGATCTCTCCCATGTTTTACAACCAGAGTAGATCTTTGTAAAGGATAATTTGCTATATGATGAGAGGCCAATTCGAGTCTTAGAAGTAAGACTATGCAATTGAGGAATGAGAGATTAGACTTGTAAAGGTCCATGAAGTAACCATTTTGAGTAGAAAGCGACATGGGAGCAAGAAGAGGACATACAAGCCAAGTATCCAGATTCTCTGTCGTAGCCAAATTTCTAGGATGAAACTATTTACAAGGTGAGTAGAATGTAAAACCTATAAAAGTAATTTCTATAAATTATAATTAACTAAGGGACTATTTTAAGAATTTATAGAAACTCAAGACTAATTTGAAATTTTGAAAATGCTTAAAGTGCCCAAACCATCTAGCGTTGTTTAAAAAAAGAATGAACAATGGCAAAACAGAGGAAAAGAGGAGCAGGGGTGAAGAAGAGGAGAGAAAGAGAAGAGAAGAGAGATGTATTTATTATTAAGGTGGATTTTATTTGGAGGGATTTGGAATTGGAAACATTTTGGAAAAAATGGGAAAATTAGGTAACCAATTTATTTTTTCTTTTTTTTTTAATCTTATTTATTCCTTTTATTTAATGTATTGTGATAGTATGGAAGAAATTTAGCATAAAATTGAGATGCTATGGTTAGAATTTTTAACCCTAATAGAAAAAAGAATTTTTCCACTGAGATGTATATGGGCATGAAACCTAGATGGATAATTTTAGGATGATATTTTGTGAAGAAATATAATTATTATTTTAAATAGTTAATGCAATATGAAAGATAGATGTCTACATATAGGTGTTTAGAATTTGGGAATGAGGAAATTAGAATATTTGTAGATTAAATTTAAGAAAATTACTTTTAGAATATTATTTAAGAATATTGTTATTGTTTTGGTATAGATTAGGGCGAATAATACATTAAAATCTTGAAAAGACCACACTTGGAGATTTAAAAATTGTGTAAAAAGGTAAGTAGGATTTTTTTTTCATTTTTATTTGGATGGTTATGGATTTTGATGGATGCTTATTTTTCAGGCATGGATGTTGTGTGATGATTTGGATGTTTCGTTTGAGATTTCTTTGTGCAAAATTTCTTTCTTATTACGTATATCTTTAATGGTTTTAATTATTAACTTGAGTTAAGTAGTTTGGAAAATTATTTTGAAACAATGATGACTTTATGATGATATTTGAATTATATAAATTATATAAATTTGATGAATATATTTAGAATGATCACATGAGCATGAGCATAATGCATGAATGCATTGTGCATGTTGAGCATGATATATCATGATTTTCCGGGTAAGCCAGAGAATAAGAGGAGCAACGGTATGTTGCAGTAGAGCATTGTAAAATATTTATTAACGATGAGTCTACCCTAGCACTGGGATGACATAAATGTGATGTAGAGGATGAACATTTGCATTGTATGTGCATTTGGAGCATGGTTGTCTGTATGAGCATGGTACAAATAAGTGTATGAAGTTTAAAGAAATTAATGTTTGAGTTATTTTATGAGTGTGATGTTTATTTACTTTAATGATTAAGTTTTACTCTTATTCTACTTACTGAGTTGGCCCTAATTCATATTTTTCATAATGATCTTTTTAGACGGTAGGACTGAGGTAGGAGCCTAAACTAGGTTTGGGTACTCAGATAGAAGTGAGGAGAGATCCTAGTCTTTTGGGATATATATAAGTTATTATCCTAATTCGTAGGAAAATTTTAATTCAGCATTTTAGTTGATGCATGAATAATAGGTGGCGTGGTGAGGACTGCTTTGTAAAGCTCATTTATTGTAGAGTTGATATATGATTGATTATGTTGATGGTGGATTAGAGGAGATTTGGATAATTTATTCTATTTAGCACCCTTATTTTTGTGTTATAGGTTATATGTTATCGTTAACAGTATGATGTAATAATGCTTATACAAGGTGGTTCCATCTAACCCCTCAGCATCATGGTTCTGGGATGATGTTGTCAGATTTTCTGGTGAAATGTAATTACCCTTAGCTGAGGGGTAGGGTTAGCCATTGGAGTGTTACAATAATTAAAAGAGCTAAGTAAATTAACTCATGGAGTCAACTTGTCTACAAGTTATCAAATTTAGTCAACTTGATCTAGTCATTTCTAAGTTTTAATAGAAAATTAAGAGAATTGAGCCTTACTCAACTAATTAAGATAACATTATTAATCATAAGTCAACATATCATTCTTGGGTTAGTCAAATTGATTAGCTCGGTCTTGATTTTCCTAAGTTTCTCATTAACAATTAAGAGAAATGAATACAACTCACTAGTCACCCTCAAAGTTCCAAATTTGAGTTACTTGTACTTCTTAAGCTTTCCATGATTATAAGGAGAGCTAAGTTAACCCAATCCACCTAGTGATTTAAGTAACTCTTGAATATCAAGTCTCTATATTATGCTCAATTGTCTCAAAGAAGCACAATCCTAGTTTGAATTTGCATATATTTTTTTTAGAACACTAGTTAGCATATTTGATTTTGGGATTTCTATCATGCATTGTATTTTTTCTTTTAGTCAAGAGTTTTTCTGCATAACGGATGCAATTATGGTCGTTTGATGGGGATACGAAAAAATGCAATTTTTGAAATTAATTATGTTGCACTCAATTGAAAAGATGAGATGCCAACAAGATTGAACTTCATCATCTCTCTTTTATCTTCAGACAACCCCAAGGTATCACTTTCTATTTGTGTAGCCCCCAGTGTACAATACGAAGTGCGCATGACCCAAACCATGAATTATAATTACAAGGCTATAAGATCCATGAACGAAACAAATCTTCATACTTCAACTGATATGATAGTATCATGAAGAGGCTAGTGCTAAGCCCACAATAAATTTCCTAAAAGTAACCATTATTTTGTTGCATTTAATATGCCTTTGGTTGCAAATTGTATGCAATAAGTGAAATGGGTACTAGCTTTGTTGCTTATGAGTGGTGGTATATACATAAGAATAATAATTTCTTTGATATTATTTGTACATAGTATGACCATTCCAAAATGTCCGTCTTGCAAATAGACCTTACCAAAGTCTTCTCCAATACAGCCTTAGTCTAATGGAAATTGTGCAATGGGAAGTGTGAAGAGTAGCCAATTCCTTCAAGTAAAGCAATGGGTGTGTTCCTCTCTACCCTTATCACTTTGGAAATAGTTTCCCTCAGCAAATTTCCATTTCAAAAGGGCCTCCAAGAAAGAGGCATTCTCTATACTATTCGTCCTCTATAATCTTGAGCTATAGCTAATGCAGATGCCTTATTACTAGTTAACGAGATTCAAACCCTAGCACTAAATCCAGGGGCTTGCCAAAAACTTGATCCTAATGGAAGACCCACAATTATATGCTTAGTTTAGGGATCAAAGGGGTATAATAAAGAACTCTTCAAAGCTACCCTGAGAAGGCTGTGGAAAGTAGTAGAGAAAATGACAATGGTTGATGTGAAGGAAAATTTATATTTGGTCACTTTAGGGGACATGCACAAAATGATGGAAGGATGCTCGTGATTTTTTGATAGAAATCTCATCCTTGTAGAAGAACCCAAAACTCTCATGTGGCCAGAAGACACCCAACTACATAGTACTCCATTTTGGATTCAAGTTTTAAAAATTCCTTATCTAGTGGAAAGAGAGGACCTAGGAATCCTTCTTGGTAAATCCTTTGATGAATGTCTAGAGGTGGCAATAATAGGGGAAAATCTAAGGATCTGAGTAAGGAAAAATGTGCAAAGACCTTTGAGGAGGGGCATCTTCATTTAGGGGCCCAACAAGCTCAAAAGATGGCTCAACTTCCAATACAAGAAGCTCCCTAATTTCTGCTATGCTTTCGGGATTATGGGCCATATTTTTAAAGAATGCAGTTAACCAGGGAGGAATGGTAAGGACACCCTAGAAAATGAGATTTCTTAAAGCAATAACCTAAGGGCTGGTTTCAAATGACTTAGTCTAAAAGGGGTAGAGGCAGAGGTAATAGAGTGGAGTCAATGGCGAATGTTGGGGGTGCTAAATATAGCATGAATTGGAAATCTGAGAGAAGGATGGCTAGCAAATTTATAGATTTATAGATCACCATCTCAATAAGGGGAAGAGCTTGCAGAGGGAAAGAGAATATGCAACACAAAGGTGAAGGGGGTTCTAGAGGGTAATAAAGGGGATGCACGATAGCTTGAGAACCAAAGATAAATAGGAGAAAAGGGATCACATAGTTCCAATAAGGGCATTGGAGAAGGATTCAAATGCCGCCATAGAAAAGAGGACGACATGGGTGTAGCTACACAGGGGGTTCAAAAAATTTAGCGAGTTATGTGGGACACAAGGGACGACACAGACACAACAGAGGAAGGAATGTCTTGTAATTATTCATATAATGAGACATAGGAGATGTAGTTTTAGCAAGATAAGATGGAATCTAGGCAACAATGGAAAATAAAATAGGTGCTAAGTCACCTTATAGATGAAATGGTAGAGAACACAAAGCTTCATCTCTAACTTAGTATTGGGGGCTTATGGGAATGAAACGCCAAGGCTATAACGTAGTAGAATGCACAATCAAAACATGTTCTAGAATAAATTATTGTCTATTGTCTATTTTTGGTGAAATAAACAAATAGCTAGGGAGCTAAATCGGGTTCTTATAATATAACAAGCACACAATAGTTAGTTAGAATTTGAAGTGCAGGAACAAGAGAAAGCAGTTGAAAAGGGAGAAATTGAGGGAGCAGAAAATGGGAAGGCTAGAAGGTGGTAAAATGAACAAAAATAACAGGTTCCAGAATAAATTAGAGTTCATTGTCAATTCTCAACCAAATAAATAGTTGGTAGGAGCTAAACTAGATTCCCATAAGACAATAAGCACACACCAGTTAGTCAGAATATGAAGTGTAAGAAGAGGAGAAGGCTGATGAGAAGGGAGGAATAGAAGGTGTAGAAAATGACAGTATACATAACTTAATGGTGGGCTACGATTAGATAGCAAAAAGCTGTCAAACGAAGAAATAGATGGCAGCAACTACTGAGGGATCGAAGGGGAGAGATGGACAACATATTTGATCATAAGGGGCTAGGAGCTCATAGCAGTAGAAAAGGGGCAAAGAAAGGAAAAGAATTAATCAAGAGGAAAAGGGAAGAACATATGACGTAGAAAAAGGAGGGATTCAAGGGCAACAACGATTGGAAAGAGCTAGCATCAATATTGTTTGTTGTAGCATGGAGGATCAAAATTGGTAATAAAAGAAGCTAAAATTGAGTTCCTTAGATGCGGTTATGGATGAAATGAGGTGAAAGTTGGGAATACTACTTAGCTCCGCCTAACCTAAATGACCATTTTGTTATAGAATTGCCGTGAGCTTGAGAATCCATGTATAATCTTGAATCTCTTTTATTTTTGTTTGAAGATAAGATTTCATTTTGATCTTCTTAATAGAAACTAAGAAAAGGGCCAATGAGATGGATTTTATCAAAAGAAAATTATCTTTTGACAATTATTTTGTAGTAGATTGTTTGGATGGAAGGGGAGGTTTACCTTTTTTGTGAAATTAGGATGTGGATATTGTTATCAAGCCTTCTCATCTCACCACATCAATGATACTATTGAGGAGCTAAATGTGAAGATATGAAGAATGATAGATTTTTATGACCATCTTGAAGTTGGTAAAAGATTAGAGACATGGGATCTCTTTAAATATTTTGACTCTTTCTCTAATCTGGCACAACTTTTTATGGACAATTCTAGCAAACCTATAGGGGATTTAATACATAAATAGGAATATCAAATCATGGAGACTGATGGAAGCCTTCCAAGAAATAATTGATCTTTTTCATCTAGCTAATCTATGCTTCAAAGGGTATTTCATGACTTGGACCATTAGGAGAACAGGCCTAGACTCTATTGAAGTAAGGTTAGTTAGGACCTTAACCAATCAAAATTGGCTACACATGTTCCTAATAGCATAATTTCATCATAAAACAAGAGTAGCCTCTAATCATAATCCTCAACTCCTTCTAAAGGACTAGGATAGGCAGGCAAAGAAAGCAAGCAAGCATTTTAGACCAGCTAATATCATTTGAGGGCTATGGGACTCATATACTTAAAACTTGACCCATGGATGGGGAAAATCAGATTGAAAATACAAAGGTGTGGATTGGAACTTCTGGAATGGAGTAAGAAAACAAAAGGTAATTTGAAGAGTAAGACACATTTTCACCACTCTGCCTATGCAAAACAAGAGAAAGCTCTTGTTGAATGCTAAAGATTTAAAAGTAGGAAACTGTTATCGACTTCCTGCCGGCGGCTGAAGAGTTGAAATCGAAGCAAAGATCAAAGATCTTATGACTTTAGCATGGGGACAGAAATAACTCTTTTTCCCATAATATGGCAAATGAGAGAAGAAGAAAGAACTAGATGAAGGTGTTGGTGAACCATAATGGAAATCTAATGGCAAATCAGGATCATATAAAACATATGATTCATAAATTTTGCACAAACTTGTTTCAATCATTAGGAAACATCTCCAACTCACCTGAGTTTGTATTTGATATCCCCCATAAGCTTACAAATGAAGAAAAGTAGAGATTAGTGGTCGAGTTAGACAGGTAAGAAGTGCTGAATGCTCTTACAGATATGCGCCCTATGAAAACACTAAGACTAGATGAAATATCGATAAGGTTTTTTGAAAACACTAGGATATAGTTGGGAAAGACATATTTCAAGCATGCCTAGAGGTCTTGAATGGTAGCTCAGTTAGGGAACAAGTGGACATGCTAACATCAACAACACAACCATTGTTTTCATTCACAAAATCAAGGGCACAATAAAAGTTAGAGAATTTTGCCCAATCAACCTATGTAATGTGGTATATAAGATCTATCAAAGGTCCTTGCTTATAAGCTAAAGCTTTATTTGTCATATATCATTTCTCCTCAACAAAGTGCTTTTGTGCCTAATAGATAGATCTTAATTAATATATTGATTGCCTTGAAAGTGGTGCATGAGTTGAAGAGAAGGAACAATGGAAAACTTGAAGAGATGGCTATCAAGATTGACATGCCTAAGGCATATGATAGGATAGATGGGTGCTACTTATGTGAGGTGATGAGGCAAATAGGTTATGAATCAACTGGATCTATAGCTGCATCTCCATAATCACTCATTGGTTCTTCTTCAATGGTAGATGCACTAAAGAAATTACCACCTTGAGGGGGCTCTGCCAAGGAGATCTATTATCTCTTTACTTGTTTCTACTTTATGCAAAAGGACTGTTAGCATCTACATAAAGGGATCATGATCTAGGGAAGCTTACAAGGATCAAGATTGGAAGGAATGACCCATAACTAACAAACCTCTTCTTTGCAAATAACACTATGTTTTTTATGTGAACAAAAAAAGGAATGCGACACATGATAGATATTTTAAAGAATTATGAAAATTGCTCAAGTCAGATGGTAAACAGAGGCAAGACAACCATCTTTTCAGTCAGAACATAAGGCCAATCAATAAAAGTCAGATGAAAATGCTGATGGGTTTTGAGGGACACAAATGAAAACTTACTCAAGACTTCTAATATTGATTATAAGGAATAAAAAGGCAGAATTCCAATATGCGAAGGAGTGGATATGAAAGAGACTTCAGGGGTTGAAATTAAACTATTATCTTTTCGTAAAAAGGTGGGTCTCATCAAAGCAGTGGCCCAAGCCATTCCTAGTTATATCATGAGCCTCTTCCTCTTCCTTACATCCTTTTGCAATGATATCAGTAGCATAATTAGTAAATTCTAGTGGGAGAGAAGATGACCAAAGGAAAATCAATTAGATCTCTTCACAAAAAATGAACATTTCAAAGGCTGGTGGTGGTTTGGGCTTTCATGAGCTGACTTCTTTCAATAGATCACTCGTGGAAAAATACCCAAGGATGCTCCCCAATGGATGCAAATTGGCTCATGTGCAGTCTTTTAGGTCGACTACAACCTAGTTGGTTACAAAAAAAGTTGCCATTTTGAAGGAAATTTGGAAAGCAATGATTCCTATGAAGATCCAGATGTTTGGTTCTCCTTAAAAACTCTCTCAACAAGATTTAAATTGACCAGAAGGGATATTCCTATCAACCCCATTTGTCCCCTTTGTAACAATCATATGAGTTTGATTTGCAGATCCTTTGGACTTTTCTACTTACAAAGGAGGCTTTCATGGTAAACTACTTCCAATAATTGAATGCAATAGTACTTCATAGTTTTAGGGACATCTTATATTTCCTGGTAATGAGTATAGGTTTCTATCCCTTTCTACTCTTTCTCACAATCTATTGGTGAATTTTGTATGCGACAAACTGGTTCCTCAAAATGTGAGGATCCACTGTATTATTCAACTAATTGGTGTATACATTTCTTCCATACCAACTTGTCCTCAACTCTTCTTCTCAACCAGGATGTTAGACTCAACTACAATTAGATTGGTGTAAACTCAATATATATGTGGCTTGTTCCATTGCACATAACTTCATGGAATTTGGAGCAATTTTGAGGGATGAAAAGGGCATATTTATAGTTGTCTCTAGCTAAAAAATATTGGGGTAGCAAAACCAAGTTATGTGGAACTTCATAAAATTCCCCTAGGTATCAAGTTGCTAGTACAAAAGGGATATAATAGATTGACAACTGGAAGATGTTTCGGTATTGATTTCATGGTTGGAGCTTTAGAATCTAGCTTTATTGAAGTTACATATTCCCATGTCCTTGAAGCTAGTCATATGGTTGATCACTGCCTTGGAAGGTATGCCCTCTCCTTTCAAATGGATTTTTATGAATGGTAGATTGTCTCACCAACATGTATTCTCTCTCAAGAATGTATGGACTCTTCCTGTTCTGTTTGAATCTCTTGGGTGCTATTTCTTCCTCTTGAATTTTCTCCCATCTTTCGTAAGGGTATAGGGGATAGAAGCATTCATTTTTTTCAAAAAAAGTTGGACATAGTGTTATTGGGTTGTGCATACTTTTAAATGCAACCATTTGGTTCAATTGCAAATAATATGTAGATTAACTATGAAGTTCGTTGCTTTAATATAGAAATTGGTTGAAAATGCTATTACAAAAAATTTCATTCTATGCAGCTAAATTTTTAGTTCCAAATATCATATATATTAGCTAATGAAACATTTTTAATTTAGTTATGATGACTGGTTGAAAAATAGGTCTTAGTTCATTTGACTTGTTACAATTTTTTATCGTATCTCTTCCCTATGTGACAAGGCAACTGGTTGAAGATAACTTCAAAAGAAGGGTAAATGAAGTAAGTGCTTCTACCCAAATTTGAATCTTGGATCTTCCCTCTTATACACCCTTATAAGTACTCATATCAACCACTTGATCATGGTGACACTGACTTGTAACAATTGAATTGCTCCCAATTAGGCTTGGGAGGTAATCTAAGTTGTTGTGGATACATTGTAGGCCTTATTTGTTGACCCCTGTAACAAACTATTTAGCTATAAGTAAATTCTTTATTTTTTTTAGTAATGATATTTGTTTAAGTGTAGCTATTTTTTAAATCAGATGTAGCCAAAAGTAATATTTAATGTAATTATTAAATTTTGGCTACAAAAAGGTGTCAACATGTAATAAATTACATATGAAAACTTTTCTTGTGTTGTTAGCTTTCAACCGCACTCCTCATAGGAAGGTTAGGCTGATTTGAGACAATTGAGACGGGGCAACTCAAAATTGTCTCGCACTATGAGAATTATAGAAAACCTCAATAAATCTATAAGAATTGAAATTTTATAACAATAGTTTAGTTGCTAATGAAATTTTTTTAACATTACAATTATGCTAACCTAAAGTCTATTTTTTTTAATCACTACATGCATTTAGACCGGCCTAGAATGAAATTCTAGAAACAAATCAAAACAATTTTTGTCACCGTAAAATGGCTATAAAAATCACAATTGTAGTTCTAGTTGGGTTGAAATTTAATTTAATAATCATATTAGTATGGACCCAAACCAAATCAAGAGGTTATTCGAATAAGTGATTAGGGCTTTGCTGCTATGGAACCCTTTTTCTATATAATCTGTTTCAATTTCAGTATTGCTTGATGAAAAATCCACTTCATCTACTATATTCATTATTATTTATATTATTATAGAAATCCTTTTATTTGTTTAATACCCATGTGGATATGCTCCATCTAAAAATTTGTAAGATCAACATAATAACAATAGCGTAATGCTAACTAAACCATCTAAAATATTATTACTATATTTAATGACAAATATCATTATCATGTGCATAAATAATTCTATAAAATATTTTCAAAAAAATTCTATAAAATATTAATATATTCTAATATATGTGTAAATGAATCAACCTTTTTCATAATTTAGTATTGTTTTCACTAAACAATTGATGTTAAATGCAATCAACAAATTTGATAAATATCAAGATTTTAAAATTGGCTTATAAGGTAGAAGAGTAGGAGAAGTACGCACTCTGAGCAAAAACAAATGTGGAAACCGAGAAGGAAAGTATCTTTCCAATGACTTTGGAAGGAGGTCCTTGAAACTCAGGATTTGTTTCTTCCTCGAAGAACCACACAAGGATGCCTTTAAGCACAGCAAAAGCAAGTGTAGTAAGCCATAGACCCGTGGCTAATGGCTTCATGAACCACCATGGACTTATCACATCATTACTCTTTGTTGGTACAATCAGACGCACACCACCATCCACATACGGATATGTGAACTCTAACAAATCTGACCTATCAGCTGTGATAGTTATGTCTCCCACGAATGCATCATATTCCTGCTCAAAACAACATAAACAAATTTACTAATTGTTTTTTTTATAAAGAAAATTTTACTGATTGTTAAGCAAGCATTCAATTAGCAATAGCAGAGCAAAAGAAACTTCTTCGCTAAAAATTGGTTAAACCAGTTCGCTACAAATTAATGCGTGACTTGTGAGAAAGGTTCGTTAGGGTCCTACTATTTATTAAAATCAATAAAATAAATGCTTAAAAAGATCTCCACTATCCAATTTTTTAAAAAAATCTTCACTATTTTTTTGTAGAGAGAGGTCTTCACTATTAATATATTGTATTCTATTTCGTAGTGGATACTGAAAAGGGGTGACTTAAATAATATAACGGGGTGATCGAATGCACCTGGCTCCATTCACCCTCAATGCACTCGGGTGCATTTCACCAATTTATTTTTATTTTTTAAATTTTTTTATAAAATTGTTAATCTATGTGTATTTAACAGTGTATCAATTTTTACCTTTTTGGAGATTTTTATATTTTTATTTTTATTTTTTAAAATTAGTGACATTTTCGTAATTCATAAATTATAAAAAATGTCATTCTAAAAAGAGTAAAAAATTATTATATATATTGAATACACCTAGATTAATAGTTGTATAAAAAATAAAAATAAATGATTTTTCGCACCCGGGTGCACTATATCACGTCCCTTTATATAATAACCCTTTATATAATAAGATATTGATTACGGATTGAATGGAGCACCGAAAAGTAGCCAAAAGAAAGTAGACAGAGATGTGGAAGACAGCCACAGAGGTGAAGAAGAGGACTGTTATGGGTGAATGGAGATTGTTGGTGATGACTTGGTGTATTTTTCATGAGAAATATGAGCGTTAATGGCACCACATATGATGACAAATGATTTTCTTAGTAAAGATGTGCCTGGATGGAGCAGATTGGGCGCAACTCAGATGGGTTTTCTAGCTAGAACAATGAGTGTGCATATGGTTGTTTTGTGATGCCGAATTTAGATGAGCTGTTTTATGTATGAATTCTCATGCTTTAAAGTGTTGCAAACATGGTGGTGGTACTTTAAATTAAACGAAGTTTGCTTCAATGATGTAGATAAGATAAAGTGTGTAAGTCAGTGGTGAAAAGGTACATTTGAAATAAACTTGGTGGGTCCTACTTTCATCAAAGTTGCATCAACTTAGATGGCCATGAAAACTTGGGTACAAGATGCCAAAAAATCCAACTATCAAAACACAAGCTGTCAAACACAAGTCAATACTAAGAAGATCTTGGCTATCCAACGGTTAAATAAGATATATATATATATATATATATATATATATATATATATATATATATATAATTAAATTGTAAAATGGACAATTCGTGACTTGTGAGAAATAAACCAGTTCGCTACAAATTAATGCGTGACTTGTGAGAAAGGTTCGTTAGGGTCCTACTATTTATTAAAATCAATAAAATAAATGCTTAAAAAGATCTCCACTATCCAGTTTTTAAAAAAGAACTTCACTATTTTTTTGTAGAGAGAGATCTTCACTATTAATATATTGTATTCTATTTCATAGTGGAGACTGAAAAGGGGTGACTTAAATAATTGATGGCGTTTGTTATGAGTATTAATATAACGGGGTGCATTTACCCTTAATGCACTCGGGTGCATTTCACCAATTTATTTTATTTTTTAAAATTTTTTATAAAATTGTTAATCTATTTGTATTTAACACTGTATCAATTTTTACTATTTTTAGATATTTTTATATTTATATTTTTTATTTTTTAAAATCAGTGGCATTTTCGTAATTCATAAATTATGAAAAATGTCATTGATTTTAAAAAATCAAAAACAAATATCTAAAAGTATCTAAAAAGGGTAAAAAATTAATATATATATATATATTAAATAAAACCTAGATTAATAGTTATATAAAAAATAAAAATAAATGAGTTTTCGCACTCAGGTGCACTGTATCACGTCCCTTTATATAATAAGATATTGATTACGGATTGAATGGAGCACCGAAAAGTAGCCAAAAGAAAGTAGACAGAGATGTGGAAGACAGCCACAGAGGTGAAGAAGAGGACTGTTATGGGTGAATGGAGATTGTTGGTGATGACTTGGTGTATTTTTCATGAGAAATATGAGCGCTAATGGCACCACATATGATGACAAATGATTTTCTTAGTAAAGATGTGCCTGGATGGAGCAGATTGGGCGCAACTTTGATGGGTATTCTAGCTAGAACAATGAGTGTGCATATGGTTGTTTTGTGATGCCGAATTTAGATGAGGTGTTTTATGTATGAATTCTCATGCTTTAAAGTGTTGCAAACATGGTGGTGGTACTTTAAATTAAACAAATTTTTCTTCAATAGATAAAATAAAGTGTGTAAGTCAGTGGTGAAAAGGTATATTTGAAATAAACTTGGTGGGCCCTACTTTCATCAAAGTTGCATCAACTTAGACGGCCATGAAAACTTAGGTACAAGATGCTAAAAAATCCAACTATCAAAACACAAGCTGTCAAACACAAGTCATTACTAAGAAGATCTTAGCTATCCAACGGTGAAATAAGATATATATATATATATATCAATTAAATTGTAAAATGGACAACCAAAAATCTATTTAAAAAAGAAAGCGCAAATTGCCAATAGGCTTTAGCTCGATTGGTCAGGTATGCTATCTATGAGATCATGTATCTCGAGTTCGAGCCCTCCCAGAGGGTCCAGCATAGGGGGAAGCTTAGTCTCCCATGAGTATAAGTGAGAGCTTGTTGTTTCCTTTAGGTATAGGTGAGAGCTTGTTGTTTCCTGTAAGGATTAGTAAGAGTTTGTTGTCTTTTGTATAAATGAGCTTGATTGTACTATCATATGTAATAATGTAAAAAAAAAAATTTAAAATAAAGCTCAAATTGGTTGGTGATGGCTATTGATTATTAAATGAGGTTTGAAAGATAACATGGTGGTGATCATGCTTGTTGATTAAATCCAAGCCATTTAAATGAGTTAGCAAAATTGTGAATATGGCAGTAAATAGCTTTTATTTTGACCAATCGTTCACAACAAACACATGACAAGCAAGAGAAAAAGGGATAAAAAAAAGGAGTCCAATGATGTGGCTTCATATGCTCCTCTTATTTTTGAGCCAGGGAGAATTATTATGTTCAGAAATTAGAGAAATGATTCAGTGTGTCCGGATTCATTTATCTTCAATATACCCAATGCAATATACAATTTATTTTCATTTTTAAAAGTTTTTCACATATTTATGTGAGTCCAAGCATAAATGTTCCATATATACAATTTTTAATTAATTTTTAATTAGTTTTAGTATTTTATTTTAAATTTTAAAATTAAAGAATGCATTATTTTTATTTTTAAAATTCCAAATAATATTTTAAAATACGAAAAAATATAAATACTATGTATATGAGATTTTCATGGTTGGGCTCATATATGAATTTCAAAAAAATTAAAAAATATTTTTAAAAAAAACATTATGCACTAGAGTGCACTTAAGCTAGGTGGATTCGAGTGTACCAAATGGGGTTATAGAAAACAAGGAGGGATTTGAAACCTAAAGTTTGTGTATTAGCATATTAGACCCTATAAATTTTTAGTCTTTGCATTTTAAACCCTTACCCCTAACAACATTAAAAAACATCGTTAAACTTATGTATAATGTCAAAAATACCCTTATATTTGCACAAAAGCAAAGCAACCATGGCAAAAAAAACGACATCATCTTCCTTAATGCTATTACCTCCTTGGAATCATGCGGCTTCATCTTGCAGATGATATTAGTTTTTGGTCAAGGCTACCTTACTTTTCGTATAAATATAAGGGTATTTCGACATTACACATGGATTTAACGGTATTTTTAACACCATTAGGAGTGAGAGTTTAAAATGCATGACATGGAATCATATCGCACCCACCTTTTTACTCCTCTCAACAGCTAAATGCAAAAAATGCATGACATGGAATAAAGATAAAATACATTGCATGATGCATGGATGAAAATTTGCCAGCATGGAAATCTCAGCATGCTACGAGATTAATGGAGGCATCATCCCATGAAAGCAACCTTGCATGGAAATTATTTGAAGCATGCATGAGATAAAACGTGCTTTTGGCTCGGTAAATTTTTGGACCATCAACCATGTTGGAAACAATGTTTAAAACAAAAAAAAATTGACCAAAGCATGAGTTTTGATGATTAACAAAGTTAAATTTGAGTAAAAAGTGAATACTAATGATTTGGTTGAATGTTTTAAGGAAAGGAAATAGCTAAGTCGATATCCAAGTCGACTTGGACTTCGACTTAGGGTGAAGTCGATCTCAAAGTCGACTCCATATTCGACTTCAAAACAAACCACACAGCCAAATTTGAAAATGGAAGAAGAGCAGGTGAAGTCGCAGGCCAAGTCGACTCCACTTGTGACTTGGGAAGCAAAGTCGCAAACGAAGTCGACTCCAGCATTGACTTCAGATGACAAAAATACTCCAGCGCTGATTTTAGGGCACAAAAATACCGAAGTCGCAGACGAAGTCGACTCCAGTTGCGACTTGGGTGAAGTCGCAGACGAAGTCGACCCCAAGATCGACTTGAGGTGTTCAAAGTTCAAAGATGCAGATTCAAGCTCATTCCAAGATTCAACTTGAGTTTTCTCAAATCTAAATCAAGGGTACAAGCTCATTATCAACTTAAGTCTCTCAAGTCCAAGGCAAAGCTCCAAGCATATTTCAAGATAAAGAGATTCAAGATATGAAGATTAATGAATCATAAGCAAAATCAACCATACAAGTTTTCAAGCTTCACAAGGTCTACAAAATATTATTGAAGGAAAGAAGACAAGCAAGCTAAAAGGAATCTAACAAAGGTCAAACTGTTTTCGGCACAAGAACGAGTCAAGTCGCAACCCAAGTCGACTCCAAGATCGACTTGAGGTCAAGTCTGAAACCAAGTCGACCCAGACTCAGACTTGAAAAATGCGGAACTGAAGTCGCACACGAAGTCGACTCTAGTTGCGACTTGGGAGGCCAAGTCGCAGACGAAGTCCACTCCACCTGCGACTTGGGGAAGCAACGTTCGAATTTTTGAACGTTAGAACATTTATTACGCGCCAACCACTTCTATAACGTTAAAAGCTTCCCCATTCTATAAATAGACACTCAAGCAAACGAGAATACATATACTACATAGCCTAAAGGGAGAAAAGAAGTGCAAACAAGAGCTCCCATTTGCTTTTCTCCAAATTTGAGTATCTATACACTTTCAAAGGAAGAACGAGCTTCGAGTTGCAAGTAGCATCAACGATATACAACCGGTTGCTTCTACAAACTCTTCCTCAAGCTAAATCTTGCCTACACAACTCAGTAAAGTGTAGATCTTCCTTATTTTCATTATTCTTTGTTATTGGTCTTGGTTTGAGTTTGTTGTAACAAACCAAGACGTTGCAAGTAGAGTTGTGATTGGAGTTGAACTCATCATCTACTTGTATCAAGTGTATAAGCCCCCTAGAGCTAGAATCTAGAAGAGAGCATAGGCTCTGATTGTGTATGCCCCCTAGAGCTAGAATCTAGAAGAGAGCGGAGACTCTAAGTGTATTCGCGGAATACATAGTGGAACCCAAGTCACAACGGTGTGTGAGCTTGGAAGAGTGGAGTAGGGAGAGGTTGCCCGAACCACTATAAACCTTGCCTGCTGTTTTACTTTATTGCTTTCCTTATTTCATTGCTCTCTATTTGTTTCAATCAAGGTGATTAAGCTTTCAAGGGATTAAATTTTAATTTACCGAAGAATTTTATAAGAACTCAATTCACCCCTCCCCTCTTGGGTTTTGCCATTAACTCGGGACCAACAAGTGGTATCAAAGCGGGTCTTTGAGCTTACTAAAGAGATCTTATTGACATGGCCCCAATCTACTTCCGTTCCCGCATTTGCCGAAGGCCAATCCTTTACTAGGCCACCATTGTTTGATGGGAACAATTTTGGATATTGGAAGCTAAGAATGAAACAACTCATCATGGCTACCGATATGGACTCTTGGATTGCAATTCAAGATAGTGTGACCTTGCCCATTGATGAAAAAGCTTCCAAATGGACCGATGAGGAAGTAAGAATCGTGAAGAGCAATGCCAAAGCTATGAATTCACTATTTTGTGCTCTCACGGCATCTGAATATGATAGAGTATCCTCTTGTCTAACTGTCAAAGAGATATGGGATACATTAACCTCCATCTATGAAGGAACTTCTCAAGTCCAAGGGACGAGAAGAAACATTTTGATTGGAGAATTAGAAAATTTTAGACTGTTAGAAACAGAAAATATTTCAGAAATGTTTGCTAGATTCTCAAAAATCACTAATGCTTTGAAAGGTCTTGGAAAGGCTATATCAGAATCTGAACAGGTTATGAATATTCTAAGGGCTCTACCAGAATCTTGGACTCTAAAGATTACTGCGATAGAAGAAACCAAGGACCTTAACACATTGAAGCTAGAGAACCTAATTAGCTCTTTGATGTCACATGAGCTAATTAAGAAAAGAAATGAAGATCATCATAAAGGCAAAAGAGCAATTGCCTTGAAAGCCGCACAAGACTCGGACGACACCTCATCTTCACAAAATGACGATGAAATTGCTCTACTCACAAAACGATTCAGAAAATTTGTGAGGAAAGGCAGAAATTTCAGAAATTTTAAAGAAATAAACTCCAAAGATAAAAAGAAAGAAATAACAAAATGCTACCGATGTGGCGGTTCGGGACACATGCAAGCCCAATGTCCAAAGCCCGAAGAAAACAAGGCAAAGGAACAAAGAAAAGATTGATGCGACAACAAAAGATTTCAAAGAAACAAAGGAAGAGGCATGTACATAAATGAAGAAGAATCTACAACGAATAGCTCCTCAAGTGAAGAATGCGAAGTAGATTGTGCAAGAATCTGTTGCATAGCAAACACCGACATATGCTTTGCAACCATGGAAACCTTGGAGGATCAAGCCACTTCAACGGACTGCACGAGTAGTCAAGAGGTAACCTCCAAACAGAAATCCTTTTCAAATTTCTCTACAAATGAATGTCTTAAATGTGCTGAATTAGAGGAACTTCAACAAGCTTATGATTCACTATATGAAGAAATAAAGAAATTAGGAAACAAGTTTACAATTAAGAAAAGACAATGTAATGCAGTAATAATTGTAAATGGTAAACTTGCTGAAAAATTAGACAAGTTAAAAGATGAGAAGAATACCTTAGAAAATGAATTAGAAAAACTTAAAAACGAGAATAAATCATTAAATGAATCTCTTGCCAAGTTCTCTAATCCAGGAGAAAATGTAAAAATATTTTTGAAAATGACAACTCAAACTTGCAAGAAAGGACTTAGGTACAATGCACTTGAACAAACTGAAACTAACGCTCCAAGGAATAATATCAAAACCAATTTTACTAAACCAAAGATAAATCGAACAGTTTGGACCAAAAGATCAACCAATGAACAAATTACCAAATGGCTCCCTATTTCTAGACTTCCGGGTGCTTGTAACTTTTGCAACAAGCTTGGACATAAGATCTATCAATGTAAACTAAGAAAACTGCAAAACCTAGGTGCTAAATTGGTTTGGATGCCAAAATGCATTGGTTTTATGGGATCAAAGATGGATCAACTCAAACTTCAAAGGATAACTAACCCAAACGGACCCATAAAATGGGTACCAAAAAGATGAGCTCCACTCAAATTAATTTTTACAGATATGTCTTAAAGCTAAGGCCTATAACGTATGGTTTATGGATAGCGGTTGCTCAAGACATATGACAGGAGAAAAAGGATTATTTCACAACATCAACCCATGTGATGAAGGAACAGTAGCTTTTGGAAATAACGAAAAAGGTAAAATAAAAGGTAAAGGAAATGTCTATGGTTTTTCAAATGCATGTATTGAAAATGTTCTATTTGTTGAAGGACTTAAACACAACCTAATGAGCATTAGTCAACTGTGTGATAAAGGATATAAAGTTATATTTGAATCCTCTATATGTAATGTTATTGATGATGACGAGCGCATAATTTTTAGTGGCAAAAGACATGGAAATGTTTATTTGGTTTGCCTTGATGACTTAGAAGGAAAATGTCTAATAGCCATAGAAAATGATCCATGAAAATGGCATGCAAGGCTTGGACATATAAATATGTCAAATATTAGAACCTTATGGAAAAAGAATTTGGTACAAGGCTTACCAAAGCTCAAATATGACAAAGATAAGATTTGTAAAGCCTGCCAACTATCTAAACAACCGAAAAGGCCATTTTTGACCAAACAGGAAATCTCAACAACTAGACCACTTGAATTACTACATATGGATCTTTATGGGCCATCAAACATTTTAACTCTTGGTGGGAAAAAGTATGTATATGTAATCGTGGACGACTTTTCTAGATTTACTTGGATTATACTCTTAGCTAGCAAAGATGAAGCATTTTCAATGTTTGTCTCGTTTTCAAATTTGGTGCAAAATGAAAAACAAAGTTCAATCATTTCCATTAGAAGTGACCATGGTGGTGAATTTGAAAATACTCGATTCATAGAATTTTGCAATGAAAAGGGAATTCACCATACATTTTCTGCACCAAGAACTCCTCAACAAAATGGAGTTGTTGAAAGGAAAAACAGGACAATACAAGAAATGGCTAGAACCATGCTAAATGAGAGTAAACTATCCAAGAGATTTTAGGGTGAAGCTGTAAGTACAGCTTGTCATGTATTAAACCGAGTTACCATTAGAGCTATATTGAAAAAGACCCCATATGAACTTTGGAAAGGCAGGAAACCAAACATATCATATTTTCATACTTTTGGATGTACTTGTTATGTGCTAAATAATGGAAAAATAAATATGGGAAAACTAGATGCCAAAAGCGATGAAGCTATTTTCTTGGGTTATTCATCAAATAGCAAAACATATAGAATTTTCAACAAAAGACATCAAACAATAGAAGAGTCAATACATGTTGTCTTTGACAAATTTAACCAAACTCCGAGAAAGGAGGATGAATTAAGTAATGCAGATGAAACAAAAGAAAAAGAACAACAAAAGAAAATCGAGCTCAAGCCAGAAAACTCCATGGAGCAAGAGGTAAGTAAAGGTAATGATCTTTACAAACCTCCAACTGATTTAAAGTTCAAAAATGCCTATCCAATTGAGCAAGTCATTGGAAATGTTTATGAAGGAGTAAAAACTAGGAGATCAAAGCAAAATATTTGTGGGCAATATGCATTTGTGTCAAAAATTGAACAAACCACTATTGAACAAGCTCTTAATGATGAAAGCTGGGTTATTGCAATGCAAGAAGAGCTAAATCAATTTGAAAGAAATGATGTATGACATTTAGTTCCTAGACCAAAAGGTTATACCATTATTGGTACCAAATGGATATTTAGGAACAAATTGGACGAAAGCAGACTTGTAATTAGAAACAAGGCTAGATTAGTAGCCAAAGGGTATTCCCAGGAAGAAGGGATTGATTTTGAAGAATCATATGCACCTGTGGCTAGATTAGAAGCCATACGTATCTTACTAGCATTTGCTTCTCATATGAATTTCAATTGTTTCAAATGGATGTAAAAAGCGCATTTCTGAACGGATATTTGAACGAAGAAGTATATGTTGAACAACCCCCAGGATTTGAAGAAAAGGATCAATCAAAATATGTTTATAAATTGACCAAAGTGTTATATAGACTAAAACAAGCCCCAAGAGCTTGGTATGAAAGGTTAAACAGATTTTTGATCGATCATGAGTTTCAAAGAGGGAAAGTTGATACTACTTTGTTCATTAAATATAAAAGTAAAAATATTTTAATTGTACAAATTTATGTAGATGACATAATATTTGGAGCTACTGATGAAACTTTATGCCAAGAATTTTCTAAGATCATGCAGAGCGATTTGAAATGAGCATGATGGGAGAACTGAATTTTTTTCTCGGACTACAAATCAAGCAACAAAAGGAAGGAATATTCTTAAATCAGTCCAAATATGTCAAAGAAATGCTCAAGAAATTTGGAATACAGAATGGTAAAGGAGCAAATACACTAATGAGTTCTACGATCAAGATCGACACGCACGAAAACGGTAAATGTATCGATCAAAAGCTCTATAGAAGCATGAGAGGATCATTGCTATATTTAACTGCTTCTAGACCAGATATTTTGTTTAGTGTTTGTATGTGTTCTAGATTTCAAGCATGTCGCAAAGAATCACATCTATTGGCTGTAAAAAGAATTTTTAAATATTTAATAAATACTACTAATCTTGGACTATGGTATCCAAAGGGGTCAACATTTGACTTAATCGGCTATTCGGATGCGGATTTTGCCGGCTACAAAGTAGATAGAAAAAGTACTAGTGGAACCTGTCAATTTCTTGGAAATATGTTGGTTTCATGGTACTCAAGGAAACAAACCAGTGTTGCCCTATCTACTGCGGAAGCCGAATATATAGCCGCCAGAAGCTGTTGTGCCCAACTACTTTGGATGAAACAACAATTAAAAGATTATGGCATTGATTATTTCAATATTCCTATTAGATGTGATAATACAAGTGCTATATGTTTGACTAAGAATCCTGTACTGCATTCAAGAACCAAGCATATAGATGTAAGACACCATTTTATTCGTGAACATGTTGAAAATCATGATATTTGTTTAGAATATGTGAAAACTAAAGATCAAATTGCTGATATCTTTACCAAACCACTAGCGAAGGAATCATTTTATAAAATTAGAAATGATATGGGGATGATAGAATTAAACTAGGAAGAATTACACAAATCTGATCTAAAAGGAGCCAAGTCGATGAGTCAAGTCGACTCCAGTAAAGTCAAGTCGACTCCAGTGAAGTCGACTCCACCTCTGAGGCGAAGTCGACTCCACGCGCGCAACGGCTCGCCTTCCCCTTCTCCTTCCTTTTCTTCCTTCTTCTTCCTTCTTTCTTCTCCATTTCCCGCCGTTTCCAGTTCCCTTCCAACTCCGGCGATTTTATTTTTCTCTCAAAACTCCGGCAGTCCGTCTCTTTTTCAATCTCAGTCCGGCAGCCTTCTCCCTTCTTCATTTTCTCCGGCAACCGCCTGTTCTCCTCTCTGTCTAAAAATCCGGCAGTCTTCTCTGTTTCCAGAAATGTTTCTGGCAACCTTGTCTTCATCCTTCTCACTCTAGCCCATTCTTTCATCTGTCTATTTTCCTTCATTTTTTAGTCACCAACTTACTCTACATTCTCTCACAAATCTCATTCCCATTCCAATGGCTCCAAAATCAAGACCCCCCAAGCTAGCAGTCTCTAAACCCTCACTAAAACCTGTGCCTAGACCTTCGAGATCAAATACGGAGGAAGAAGTTCCTAGAAGGCAAAGAACTTCTAGAAAACGAGCCAGAGAAGAACCTTCAACCTCAACGGGTCGAAGGGTCAGATTTCAAACCACTACCCAATCCTCAGATCGAGCTCAGAGGTCAGAAAGTCAACCTCAAAGCTCAAACACTGGAGGAAGAAGGATTCCAATCACAAAAGGGCAAGTCCTGAAAATGCCCACAACCTATTTCCAAACAGAGCTTCAGCATAGTCGATTCTACAAGCATTTCTACGAAAGAAAGGTATTCATCCCGAAGATCATTGACTTTAAATTTCTCAATGATTATGAATTCGATATAGAAGAGCTATTGGATTATCAGGGATGGACAAGTTTGCTGAAGACAGATGAAAGAGTATATCCTGATATGACAAGGTTATTTTACTATCTGTGGGACGATAACAAATTTTCAACCTTTGTCAAAGGCACAGAAATATTTTTGGGAACAATGGCTAACCCAGATCAAGAAAGAGCAATACGGAGAATAGGAAGAATTCTCGAAGTTCCATCCGAAGAAGAATCACTTCCCCGAGATCTTACATTAGAAAGAGTGTATAATGAGCTAACAAGAAGCAACAAGTATCATCCAGGAACTAAGTTCCTGCATTACATGGACCTCTCTCCATGCCTTAGAGTCCTCAGATTAATCATCGCTCACTGCATCTACCCAAAGGGCGGTGGAAGGAATCAGCTCAACCCGCAAGAGGCCATGATTCTGTGGAAGCTGGTGAATAAAGTCAAGATCAGTCTACCAAGACTCTTCCTGGAAGCCTTGGCATCCCGTAAGGACAATCCGAGAGCCGTTCTACCCTACGGGATATGGATCACGAGGATCCTAGAGTACTATGAAGTGGACATTGACGGCGAACCCTTCGAAGTCCCTAAAACCACAAATGCCATCAATAAGGCATTGCTCCAAAGAATGAAGATCAATTTGGAGCAGTTCAGAGATGCAAGGATTCGAGAAAAGTTGGGCGAACCAGCTCCTGAGGAAGCAATACAAGCACAAACTGAGGGGGAGCAGCCTCCAGAGGCACCACCTGCCCCACCCCAGGACATTCCGGAGGGACCGGCATCTCCTATGTCTCATGGATCCTTCTCTCCACAGGGATCTGCCATACCAGATCGGACGCCTCATCCTCCATCACAAGAGGTCACGTTACAGAGCATCCGAGATGAGATCTCTGATCTTCGAGAAGAAATGGGTCACCAAGAGGATAGAATGACCAGCCTAGTCTCCGAAGTTCTCACAGCTATTAATGATATGCATTCCCGACAAGATCGAATCGATCGGGAAATGCGTACCATTAGATATCATCTTGCATCTGGGTGACACAAAAATCGGCCCATACCTGAACTTGATCCATTCGATTCCAGATCAGTTCATCGAGATCCGACTCCCGCTCCAGTCTCTTCATTTTATTCATCCGCTCATGTTCGTCCTATCAAACCCATTCAATCTTCATATCCCATTTCCCAATTTCAATTCACCAAATCCTTGGTAATTGAACCATTTTTTGAAGGATTGACAAAAAGGGGGAGATAGAATAAGAGTATTCGAGTACACAAGCATAGGCTTTAGAACATTTTGGGTCAGGTAGTTTGTATTTAGGTTTCATTTTTGCTTTACATTGTAATCTGTAAAATGAAATTTGATTTATGAAACTTGTTTTATGTTCAAATATGTGTCTCATGCTTGCTATACTCTATTTGAAAGTTATTAGGATGATTTGTTTTGTTGAAACTATATGATTGTGATTATCTTGAAATGTATAAACTCAAATTAGTTTTGTCAATCGTCAAAAAGGGGGAGATTGTTGGAAACAATGTTTAAAACAAAACAAAATTGACCAAAGCATGAGTTTTGATGATTAACAAAGTTAAATTCGAGTAAAAAGTGAATACTAATGATTTGGTTGAATGTTTTAAGGAAAGGAAATAGCCAAGTCGATATCCGAGTCGACTTGGACTTCGACTTAGGGTGAAGTCGATCTCAAAGTCGACTCCATATTCGACTTCAAAACAAACCACATAGCCAAATTTGAAAATGTAAGAAGAGCAGGTGAAGTCGCAGGCCAAGTCGACTCCACTTGCGACTTGGGAAGCCAAGTCGCAAACGAAGTCGACTCCAGCATCGACTTCAGATGACAAAAACACTCCAGCGCTGATTTTGGGGCACAAAAATACCGAAGTCGCAGACGAAGTCGACTCCAATTGCGACTTGGGTGAAGTCGCAGACGAAGTCGACCCCAAGATCGACTTGAGGTGTTCAAAGTTCAAAGATGCAGATTCAAGCTCATTCCAAGATTCAACTTGAGTTTTCTCAAATCTAAATCAAGGGTACAAGCTCATTATCAACTTAAGTCTCTCAAGTCCAAGGCAAAGCTCCAAGCATATTTCAAGATAAAGAGATTCAAGATATGAAGATTAATGAATCATAAGCAAAATCAACCATATAAGTTTTCAAGCTTCACAAGGTCTACAAAATATTATTGAAGGAAAGAAGACAAGCAAGCTAAAAGGAATCTAACAAAGGTCAAATTGTTTTCGGCACAAGAACGAGTCAAGTCGCAACCCAAGTCGACTCCAAGATCGACTTGAGGTCAAGTCTGAAACCAAGTCGACCTAGACTCAGACTTGAAAAATGCGGAACTGAAGTCGCACACGAAGTCGACTCCAGTTGCGACTTGGGAGGCCAAGTCGCAGACGAAGTCAACTCCACCTGCGACTTGGGGAAGCAACGTTCGAATTTTTGAACGTTAGAACATTTATTGCGCGCCAACCACTTCTATAACGTTAAAATCTTCCCCATTCTATAAATAGACACTCAAGCAACCGAGAATACATATACTACATAGCCTAAAGGGAGAAAAGAAGTGCAAACAAGAGCTCCCATTTGCTTTTCTAAAAATTTGAGTGATCTATACACTTTCAAAGGAAGAACGAGCTTCAAGTTGCAAGTAACATCAATGATATACAACCGGTTGCTTCTACAAACTCTTGCTCAAGCTAAATCTTGCCTACACAACTCAGTAAAGTGTAGATCTTCCTTATTTTCATTATTCTTTATTATTGGTCTTGGTTTGAGTTTGTTGTAACAAACCAAGACGTTGCAAGTAGAGTTGTGATTGGAGTTGAACTCATCATCTACTTGTATCAAGTGTATAAGCCCCCTAGAGCTAGAATCTAGAAGAGAGCATATGCTCTGATTGTGTATGCCCCCTAGAGCTAGAATCTAGAAGAGAGCGGAGACTCTAAGTGTATTCGCGGAATACATAGTGGAACCCAAGTCACAACGGTGTGTGAGCTTGGAAGAGTGGAGTAGGGAGAGGTTGCCCGAACCACTATAAACCTTGCCTGCTGTTTTACTTTATTGCTTTCCTTATTTCATTGCTCTCTATTTGTTTCAATCAAGGGGATTAAGCTTTCAAGGGGTTAAGTTTTAATTTACCGAAGAATTTTATAAGAACCCAATTCACCCCTCCCCTCTTGGGTTTTGCCATTAACTCGGGACCAACAAACCATACCAAGAGATGGATGAAATGGTGCTACCATTCAAGTAATGCAAAGCCATAAATTGCAGCAGAAAAAAAAATTACAGATGCCTTGATACTAAAGTCATCAAATGAAAAAGTGGACGGTAAAGATTTGGAATCCGATATCGGATGGATAGGATCTTATAAACATTCATCTGAACTATTCACACTTGTTTAGCTGAGCACATGCAACGCATGGATGGAGCAAAAGATGAGGTGAAGTGGCTTCATTAGGCAAACTCATTTACAATCCATGAAAGAAAATTCCATCCCATCAATCCCTTAGGGTATTTTTCGTCTCTCTTCCTCAACGGAAACAAGAAATGGCAGCAATCTACGCCTTAGATTGGTGATATCGATAAATCCGAGCCATGCAACTCAGTATGCAAACTTGTGGCAGGAGCATACTACCGGCAGATGCAACGTGAAGCAGAAATTCTATGTTCCATAAAAGTGGAGCCCATATACGTATATATGAATGAATAATATTGTATACGCGAACCTTATCATGAACGAGAGAGATGAGGTGATTGGAGTAAGCCGGATCACCATGGTCCCCTTGGGCAGCAATATATTTGTAAGTAATTTTATAAGGCAACGTCGCAATCGCTGCTTCGAAAACGTCGATCGGGAAACCGGTTGGTTTTGTTCTTCCTTCCGAGTGAACGACATCTACCTTCATAAACTCCGAGAAGCCAGTTTTCATTGGAACCCTGATGCGTAAATGCGGTGTGATCAGTTGTTCTGCAGAAATATTAGTCGATTTCTCTAGCCAGAACACACCTGCATTGCAAATTTTGATTCTACGTTAACCAATTAGACATAATAATAATAATAATAATAATAATAATAATAATAATAATAAAATGAACTTAATTTTCATATATATACACGCACACAGAAGATATAAGAAGGCTCCATGCATGCAGCCAGTGTGTATTGAATTATTATATATTCTATAGATTTATACCTGTAGATTCGCTGTTGGAATTGCATGGGGTATTAGAGAAGCGTGCTTGGAGGGAGGTGTTCTTGTAGAATTCATGAAGTACAACCGATACACAAGTACGATTCCCTGCTAACGCTTTGAAATCATTAGCTTCTACTGCTAATATGGATGACAGACCAGCTGAAGAAGCAAGAAGAGAATAGAAGATGAACTGCAGAATAATATCCATGACGAGCGATATGATCGACTATATTTGATTCCTGGCTGATGCATGATCGATCGATTAATTCAGACTTATATATGCATTCAATTGACGGCTATAACCGTTTGTCGATTCGTTCCAATTCAGAATCCTTAATTTCAGATTTCTTCCAGGCAACTTCTTTGAACCTTCCTAGAAAATTCAATATTCCAGCATACGCTAGTCGTCTTGCTTTAAGATTGCGCAAATTTCTAAGAGAGGTAGGGACATGTCATTGTAGTAATATATAAAAATAAATATAATATAATATAATGACATGTTCTGCCTCTTTTAGAAAATTTCGCAATCAATGGCATTTTCTTGTCTCTCTTAAAAAATTACACAAGTTTAATATATATAGGAAAATTATCAAATGCAAACGGAGTGCACCATAATTATTATGCAATTTGCTGCAAAATGGGCCTCATATGATCGTGAAGTTAACATCCACCTCGCCCAATATATTTAAAATTATTTACTTTAATATGATACCAATTTTCATCCAAATCAAACATTTTTATGGGTCTTATTTTAAAATGGTACAAAATCAATATAATGAAATCAATATAATGAAATAGTTTGATATAAATATCAATCTTAAAGTTGTATTTTCAACATCTAAACCATCAAAAATATATTTTTATATAGATAAATTACTATATAAAATATTATAACATTTTATGTAGTCTGTTAGCACAGGATAGGTTCTCGTGTATATATATATATAGAGGAATTATCGAACGGGAATGCTTTAATGTAACCAAGTCTCACTAAAGCAATTGCTGGAAACCCTCTATCCCATCGTTCATGTAGGCAGGTGGAATTTAAGACATCAATCTAATAGTTACTTTGTATAGAGAGGAGATCAAGTATTTAGACTCACATATTTAAAAGATGAAAGCTTGATTCCCTCATCTTTTCCCTTTAGAACACTCCCACTCTCTCCCACTAAGCTTTGTCTCCGTCTTCCTTGGCGCCATCTTCCTTGTTGTCGTCAATCTTTCTCCGGTCGAGCTATGGGATTGTGCATCTCCATCTCTCTTACATTTTCCCTTTCTTTTCCCTCTCAATGAGACCTCCCTCTCCTAGCAAACTCTCCCTCTATCTTCCTCGACACCATCACTTTCCATCTTCCTGTCATCATCATTCTTATTCTGTTTGACCTACAGGATTGTGGATCTTCGTCTCTCTCACATTTTCCTTCCTGAACACTCTGTATCCTACCCTCTTCCTAGGTCAAACAGGGTCACCTCCCTATTGAGTGTGACCATCTCTCTTTCTTCCCATGGCCCCTCTCCCTCTCCCTATTTCTTTCTTCATTTGGATAGGTTTTGCACCCCCTCCTCTCGAGTCTCTATCTTCCTCCATCTTTCTTTAGTCGACAGTAATGCCCATCAAGTGGTCTCATCTCCACAAGTATACACTTTGAAGTGTTTTAGTATTTCGTGTTTCAAATTGATATGGTACATAAATGAAAATCCTTAGGAAGATTGATTGTATCTTACATTAAACCGCAAGGATGATTGTGCTCATATGTCCAATGATAACAAATGTCGTTGAATCTTATAGGTAGACATGTAGAGACATGTTACCAACTTGGATTCTTGCTAAACGTAATAACCGTTACAACATTATAGGTTTGGTAGCTTGTTGCAAATGTCTTGAGTATGCCTCACTGTTTAAAAAAGAATATACAATAAGATTACCAAAACTCCAAAATTTTTCAAAAGAATAGTATTCTCATTCCACAACGAAATGGAAAAAGCCACCATATAACGGAAATTCTTCTAATAGTGTCTGTCAATTTTTATAATGTAAATTTAAGATTTGGTTCAACTGAAAAAGTGCATAAATTTTATATTTATGTTCTAAGTTGAAAAAAATGGTGAATAAGTGGAGAGAGTCAGGGAGGCCTTTCAACTAAATCCTAAGGTTATCTGTTGATACCTTTGCAATACTTTCCTCATCTCAAGGTTATTCACACTAAAGTTTCGTGGTTATTTTTTAAAAAATGTTAGAATTGCAATTACTTAGCTAAAAGCATAAAATTGAAAATGTTTAGCTAACATTCTCATTTAATTCTTGAATATGGATCTCTATAGAGATGTTTTAGAATGGAATAATTTCTGATGATATAAGTCATTGGGTTACATGATATTTTTCTAAATTTATGGATGGTTTAAGATTCCTAATTGAAGAAGAGAAGAGTTTCAATTTAAGCTCATTTGGTATTCTTCACTGTTGTAATTTATTATGCATTTTCATTGTGTTCTAGCTAATGTGGTATTTCTTTACTACCAACATTGTTTTTCCATGCACATTAGACAATTCATTCTCTATAATATGAGTAACCACCCTTTCCTGTTGACCAAAATTGCATTTAACAATTTATTTCTATGTGAGCTAGAGACTTTGAGAATTGATAGGGATACTCTATTCAAGTGGACAGGCTGGTCTTTTGAAATGTAAGAAGGAACAATTGTTGTCCAATATACAGTGTTTGAAATGTAATAGATTAGACATTTTCCAGTAGGCCGACTGAGTATTGGTCATATGGTTTTTATAAGTAGCCCAACCTATCCTTGGCTATGCAATTGAAAAGACCACTTCTTCCTATTTGTATCTTTATTGCTCAACATCATGCATAGATGTAAAACTTAATAGTAAATCATAGGGACATTAATGACTTTATATTTTATAGGTTAGCCAACATGGTGAAGACTCATAGTACTCATCAAGGGTCAAATGATGAACAACAATTGACACTCGCTGAACTCTTAACATAGATGAGATTGAAACATTAAGCAAAAGAAGCTTCAAGTGCGGGTGATGTGGTACAAAGAAAATACCATTAAAAAAATAAGAAGAAATAGACCATACAAGATATGCCCATTCTAAGTAATATATTTATCGAGGAGGAAGCAGAAGATATTTATTAAGAGGAAGCACAAGAAAATCAAGATGCAGAACAAGAGTACATATAGTAATAGAAAGAAAGGGATAATTTATAAGTGGAAGAGCTATATAATGAGGAGGATCAAGAACAAAATAATGAGAAGTACAGTTGCTGGAAGAAGAAAAATATTGCCAAGAAAGAAGAACATGAAGCATAGGGAAGTGAAGATGAAGCCAACATCAATGAGGAATGGTAGAAGCACTTTCAAAACCAGGCTTTTCTGAAAGAGAAGTTAGTTGATTTGAGATTTTTAAAAATAGATGAGTTCAAGATTAGCCGTCTATTCAGGTTCCAAGGTTGGCACAAACAATTAGCTAAAGATGACATTGTCTACAACCCACACCTTGTTCAAAGATTCTGCCACACTTTTTGTCAAAATGACTCATTTCAGCTTCATGGCCAACAATATTAGTTGCCACATGAGGTTATCACAATTAGCCTAAGAATTCCTAGTGGGGAGGAACGGTTGGATGAGTGGAGGTTATTTATTAGTTATGTTCTTCTTCTTAACAAGCAGCATTGGAAGACCGATAGAAGCAAATATGATTATTTCAACCCCAATGACTTTAGAGATTAAGGATTTTTCATCAAATATGCAAGCACTGCTTGTTATCATGTTTGGGTGCTAGGGAGGTGATCACATCCAGTGCAAGGATGATATGGATGATAGAAAAGAAAAAGATTAGCCTTCCTAAGTGTATGATGTCCCACGTATAGAAGACTCAGCATTCGAATCCATCACCACTACCATATAGTTTCTTTTTATCAAAGATATTCCTTCACTTGGGTGTGGATATTAGCAGTGAAAGACTTAAAGCTCAAAAATATAATGATCAGAGTAACAAAATGTCATTACTGTGAATGGGTTGGTAAAAGGATGATGCTAATCAATGTGTGTTGAAAGATGCACATGTCAATCAATTAGTTCATCGTAATATAGTTGTTTAGAATGAGAACTCAGAGGAGTCCTCTGATAATGAAACATTATCGGTTGGTCATTTGAGAAAATTCATTAAAGGCAATTTTCATCTCTCATTATGAAGCTAAATGATATTGACACCTAGTTGAAAAAACTGAAGACTATTTGGATATAGACACCAATATAATGAAGAATGAACTCTTTTTTCTTTCTTTTTTTCCCTTGTTATTTACTTCATTTGTAAGACTATAATTACACATTATAATTGCCTTATGTCCAATTGTGAGTGATTGAAACAATATTAGAAGGTCATGTGTTGTGTGATTACATTTCGAGCATTCATGCTGCATGCTTATTGGTAGGCAAGTATAAAACAGTTTCTTCAATTCATTTACATTTGTGTAATGATAGGTTTGTAGTCACGATGGGAAGACCCTTAGTGGTTTTAGCTCATTTGAGACGTCTCACTATTAGACGACTAAGTCGTAGTCACCTGCTAATTTTAGATAGGTTATTGTTCCACCAGGCGACTAATTAGTAGACATCTTTAACTTAGTTGACTTTTTCTAGGTCGTCTAGCAATTTCCTATACTAGTGTGTATTTATTAAGTTTATAACACGTCTACTATACTAGTGTGTATTTATTAAGTTTATTAATGCCAGACATTTGATGGTTAGATTACTTAATGTTGCCATTTGATTTTATGATGGCCTAATATCGGTTGTCTGGTAGGCATATAACTTACAATTAGAAGATTTGCATATAATGGAATTGACATTCCATAGTAACAACTAACAATTAAAGAAAAAAGTTAATTAGTAAAAAATCGAAATTTGAAAGCACACATCATAGTTGTCAAATTACATCAAATAGATTCAATATACATACTATAAATAACACATACCTACCATCAAATATGTTTTACATCCCTTCAAATCAACTAACGAGTTCAACATAAACTTAAACCTACTCATAAATTGAAATACCTACTAGCTTAATTAAGGCACATCTCTTTAGATTTGTCACTCATACAATTGATAGCCAGAGTGTATGCTCCTTATGCTTTTTAAAATTTCTCACTTTAGCTTGAGTAACTGACAAGGACTAACTTGTGCACTTACATGTAAGGGTTGAGGCTGAGAATATGTATCTACATCTCTCGCTACTGGTCTATGTCTTTTGTGTTGATATTGTAAGTCTTTTAGCTACTTCAACCTTGATGTGATAATGACAACCTCTACTATTATCTCATATGTATTAATACCATGTATTCCAAAGTTCAAAATAGATGATCACTTTTGTGACAGACAATATGTGGCACCCTAAACCGAGGCGTCACATTTGTCCTTACTCCAAGATTTTGTCGATTGGTAAGTGTAAATCAGGATTGTTGCCCTGATCATGTGGCGGGTACTTAATTAGATCTCATCCATTTTTTTTTCTTTTATTTCATCACATGAAGACACATACTTATCATCAAATCTTAATTATCATTGATAACATTCATACTTGTTTTTGTACAATACAGGTTATTTTAACCTGATCATTTCATACATACATAATTCAGTCATACCATAAACAGATCAACATATCATAAAATTTTCTTCGTACCTTCTTTTTCCTTCCTTTCTTTCTTGGACTGTTTTGTACTTGTCTATGGTTTAAAAAGCAAAACATGAGTCGAAGCTTAGTAAGCAAGCATTTTTCCAATTTAAATGCATTTTTCCCGTTCAATAATAGACACTTATCAAGTGATCTACTATCAACCAGTGGAAACCTTTTCATAAAACCTTTTATAAAACATATGCTTGCAAACTTAACATGTAAACCTCTTTTCCATGAATATAAAAATATTTTTCATAAAACTTGTTTTTTCCGAGGACATTCTCATGTCCTTAAAACATTTTTCATAAAACCTTTTTAAAACAAGAATATGCATCATGCAATACGTTTCTGTCCGTCTGGTAGGTTACACTTTCCAAGTGATCACCCTTTCCTCCTTAGGAGAGAAACCATTTCATTTGATAACTCGTGAGCCAGGTAGTAATCCGTGTTCTTCTCCCATTTCAGGGAGGGCGCCGCCAGCATTTCGCCTTTTGAAGCGACTTGGCCTATGTAGAGGGGGCCCATCTTGCAACCGCGTCCGGTCTGCATATCCTCTACAGTAGACCTAGTACATAACTCATGTGTACATTTCTTTCTCCATATTCATATGCTAGCCAAAATAGTACAAACCTCGGCCTATATTCCCTTTTTTAACTTAAAAACTTGGCACAGCCTAAGTTAACAAGTTAATAAAAATATTTTGTAAGGATGACCAAACCTTAAATAATTTTGGAAACATTTAAATAACACATTTCTAAATCATTTAAAATATTTGAAGGAAATATTTGAGAAATAGTAATTTCAAAATTTTACTAAAATATTTTTAAATAAATTTTGAACGGTAAAACAATTTTGAAAATATTTTAATATCTAAAGATAAAAGATTTTGCAAATGTTTTTCTTCCCATTTCTGGGTTTTTTCATGAATAAAGGTATACCAATGCATAATTCATTTTCTTTATATGATATCATATTCTTTGTCCACATGACACGTGAGTTACTTCTATATGAAGGTAAGCTTGTATGATCCTTAAGTCATTACCTTAAAAATCTTCATTTAAATCGATTATCGGTTGGCCTTCCTTAAATCCATTTTAAAACATTTTAATAAATCATTTTAAATTCATTTGATAAAACCAAATATTATTTGGAAATCAAAAATTTTCCTTTTCTATTATGACACAACCATTTCTACCTTTCTCCTCATTTTCATAAGGATTTGCTTATGATAAAGCAATTCCCACATATCTCAACATTTCTCCTTACTTCCATATGGATTTGTTTATAATGAAGCAATTCCGACATATTCCATGGTTGCAATATAAAACATATAAAAATCATTTTCAAAAAATTTTCTTGCTTACCTATGTTTTGCTTCAATCTGAATCTGTTATCCATTCCTTTCCTTTTCTTATACAAGTGAAAATGATATACATACTTTATCATACATATGTTATATTCATTTATGACCTTATTTTCCTCCATAATTTCTTATAGAGGTTATCCTTAAAAATACTTGGTCATTATTTCCTTATGTGAATTTTTATACATAAATTCTTAAAAATTTCGTTCTTAGATTTAAATATTAATCTCAAATTTTCTCCAAAATCATGCTGTTTAATGTAGTAAATTACTGTAGCAGTTACTGTTCATCTGAGGTTACTGTTCACAGCAGTGTTGTTAGAACCGGACCGGACCGACTGGGAACCGGTCCAATTTCCGGTTCGATTCGGTGCGGTTCGGTTCATATATGAAAAACCGTCCGAACCGGCGAACCAGCGGTTGAACCGAAAGAGCCGGTCGAACCTGGTTCGACCGGTCAGACGAATCGCCTCGGCTGCTCGCCCGCAAGCCCGCCCATGCTTCGTCGTCAGCGCCTACACGTGCCGCTTGAAGAAGGAAAATGAGGTCCGTTCATCTGAAAATCCTGCAAAGGCCAGCTTGAGTTACCATGCATGACTTTTGAGAGAACTGTGCTCCATCCGAATTCCGAAGTAATCTGCACAGCCACGTTGGCTTGAGTGATGAATACTTAATAGGTTCCTTCTCCTTAAGCAAGTATTAAGTTCAAGTCTTATGGGTCTAACCCGGCTCAACCCCGGATATTGAAGATTTTTATATAAAAAGAAAAAGAACAAAGTCATTTTTGGCATTCCAAGGAATTTAGTTAAAAAAAATAAAACCATTCCAGTGCATGTTTCATCCCTATACCAAAAAAAATGTAATTATAGTACATGGTATCCGTAATGTAAGTACAGGACTGATCATTTAAGACTGGTTAGAAATGTCCCAATTAAAATATCCAATTTGATTAGTGACTAATTATAAGTGGGAAAATTTAACCCATTTTAGTCTAAAGAAAAAAGAAACTGGAAACATGTATGAAACTTTTTATTGATGAAATTCAGTGTTCTTTATATTATCTAATTTACCTTTCATCAGAAATCCTCTTTTCGCGGGACATGTACATAATCATTAATACATAATTTTTTCTGCATAATTTTTTGCGTGTGTCTCTTATAATATCAAATTATCAATCATTCAATTATGCTATTAAACAATCCTATAATATTAATTATGTCATTAAACAACCTTAAAATCTTACGTAATTAAAAAAAATCTCTACAAGACTGAGAATTATTGACTCCCATATCTTCAAAATTTTAAGAAATTTTTGCCTTCAAAAATACTTCATATAATTAGTCTATTCTAATTAATCATACGAAAATAATATGAAACTCATGTAATTAATATCACTCTCATAATTAATTATATAACACAAAATTCTGCACATAATTAACGTAGCAAATAAAAACTATAATATAATTAATAAAATATTATAATTAATTAAATGATATCTAAATTTAATGGTTTATAGACTTCTAATTTTCATTTTTTGCTAAACATGGGAGATATTCTTAATTTTTATATTATTATAAGTTATTTAATTGTTAAAAATTTTTCAAGTATGTTTTGTACTTATATTGTGGTTCTTAAAATCTAACATATATATTTAGGATTTAATAAAAATATAATTTTATCAATATATTTGTTTAAAATTTTAAAAATATAATATTTATGATATCATAAATATGTCATGCTGACGTCACCGGTTCGAACCAGACTAGTTCCTTTATCGGTTCAATCACCGGTTCGGTTTTGACCAATGTTGTTAGAACCGGACCGGACCGGTCGGACCGAGAACCGGTCAAATGTCCAATTCATATATAAGCGGTTCAGTTTAATTGTATTAAACCGTCCGAATCGTCGAACCGGACATCCCGGTTGGATCGTAAGCAACCAGTTTGGCAGTTCGGTGAATTAAGGAAAAATTTTGATGTCATGCTCGTGAGTTCCCTCTGTTGTCCCCTGTCAGATCGTCTTCCTCAAGCCTGGTGCGGTCTTGTCTTCTAGGCAACGAGGTCTTCATCCAGTTCTAGGTTTCCAGCGAGGTCTCGTCTTCTAGTTCCAGCGGGGTCAAACCCCAAAACGGAGAAGCCCCCTACTGCGATCGGTGACCATGTCGTCTAGTCATCTTCCCCTCATCCGATCGGCGTTCGGAGACAATGACATTGTGCGGTGACAGCTTCCAACGACGAGCAGAGTAGCGAACTAGCTATCGCTTCTGGCGATGAGCAGAGCAGCAGCCTGCTTTCCATTTCCGGCGACGAGCAGACTCGTGATTGTCCGATGTCGTCCCGTCATTGCAAACTTGGACGACACTGGTTGGTTCGTCTGAAAAATGGACGCTAGTTACTACTTCCATTTGAGCTTGATGCAGTGGACGGAGCTGGATTTGGATTTTGGGGGTGATGGAGTACCAGAAATGGTGTTCCGGTGGTGCATGGTTGTTTAGTGTTCCTGTGGTGCATTTAAATACGAATTTAAATATTAATTCTTTGATAAATAATTTCAATAATATCATATATCATCTTAGTTTAATTTACTTTATTCTTTAATTTAATTTATCTAAATATAATAATCTATTTTGTTCCCCATATTTTAAAATATAATTGTAATCATATATGTATGATTTTTCCGATTAAATAATTTTATAAATTTTCACAAATTATATTAATAAGCTAATACACATTTCAACATTAAAATTTTCTAGCCTATTGATTTATAATTTTATATTTTCAAAAAAATTGCAAAATAACCGATTTTATAGCCAAATAAATGATTTTGTGAAAAATATATTTTTCACAAAATTTCACATAAAATCTGTATTTAATTAACATTTTTATAATCAAAAAGTGTGAATTTAATATGAAATTATATGAAAATTTTTAGAATTATCAGAAAGCAAAAATAATATATATATATATGTATGTGTGGATGTTGCGGCCTACCCCTGTCCCTACTACGACCTGCTCTCGTCCCTCCCGCATATTTTATACTTATATTGTGATTTTTAAAATCTAACATATATATTTAGGATTTATGAAAAATGAAAATATAATTTTATCAATATATTTATTTAACATTTAAAATATCATAAATATAAAATATGTCATGCTGACATCACCGGTTCGAACTGGTTCGAACCAGACCAGTTCATTTACGTATTCAATCACCGGTTCGGTTCTGACAACGTTGGTTTTGACAACATTGGTTCACAAAGACGTAGTTACTGTTCATGGGTTCCAAAAATTGATATTTTTTTCAAAAATAAAAATACTATGACATAGCTTATTCCTAGTATATCATAGAAAATTTCATACGTTTTGAATTTATCATCATTTGCTTGGAGAAAAAAATCATTTTTTCCATATACTAAAAATCAACATAAATTCACTTAAGCATAATCCTTAATTCCAAAAATCATGAAATTAACATATCATCATTCCAACATCATATTTATCATAATCATATATCCCAAATCATCATTTATCAATTTTTAGAGCATTATTTTCACATATTATTTGCTATCTTCCCAAATACTCTATCTTTGCTCTAAATTTTTGGTATTTTGGCATAATTCCATTTAATCAATATATCTATACTTATTTTCTTATGCTTAGGCATTATCTAAGTATGGTTTTACCCTACATAACATCAAAAAGAAATTTAGGTAGAAATCACTTATCCGAAGTGAAGAACTCCTCTCCTCGTTCTCTCTCTCTCTCTCTTTCCTTCTCTCCTTCTTTCTTTAAGGCCAAAACTAATTTTGGGGATGGAAATGCTTGAATTTCTCAAGCTTGGAGTGCCTTTGGACGTCCTCCCTGCCCTTTATTTATACTTTTTGATTTTTCCCTAGCTTGAGGTATTTAATTATAAAAATATATTTTTTGTAATTTCTAAAAAGGCATGGAGCTTTGTGCAGCCACCCTAAGCTTGCTCCAGCCCCCCTATGACAGCCTTATTTTTTCTATATTTTTAATTTATTAAAATTAATTATTTTTAAGCAAATTAATCTCAACCATTGATATATGATAAGATTAATTTGTGGCCATTAGATTTGGCCCCAAAAGTCAACAACCCCTGCACGTCCCTGCATTGCAGCTGCTTTTCATTTATTTTATATTTTATATTATTTATTTTATTAAAAAGTCAAAAGTGGAATGAATTAAAAGTTGGCTACTTTTTTTATCTCCTCTTGACGTTCCATATTGACCCTTAATTTGTGATTTTCATCACATATTAACCTATTCATCATGTCCATCATGAATTTTTAACTATCCATAAAAAATTTCATCGAATTTCGACGCTCGGATTGCAAATTATGAATTTTTTCTATTTTTTAACTAAAATCCAAATTTGTATTAAAATAATAAAAAGTAATGCTATTTTGTCTTGTAGTGATTAAATCACTATTTTGTCTTTTTGTGATTAGGTTAATCCAATTGATTAACTTTTAATCACGTGTCTTAATCCTTGATTACTATTCACGTGCACTATTTACGTGGGTTAAATTCTTAATTGTACTATTTTAACCTCCAATACACATATTTATAAATATAATTCATGAATTTTCATTTATCATAAAAATAATTACAAAAGAATCTAGAATTTACAACCCCAAATGACGCGTATATTGTCCGGGTTTCACACAATATCAGTGTAGCAATGATGAATTTGCTATATCTATAGTGTAAGGAATTTCAACTATGTGTATACTGTCTTTTGGCCTTCTCATCCACTAGTGAAGCATGGTGCTTCAAGTATGTAGTAAATGTTACTAAATTGAAATATTCTTAGAAGATGATGGAAGACAATCCTAATGAATTCAAACTTTATGCGTGGACGCCTACCACAGCTATGAGCATTATCTCACAAAACTATTTGAGATCGATTTTCTTCAATAGGTTCATTGAATGTGACAATATATTTATCCATATAACACTCATTTTGTAAGTAGATGACATTACGGTATCTATCATGCTCAAGTTCTGCTTAGAAGACATTGGACATCTTCCTAGTGTAGAACTTAGCCATCTGGTTCTTTATAACAACTTCTTTTAGAATGAATTCACAGTTTATAGTCTTTCCATTTCTAGCAAGTTCAAAAAATTGATTTGACTAGTCCCTTTGGTCCAACTTGGAAATCATTTAAGTCCGGCATAACTCCATACCCTCCATAGCATTCTAGCAACATCGCTGGACCAACCTGATTTTAACCCAAGATTCAAAGCATGCTCAAACCTTTCAATAAGTTCTAGCATCCATCTGTATAGAAACCTCCTACAGAGAACACAAGACATCAAGGCGCTTCTTAACATCTTCGCACATGCCTTCACAAGCTCATGCCCAAAGCTTGTAAGATAGCTTGAACTCTGGCCATCTTTGCATTGGTTCAATCCTTTCATTAGCTCAATCTTAAGCAACTGCATTACCCAACAAAGTTATTTTGCTATGAATATAGTGTTCAAAAAATGAATTCAAACTTTGGAAATGATTTGTGGTTGTCATTCCAATAAGAAAATAATTTTTTATTTAGGTTATATCTAATTTCATACAATGATTGCAACCATATATTATCTTCTAATGCATACTTTGATAACATTAAATGTCATACTTCCTCAAAATCCATTAACCTCTTCAATCTTCTTCACACACTTGTGCCAAGTATCTTTAAACTTCAGATACCTTTAGTAATAAGCACCTAATTTTGATGAAAATTTCTTAGTAATGTGTCATGCATGTAACACATGCTTTGAATTAGGAAGGACTTTGGAAATGACTTTCATCATAGCTGGGTCTTGGCCTATCATGATTGTGTTCGGAGTAGCACCTTACATTACCTCCAACCAGGTACTAAATAACTACTTGAAGTCTGTTCGCAATTTCATCGCTAGTGCACTAGTCGTAGATCGTATTATATAAATTATCGATGCATAGGGAATTCGAGACTATAAACTTTGCCTTTAAATGCTTTCGTGTAGAATATAAAGAGAATAAAGTAAATAAAATGGAATAAAAAGTAGAAAAGTGGGAAGAGAAAATAAAATTTAAAATTAGAATGGGTAGTAGAAAAAAAGGATGCGAGTACTAGGGTTTCACATGCATCTTTTGCAACGGGTAGTGGTAGAATTATTTAATCCGGATATTGTTTGTTAAAGGAGAACAAACTCTAATTTATCATTGCATCTTCTCTCAAAGCCTACAAGGTATACACTAATTTTCTTAACTACCTATTCACATGGGATTAAGTTAAATAGAATCTATTAAGTTCTGTGGTTTGCTTATGAAATTCCTCAAGGAAATCATGCCTATTCTCATGGTCTTACATTTTCAAGTTTAATATCTTGATTATCGTATAATAGATTTTCACCTCTCGATTCCATCACTTAATATATAGAATCATGCTAAAGTACAGGCCCATGTACAAAGCAAATATCAAAATTACAAGATATTAAATTAACAACAATATCCATCATAAATAAATTAGAACCACACACCATGCTACATTGTACGCATGCTATATCCTAAACTATTGATTTAGGGCTTAGCCGAGCATTTTTAAGTCTAAAATAAAATTAAAATTCAAAACCATTTTAAACAAGGGAATTAAAATTAAAAAAGGAAAAGAGATAGAAAAACTTATTGGTTTAAAGCCCCGATGGTGTGTCGGCCACTCCACACAACTTGTCGGTCTGCCTCTTCGTGCTCTTTGCCTCCTCTCTACCTCTCTCTCTCTCTCTCTCTCTCTCTCTCTCTACCCCCCCCTCCTTTCCTCCCTCCCTCGCCCTTGTGATTTCTCTCCTCAATCTGTAGTAAAATCTCCTAAATTCTATGTGTAATTCTCTCTGTGGAATCTGTTGTTGTGAATTTTTCTCTCCCCTTTGTTGGTCCCGAGTTAATGGCAAAATCCAAGAGGGGAGGGGTGAATTGGGTTCTTATAAAATTCTTTTGTAAATTAAAAACTTAACCCCTTAAAAGTTTAATCCCCTTGATTGATGAAATGAAATGGAAAGCAATATAATGTAGAGAGCAAAAATATAAATCAAGCACACAAGATTTTTATAGTGGTTCGGGCAACCTCCCTACTCCACTCTTCCAAGCTCACACTCCTTGTGACTTGGGTTCCACTATTGTATTTTCAATACAATCTAGAGCACCCGCTCTCTTCTATATTCTAGCTCTAGGGGGCATATACAATAATCACTTGTTGGTGAGTCCAACTCCGACCAACCAAGTCCAATCTATTTGTGAGACAAACTCCAACCAATCAAGCAAAACTCGTTAGTGAGACAAACTCAAACCAACCCCCTGTTTTGCTTCTTCTTGAATTCGGTCTCCAATACCGATCCAAGGCAACAACATAAAACAAATAGACAAAAGAGAAATTACACTTTACAACGTGTATTTGATAAGCTCGGGAAGCTCCTTGTCTTGTGGAGATGATAATCTTGGAAGCGCACTTGAAAGTTGTAGCACTTGAAGCTTCAATAGTTATTCAAATAACTTCAACACACTTGAATATTAGAAGATGAAATCCCAACTTGTGTTTTCCTCTTTCTTTCCTCCTTCTCACTTATCTGCACGTTCATTCTTCAATGGTATATATAGAGGAAAAAAGGTTCTAGCCGTTGGAGTGGAGATTCACGCGCATCTAGAGCTCCAAAGTTCGGATTTTCGACCGTTACGAGTTGAAGTCGCAAGTGGAGTCGACTTCGGATGAGTGAAGTCGACTTCGGATAGGTGAAGTCGACTTGGGATGCGACTTCATCTTGCTAAAACTTGCTATCCAGAATTTTGCCTTCGAAGTTGCAGGTGAAGTCCACTTGGGTCTGGGACTTCACCAAGTCGCAAGTGAAGTCGACTTGGGTTGAGACTTCACTTCCGAAGTCGCAGGCGAAGTCGACTTGGGTCTGAGACTTCACCAAGTCGCAAGTGAAGTCGACTTGGGCTGAGACTTCACTTTGCAGAACTTGCAATTCATGAACTTGAACTCTTGAAACTTAAATTATTTCACATTTTCATTTTCATACACATAATTAGTGATAAAATATCTGAGAACACTTAGACAAATGTATTAGATCCTTTTTAATGATATTTCAATTATTTGTTAATCATCAAAATCAAATTAATCATTCTTAAAGCAAGCATATGATCAACAATCTCAACAATCTCCCCCTTTTTGATGATTGACAAAACTTAATTGAAATATCTTCCTTTCTCAATTGAATCACAGATATGTCTATATGAAGATCATGATTTTCATCAATAAGTGCAATAATATATATTCTTTTCATATAGATGGAAATGCTTCTCCCCCTAAGTTATATGCAATATTATTCTCTTTTCTTAAGATATTTTCATTACTACACTCTCTCCCCCTTTTTGTCAATCAACACAAAAAGGTAGCACAATGGGGCACAATGAGGCACAATGGGGCATATAAAATAGGCAGTACAAATGAGGCTTATAAAATAGGTTCATACTACACTCTCTCTCCCCCTTTTTTTTCATACTAATCATTCATTTTGAGTCAAGCATATGATCTATAATATGACTATGGTACCACTAGTTTATTAATTTCTTTAGGAGAGCAACATACCTTTACTTACCTTTGATTAAAGTTATCATTACTATTTTGCTCAACTCCCCCTTTCTTTTGCAATTCATGCTCCTTCATTCTCTAGATGACTTTGAAATAAAAACCTGCATCACAAATATGATATCTTCTTTTCTTTTGGTACCCGTGTTATGGGTCAATGAATGTTAATACCATAATGCATAGGAACTCAAGGAGACTTGGTTCCACCTTAGATATGTCTCTTTGGCATCCAATCTAATTTGACTCCATTGTAAACTATTTTTCTTTCCATGCATTGATATATTTTATGTCCAAACTTATTACAATAATGGCAAGTGATTCTAGCATAGGTTGGAGTACCATGATAACTCTTTGGTTGCCAAGTAGGTATATTTGTCCATGATTTATCAACAAGCTTCTTAAAATGTCCCCTCACATTTGATGTACTAGAAGCCTTAATCCAAATAGGAGCATTTACTTTATTTAATTTGGCATTAATGTGCTTTATATATCCAAGACCTCTCTTATCAACTTGAGTGGTCATTCTAAAGAATTTTTGCACATTTTCTCTCGGGTTGGAGAACTTTGCCAATGAATCTTTCAAAATTTGGTTCTCCTTTCTTAATGCCTCTGTTTCATTCTTCAAGGCATTTATGTCATTTCGCAAGGATGCATTCTCCTCTGCTAATTTTCCATTTTCAATGGTAGTTGTGTTGAATTGCCTTTTCTTTTGAACATATTTGGTACCAAGGCTTTTGAATTCATCAAACAATGAGTCATAAGTTTGTTGTAAATCATTCAACTCATTACATTTAGAACAAACATTAGAAGATGAATAAGAATCAGATGAGCTTACCTCGATATTCATAGATGCATCCAATGTTGACAGTTTCAATTTTCTTACATCATCACTTTCTTCAGATTTTTGGCAAGTTTTCTTTTCATCTTCTATAATGGCCATGTAGCAAATTCTTGCCCAATTTACTGCATCTTCTCCTTCACTTGATGAAGTGCTAGAGCTTGAGGTAGTATATTTCTTTTTAAGCATTCTTCTAGCTTGTCTCTTTGAAAAGCTTCTCTTATTTTGAATTTCCAAATCATCCGGGGTGGTACATTCGATTTGTATATGTCCAAGACCACCACATTTATAACATTTTGGAAATTCCTTTCTTCTATTCTTCATTTTCTTCTTTGAGCTAGAATATTCGTATGAACTTGATGTAGATTCACTTGAGCTCTTCATCATACTTTTGAGTGCAATAGACTTTTTACTTCTGCGAGATTCTTCTTTCTTGTTTTTTATGAGCTCATGAGACATGAGTGAGCTAATCAAGTCATCTACTTTGAGCTTGTTTAGGTCCTTTGCCTCCTCAATAGCTGTGATCTTTTCATTTCATGAGTTTGGCAATGCTCTAAGTATCTTCATAACCTGCTCACTTTCAGAAATTGGCTTTTCTAGGCCTTTAAGAGCGTTAGTGAATTTAGAAAATCTAGCATACATTTCAAAAATTGATTCACCATCTAACATTTGAAATCTTTCAAAATCACCAACAAGGATATTCCTTTTAGTTCCCTTTACTTGGGAGGAACCCTCATAAATAGATACCAATTTATTCCATATCTCTTTAGCCGTTGTGCATGAAGAAACTCTATCAAATTCTGCTATGGTCAATGCACAAAATAAGAAATTCATAGCTTTGGCAATACTTTGGACGGACATAGTTTCTTCTTTTGTCCAAGTGGACGCCTTGTCCCTCTTTGGTAATGTAATGCCATCTTGTATGGCTATCCAAGAATTCATATTAGTTGCCATAATGAGTTGTTTCATCCTTAACTTCCAATAACTAAAATTATTGCCATCAAATAGAGGTGGCCTTAAAAATGATTGGCCTTCGGCAAATGCAGGTACAGAAGTTAAGTAGGTTGCCATAGAAATATAGAAGAGATCACCTCAAATAAGATAGAGGCCTGCCTGATACCACTTGTTGGTCCCGAGTTAATGGCAAAATCCAAGCGGGGAGGCGTGAATTGAGTTCTTATAAAATTCTTTTGTAAATTAAAAACTTAACCCCTTAAAAGTTTAATCCCCTTGATTGATGAAATGAAATGGAAAGCAATATAATGTAGAGAGCAAAAATATAAATCAAGCACACAAGATTTTTATAGTGGTTCGGGCAACCTCCCTACTCCACTCTTCCAAGCTCACACTCCTTGTGACTTGGGTTCCACTATTGTATTTTCAATACAATCTAGAGCACCCGCTCTCTTCTAGATTCTAGCTCTAGGGGGCATATACAATAATCACTTGTTGGTGAGACCAACTCCAACCAACCAAGTCCAATCTATTGGTGAGACAAACTCCAACCAATCAAGCAAAACCCGTTAGTGAGACAAACTCAAACCAACCCCCTGTTTTGCTTCTTCTTGAATTCGGTCTCCAATACCGATCCAAGGCAACAACATAAAACAAATAGACAAAAGAGAAATTACACTTTACAACGTGTATTCGATAAACTCTGGAAGCTCCTTGTCTTGTGGAGATGATAATCTTGGAAGCGCACTTGAAAGTTGTAGCACTTGAAGCTTCAATAGTTATTCAAATAACTTGAACACACTTGAATATTAGAAGATGAAAGCCCAACTTGTGTTTTCCTCTTTCTTTCCTCCTTCTCACTTATCTCCACGTTCATTCTTCAATGGTATATATAGAGGAAAAAAGGTTCTAGCCGTTGGAGTGGAGATTCACGCGCATCTAGAGCTCCAACGTTCGGATTTTCGACCGTTACAAGTTGAAGTCGCAAGTGGAGTCGACTTCGGATGAGTGAAGTCGACTTCGGATAGGTGAAGTCAACTTGGGATGTGACTTCGTCTTGCTAAAACTTACTGTCCAGAATTTTGCCTTCGAAGTTGCAGGTGAAGTCCACTTGGGTCTGAGACTTCATCTAGTCGAAAGTGAAGTCGACTTGGGTTTAGACTTCACTTCCGAAGTCGCAGGCGAAGTCGACTTGGGTCTGAGACTTCACCAAGTCGCAAGTGAAGTCGACTTGGGCTGAGACTTCACTTTGCAGAACTTGCAATTCATGAACTTGAACTCTTGAAACTTAAATTATTTCACATTTTCATTTTCATACACATAATTAGAGATAAAATATCTGAGAACACTTAGACAAATGTATTAAATCCTTTTTAATGATATTTCAATTATTTGTTAATCATCAAAATCAAATTAATCATTCTTAAAGCAAGCATATGATCAACAATCTCAACACCCTTTTCCTACGTGAATCCTCCTCCATTTATAATAGTGATTTCCAGTTGTCTCAAAATTGCGCATCTTTGCGTAAATATTAATAGAGGGCCAAAAATTACTGATGAAAAATCTTACTCAAATTAGATTGTCTATATGAAGGGTTGGGGTTTACTAATAGCCTTGAATTAAATGGACGGTTGGAATTTTGCTGGATAAAAGAAACCTTGCCGTTAATTTTCTGGTGATCTGGTGGACCTTGATGAATAGCTGGATGGTTTGATCTTGATAATGGGAATTAATAGATGGCTGGATTTTTGTTGCTGATCACGTGATCTGTCTAGGTTTGGAGCTTGGATAGTTGAGATCAAGCATGGGCAGTGGATAGCTGCTAGACGTGATGGCTTGCTGATTTTCTAATGGGTCCCACCAAAAATTTTTATAAGCTGCATAACATATAATCAATCATTAATTCATCAAATCCATTAATAGGTTGTTAATACAAAATTATTCAAGCCCATTTAATTTCATGGCAACAAATAAAATATAATTCCAAGCCAAAAGATTATAAAATTTATTTAAATAATTTAAAATTAATATTTAATGCCCAAATGTTGCAAAATCACATTTTAAAGAAACTTTCACACCAAAATCAATTAATTACCCACCAAATTAGTATAATATACCCACAAGTATATTATTAGTTTCTAATTATCAAATACCCTTACACTTGAACTTTTACTTGTCCTCAAGTAAATACAAAAGGATTCAAGAATAAATTGTGAAATTTCAAAACTTTGGGCAAAAGTAGATGTGATTGAGAAATTAGTGAGAATGTTAAATCAAAAATTTTGAACATGACACTTATTAAAAACCTTGGTCAAAAATCCCTTCTTACTCTATTCATACTACACACACTGTCACATACTCTGCTTTCAATAATTAAGATTCAAAACATCCCGCAATAAACTCCTAAGTATCAAGCATCTTCTCCTCTTATCTGGTTATTCAATGCACACATTCAACAATTCAAGTAATGGTAGTAATGCAAAAAATATCAAGCAAATACCACAAATACATCTCATCAAATTTTTGCATCTAAATTCCCTTCACCAACTCAATCAACGAGTTCATACGATCATAAGGACTTAGTGGTACAACGGTTATATTTAGCACAAGAAAGAAAATTTCAAAAAAATTTCAAAAATTGAACCATCTCCACATGATTGAGCCTCATTTTACAAAATAGTGTTACTCTCACACTTAGTGCTTTCATTGTTGTTTTTTTAACCTGTTCTTACTCTTGGCTTAGTATTTTTTAAAAAAAACTAAGTCCGGCAATAATTTCCCTCACTATATTTTAGGGTATCTATGAAACTCTTTCTTTTATAAATAACTCCTTTCGCCATATTTTAGGGCATTTAGGAAGCCATTTTAGAGAGGATAAACCTTATTCCTGTTTTACTTTTCAACTCAAAATTCAATTTTAATATTAGTTCAATTAAAAGGGAATTGTGGTTTGGAGAAGAAAATTTTAAGTCTAAGCTCAATAGGGGTAAATAATAGTTATGCTCTCAAAAATAAGCTCATCAAAAAGAGAAATGCTTTGATCATATCCATGAACAAGTCAAATTGAGTTTTATCTTTGAAAATTCTTCAACCAAAATAAGATTTTTGTGTATATGTGAAAAACTATCTTTTTAAATGATAATTGTGTGTATTAGAAACAACCTTTGGTAAATTAGAGAAGATTACTCTGATTTGGGAAGAAAATAAAATTGATTCCTTGGTATATCAGTTTCATCAAGTAATTTAGGATAAAAATCCTAGTATTTTCAACAAGTACATGTTCAAACATAAATTTAACATCTCATTAGGTTTTAGATCTTTTCCTCACTCAAGAAGTTTAAAATTCCAAGTATGGTTTGCTTACAAGACTTATAAGAGTTCAAAATGGTGTCTCAATCAGTCAAATATTAAAATTTATTAAGAATTATAAAAAAAAATTAACTTTTTTCAAAATGTGACAAAAATTATAATCATCAGGGTAGTAAAAGAAATAGTCAGAGAAAATTAATGCAATGCATTCATCCTACATTTGAAACTAGCATTGTCTTCAATGTTAATCAATCAATCAAAAAGATAAATGAAAATTAAGTAAGTGGTTTTAAGGAGTGTAAGATGTTGACTTCCTTATTTTGGCGAGTTGAACTGATTCTTCATCCCATGGTGCTTCCTATCTAGGTAGGCTCTGAAAAGTAACCAATAAAACTCCAAATTAAAAAGTATCAAAATTCTAAAACAAAAGAAACTAAAAGAAAAGAAACTAAAAGAAAAACTAATAGTCCCTTAAAAAAATTATTGGGTTGCCTCCCAAGAAGCGCTTGGTTTAAAGTCATTAGCCTGAATTTAGATTCTTTCGTTGGGGAGACGCTGCCCATTGACTTTGAATGCATCAGTCTTCTCGCTCCAAATTTCGACAACTCCATGAGAAAACACGTGTAGTACCTTGAAAGGTCCTGACCATCTTGACTTTAATTTACCTAAAAATAATTTAAAACGAGAGTTAAATAGCAAAACCAGGTCATTTGCTTTGATTATCTTCTGTCGGATGTGTTTGTCACATCAGAATTTTATCTTTTCCTTGTACATCCTTGTATTCTCATAGGCATCAAGTCGGATCTCCTCGAGTTCATTAAGTTGTAGTAGACGCTTTTCTCCTGCAAATTTCATATCAAAATTTAAAAATTTAATTGTCCAGTATACTTTGTGCTCTAATTCAACAGGTAGGTGGTAAGATTTTCCATAAATAAGTCGGAAAGGTGTTGTCCCAATTAGTATTTTGAATGCAGTGCGGTATGCCCAAAGTGCGTCATCAAGTTGCCTTGACCATTCTCATTATGACTGGGATACAATCTCCTCAAGTATGTGTTCAATCTCACGATTCAAGATTTCAACTTGAATACTCATTTGTGGATGGTATGGGGTGGCAATCTTGTGTGTAACCCCATATTTGTTAAGTAGTTGCTCCATTTACTTATTGTAGAAATGGATTCCTTCATCGCTTAAGATTGCTCGTGATACACCAAATATGGTAAAGATGTTGTGTTTTAAGAATTTAGCAACCACTCGTGAGTCATTTGTCGGAGAAGCAATCATCTCCACCTACCAAATTACATAGTCGACCGCAAGGAGTATGTACTAGTTGTTGAATGAGAATGAAAATGGTCTAATGAAATCCATATCCCATACATCAAACAGTTCAACCTTGAGAATGCTTGTGATTGACATCTCATTTCGCTTTGAGATATTTTCTGTTCTTTGGCACCTGTCACAGGTTAGTATAAAAGGTCGAACATCTTTGAACAAAGTAGGCCAAAAAAACCTGATTGTAAGATTTTGGTTGCAGGTTTGGTGGGACCTATGTGTCCACTATGGTGAAGAGTGGCATTGGTAAAGAATGCTCTGGATTTCCTCGTTTGGTACACATCAGCAAACCAGACCATCACCGCATCTCTTGTAAAGGAATGGGTCCTCTCAGATCTAGTTTTTCACGTCTACTATGAATCTCTTCTTCTGTTGATAACTTAAATCGAGTGGAATGACTTTGTAGACCAAGTAATTGACAATGTCTCCATACCAGGGGATTGGCGCTTCCTTGAGTGCAAGCAAGCACTCATCGAGAAAAGTCCTCGTTGATCTTCTCATCTTTGGTTAGCTCAGTTTCTTTAGTTAGTGGTAGTCAGGATAAATGATCAGCTACCACATTCTCCACACCTTTCTTGTCTCAAATTTCAAAATCGAATTCTTATAAAAAAAAAAATCCAATGGATCAACCTTGACTTAGCATCTTTTTTGGCGAGCAAGTAGTGAATGGTTGCATGGTCTATGTAAACAATCACCTTTGTCCCTAAAAGATATGAACAAAATTTATCAATAGAAAACATAACAACTAGCAATTCCTTCTCAGTGGTTGCATAGTTGACTTGAGTATCATATAGGATTTTGCTTGCACAGTAGATCACCACTGGCTTGTCATTCTTCCATTGACCCAAAACTGCCCCAACCACATGGTCACTTGCATCACACATGATTTCAAATAGTAAACTCCAGTTAAGTGATTAGATAATTGGGCAATGGTCAAGGACTCTTTGAACCAGTAAAACGACTTTAGACATTTGTCAGAAAGATCAAAGGGGACATGTTAGTTAAGAAGATTAGTAAGGGGTTTAGCAATTTTAGAGAAATCCTTAATAAAACATTGATAAAAACTGGCGTGTCCAAGAAAGCTTCTGATTTCCTTGACAGAATTTGGTGGCGATAGTTTTTCAATGACTTCAATTTTCACCCAGTCAACTTCTATGCCCCTGTTTGAAATTAAATGTACCAAATAATTCCCTCCTGTACCATAAAATGACACTTTTCCCAGTTCAAAACCATATTGGTCTCTTCGCACCTCTATAAAACCTTAGACAGATTAGATAAGTATGATTCGAAATTATTTTCATAGATAAAAAAGTCATTCATAAAAACTTTTATAATATTTTCAATATAATTAGAGAATATTGACATCATGCATTGTTGAAAAGTAGCAGATGAATTGCAGAGTTCGAATGGCATTCATTGATATTCAAAAGTGTCATATGGACAGGTAAAGGTCATTTTCTCTTGGTCCTGTGGGTGAATGAAAACTTTAAAATAACTAAAATACTCATCTAAATAGCAAAAGTAGGAGTGATTTGCGAGTCGTTCAAGCATTTAATCGATGAAAGGTAGGGGAAAGTGATCCCTTCAGGTGGCCGTGTTCAGTTTACGATAATCGATGCACCATAACTAACCTGTGACTGTCCTAGTTGGTATCAGTTCATTTTTGTCATTTTTCATAACAGTCATACCTCCTTTCTTTGGTACCACATGTACTGAGCTTACCCAACTACTATCTGATATAGGTTATATAATTCCAACATCGAGCAGTTTTAAGATTTCCTTTTTCATCATTTCTTTCATGTTTGGGTTTAGACGTCTTTAGGATTCAATGCTTGTTTTGCAATTGTCTACCATGAGGATTCTATGCGTGCATAAAGAAGGGCTTATGGTAGGTAAATTATTAATGCAGCAACCAATGACCTTCCTATGTTGTTTCAATTCAGTTAAAAGAGCCTCAGATTGGGATTCAGAGAGATTGGCGTAAATTATGACAACATAAGTGGAGTTAGGTCCAAGGAAAGCATACCTGAGGTTTTTAGGAAAAGGTTTAAGTTCTACCTTTGGTGCTTGTTCCTTTGGTTGCATCGATGTAAGTAAGGTATCTTCCACATCCAGATTTTCACAATTAGTGGTGGCAGAAGAAATAAGTAGGCTTTTGTCCAAAAGAGCTGCACAAGCAGAAAGTTCAGAATTAGAATTTTCAATCATTGCACCTTGAATGATACATACCTCCATTGGGTCACCTTTTTCTACAATCGACAGAGGGTCGATGACATTGACTCGTAGGCAAGAAATGTCGATTGAAGGATGCTTTGTGTCTTCAGAAAGGTTGAACCCTACTTTTTTATCTCCAATTATCAGAGAAAGTTAACCATTCTTGACATCTATGATGGCTTCAATAGTGGCTAGGAAAGGTCGTCCAAGAATGATGAAGATTTGGCGATCTTCCTCCATGCCAAGGACTACAAAGTTGGCAGGATTGAATAGTTTATCAATTTTCAGAGGTATGTCTTCAAGAATGCCAATTAAAAGTTTGATTGATCAATCGACACGTTGGAGTGACATATAGGTGAGTTTTAGATCTCCCATGTTCAACTTTTTATAAATGGAGAGAGAGATCAGACTTACACTGGCTCTGAGAACACATAACGCCTTTTACTGCTTTGAACATTCCCAAGAGCATCAGGAATGGAGAAACTCTAGAGATCTTTAAGCTTTTAAGGTAGCTTGTTTTGTAGGATGACACTGCACTCCTCAATGAGTGTAATGGTTCCGTGCTTCTCGAGCTTTCTTTTGTTGGACAATATCTCTTTTAGGAATTTTGTATAAATTAGCATCTAAGATATCATGTCAATGAATGACACGCTGATTGATGGGTTCTTGAGTGTTGAAACAAATTTCGTGAACAACTTTTGAAGTTTAGCCTATCTTTACATTTGAAGGAAGGTAATAGGAAGTTGATAAGGAGGTGGAGGGATGCATGTCTTCTCCACCATTAGCTTAGGTCATGGCTCCTCTTCTTGCTCTAGTACCTGTTCAACCTCCATTATAGTGTCAATTTGAGATGGTTGAGGTGGGTTGATCTACTTTCCTCCCTGCAAAGTGACTGCTTGCACTTGTTCTCTAAGGTTCACTTCAAGCTGGCTAGGCAGTTTGCCCTATTCTCTATGGGATGAGGTGGTGGCTTGTTGGGCAATTTGGTTTTGAAGCAAATTAATGTGGGTTTGCATTTGGTCGAGTCTTTCAAATAATTTATCAATAAAGGAATTAGAGGATTGTGCTAAAGGTAGTGCAGGTAAAGCAGGTTGAGTTTGATATGATGGCGGATTAAGAGGTTTTCTTGGGAAACCAGGTGTCTTACTATTTGGACCATAATTTTAGGTAATTGATTAGTTTGTCCAAGAGAAATTAGGTTGGCTTCTCCATCCAGAGTTATAGGTATTTGAGTAAGGATTACCATAAGTGCGAGGATCATACTGGTTGTTAATTACATTGGCTTGGTCACTTGTGGTGTCCCGAATGGAAAAACTACACTCACGCATGTAGTGTGAAGCTTCACAGATCTCACATGAAATTTGTCGAGAAAAAGATACACTTCGTTCCATGGATTCCTACTTCTTTTGCTGCAATAACTAGTCAAGTTTAGTATGAAGAGAATTCATGGATTTAATATCATATACATTACCTCACTGAGAGGGTCTTTGAATATCACTATATTGAGAGTCATAAAGAGCCAAATCATCAAAAAGTTCAAAAGCCTCCTCATCAATAAGTCGCATGAATCGGCCTCTAGCAGTTGAATTAATAGCACTCTGAGTCCGCTTGTCGAGTCCGTTGAAAAAATTTTCTATGATATCACTTTGAGGAATACCGTGATGTGAACACTTGCTCTTTAGGTTTTTCATTCTTTCCCACGTATCAAAGAGGGTCTCGTCGTCTTTTTGGACGAACTAATTAATTTCATCCTTGATCTTCCTAGTCTTAGTGGCTGGAAAGAATTTCTCTAGGAAGGTAGTAAAGAGTTCATCCCATGTATTGAAAGTGTCGGGTGGCATAGAAAAGAACCACTCACTAGCCCTATCACAAAGAGAAAATGGGAAGAGTTAGAGACGGATTACCTCACATGGAATTCCTTTGACCTTTATTGTGTTGCCCAACTGCAGGAATTTAATAATGAATACATTGGGGTTTTCGGATGGTAATCCTGCAAATTGATCTTGTTGGACCATTTGGATAAGTTTTAGTTTGAATTCAAAGTTTCTTGCATCACTTTTTAGTTCCATTATGCATGATCGAAATCCTCGAGGGTTTGGGTTGGTTTCGATTGCTAAGAGTTACCCTTCTTGGAGGAGCGTTATTCTTAGCATGTATTTCCTCCTGCTCTTATCGTGGAAGCACTTGATTGATGTGGTCTGTCATGATTTCTTATGAGGATTGCTGCTTTTTGTACTCACGAACTCTTCTCCTAAAAGATCGTTCAATTTCAGGGTCAACAACAAAAAATTTTTTTGCTAATTGCTTTGCAAAACTCCGAGTACGTGGGTTCATACACAGATAGGGCAAAATAACTAGTAAGTTCAGAAAAGATAAAACAAATAAGAAGTGGCGATGTATGAAAAAGAAGAGAATAGATAGAGGCAAGAGAAAGAAAGTAGAAAGAGAAAAAGAAGAGATAGAAAGAAAGCATTAGCGAATAAAAAAGAAAATATCTAAAAATAAAATTTAAAATAACGCCAAATTTCCCGGCAACGGCGCCAAAATACTTATTCGCAATCTCACCACAAGTGCACGGGTTGTAGATTGTAGTATATAAATTATCGATCTACAGAGAATTCGAGGCTATAAACTTTGCTTTTAAATGATTTCATGTGAAATAAAAAGAGAATAAAGTAAATAAAATGGAATAAAAATTAAAAAAGCGGGAAGATAAAATAAATTTGAAACTAGAAAGAGTAGTAGAAAATAAGGATGCAAGTACCTAGGGTCTACGGTTTCACATGTGTTCACAATCTCACCGCAAGTGCACAGGTCGTAGATTATAGTATATAAATATCGATTCACAGGGAATTTGGGACTTAAGATGTTGGATCTGAACACTTTTTAACCAAATAAGATAAGGAGAAGAAAAAATAGAAAAAAAGTTGATCTGTAGAACGTAGAATAGGGATTAGAAATCACAACATTTAGAGCACCTAGGATCTAGGATTTCACATACATCTTCTGCAATAGATACATGGAGTGTTTACTTGATCCGGATATTATGTGTTAAAGGAGAATTATCTCTATATTATCCTTGTACCTTCTCTCGAAACCTACAAGGCGTACCCTAATCTTCTTAACCACATATTCTCATGGGATTAAGTCAATTAGAATCCATTAAGTTCTGTGGAAGTTCATGAAATTCTTCAAGGTCATTATGCTTATTCTCATGGTCTTAGATTTTCAAGTTTAATATTTTGATTTTCGTATATGGACTTTCGCCTCTCGGTTCCATCACCTAGCATATGAGAATCATTGCCAAAGTGTAGGCCTATACACCAAGCAAGCATTAAATCATAAGATTTTAAATTAATACACAATATCAGTCATAAATAAATCAAACCATAATATCTGCTATATTACACGTATGCTACATCATAAACCCTAGATTTAGGGCTTAACCGAGCATGTTTAAGTCCAAAATAAAATTAAAATTCAAATCCATCTTAAACAAGGTAATTAAAATTAAAAAGGAAAAAAGATAGAAAAGCTTATTGGTTTGAAGCTTCGATGGTGTGTCGACCGCCTCAAGCAACTCGCCGCCTCTCCTCTTACCTTGTGCTCTATGCTTTCTCTTGCGCTTTAGACCTCAACCCAAGCTCCCTAAATATTCTTCCATCCCCTGGGATGTTCCTAGGAGGTGTTCTTATAGGGTTCCAAGAGGTAACTTGCGCACATAGTCCAAAACAGACTGGGAATTACACATGAACAGTAACATGAACAGTGCGCATGAATAGCGCAACCCATGAACAGTAACTACGTATAAATAGTGTCTTGCTTGAAACGCAGTTTTGCTTCAGATTTGAGTATTGAATTTGCAATTTACTCCTACTTTTATGGATAGTTATCAATTTGTCTATGTTGTATACCAAAATTACACGTATTCCCCCTGCTTTACACAAATCAGTCAATCGTGAGTGTTTTATACTTTGTAAAGGTAAATCAATCAAAATATAATTAAAGTATCTTAAGTACTCAAATTCTTCTCAATTAATAATCAAATTTCATAATATAAATGTAATTCAAAAAATACCCCCACACTTGAACCTTTGCTTGTCCTCAAGCAAATACTAAATAATTAAATTACAAAATTTCAAGAATTGGCTTTTCAAGAACTTTGAGGAAAAATCAAATGTAAATGATCATCAAAACTTGTGAGGATGTTGAATAAAAGACTTTGAAACATAGCACTTGTCAAAATCTCAATCAAAAATCTTTTTTCGCTAGATTAATACTCTACACCCTATTACCATTTTTGCTTTTAATCACCAAGAGTTCAAAAACTCCTCCAAATATAAACTCCTAATTATCAACAATTCTCCATTTTATCTGGTTATTCAATACACACATTCAATAATTCAAGTAATGGTTGTGATGCAGAAAAATATCAGTCAAATTACCTTATATACATCTCATCAAAGTCTTGCATCCATATTTCCTCTACCAGTTCAATCATCATGGATCATAAGGACTTTGTGGGACAACAGTTACCTCATATACATCTCATCCAAGTATTGCATTCAAATTTCCTCTACCAGCTCAATCAACCAATTCATGGATCATAAGAACTTTGTGGGACAACAATTATGTTTAGCACAAGAAATAAAATTTCAAAAATTGAATTGTCTCTACATTGATTTGAGCCTCATTTTGCAACAGGAAATAATGTTACTCCCACACTTAGTGCTTTCGTTCTTTTTTTCTTTTTCAGTTTGCTCTTATCCTTTGTTTAAAAATTTTTTTTAAATTTTTTTTTAAACCAAGTCCAGTAATAATTCCCCACACCATATTTTAGGGTATCTAGGAAACTCTCTTTTTTGTCTTTCTTTTTTTTTTCTCCCCTTACCATACTTCAGGTATCTAGGAAGTCATCTTCATTATTAGCACAAGTTAAGATGTCAAACCTAATTCTCGTTTTACTTTTCCACTCAAAATTCAATTTCAATATTGGTTCAATTAAGTGAGAATTGAGGTTTAGAGAGAAAAATTAAAATTCATGCTCGATGGGGGTAAACAATAGCTATGCTCTCAAAGATAAGTTCATCAGAAAAAGTAATGCCTTAATCATATCCACGAGCAGGTCAAATTGAATTTTAGCTTTGAAAATTCTTTAACCAGAATAAGATTTTCATGCACACCGAAAAAACTACCTTTCAAAATAGTCAATTGTGTGCATTAGAAACAACCTTTAACAAATTAGAGAGGATTACTCTAATTTTTGTAAAAAACCAAAATTGGTTCCTTAGTATATTAGTTTCATCAAGTAATTTGGGACAAAAAATCCAAGTATTTTCATTAAGTACATATTCAAAAATAAATTTAACATCTCACTAGAATTCAATTATTTGCTTAACTCCAAGATTTTGAAATTCCAACTATAGTTTGCTTACAAGACTTACAAGAGTTCAAAGTATGGTCTTAATCAATTCGGGGTTCAAAATTTTGCAAGATTTGCCAAAAAAATTTCAACTTTTTTTTCAAATTGTGACAAAAAATTCAATCAATGGGGTAGTGAAAGAAATAGTTAGACAAAATAGTGCAACTGATTATTCTCAAAATTTTCATTTAATTTCTTATTAAATTCACATAGTTAAATATTAAAATGTTAATTAAATACATGTTTTAAGTGGAATGATTCGTCGTCCAAACAACGGCCAACCCATAAATTGCAGCAACCCCCTTTCAAATCCCTTTGCCCAACATGGGTAAAACTTCAGTCCGAGAAAAATCCAACCGCCAAGCACCAAGTTCCACCAAGTTGAACAGAGCACGCCACCAACAGCATCGAGACTGGCAATAGAAAAACTGGCCAAAGCATCAATCAAATCCCATAACAGTGATTGTCAATAGCAAACCCGTCTGAAAATCCATCAGCACTAAATTCGCAATAGCCCTCATCATTTAGACCATGGCAACGAGATACAACAAATCTACAAAGCACCACCTTCCAACTTGATTCTTAAATGACCAATATAGTCCTGCATCTCCATTTACCAGCTAGCCCTCTCATTCTCCTCTCCTTCAACCCGAATAAAGCAGCTGGTCATCTCATCAGTGAAGTAAAGAAGCAATAGAAATAGAAGGCAGCGTGAATGAGCAAATACAGTAATATCCAAATTGGAATTCCACACCGGATTCCAAGTATTCCTATGGGGTGCCCCACACTCTATAAAAGGATGGGTCCCCTCCACACATCCACACACCTATCCCATATATGCCAAGTGGGTAATGCTTCAAAGGCTTGGATTGCTCCTTAAAGAGTGGTTTTCGAGCAAAATTTAAGGTAAATAAATTCTCTTTTAATTATAGTTTTTAATGCTTTGTAGTTGTTAATTTTAGATTTATTATTTTTATATTAGATTTATTGCTTTATTCTTTGTAATTTTTAAGTTAAGTTTAATGCAATTTTCGTTTCTTCTTTCATAAATTAAATTTTACTTCTGCAAATTTTTAATTGTTTTCCTAGTTTAGATTTAATTTAGTTGTTGTTAATTGCAATTTCTCCTCTCCTTTCACTATCCTCTCTCTCTTCTTTATCTTTCTTTCTAATTCCTTTCCCTTTGTCTCTCCCTCTCTAATTTCTTCTCCTTTCTCTCTAATTTCTTTCTCTCTCTTCTCTATACTCTCTCTCTCTTTTCTCTCATCTCTTATTAAATAATTCAAAACTATATAGCCTCTCTGTGGATTCGACCTGACTCATAGTTTTTCTACACTATCACCCGTATAGTGGTAGTTTTAATGTATTTCGGTTATTTTAATTAAATTGGTGATCATAGTGCTCTTAATGACAAGCACTTGATTCGCATTAGTAACACATTCACCCCCACGCTTGAAATTAGCACTATCCTCAATGCAATTCATTCCATTAAAAAGATATATCAAAATTAGCTAGGAATTTTAAAGAAGGTGACATGTTGACTTTCCTATTTTGGCGAGTTGAACTAACTCTTCATCTCATGGTGCTTCCTATCCAATAAAATTCCAAATTAAAAAATATCAAAATTCTAAAACAAAAGAAACTAAAAGAAAAGCTAAAACTCCCCCAAAAAAGATGAAAATTTTTGGGTTGCCTTACAAGAAGCGCTTGGTTTAAAGTCATTAGCCTGACTTTAGATTGCGTCAACCAAAGCCCAATCTTTCATATACTTATGCGGGTATTTCTCTAATTTCTCTTGTGGTGCATTCCGCACTCTTGTGAAATTTAGACTATCACCAGACGTGATATCTAATATCTCCTTTTGCAGCATCATCTCATTGTGGTTTCCTGCAAAATCATAGATGTTGTTACTGTCTAAAAAAAATCTAAATAAGATGAGAGAGAAATTTTCCTAAAGTTATAATAATTAATATGCATCTCTTTACGATTTGTGCAATATTCATTGGCTCTCTATGGAAAATAAATGATGACATGTGTATCTCTGATGGTATAAATGACTCCTCAATCCTTGTTTCTTTAAATGGGCTAGTTGCTTTAATTTTCTCACTGCTTTCATCTTGAGTTTCATCAAGATTTGATTAGTCTTGAATTTGCTCTATGTCCTCATCCTACACCTCGTCCTCCTTTTGATTCTCATCATTCAAAGCGTCTTCATGATATGCCTAGTTTGGAATTTGCACTTGTTCAGTTACATGAATTTGTTCATTTGCATGCATTTCATCTTCTACTTGATCCATATCACTCAAGATGGTTTCATAATAATCCTTAAAAAAATTTATAGAGTCCATGCATGGTTGACTAGGAGATTCGTGAGGTTTCTCATTTAGATGAACGGATTGTTGTGTAACTTGTTTTCCTAGACACATAAGCTGCTCTTGCATATGATCAAGTTTTTGATGAAGTAATTTTAAAATTTTATCTTTAGCAGATTCTTCAAGCCTTGGTGCAACTACAAGTGGAATGGAGGGAAAATTTTTTTAACAAGTTTTTATAGTAAAATTCGTGGGTTTGAGGTGGAAAGCAATTTTGTTCAGATTGAAAGGAAAGATTGTCGGACCAAGGAAAGTTTGAATGCATAGGCCCATTATCATAGTAAGTATTTGAGCAAGAGTTTTCAACAAAGTATCGGTTGTCATGGTTATGAGAATTTTGCTGTCTATATCCCCAGTCTTGTTCTTGTAATACATTTATCGTGGAAGTCCCCTCTCCACATGAATTATAATGGTCCGCTACTTCACAATTCTCATAAAATTCAATAGCAATCATTCTATCATCACGAAAATATCTATCACTTATCTATTATCGTACTATTGATTATAGTATGCCATCAAATAACTTTTGAAAAAATAAAAAATTCTACAAAAAATATACAAATAGAGAATAGAAAAATAGAAGAAGAAAAAAAAGAAAATACTAAATAACGCCGAATTCCCTGGAAACGGCTCCAAAATACTTGTTCCCAATCTCACCGCAAGTGCACGGGTCATAGATTATAGTATATAAATATCGATCCACAAGGAATTTGAGACTTAAGATGTTGGATCTAAACACTTTCTAACCAAATAAGATAATGAGAAAAAAGAATTAAAAAAGAAAAGTTGATCTATAGAATGTAAAATAGGGATTAAAAATCAAAAGATTGAAAGCACCTAGGATCTAGGCTTTCACATGCTTCTTCTACAATAGATACATAGAGTGTTTACTTGATTTGGATATTATGCGTTAATGGAGAACTATCCCTATATTATTCTTGTACCTTCTCTTGAAACCTACAAGGCGTATCCTAATCTTCTTAACCACCTATTCTTATGAGATTAAGTCAATTAGAATCCATTGAGTTCTGTAGAAGTTCATGGAATTTCTCAAGGTCATAATGTCTATTCTTATGGTCTTGGATTTTCAAGTTTATTATTTGATTTTCGTCTATTAGACTTCCGCCTCTCGATTCCATCACCTAACATATGAGAGTCATTATCAAAGTGTAGGCCTTTACACCAAGTAAGCATTAAATCATAAAATATTAAATTAACACACAATATCAGTCATAAATAAATCAAACCACAATATCCACTACATTATACGTATGCTACATCCTAAACCTTAGATTTAGGGCTTAGCCGAGCATGTTTAAGTTTAAAATAAAATTAAAATTAAAATCCATCTTAAACAAGGTAATTAAAATTTAAAAATGAAAAGATAGAAAAGCTTATTGATTTGAAGCCCTGATGGTGTGTCGACCGCCTATAGCAACTCGTCACCTCACCTCTTGCCTTGTGTTTTATGCCTTCTCTCGCTCTCTAGACCTTAACCCAAGCTCCCTAGATATCCTTCCATCATCTGAGATGTTCCTAGGAGGTGTTTTTATAGGGTTCCAGGAGGCAACTTGCGCACATAGTCCAAAACGGATTGGGAATTGCACATGAACAGTAACATGAATAGTGCACATGAACAGTGTGCATGAACAGTGCAACACACAAATAGTAACTATGTATGAATAGTGCCTTGCTTGAAATGCAGTTTTGCTTAAGATTTGAGTCTTGAATTTGCAATTTACTTCCGCTTTTATCGATGCTTATCAATTTGTCCATGTTGTATACCAAAATTGCACGTATTCTTCCTGCTTTACACAAATCAGTCAATCGTGAGTGTTTTATGCTTTGTAAAGCTACATCAATCAAAATATGATTTAAAGTATTTTAAATACTTAAATTCTTCTCAATTAATAATCAAAATTCATAATATAAATGTGACTCAACTACGTGCATCTTTTGCAACAGGTAGTGGTATAATTATTTAATCTGAATATTATTTGTTAAAGGAGAACAAAACTTAATTTATCCTTTTACCTTCTCTCGAAACCTACCAGTGTACCCTAATTTTCTTAACCACCTATTCTCAAGGGATAAGTTAATTACAATCCAATAAATTCTATGGCTTATTAATGAAATTCCTCAAGGTCATCATGCCTATTCTCATGATCTTAGATTTCTAGATTTAATATATTGATTATCATATATTAGATTTTCACCTCTCGATTTCATCACCTAATATATGGAATCATGCCAAAGTATGGGCCCATGCATAAAGCAAACATTAAAATTACAAGATATTAAATTAATAACAATATCCATCATAAATAAATTAAAACCGCATAGCACGCTACATTGTATACATGTTACATCCTAAACCCTAGATTTAGGGCTTAACCAAGCATATTTAAGTCCCAAATAAAATTTAAATTTAACATCATCTTAAACAAGGCTATTAAAATCAAAAAGGAAAAGAGATAGAAAAGCTTATTGGTTTGAAGCCCGATGGTCTGTCGGCCGCTCCACATAACTTTCTAGTCTGCCTATTGCCCTATGTTCTCAACCTCCTCTCTACCTCTCCTCTCTACCTCTCCTCTCTCTCTCTCTCTCTCTCTCTCCTCAATCTGCTGTAAAATCACCCCAATTATACGTGTAATTCTCTCTATGGAATCTGTTGCTGTGAATTTTTCTCTCCCCTTTTCCTACGTGAATCCTCCTCCATTTATAATAGTGATTTCTCACTATCTCAAAATTGCACATCTTTGCGTAAATATTAATAGAGGGCCAAAAATTATTGATGAAAAATCTAATATAAATTAGATGGTCTGCATGAAGGGTTGGGGTTTGCTAATGGCCTTGAATTAAATGGATGCTTGAATTTTGCTGGATAAAAGAAATTCAAGCCGTTAATTTTTTAGTGATTTGGAGGGCCTTCATGGACTGTTTGATGGTTTGATTTTGATACTTGGAATTAATGGATAGCTCGATTTTTGCTGCTGATCACGTGATCTGTCTAGGTTTGGAGCTTGGACTGTTGAGATCAAGCATGGGCAGTGGACAACTGCTAGATGTGATGGCTTGCTGATTTTCTAGTGGGTCCCACCAAAAATTTGTATAAGCTGCATAAAATATAATTAATCATTAATTCATCAAATCCATTAATAGGTTGTTAATATAAAAATTATTCAAGCCCATTTAATTTCATGGAAAAAATAAAATATAATTTCAAGCCAAAAGATTATAAAATTTATTTAAATAACTTGACATTAATATTTAATGTCCAAATGTGTTCTTTAGGTAGTACTCTAAGTGCTTATTTGTTGCGAAGTGAATTTTCTTGCCTATGCAGTTCTTGTTGCTCTAATTTAGCCTTTCAGTACATCAAATTTAACCTGCAATTTTACTTATTTAGGAGCATTTGTTTTGTTGCTTTCTTCTTGCTCAAAGGTGGAGTATTCAAGTCCTCTTTTGCTTATTTGAACGGTCATGTTCAGGAACATTTTAATACCCTTTTTCTGGGCTTGAGAATTCAGCTTATGAATCATTCAACATTGCATTTTCTTTCTTTAATTTCTCAATTTCAGTGGTGAATATTTTCATTTCTTCCACTAGAGACTTGATTCTTTCAATAAGTTTTCCATTAACAATTATTGTAAAGTCGCATTATCTCTTCTTTTTAGCATATTTGCTTTCAAACTTTCTTTTTTCTTCAAATAATAAATCATAAGCTTGTTGTAATTTCTCTCACATAGCACATTTGAGACATTCATTTGTAAATGAGTAAATAGATTTAGAAAAGAGTAGTTTGGTTTAGATGTTACCTCATCATTGCTTGTATAGTTTGTTGAGGTAGTCTTGCCTCCTATTGTCTCGATGGCTATGAGACAATTGAAAAAGTTTTTCTTCTTTAATCCAAGCTACTTTATGAGGTTGGATCTTTGTTTACATTGATCCTTCTACCTTTTGCTTTAAGAATTTCCTTAAACTACTTCTCTATTTCCTCTCTTTCCTTTCCTCGAGTTTTCTTTCATCGAGTAAACGGAAATGTGCTTTCATGTGCCCTACTCCGCCACACTTGTAGCATTTCAGTGCATTATTCTTTCTTCTTTTCTATTCTCCTCATTATAAGTCTTAGAAGAACTTACATTCTTTCTTCTTCTCACAAATTTTTTAAATTTTTGAATAAGGAGACCAATCTCTTCATCTTCATTTTGTGATGCTGAAGAAAACTCATCCATGCTTTGATAAGTCACTTTCAATGCAAGAGTCTTCTTTCACTGCTATGTTCTTCATACTTTTTCTTAATCAGCTTATGGGACATTAATGAGTTAACAAGATCTTTTAGTTTTAAGGTATTTAGATCCTTAGCTTCTTATATCATTGTAATTTAGGCTTCCATCATTCAGGTAGCGCTCATAGGATTCTCATCACCTGCTAAGATTTAGAAATAACCTTTCCTAGGCCTTTAAAGGCATTAGTGATATGTCTTTAGTTTCAAGCATTTTGAAACTTTCTAGCTATCTGATAAAAATATTTCTTCTAGTCCTTTAGACTTGAGAAGTGTCGTCATAGACAGTTGTTAGAGTGTTCCAAATTTCTTTGGTAGTTAAGCAAGATGACACTCGACCATACTTTGCTACAGTTAAGGCACAAAATAAAGATTTTGTGACTTTGGCATTAATCTTGACTGGCTTTACCTCTTCAGTCCAATTGGAGGCTCATTCACTCTTAGGTAGAGTAACCCCATCTGAAATAGCAATCCAAGAGTCCATATTAGTTTCTATGATTAGTTGTTTCATCTTCAACTTCCAATAACCAAAGTTATTATTATAGATCGTATGTTTGCTCTAAGAAAGATTAATTTAATTTTGATAATTAACAAATCATTGAAACGTCATTAAAAAGGATCATCCATATTTCGATAATTAACAATCAAATTTTGAGATTATTTAAAAGACTAATGTGTTTGGTTAGAATATTAAATTTGAAGTGAAACAGTCAAGTTTGCTTGCCGAGAAAAATTCAGTATCAACTTGACTCAAGTCAATAAGCCAAGTTGACTTTAGATGGCATTTTTGAGATAGGCCGAACATCGTAGACGCTTGAGCAAGTGAAGTCGCAACAAAAGTTAACTCCGCTTGTGACATAAATGAAGTCGCAAACCCAAGTTGAATCTGTTGGTCCCGAGTTGATGGCTAAACCCAAGAGGGGAGGGGTGAATTGGGTTCTTTAAAATTTCTTTGGTAAACTTGAAAATCTTAACCCCTTGAAAAAGTTAATCCCCTTTTTAAGCGAATGGAGAGCAAATAAGATAAAGCAGTAAAAATAAGTAGAACACAAGATTTATAGTGGTTCGGGCAAACCTTCCCTACTCCACTCTTCCAAGCTCACACTCCGTTGTGACTTGGGTTCCACTATGTATTCCACGAATACACTTAGAGTCACCGCTCTCTTCTAGATTCAAAGCTCTAGGGGGCATACACAACTAGAGCCACTTTCTCTCTTCTAGATTCAAAGCTCTAGGGGGCATATACAACTAGAGCCACTTGCTCTCTTCTAGATTCAAAGCTCTAGGGGGCATATACAATCACTTGCACAAGTAGGTGATGAGTCTCACTCCAATCACACCCTACCTTGCATACACTTGATCTTAGCTACCCAAGCTAAATCAAGATTTATACAACCGAATAAAGAAATGAATAAAAACTACACTTTACAGATTTGTGTAGGCAGTTTTGGGCTCGAGGAAGAAATCAAAGACAGCTGGGATGATGATCGTTGAAGCAACTTGCAGTTTGAAGCTCTTTCTTCCTTTGAAACACTCAAATATGGAGAAAAGGGATTTGAAAATCTTTCTTGTACTTCTTTTCTCTCTATGATCCTTAGAGTAGTGTCACTTCCCTTTTCTCACGTTCATTTGAATGTCCTTTTATAGATTGAGGAAAATATGAACGTTGTAGAAGTGGTTGGCGTGCAATAAATGAACTCCAACGTTCGAAAATTTGACCGTTATAATCCAAGTCGAAGATGAAGTCGACTTGGCCTGCGACTTGGCTTCCAAGTCGTACATGGAGTCGACTTGGCCTGCGACTTGGGTTCTTCAGAAACTCAAGTTTGAGACTTGGGTCGACTTGGCTTTCAGACTTTAGCTCAAGTCGATCCTGAAGTCGACTTGGGTTGCGACTTGGCTTGGTCTATTGCAAAACGCCTTGATCTTCTTGAAAATGTCTTGAATCTTGCAAACCATTTGAAAGCTTTGAGTCCTTGCTTTGCTTTGGACTCACTTGGTCTTTATGACTTAGGTATTACTCCATTTGGAAGCTAGCTTGAAGATTTGCTTTGAGCTTGATAGACTTGATTTGAATGTAGAACATGATTCTTGACTTTGAAATTGACTCATTTGTTTTTCATCTTGATTCCTTGGACTTGAGTGATAAATCCTCTTGAATATCTTGAAAACTGCATCTTTGAAAGTTTGAACATCTCAAGTCGTGGATGGAGTCGACCTGGCCTGCGACTTCACCCAAGTCGCACCTGGAGTCGACTTCGTTTGCGACTTCGTTATGTTCGTTTCCACTTTTCAGCTCTGGATACTCCAAGTCGATGCTGGAGTCGACTTCGTCTGCGACTTGACTTCCCAAGTCACAAGTGGAGTCGACTTGACCTGCGACTTCACCTGTTGCCTTTTGGGATTCATTCTCAAGTCGATATTTGAGTCGACTTTGGGATCGACTTTACCCAAGTCGAAGTCCAAGTCGACTTGGAGATCGACTTGACCTCTTTGCTTTCCTTAAACATTTAGCAATCATATTAGTACCTTTTATATACTCAAAATTAGTTCTTGTTAATCATAAAAACTCAAGATTTGGTCAACTTTTATTGTTTTAAACATTGTTTCCAACAATCTTCCCCTTTTTGATAATTGACAAAACTTCATTTGAGTTGATACCTTTCAAGCATTAATCATGTTCATATGTCTTTTGAAAAACAGAGCATTTGTCTTATAGGTCAGAGCTTTTTGAAATTCCAATCATTATATCATTTTGGCATATTGGATACCTTTCAAGCAAATCATGTTGAATACTTTATTAATCAAGCATAACATATTAAGTAAACATAACATTCATCAAAAGCATTTATATATCAAGTTTCATTTTTACAAAATGCAATACAAAACAAAAATGAAACCTAGATACAAAACTACCCAACCCATAAGAAAATTTTGCTCAACTCACCTATTCTATCTCCCCCTTTTTGTCAAACTATCAAAAATTTATCAAAAATCGATCAACTCTTAATGATTTTGTGAATTGAAATTGAGAGATCGGATATAAGATTGGTTCGATAGGATAATGATGGGCCGATGAGTAAACAAGAGAAGCGTGATCTGGAGTTGCTTCTTTATGAACTGATCCTGATTCGTAAGGATCGAGTTCAGGCATGGGTTTCTTCTTATGTCGGCCTGAGGCAAGATGATAGCGGATAGTCCGCATTTCCCGTTCAATTCGGTCTTGCCGGGAGTGCATATCCTCGAGGGCGTTGTGAACGCCGGTGATAAGACTTGTTATCCGGTCTTCTTGATGACCCATTTCTGCCCTCATAGCAACAATTTCATCTTTGAGATCCCTTAGGGTAACCTCCTCAGAAGAGGTTGAAGGTACCCGTTCTCGTGCAACGGATCCTTGTGGGGAGTAGGAGCCGTGGGATTGAGGTGATGGTGGCTCTTCTGGAGCAGCCGGTGCCTCGGGAGGTTGCTCCCCCTCAGCTTGTGCTTGGTCCTCTTGATGTTCTTCTTCTGAAGGTTCATGCCTTAGTTCAAGCAGATTGATCTTCATTCTTTGTATGAGAGCTTTATTTATGGCATTTGTGGATTTGAGCACTTCGAAAGGCTCGCCTTCAATATCCACTTTGAAGAATTCAAGAATCTTTGTGATCCATGTGCCATAGGGAAGGACTCCTCGTGGGTTATCTTTTCTAGAAGCCAATGCTTCAAGAAATAATTTGGGTATGCTCACTTTGACCCTGTTGGCTACTTTCCATAGTATCCCTGCTTCTTGTGGATTCAATTGATTTCTTCCACCGCCCTTTGGGTAGATGCAGTGGGCAATGAGAAGTCGGAGTACTCGTAGCCTTGGTGAAAGATCCATGTACCGAAGGAATTTGATTCCCGGATGGTACTTGTTGCTCCGGGTGAGCTGATTATACATTTGATCCATAGTGAGGTCTTCTGGAATGGGCTCATCCTCATACGGGACTCCAAGTATGTGTCCTAAATGACTCATTACTTCAGTCGGTCCTGCAACTATCCCGATTCCAAGATCCATTTCGACTCCTTTGACGAAGGTTCCAAAGTATTCTTCATCCCAAAGATAATAAAACATTCGAGTAAGATCTGGATAGACCCTTTCGTCTTCCTTTAGCAAATTGGTCCAACCTTGAAAATCCAATAGATCTTCTATGTCGGATCCATATTCTTTCAGGAAATTAAAATCTATAATCTTGGGTATGAATATCTTCCGTTCGTAGAACTTTTTGTAGAAACGGCTATGTTGGAGCTCGATTTTGAAGTAGGTAGTGGGCATCTTCAATACTTGGGCTTTCCCAGCTGCAGTGCCCCTTCTGCTTGTCCCGGATTGTGTGCTCTGTGAGGTTTGTTGATTTTCCGACCTGGGTGCTTGATCAGATGATTGAGTGGAGGTTTGGAATCGAACCCGTTTACCCGTCGAAGTTGATGGTTCCTCTCTTGCTCTTTTTGATGGAGTCCTAGTTTTTCTAGGAACTTCTTTTGGTTGAGATGAAGGTTGTGGTTGTGTGGGAACCCGTTTGGGGTATGGTTTTGATACGGCTTTCTTTGGTGCCATTTGGAGCTTGGGATTTATGGAATCTGAGAGGGAATGCTAGTGAAAGAGAGAAAGTTTGAGAGATAGTGTGAAAGAGAGAAAAAGAAGAGAGTTGAGAGAGAGAGACAAAGGAGAGAGGCAGTGAGAGAGTAGGAGTCGCCGGAGAGGGAGAGGATTCCCGGAGAGAAAAGGCCGGAGAGTCGCCGGAGGAGAAGAGGAAAACAGGGAGGCCGGAAAAATGAGGAAGAAAGAAAAGAGGGAAGAAGAAAAGGAAGAGAAGTCTCGAAATTCGGACGGTCGCGCGCGCGGAGTCGACTTCGACCCCGTGGAGTCGACTTCGCTGTCTAAGCGGAGTCGACTTCACTTTCCCAAGTCGACTTGGCGGAGTCGACTTGGCTCCTATGGAGTCGACTTGACTCATCAGTTTGCCTTTTTCAAAATTTGATTTCTTGTTTTAATTTTTCCTATTCTATCATCCCCATATCATACCTGATCTTGTAAAATGATTCTTTAGCTAGAGGTTTGGTAAAGATATCAGCAATTTGATCCTCTGTTTTCACATATTCTAAGCACACATCATGATTTTCAACATGTTCACGAATAAAATGATGTCTCACATCAATATGTTTGGTTCTAGAGTGCAATACAGGATTTTTAGTCAAACAAATTGCACTTGTATTATCACATCTAATAGGAATGTCAACATAATCAATACCATAGTCTTTCAACTGTTGTTTCATCCAAAGTAATTGGGCACAACAACTACCGGCGGCTATGTATTCGGTTTCCGCAGTAGATAGTGCAACACTTGTTTGTTTTCTTGAATGCCATGAAACTAGCGTATGTCCAAGAAATTGACAAGTTCCACTGGTACTTTTTCTATTTACTTTATATCCGGCAAAGTCTGCATCCGAATAGCCGATTAGATCAAAGGTTGACCCCTTTGGATACCATAGTCCAAGGTTTGTAGTTTTTATCAAATATTTAAAAATTCTTTTTACAGCAAGTAGATGTGATTCTTTTGGACATGTTTGGAATCTAGAGCACATACAAACACTAAATAGTATATCGGGTCTAGAAGCAGTTAAGTATAGCAAGGATCCTATCATGCTTCTATAAAGTGTTTGATCGATACTTTTACCATTTTCGTCCGCATCGATCTTGATTGTTGAGCTCATTGGAGTGTTTGCCCCTTTGCTATTCTGCATTCCAAATTTCTTGAGCATCTCTTTGACATACTTGGACTGGTTCAGAAATATTCCTTCACTTTGTTGCTTGATTTGTAGTCCAAGGAAGAAATTTAATTCTCCCATCATGCTCATTTCGAACTCGCTCTGCATTATCTTAGAAAATTCTTGACAAAGATTTTCATCAGTAGAACCGAATATTATGTCATCCACATAAATCTGTACAATCAAAATATTTTTATTTTTGTACTTGATGAATAAAGTAGTGTCTACTTTCCCTCTTTGAAACTCATGATCAATCAAGAATCTATTTAACCTTTCATACCAAGCTCTTGGTGCTTGTTTTAGTCCATATAATGCTTTGGTTAATTTATAAACAAACTTTGATTGATCCTTTTCTTCAAAACCAGGAGGTTGTTCAACATATACTTCTTCATTCAAATAACCATTCAAAAATGCGCTTTTTACATCCATTTGAAACAATTTGAAGTTCATATGAGAAGCAAATGCTAGTAGGATGCGTATGGCTTCTAATCTAGCCACGGGTGCATACGATTCTTCAAAATCAATTCCTTCTTCTTGGGAATACCCTTTGGCTACTAATCTTGCCTTGTTTCTAATTACAAGACCGCTTTCGTCTAATTTGTTCCTAAATACCCATTTTGTACCAATGACTGTATGATTGTTTGGTCTAGGAACTAAATGTCATACATTGTTTCTTTCGAATTGATTTAGCTCTTCTTGCATTGAAATAACCCAATTTTCATCATTAAGAGCTTGTTCAATGGTATTTGGTTCAATTTTCGATACAAACGCATATTGGCGAATGGAGAGCAAATAAGATAAAGCAGTAAAAATAAGTAGAACACAAGATTTATAGTGGTTCGGGCAAACCTTCCCTACTCCACTCTTCCAAGCTCACACTCCGTTGTGACTTGGGTTCCACTATGTATTCCACGAATACACTTAGAGTCACCGCTCTCTTCTAGATTCAAAGCTCTAGGGGGCATACACAACTAGAGCCACTTTCTCTCTTCTAGATTCAAAGCTCTAGGGGGCATATACAACTAGAGCCACTTGCTCTCTTCTAGATTCAAAGCTCTAGGGGGCATATACAATCACTTGCACAAGTAGGTGATGAGTCTCACTCCAATCACACCCTACCTTGCATACACTTGATCTTAGCTACCCAAGCTAAATCAAGATTTATACAACCGAATAAAGAAATGAATAAAAACTACACTTTACAGATTTGTGTAGGCAGTTTTGGGCTCGAGGAAGAAATCAAAGACAGCTGGGATGATGATCGTTGAAGCAACTTGCAGTTTGAAGCTCTTTCTTCCTTTGAAACACTCAAATATGGAGAAAAGGGATTTGAAAATCTTTCTTGTACTTCTTTTCTCTCTATGATCCTTAGAGTAGTGTCACTTCCCTTTTCTCACGTTCATTTGAATGTCCTTTTATAGATTGAGGAAAATATGAACGTTGTAGAAGTGGTTGGCGTGCAATAAATGAACTCCAACGTTCGAAAATTTGACCGTTATAATCCAAGTCGAAGATGAAGTCGACTTGGCCTGCGACTTGGCTTCCAAGTCGTACATGGAGTCGACTTGGCCTGCGACTTGGGTTCTTCAGAAACTCAAGTTTGAGACTTGGGTCGACTTGGCTTTCAGACTTTAGCTCAAGTCGATCCTGAAGTCGACTTGGGTTGCGACTTGGCTTGGTCTATTGCAAAACGCCTTGATCTTCTTGAAAATGTCTTGAATCTTGCAAACCATTTGAAAGCTTTGAGTCCTTGCTTTGCTTTGGACTCACTTGGTCTTTATGACTTAGGTATTACTCCATTTGGAAGCTAGCTTGAAGATTTGCTTTGAGCTTGATAGACTTGATTTGAATGTAGAACATGATTCTTGACTTTGAAATTGACTCATTTGTTTTTCATCTTGATTCCTTGGACTTGAGTGATAAATCCTCTTGAATATCTTGAAAACTGCATCTTTGAAAGTTTGAACATCTCAAGTCGTGGATGGAGTCGACCTGGCCTGCGACTTCACCCAAGTCGCACCTGGAGTCGACTTCGTTTGCGACTTCGTTATGTTCGTTTCCACTTTTCAGCTCTGGATACTCCAAGTCGATGCTGGAGTCGACTTCGTCTGCGACTTGACTTCCCAAGTCGCAAGTGGAGTCGACTTAACCTGCGACTTCACCTGTTGCCTTTTGGGATTCATTCTCAAGTCGATATTTGAGTCGACTTTGGGATCGACTTCACCCAAGTCGAAGTCCAAGTCGACTTGGAGATCGACTTGACCTCTTTGCTTTCCTTAAACATTTAGCAATCATATTAGTACCTTTTATATACTCAAAATTAGTTCTTGTTAATCATCAAAACTCAAGATTTGGTCAACTTTTATTGTTTTAAACATTGTTTCCAACAGAATCAAGATGCAACTTTGGGTCCATTAGGCAGCTGAAATTGAATCTGAAGAACTGAAGTCGTATTTTTCCATGTTATTATTATTAACAATTGAATGTGTGTGTTAAGACAAGAAAGATAGAAATGAGAGAGTTACATGAGAATTAAGAGTTTTTGTTATGAGATTTTTGAACTCCTTTTGTTTAAAAGTAGAAAAAGTGGTAGTGTATGGAATGTTAGTTGAGTGAGATAAGATTTTTAATTTGGATTATTGAATTTTTGTTAACAAATCTGATTTACTCACTTTTTGCACAAATTGTTTGAAATATTTCTTCTGAAGTTTTGTAATTTGATTTTGCCTCCTTCTGTATTTGCACGAGGAGAGCAAAAGTTCAAATGTGGGAAATTTTCTTATGTTATCTTTGTACTTTATACTTTGAATGACTTAAGGATGAGAATGTGAGTGAATACAACATTTTGAATTAAATATTAATTGATTTCGATTTTCTTAGTGAAAACACTCTGGATTGAGCGGCATGTGCAATTCATGTAGAAGTGAAGCACAAGGATCGATACTCATTCAATTAGATGGTTTAAAAGATTTAAATGGAAGCAAAATAGTGATCGAAATGACCTAGAATGTGTCAAGGAAGTTTCAACACGGTTTAGGGCGTGTCAGGCAATAAAATCTCAAATTTTAGAGCAAGCAACATGCATCTAGAGTGCAACACGGCCCAGGTTGTGTCAAGGTTAAAATTGAGGAATTAATCCACTTTGGAGTGGTTCGTTGGAGATTACTATATAAACACTTGTTGTGCACGTTCTAAAGCATTTTAGAATATCTTTAGAGTTAGGATTGAGGTCCGGGAGTGAGATAAACTAAAAAGCATGAGGAGAGAAGCGAGGAGGCACGCTACTTGGAGCATCAATACACCATTGAAGCTTCTGCATCAATAAGGTTTTTTTTTCTTATATTATCTTATTTTTGATGGATTTTGAATACAATTTTATTTTATATTTGGACTTCATTAAGAACATGCTAGGTTAAACTCTTAATTTAGGATTTAGGATGTAGCATGTGACCTATGTAAAGGATATTATAGTTTTGATTTACTTATAAAGGATATTGCATATTAATTTAATATCTTGTGGATTTGATACTTTTGGGTATTTAAGCTCGCACTTCGGCATGATTACATAAATTAGGTGAATGAATTAAGTGGTGAAAGTCTAATATACAATAATCAAGATATTAAACATGACAATCTTGACCATGAGAATAGGTGTGATGACCATGAAGAATTCCATGAACTACTACAAGACTTAATGGATTCTAATTGACTTAATACCATGAGTATATATGGTTAACAAGATGCATATATGTTGAATTATTTTGGTTTCTTTAACTCAAGTATACATGTCGATTAAATAATAAAAAATGAGTAGAGTATCAAACCCATAAGGAAGGAGAGTTAAATGTGGCACAACCAAAAGTCCATTTGCCAATTACAAATTATCGATTTAAATGGATTTTTTATTAAAAATAAATAGTTTAAACTTTAACAACAAAAAGAAACTAAAGTAACTAGTGACAGGAGTGCAACAAATGGAAATTCTCAAAGGGATAATTAGATATGAGGATTATGAATCCATTGACTCAAAACTATTCCATTTTGGTTCTTCCTTAATTAATTATGTAGAGAGTTACTAATCTAAGCTCGTTTATATTCATACGTGCCTTCCAACATATATAAAAATAACTTTGTTTTAACTAATTTTTAAGTTCTTATGAAACTGAGTGAAATAAGGTTGATTTGTGCATAACCAAAACAAAATCACACAGGATTAATTAGTATATTCCTATCGTATTAACATTCAATCACTACAAGTCATTGAAAACTTGTGTTTTACATATAGATCTCATACAAATCTTACTTTTCAAGCGTAGATCTAGGTATTAAATCAATCCAAAAGGTAGCCGAGCTCGTAGAAGCATTTAACACAATATGCAAAGGTAAATCCAAGAAAAACACATGTAGTATCAAATTTACAAATTCATTCACGCATAAGAAACCAATCAAGCATAGTTTTTGAGCTCAAGTTGCTTACAACATGCCACCACAAGTTTTAGCCCAAGAATATGACAAAGACTTCCATCAAAATCATGATCAAGTACATACCAAAGGAAGAGAATAAGAAAATAAAATAAACTCAGTGATTTCCACCAATGCAATTGAATCTTCACTTGATCTCCTCCCACGCTTTAAATTTCTTTCTCTTCTCCTCCCTTGAGTTGTCCTTGTGTCCCCAGGTTATGTTCTTCAACCTTAAAAGATGTATTTATACCCCCTTCATTTGGATGTTGACATGTGTGGAAAAATCACAAGTGGCGCCAGCCTCTTTAACTGCAAGCTAACTTGATATTTTAATGGTGTTGGCTAGGGTTAGGGCACCTAAAACTTGATATTTTGATGCACAAAGTGTTTCCTCTTATTCAATCCACTTTTAGCATTGGATTGACAAGAGAATCACTCTCCTTTACCTACAACATAAAGCAAAAGCAAGTGAATGCCTACCTAAATGATCAAATGAACTAAAACAAACCAAACGAAATGAGTTACAGTTGAATTCAACTAAATATGCATGAAAACTACATGAGATGTAAGAAATACACAAATGATGCAAATTAATGCAAATACTATGAGAATTTACATTTTTTTGTGAACTAGCATTCAAAATGGGTGCAAAACGGGCCTTGATAACTCTATTTTCATAGAGTTATTAGCGGTTAAGAAGATTATTGTACGCTCTGCAAGTTTGGAGAGAAGGTGCGAGGTTAATTTAGGGTTCGTTCTCCTTTAATATATAAAATTTAAATTAAATAAGTATATCACGTATTCATTGCAGATGACATATGTGAAACCTTAGATTCTAGGTGTTCTCATCTCCTTATCCTTTTACTATCGTTCTTAAGATTTTCTTTCTTCTTTTGCTATTTCTCTTTGATCTCATCTTATTCCTTTGATATTTGTTATAAAGTATTTTAAATTAATGTCTAAAGTCTTGAATTCTCTGTGAGATTGATCTTTTTAAATGCTATTGTCTACACCCCGTGCCCTTGCGATGAGACATGAGGCCCATTTCTAGCGCCTCGCACAGTAATTATGATACAATCTATATGTACTTGATTATTTTCCACATTTATATGTGTATATATAGGAGTGCGCTCATATCAGATTTGTCGGCATTAGGCCTATATCCAATATATCCATCAGACATACCCATTTTTGCACTTGAAATTTAATGTATTAGATGAGAGAAGGAGTTTCTTAAAAAACAAGTCATGAGCCAACATTAAAAAAAAGGAGATTTACAACTAACCTTTTTATGGATTCCACTTATAAGCAGAGAGTGTATGTGTGTATCCCATGCCCCTTTTCTAGTTGTGAACAAGGAGAGTAGGAAATCCCTAATCAGTAATGGCTATGTCTTCCTCATGGGTTAAATGGCTCCTACCGAGGTTAGCCAAGCGGATAATCAGCACCTCTTTTTTTTCTCTTCTATCTAGTGTGATCCCTACATCTTGCAACCATTACTTTTTCCCCTCCAATATGATGAATCCTTGCATCTTTCCCTTTTCCTTTGCTATTGATATATGCTTCCTTTATAGATTGAGACATCTACTGCACTAATGTTGAAGAGTATTAGCCATTTTACATTTTGATTTTTGTGATGTATGATTCTGGAGTTTTGATTTTTGAGTGATTAGGGCTAAGTTCCATTTTCTAATCCCATTGGGCTAAGATTTCAAATTTATTTGATTAGCCATTTCAATTTGAATCCTTTGAGTATTTGATTTGATGCTAATGAATTTGTGTATTTGATCATCAACGAATCCCCACTCATTCATAAATGGATTTTCCAACTATTTCTTTTTTGGTGATTGCAAGGATTTTCCAACATAAATTAAAAAAAAAATCATGCTAGACCCACACCACTGCCTAGATTAACAACTTCATACTAATTATATCCCTCTACTTTGGCTCATTCATAGTACTTTGCTCAATTCTACCTAACAATTGTATTCATGCTATTGACAATGAGGACTTGTGTAGCATTTTTTATTCTAAACTTATGGCTCATTCCTAGTACTTTGCTCAATTCAACATAACAATTATATTCCTATTATTGACAATGAGGACTTATGTAGCATTTTTCCTCTAAACTTATGGCTCATTCATAGTACTTTGCTCAATTCAACCTAACAATTGTATATTCCTACTGTTGACAATGAGGAATTGTGTAGGATTTTTTTCCTTTAACCTTATGGCTCCTTCATAGTACTTCATAATTTCTTTTCATAGTACTTTGGCTCATTCATAGTACTTTGCTCAATTCAACCTAACAATTGTATTCCTGTTGTTGACAATGAGGACTTGTGTAGCTTTTTTTTGCTCTAAACTTATGGCTCATTCATAGTACTTTGCTCAATTCAACCTAACAATTATGTATTCCTACCGTTGACAATGAGGAATTGTGTAGAATTTTTGTCCTTGAACCTTATGGCTCATTCATAGTACTTCATAATTTCTTTTCATAGTACGTTGGCTCATTCATAGTACAAGAAAAAATTCAATATTAGTTGACTTGAATGTACACTTCATTTTAACAACTAGTATCACTTTAGTCTTTAAGATGATAATGAGGCTTGATAATACAAGAAAGAATTCAATATTAGTTGACTTGAATGTGCACTTCATTTTAACAACTAGTATCACTTTAGTCTTTAAGATGATAACGAGGCTAAAGCAATAATCTAGTAAAGTTATAATAACACATCCATTTAAGAGATTTTTGTATTTATGAGAGATCGTGGTCATCGCCATCTCATTTCTCAATTGCCTGCTACAAGTATTTAATAACATTAAGGTAGAACTTTCTTCTCAACGTTATTACACCAAACTCAAAAAACTTAGTGGCACTTATATTCAAATTGTTTATTTATGTTTATATTTTTAATGAGTTTCATAAAATCTATTGTCCAAATAAATTGCTAGATCTGTGACTGATACAAGAGATGACAAGAAATTGACATGAAAGGGTGGACTGTCCATGTATGCATGGTTCTTACGATACGTTCATCTCCAAAACTATGAATTACCCTAGCAAAAGGTTTTACCATTGTCCTATGAAAGTAAATTATGAATAATTTCTTATATAATAATTGATAATTCAATTATTTTTTATGTTGAAGACTAATGCATATATATATATATGACAGAGATCGACAAAATGCAATTATTTATGTTAAGCTGACAAATATAATGGTCACTTGATGAAAATTGAAGAACAATAGTGTAGTAGTGGAATAGCAAAGGAAGTGAGAATGCTAAAATGGGAACTTGCGCTTGCCCTCAAGGGGATCGGCCTTCTCAAAGAATGAATTGAATTCAATACAATGGTTTCAAACTTTCTAATTTCAACAATTTACAAATAGAAAATTAAGGTCAATGAAGTTGATATAGTGAAGGGGTTGTACATTTGATATTAATTAAGATATTAAGGGGATATATCTTCCATGTTTGATCAACTGAAACTCGTGTTTTGCAATGATATAAGACTAAATGCACTAGATTTTGTAACATTCAATTTTGAATTAATACATGAATGTATCTGATCATGACTCATATGCAAATGCAAGATTGGATTCTCTATTCTTGTTTGTGTTGGAAAAATGTGGAAAATAAGCCAAGTTTATGTTCTGATGATTAACAACTCACTTTGAATAAGTTTTAATTACTAACATGTGTGTGGAGATGATTGAAGGTTATAAAAATGAAGAAAATGAAGCATGGCAAGTCAAGTCGATTTCCAAGTCGACTCAGGCATCGACTTAGGCCAAGGCGATCCTCAAGTCGACTCCAGTAGCTACTTCAAAATGTCATTTCCTTCCAGAGTTGATATCGAGAAAGAGAGCTGCCGAAATCGCATCCCAAGTCGACTCCACTTGCGACTTGAGGTGAAGTCGCAGACTAAGTCGACTCCAGCATCGAATTTGATCCATCATTTCTGTCCAGAGTTGAAATTGAGAACGAAAACTGCTGAAGTCACATCCCAAGTCGACTCCGCATGCGAGTTCGGTGAAGTTGCAGACCAAGTCGACTCCAGCTTCGACTTCAGTGCGGAATTTGCAGAACAAGTCAACTCAATGCTAGATTCAAGAGAAGATAAAGGCCAAGACAACTCAAACACCTAAATGAAGAATAAAGCAATCGGGGTTGCATAAATCAATCATGATGGATTATGAACATATATTTGGACATCATTAGGCATTCTAAGATTCAAGTATTCAAGATTTCAAGGATTCAAAGTTTGCAAATCACGAAGCTAAAAAGACATCAAGCTAGGATGATTATACTGAGTTGCAAAATATATAATCAAGGGAAGAACAACCAAACATGAAAAAATTCAAGCAAGCAAGGCATTCCAAAGAACTTCAAGTTCAACTAGCAAGTTGAAGAAGTGAAATCGCAGCCGAAGTCGACTTCACCTACGACTTGGGTCAAGTCGAGGACCAAGTCAACCTAGACTGGAACTTGAAGAAATTGCGGTTAGGCGAAGTCACACCCGAAGTCGACTCCATCTGCGACTTGGGCGAAGCCGCACCCGAAGTCGACTTCACCTGCGACTTGGGTTGCAACGGCCGAAAATTTTTTGAATGTTGGCGCATTAAATGCGCGCCACCTACTTCCAAATGTTCGGATTCCCTCAAAAATTATATAAGGCATTCAATATGAACGTGGAGGGTTGTTGAGAATTCATTGATTGAGCATAACTCCCATCTCTAAGAGCATTAAGTGATCAAGCCAACATCAAGAAGAAGAACCTTGCTTTCAAACTGCCAAGAGCTTATTGCTGAATATTAAGCCTGTGCTACAAGTTCTTCTCTGCACCAAATCTGCCTCTACACACCAGTAACGTGTAGAAACTTTTTTTGATTATTTCCTGTTGTATTGAACTTGATTAAGTCTGGGTAACTTAGATCAAGTGTAAGCAAAGTAGTATATGATTGGAGTAGAACTCGTCACCTACTTATGCTGTGAATTGTTGATGCCCCCTAGAGCTGAAATCTAGAAGAGAGTAGTGGCTCTAATTGTATTTGTGAAATACATAGTGGTACCCAATTCGTAAGAGGTGTGAGCTTTGAAGAATAGAGTAGGGAAGGCTGCCCGAACCACTATAAAATCTTGTTTGTTGATTTTTATTTCTGCTCTCAGCACTATATTGCTTTTCATTTGATTCTTCATAAAGGGGACTAGATTAATCTGGGGTAAAAATTTTGTTTAAGTTGAAAAATTTTAAATACCCAATTCACCCCTCCCCTCTTGGGTAATTTCCATTAACTCGGGACTAACAAATGGTATCATAGCAGGTCTTTGAGTTTTACCAAGGAGATCTTTTAATATGGCATCCCAATCGACTTCCATTCCCGCATTTACCGAAGGCCAATCTTTTACTAGGCCACCATTATTTGATGGAAATAATTTCGGCTATTGGAAGCTACGTATGAAACAACTCATCATGGCTACAGATATGGACTCTTGGATTGCAATCCAAGATGGTGTAACCTTGCCTATTGATGAAAGAGCTTCCAAATGGACCGATGAGGAAGTAAAAACTGTTAAGAGCAACGCTAAAGCTATGAACTCACTATTTTGTGCTCTTACCACCTCCGAATATGATAGAGTATCCTCTTGTCTAACTGCAAAAGAAATATGGGATACATTAACATCTATCTATAAAAGAACTTCTCAAGTCCAAGGGACAAGGAGAAATATTTTTATTGGAGAGTTGGAAAGCTTTAGAATGTTAGAAACAGAAAATATTTCTTAAATGTATGCTAGATTCTGTAAAATTACTAATGCTTTGAAAGGTCTCGGAAAGGTAATTTTTTGAATTTAAATAAGTCATAAAGATTCTAAGGGCGTTACCCGAATCATGAACTCTAAAAATTACTGCAATAGAGGAAGCCAATGACCTAAACACATTAAAGTTAGAAGACCTTTTTAGCTCATTAATGTCACATGAGCTAATCAAGAAAAGAAATAAAGATCACCACAAAGGAAAGAAAGAAATTGCACTAAAAGTCACTCAAAACTCGGATGAGTCCATCTCCTCATCCTACAACGATGATGAAGACATTGCATTGTTAACTCAGAGATTTTGAAAGTTCATAAGGAGAGAAAAGAACTTTAAAGATTTCAAAAAGAGACCACGAAAAAAAAGAAGGAGGCTACAAAGTGCTATAGATGCGGCAGTATGGGACATATGCAAGCTCAATGTCCTACACCGGAAGAAAGATCAAAGGATCATCAAGAAAGGAAGAAAAGATATGAAAGCCGAAAATTCCAAAGGCCTGAGGGAAGAGGAATGTACGTGAATGAAGAAACTTCATCAACAAGTAGCTCCTCAACCGATAATTTTGAAGCTGCAAATTGTGCAAGAATATGTTGCATGGCGCAGATTGAGCAAGAAGAAAATTTGCTATGTTTAAACACAACAGAAGTTTTGGAAGAGCAAACCACCTCAACAAAATGCATAAGTAATGAAGAGGTAACTTTCAAATTTTGTCGTTCTCAATCTACTTATTCTTCTATTCAGGAATGTCTCAAATGTACTGAATTAGAGAAATTACAATATGCATATGATTCATTATATGAGAAAATCAAAAACTAGGAAACAAGTTATCATTAAAGAGACAACAATGCAATTCCATTATTATTGTAAATGGAAAACTAGCAGAAAGTACAACAAAACTAAAAGAAGAAAATGAACTATTATTGAAAGAAGTGAAAAAATTGAAAAAGGAGAATGAATCCTTAAATGAATCATTAGCTAAGTTCTCTAATCTAGGAGAAAGTGTGAAAATATTTCTGAACATGACCTCTCAAAACAATAAAAGAGGTCTTGGATACTCCACATTTGATCAAGGAGAAAGTAGCAAATCAAGTGTGCTAAAACTTAGGAAAAATTAAGCTAAAACTGCACCTATTTACAAGCCCAAAGGGAAACATATTATGTGGACTAAAAGGCCAACTTTTGAACCATTACATACTTAGAGGCCTACTCCTAGATTACTAATGGCTTGCAATTTTTGCAACAAGATGGGTCACAAAATTCATAGATGCAAATTTAAGAAATTGTATGACCATGGTGCAAAATTAATTTGGGTTCCAAGAAACACAAGATTTGGGCTTTCAAGAATAGAACAACAAAGATTAAATCAGTTTACTAACCCAAATGGACCCATAAAATGGGTACTAAAGATATAAGATTTATTTGCTCATTTTTCAGGTATGTTTCAAGGCAAAGGCAAGCAACGTTTAGTTCATGGATAGTGGTTGCTCAAGGCATATGACTGGAGAAAGAAGTCTATTTCACAAACTCAAGCTTTGCAACGATGGAACTGTTGCTTTTGGAAACAATAAGAAAGGTAAAATTAAAGGTAAAGGAAACATTTATAGTATTTCAAATGCATGTATGGAAGATGTATTATTTGTTGAGGACTCAAGCACAATTTAATGAGTATTAGCCAATTATGTGCAAAGGATACAAGGTTGTGTCTGAATCATCTATATGTAATGTATTTGATGGAGAACATAGCACGTTTAGTGAAAAAGACATGAAAATATTTATTTGGTTTCACTTGATGAACTAGATGGTCAATGTCTAATGGCCATTAACAATGATCCATGGGTTTGGCATAAGAGGCTTAGGCATATAAACATAATAAATATAAAGACCCTATGGAAGAAGAGTTTGGTAGAAGGATTGCTAAAATTGAAATATGACAAAAATAAAATTTCCAAGGCATGTCAATTGTCAAAACAACCTAAAATGCCCTTCTCTACCAAAAATGAAATTTCCACCACTAGGCCACTTGAATTGCTACACATGGATCTATATGGGTCATCCGACATTTTAACCATTGGTGGAAAGAAATATGTATTTGTAATAGTTAATGATTTTTCAAGATTCACATGGGTAATTCTTTTAGCTAGCAAAGATGAAACTTTCTCTATGTTTGCAACTTTTGTAAACTTGGTGCAAAATGAAAAACAAAGTACTATTATGACCATTAGAAGTGATCAAGGTGGTGAGTTAGAAAATAAACGATTCATAGAATTATGTAATGAAAAAAGAATTCACCACACATTTTCTGCACCAAGAACTCCACAACAAAATGGAGTAGTTAAAAAAATAGAACCATACAAGAGATGGCTAGAACAATGCTAAATGAGAGTAAATTATCCAAGAAATTTTGGGGTGAAGCTGTAAGTACAGCTTGTCATGTATTGAACCGAGTTACCATTAGAGCAATCTTGAAAAAGACCCCATATGAGCTATGGAAAGGTAGAAAACCAAATATTTTATATTTTCATGCCTTTAGTTGCACATGTTATGTTTTGAACAATGGAAAACCAACTTGGGAAAACTGGATGCTAAGAGTGATGAGGCAATATTCCTTGGTTACTTATCAAATAGCAAAGCATATAGAGTCTTCAATAAAAGGAACCAAGTTGTAGAAGAGTCAATACATGTTATTTTTGATGAATTTAATCCATGCTCCAAAAGAAAAGATGATTTAAGTGATGCAGATGATATTACAAGTAACCTTAAAAAATTGCATGTGGAGAAGCAAGAAGAATCTATGGAGGAAAGAGTAAGTGAATGTAATAATTTCTATAAACCTCCAACTGATTTAAAGTTCAAAAATGTCATCCAATTGAGCAAGTTATAGGGAATGTCTATGGTGTAAAGACTAGAAGGCCAAAACAAAATATTTGTGGACAATATGCCTTTGTATCCAAAATTGAACTATCCACTATTGACCAAACTCTTGATGATGAAAACTGGATCATAGCAATGCAAGAGGAATTAAATTAATTTGAAAGAAATCAAGTTTGGCATCTTGTTCTAAGGCTAAAAGACTGTATTGTCATTGACACAAAATGGGTCTTTATGAACAAATTAGATGAAAGTGGACTTGTGGTGAGAAACAAAGCTAGACTTATGGCAAAAGAATACTCACAAGAAGAAGGAATAGATTTTGAGTAATCCTATGCACCGATTGCTAGATTAGAAGTCATTCATATTTTACTAGCTTTTGTATCAGACATGAACTTTAAATTGTTTCAAATGGATGTTAAAAGTGCATTCTTTAATGTGTATATAAATGAAGAGGTGTATGTTGAACAACCACCTGGATTTGAAGAGAAAGATCAATCTAAATTTGTATACAAATTAACCAAGGCATTATATGGATTAAAACAAGCTCCAAGGGCTTAGTATGAAATATTAAGTAAATTTTTTATTGATCATGACTTCCAAAAGGGAAAGGTAGATACCACTTTGTTTATCAAGTACAAAGAAAAAGATATCTTGATTATTCAAATTTATGTTGATGACATTATTTTTGGTGCTACTAATAAGATTATTTGTCAAGAATTTTCTAAGCTTATGCAGAAAGAATTTGAAATGAGTATGATGGGAGAGATAAACTTCTTCCTTGGACTACAAATCAAGCAACTAAGTGAAGGGATCTCCATAAACCAGTCCAAGTATATCAAAGAAATATTGAAGAAATTTGGCACGGAAAACAGCAAAGGGGCAAACACGCCTATGAGTTCAACTATTAAAATTGACAAAGATGAAAAAGTCAAATCAATTGATTTAAAATTATATAGAAGCATGATAGGTTCTTTATTATATTTAACTACTTCTAGACCCGATATATTGTTTAGTGTTTGTATGTGCTCTAAATTTGAATCATGTCTAAAAGAATCACACTTGGTAGCTGTAAAAAGAATTTTTAAATATTTAGTAGATACTACCAACATAGGACTTTGGTATCCAAAGGGTTCTAATTTTGATCTAATCAGCTACTCGGATGCGGATTTTTCCGGTTACAAGATAGATAGAAAAAGCACTAGTCAAACATGTTAGTTTTTTGGGAACATGTTGGTCTCATGGTTTTCAAGAAAATAAACTAGTGTTGCTTTATCTACGGCGAAAGCCAAATATGTTGCCGTTGGGAGCTGTTGTGCGCAACTACTTTGGATGAAACAACAACTTAGGGACTATGGCGTGAATTTTAAAGATATACCTATTAAATGTGATAATACAAGTGCAATATGTTGAACTAAAAATCCAGTACTGCATTCTAGGACCAAGCATATAGACCTTAGACATCATTTTATTAGAGAACATGTAGAAAATCATGATATATGTTTGGAATATGTGAGAACAGAAGATCAAATTGCAGATATATTCACCAAATCTATAGTAAAAGAACCATTTTATAAAATTAGAAATGATATGGGAATGCTTGAATTAACTTAGAAAAGCAAAGCTGAGGGGGAGCACAGGTTCAGGGGGAGCAGCCCCGCCATTCTCAAATGATTAACCCGCTTCATCTCTATTTTTGATAAATTGACAAAAAGGGGAAAAAGAGATCGAGATATGAGTCTCGGTCTTACATGTTTGTATGAATATTTTAATTTATTTATGTTTTGTTTAACTTGTGATATGTATGTTAAACGTCAAATGCAAAAATAGTTTGTTTTAAAGACATTGAAAAGTATATACTCAAATCAATTTTGTCAATCATCAAAAAGGGGGAGATTGTTGGAAACATGTGAAAAACAAGTCAAGTTTATATTTTGATAATTAACAAATCAATTTGTGTAAGTTTTGATTACTAGCATGTGTGTGGAGATGATTAAAGGTTATAAAAATGAAGAGAATGAAGCATAGCAAGTCAAGTCGATTTTCAAGTCGACTCAGGCATTGACTTAGGCCAAGTCTATCCCCAAGTCGACTCCACAGTGACTTCAAAACGTCGTTTTCTTCCAGAGTTGAAACCGAGAATGAGAGCTGCCGAAGTCGCATCCTAAGTCAACTCCGCTTGCGACTTGAGGTGAAGTCGCAGACCAAGTCAACTCCAGCATCGACTTCAATCCATCATTTCTATCCAGAGTTGAAATCGAGAACGAGACCTGCTGAAGTCACTTCCCAAGTCAACTCCGCATGCGACTTGGGTGAAGTCGCAGACCAAGTCGACTCTAGCTTCGACTTCAGTGCGGAATTTGCAGAACAAGTCAACTCAATGCTAGATTTAAGAGAAGATAAAGGTCAAGACGACTCAAACACTTAAATGGAGAATAAAGCAATCAGGGTTGCGTGAATCAATCATGATGGATTATGAACATATATTTGGACATCATTAGGCGTTCTAAGATTCAAGTATTTAAGATTTCAAGGATTCAAAGTTTGCAAGTCACGGAGCTAAAAGGACATCAAGCTAGGATGATTATACTGAGTTGCAAAATATATAATCAAGGGAAGAACAACCAAACATGAAGAAATTCAAGCAAGAAAGGCATTCCAAAGAACTTCAAGTTCAACTAGCAAGCTGAAGAAGTGAAATCGCACCCGAAGTCGACTTCACCTGCGACTTGGGTCAAGTCGAGGACCAAGTCGACCCAGACTGGAACTTGAAGAAGTTACGAACAGGCAAAGTCATACCCGAAGTTGACTCATCTGCGACTTGGGCGAAGTCACACCTGAAGTCGACTCCACCTGCGACTTGGGTCACAACGGTCGGAAAATTTTTGAATGTTGACGCATTAAATGCGCGCCAGATTCCCTCAACATTTATATAAGGCATTCAATATGAATATAGAGGGTTGTTGAGAATTCATTGATTGAGCATAACTCCCATCTCTAAGAGCATTAAGTGATCAAGCCAACATCAAGAAGAACCGTGCTTTCAAACTGCCAAGAGCTGATTGCTGAATCATTAAGCCTGTGCTACAAGTTCTTCTCTATACCAAATCTACCTCTACACACCAGTAACGTGTAGAAACTTTTTTTTGATTATTTCCTGTTGTATTGAACTTGATTTAGTTTAGGTAACTAAGATAAAGTGTAAGCAAAGTAGTGTGTAATTGGAGTGAAACTCGTCACCTACTTGTGCTGTGAATTGTTGATGCCCCCTAGAGCTCGAATCTAGAAGAGAGCAGTGGTTCTAATTGTATTTGTGAAATACATAGTGGAACCAAAGTCACAAGAGGTGTGAGCTTGGAAGAGTGGAGTAAGGAAGGTTGCCCAAACCACAATAAAATCTTGTTTGTTGATTTTTATTTCTGCTCTTAGCACTATATTGCTTTTCATTTGATTCTTCATAAAGGGGACTAGATTAATCTGGGGTAAAATTTCTGTTTAAGTTGAAAAATTTTAAATACCCAATTTACCCCTTCCCTCTTGGGTAATCGTCATTAACTCGGGACCAACAATTTGCACTTTATACCAATTTCGACATGTGAATTTAGTTAAGGTTAAAGAGTGTTGACGAATTTTCTTGTTTTCATTCTTTGCAAATGTAAGATGAAAATTCAGTTAAGGATAAAGAGTTGCTAATGAATGTATACTTTTGTTAGAATGTTGTCATTCTTTACAAATGTAAGATGCAAATTCAATTAAAGTTAAAGAACGGCTATCGAAATTTTTTATTTTCATTCTCTGCAAATGTAAAATGAGAATTTAGTTAAGGATAAAGAGTGGTTGTCAAATTTTCCTATGCTCATTCTTTACAAATGTAAGATATATCAATTTTTTAATTTTGCTAATGCTTAATGGATTTATGACAAGTGATAATGTGGAATTATCATGGGAGTTGGAAATGATCAACAATAGCCAAGGTAAGAATACGTGGAATATTCAATAGGGATTAGCAGCTAACATGTGTTGAAAAGTGCTACAATCTTTACCAAAAAAGTATTACAACTAAGAATTGAAAATGATAATGTCATTCAAATAATGTCCAATAAATACATAATTATTGATTAAGAAGGTTTTAATCATATTTTGATTAATTAAACTTAATTTCGTGTAAACACTCACCAACTAATGCAATTTGTGCAGGAAAAGTATATGCAATTTTGGTGTAAACATGATCAAATTAACAAGCTTCGATGAAAGTAGGAGTAAATTGTAAATTTAAGACTCATATATTTATGCAAGCACTGTTCATGCCCTGTACACGTACTATAACGCAATATTCATACGTTATTCATGCACTCTTTATGCATTGCACAAATAACTATGCTCGTGGTTCTACACTGTTTTGCACTATGCATTACTGTTCATGTGCATAATTAATGCACAATTTTGAAGTTTGAGCAAGTGCTCTCCCCACCTCTATATAAAGATCTCTTGGGAATGTTCCTAGGCATCCTAGAACATCGCTAGAGCTTGGGTTGAGGTCTAAAGAGCGAGAGAAGGCGTAGAGCACAAGGCAAGGAGTAAGGTGGCGAGTTGCTTAGAGCGGTCGAGACACCATCGGGAGTTTCGATCAATAAGCTTTCCTTTTCTTTCTTTCTTGTGTATGATGGGGATTAGATACATTATTATTTTGTGTTAGATTTTGATTATAAATATGCTAGGCTAAACCCGTTATCCAGGGTTTAGGATGTAGCATGCGTCCAATGTAGCGGGTATTGTGTTTTGATTATTTAAGGTATTTTGTGTTAATTTAATATCTTGTAATTTAATGTTTGCTTGGTATGAAGGCTTATACTTTGGTAATGATTCTCATATATTAGGTGGTAGGACCGCAAGGTAGAAGTCTAATATATGAAAATTAAGATATTAAACCTATAAATGTATGACCAAGAGAATAAGTATGATGACCTTGAGAAATTCCATGAACTTCTAATAGATTCTAATTGACTCAATCCCATTAGAATAGGTGGTTAAGAAGATTAAGGTACGCTTTGTAGGTTTTGAGAGAAGGTAGAAGGATAATATAGGGATAGTTCTCTTTTAATACATAATATCCAGATTAAGTAAACACTTCACATATCTATTGCAAAAGACGTATGTGAGACCCTAGATCCGAAGTGCTCTCAATCTTGAGATTTCTAATCCTTGTTATATGTTCTATAGATCAAGTTTTCCTTTTTTCTATTTTTTCTTCTCCTTATATTATTGGGTCAGAAAGTGTTTAAACCCAACGTTTTAAATCCCGAGTTCCTTGTGGATCGATATTTTATATACTACAATCTATGACTCGTGCACACGTGCACTCGCGGTGAGATTGTGGACAATTATAACTTGAGAATTACAAATAAAAATTAATAATATAATGGTAAAAATATGGTAAGAATTCCCATCTACAAAACTATAGTAATGAATGTCAACCTATTAAAGCACTAAAATCACAGTTAGTTAAGTGGAATTGTAGAAATATTAGTTACAAAATAGTCAATTAAGCATAAAAAAGCATCAAAATGAATATATTAAAGTACTAAAATCAATCTAATAGACATTGTTGCCCTCACTTTGGGGTTGCATGTGGCCTGAATCAAAATAAAAAATACACATGTAAGTGTGAAACAACTGTATTAAAAATTGTAAGTACGATAGATATTTCACCTCCCCTTCCCCACCCGCTTCCTCTATTAATAGCATTTTAGTTTATGTTTTCGGCCCAATTGTACTAATAGGGAGTGACTTATGGGGAGCGAAAAGTTTTTCAATGCTTCACTATTTAGAAAGGCAAGAGACTTGCATAGTAAATGATGCCGCGAAATCAGGCTATTATTTGCATCACTTGAAAATGTAGTCATATTTAGTCTGTATTTACTTTTCACAGTCCAAGTCCAATAGTAAGAATGTAATGAGGAGGAATTCATATTGTTCCTTTGAACCAAAATATTATCAACAAATGTCTGCATAAAAATCCATTCTTCTCAAAATTTAGACATAATCATGACGTCTTTGAGCCATCTACAATCCATGATACAATCTTCAACATACTTTCATCTCTTTCCAAATACGCATGCTTCCTAGTGCTCTCTGTCTTCATCTGTTCACATCAAATGGGTGCAATAGTAAGTTCTATGCTCCAACTCTCATTGGAATTCTAAAAATGACTTGAAGGTATATAATCTTGAGATCTCTAGTGCCGCACTCCACTGTCTTCAACACTAGAGTAGTATGAAGGTCTTGAAATATTCATGATTCTCATCTTTGTGCCTTCTTAGAATTGTTTTTCATAGCCATTAACAAAATCAAGTAAGGAAGACTTATGAGTTCCAAAACCATCAAATAATGTATTAATACTTTCACTCCTTCCTGTGCTTTTCATTTGTAGATATGAATTTAGTGAATATGGGAACCCATGTATTTCGAATTTGATGCACATGTAGTAAGCAAGAGTTACCATGTAGTTTAAACTCATTAATCATATTCATCCAATAAGTCTCAAATTCTACAATGATCTTCTAACAATACAAGCGTTGATCTCACTAGCTTTTGAAGGTTGGGTACTTGGTAGATACATGAGACAACTTCTTAGGAAACTTCTTGTTAATATGCCATAAATAAAGAATATTCTACATATTGGGGAAAACTTCTATGATTGCTCTTTCAATTGTTGCATCTTGATTAGATGATGATTGTTTTAGGATGAACTCCATCCATTGTGTCAAGCCATATTTAGAATAGCCACTTAAAATTTTCTATAGCTCCACCAAAAAGCAAGCTTGCACCAAGTAACAAAATTTGCAAATGAGCATTGATACTAACACATGTTCGAATAACATTTTGTGCACATTTTTCTTGTATGTTACTTCAAATCAAATGATATCATTGAACACCAAGTAATAATTCTTTGAAGCTCTGTCTACCCAAAAACATGATGTCAAGTGCATATTCTCATCTACCTACATTTCATATGTGAAATCCAAGTAATCCCTATTCTTAGATTATAAAAATGCCAATAGTCCATCTACATCGAACCCATGCATTGCCTACCACTTCCTCCTTAATACATTTCTAACATCTGTTTTCACAAATCCAAGCTTTTTGTATTCCCCCCGCTTCATGTGTCAAAAAATCTATACACCTCACTATACTGATTCTAGCTACTTTAAAATCGATGATCATATTCAAGTGATCTTTTGTAACTCTTCTATGTGATTATAGCCATGATGGAGTCTTTGTAGGTATGGTAAAAGCATGGTTTTGTGTCTCTTCAAAATAAGTAACATGAAAGTATTTTTCTCCTTTTTGAAATGCATGGCAAGGCTTATAAGATAATCACAATGAGCATTACCATGAGATCTTCTCTTACTATCATCTACATCCAATTCTTTCCACATGCTAGCCCTTGAGCATGTGAACAAATGCCTTGAAATGTCCTCAATTTTTCTCTTCAATAGTTGTTCTTTCTTAGCACTAAAGTCATGATGTCATGCATAATTATTATAAAAGTCGCATGCTTCTTCAATAGTAGTAAATTACTGACCAATATTTGACTTCAATTGAAATGGAATACTTGGGATAAAAGTACAAGCATTAATGTGGTTATCATTAATGTATGCACAAGGCAATTGTGTGATCTCCTTCCTCATATTCATCACTCTATATCGCATAATCATCAACATTTGCTACTCCATCACAATTTACAATAGCTTTCTCCAAACACACTTTACTTTCAACATCATGCATGAATGTGTTCCTAACTATACTATCATCCATATAGAGAGAAAATTATTGATCTGATGACTCCTTGCAAATCAATCAAGAATATTTTTTTCACATGGAAAAATAGAAAACTAGGAAATCATGAAATTATAAAAAAAAAACTCTATAGAACTCTATATACATTCTTCCAAAAAAATGAAATTGAGCGTAAAGGAATTTGGAACCAGAACTTAAGAAGCAAATCTAACGGCCTTCCAAAAGAAAAAAAATGGCTCATAAAAGAAAGTATCCAACATTTCGACATGAGGACCCTAATCATGATTTTAGCCATGATTTGGGAGCTAACTGCTGGAAAACTTTATTCATTAAATCCATAATCAACTTCAAGATCCTCCATGCGAAATCACTAAAAATAAATAAAATCATAAGCAGAACCATACCTGGATCCATAGGAGCAGTTGTTCTTGAATTTTGTGGTTTATAGGTCTTCCAAGTTAATGCCCTAGGGTTTTCTGAAGAAAGTGATTCGTCTTTTCCAACGATAAGATATTAGAAAAGAAACCCTAATAGGTGCATAATTCGAGGACCATAACCGTTAATATAGGAAGCCTGTTTTTCATATTTCTAATTTAGCCCATCATAAAAATAGTAATTAGAAATTAGGTTGTAGGATTTCTATGCATAAAAGACTCATACTTTGTTAGATGATTTAGGCCCATAAAACCTTATAAGATCACTTGAAAAAATTAGAACGCTATTTATGATAGCGTATATGTAATTAATATATATGTGTGTCCAAAATTCTAACACTAACCATTTCGTAGAGGTTGTACTTTCCACCATTTAAGGTGAATGGAGAAGAGAACGCCACTGAAGTTTAAATATGTCCCATGGCAAGGCTTCGGAGAGAGCTTACCTGTGCGTGTGATAAGGTTAAAATTGATACCTATTCAGCCATGGAATATAATCCGCCCTTATTTGTTTACCCTTTCAAATGTTTCAAATTTGGCGGTGGCATTTGCGGAGAAGACAACCAAGGACGACAAGATTTGATGAGGAGACAACCTTCGTTCGTTAGCACACACTTTCTCTCTCTGTCTAATATGTATAGGACTCATGAGCGGAGTAGTTGAAAATCTCCTTTCTACGTTAGCTCCTAAAATTGTAGCATCAAAACGGACGTGCTAAATGCATGTGTCAGATATATGCCTAATGCCAACGTATCTGGTATGAGCGCACTTCATGTATACATAACCCTTCATGTGCAAACAAACTGTTCTTTAAGGTGAAGTTTGCTGCAAAATAGGCCTCACGTGTATTAAAATGTAATAATATAATATATATAATTATATTTTAGATAATTTAGATATTAAAAAATATAATTATGTCAAATTATTTTATTACATTGATTTTGTACCATTTTAGGATTAGGCTAATACATATGTTTGATTAAATGAAAATTGGTATATTTTCAAAATAAATAATTCTAAATACGATGGGTGAGATAGATGATATTTTCATAATCAAGTGGACACTGATTGCAACATAATTATGGTGCAATCTAAATGCATGTAAATATTTTCTATATCTATAACTCTTCACATATAGTTTGACTCTATCATAACACTGCAAAATGAGCCTCATATGTATGAAAATTTAATAATACATTATGTAATTATTTATCTTATAAAAATTATATTTTACATGGTTTATATGTAAAATACAAATTTAAAATTAATATTTACATTAAATTATTGTATTGCATTGATTTTATACTATTTTAAGGCGAGGCCTATATGCACGTTCAATTTGGAAAAAAATTTGGTATGCTACTAAAGTTGTTAATTTCATGATCAAGTGGCTTTATTTTCTAGTGAACTGCACCATAATCATGGCATAGTTCGAATGCTCTTGAATATTTTCCACACACACACATATATAAAAGAGAACACATCATGTGCAAATGAAGTACACCATAATTACAATGTTGTTCGTTGCAAAATGGGTCACATGTGTATTAGAATGTAATAATATATTATATCATAATTTATCTATATAAAAATCATAATTTAGACCGTTTAGATGTTGAAAATACAACTTCAAAATCGGTATGTAAGTTAATTTATTTTACTACATTAGTTTGTACCAATTTAAGATGATGACCACACACAAGCCTGATTGAATGAAAAATTAGTACACTATTAAAGTTTGTAATTCTAAATGCAATAAATGTAATAAATATTAATTTCATGATCAAGTGGTGTTGCACTTGAATATTATATATATATATATAAACATCTGGTCCATTATAGTCCAAGTAATAATTTGGATAGAAATTACTAAAAGATAACTACAACGGCATTCCGTTAATTTTCTTCTCCTTGCTTGTTCTAATTGAATGCATTTTAATTACTCCCACATGTTTGAAAATTAAACTTCAGATTTAGCTAGCATGTCAACCAATAGACGCTACGTTTAGCCAAATCGTGAGCCTAAATAAATTAGCTATAAGTTAATGTCTTCATGTACGATTACCCATCTTTCATGGAAGTTGTTTGGACCGTTTTTAATAGAAAAATAAAAACCACGACCTTGGGTGCTTCTCTGCACAAGACATCCCTTCAGAAGAATATGTGTCGTGTTGTTCTGGAAGAGTCACACACGCCCTCCCTTGTGGTTCTATTTAACTCCATTATCTTGCCCATACTTTTCTCTGCATAACTTTAATTAAGACAATTAGTCTTTGGTTGGATTTTCACTTCAAATAATCTCTCTTCAAAAATTTTCGATACAAATTCTAAAAGCACAATCTTTAGCATGCATTTTACTATACATCTTTAACGGTAATTTTCGCCCATTTACAACACATGTAATTATATCATAAAAAATTATTGCCAACACTAATCCCACCATTCTCACACCTCCATTATCAACTTAAAATAAAATTTATGAAAATTATTTGATTAAAATACTGATATAAATTTTATTTATCAACTCTAGCTCCTTAATCATTTTTCCTCAACAATGCATTTCATTAGTTCAAATCGTATCTATCAGCCCGAATGCCTATAAAAATTATTTCGCACATATCACATATGTATTTAGCATCTCAACTATGGAATAAATTATCAAGTTCTATGTCATTTCTAAAGTTCTATGTATTTGGTTCATCTCTTACCAAATTTCTACTGCTAGCTCCACATGGCTAACTTCTAAAAATCATCATCTCGAATTCATACCAAACATTCACAAACATATTTCAATCATCATGAGAATCAATTTTATTCAAACCAAAATTTCTATCAATAATCCTTTTTCATTTTTACTATCTTGATTTTTTTGAGCTTAACTCTATAACCAAGCTCATTTTTAGTAATTCATCAAATTTATCTCTCAAATTTCACCAGCAATTATCCATTTCCAATTGAAACTGGCTAGGCATTTCATCCATGTCTAATCAAATATCAAGGCATCTCAAATCAACTTACACTTTATTTATAGTTCAAATTCCATACACAACGACCAAATTCTAAATAATCATCCTCTAATCCCACCAAGGGCTTTTGTTGGTCCCAAATAAGTATCTTTACCCAAGAGGGGAGGATGCATTGGGTAATTTAAAATTTCTTTTCCATTTTAAACTTGATCCCTTTGAGATTAAGTCCCCTTGAATAAAACATATAGAGTTAATTCAAGATAGCAAGAAAGTGAAAAATAGATGCACAAAAGACACACAGATTTTTATACTAGTTTGGGCAACTCCCCTACTCCACGCTTCCAAGCACACATCCTTTGTATCTTGGGTTCTACTATCATTTAAAAAATATAACTTAGAGCCTCTGTCCTCTTTTAGATTATAGTTCTAGAGGGCTTTTACAACAACACACAAGTAGTTGGTGAGTACCATCCAACCAAACATTATATGTTTCCACACCTTGGCTTTGGTTTTCAACACCATGCCGAGTATTAAATTACAACATAAAATTCGAAATGAAATCAAGCTAATCTTTACAGAGCGTGTCGATCTTTATAGCATAACAAGCAAGCTCTGAGAAAGATGAGAGAAATATTTGAACTTGAGGCTTTTTCAGTTGGCTTGAGAACTTGACATGAAAACTCTTAAGCAAGGCTTTGGATACTTGGAACTTGGAACTTGGAAGGTGAGAGCACAATTAATGCCTTAACTAATCTTATGAACTCCACTTCACAAATCTTTTACAGTCTTAAAGGATTTTTGAATGTTTAATGGCAGGCGGCACACATTTAATGAGCTAACATTTAAAAAAATTTACTATTATGACTGACTTGCAGTTGAGGTCAACTTCTCGTGACTTTGGCCAAGTCGCAATTATGACTGACTTGCAATTGAGGTCAACTTCTTGCGACTTCGGCCAAGTCGCAAGTAAAATCGACTTAAGTATCGACTTCAGTACCTCATTTGTTTCCGAAGAGTTTTTCTTCAAGCCTTGGCCTTCAAGTTGCATACGGAGTTGACTTAGTGATAAGACTTCATCTAAGTCATGGATGAAGTCGACTTTGGCTTCAACTTCGCAGTGTTCTAGAACTTCAACTCTTTAACCTTCATTGCTTCTTCATTCCATTCTTCTAAGACTCTTCTTAGGTTGATCTCAAGTTGCACTTCACTTAAGTTACATTAGAGTCGACTTGGAATGTAATTTCAAACTTTAGTTTTGGTACAAAAAATTTGAAGTTCCATTTATTCTTCCAAGTCACCAATTGGGGTGGATTTCATCTTCGACTTCACCCAAGTCGCATTTGGAGTATACTTAGGATGCAACCTCAAAATGTTATTTTGGAGTTAGAGAGTTTCGGCAGCCTTAAATCCTCTAAGTCTCAACTTCACCCAAGTCACATCTAAAGTCCACTTGGGTTACGACTTCAACAGTATATCTCTACTTTAAAATTTTTGCTTTTGAAAATGCATTTGAAGTCAATTATAGAGTGGACTTCGGTTGTAAATTTACTCAAGTCGATTTCGAAGTCGACTTAAGTGTGCAACTTCAACTATTCATACTTGAATTTTGAAGTTTCATCTTTCATGCACAAAATTGCATTAGTAGTCTTTAACATTTCAAATTGGTTATTAATCACCAAAACTCAAAATTTGATTTGCAATTTGTATTAGTTGAGTTCATAGCTTTAACATATCCTAAATCACTAAAAGAATATGTAGAGACCTATCTTCACCTCTTATCAAGTTATTTACCAAAATTCACCCATCTAGTTCTTATTGACTAAAATTTACTCATTTACCCTATCTCATCTAACTTTTCTCAAGAATATCCTTTGGTTGTGAATTATATCGTCATAGCACCATTGATGGTATCATCACCCACATTGCCATCTCTATTCCTTGTATTGTTATGGTATAATACCCAACCTCTTTCACGACCAATATGTGATAATCTAATAATCTCCTCTTTCATACATCAGGCCTTAAGTTTCCCAATTTTGGGCTCTGATACAAATTTGGGCTTTAGATTATCTGCTTTTGTATAGATTAAATAGGATATCTAACTTGCATGTAATAAATATTACAAACAATTAAAATCAAACTCATAGAAAAACGTCATAATTTTTGCATGGAAAATCCCTCATTGAGAAAGGAGAAGCTATGGGGCGTATTACATGCAAAATATCCACTATAGAATAATGAGATCGCAAAACTACATCTTCCCTAAGGAAAATCAAAGATTTGATCATCACCATATATGAAAGAGGATGAATCTCATCAAATCTAAGATAAAAATTTTGTAGAAGAGTATAAAAGCTTCTCTTCTCAATCCACTAATAGCTTTAATGCAACAAATAAAGTAAACTTTTCCACCATGAATCAAAGAGATAGATTGTTATATTATTAAAATTTAAAGGAGAAAACCACAAATGCATGGGGCTATAAGAATGCAAAAATTATATTTTGTGCAACTTCTTATAACTTGAACAAACCTATTGGATTTGTATTGATGCGGTCCCCACATCACCAAACATGTGTAGAAAATCTCCATGTGTGAGGATCACTAATAATAATTTTGTTCAAACCGATTGCTTCAATAGGAACTACCTAGCTCATTAAATTGCACTGCCACTTAGAGTACAATTTTGAAAGAAGTAACAGTCTTGGTTTATCCTTTTTCTTTTTTCATAGGTGATAGAATAAAAAATTGGACAAAGCAATCACGTACAATTTTGTGAATTGCAATAAAAGAAGTAAAGAATTGGATCTAAAAAGTTAGATACTATTTTATTCATTTCTCACTTATTTATACAAGTAATATACAAATTAACCTCAGAGGATTTATATTGATTTGGCCCTCTGAGTTATATGGCAACATTCTTTTCATTACCCATTTTACTCCATTTAGGTTTAACCAAAACAACATTTGTGTGTATGTGCAAAACACTTATCATATGTTCGTGTATATATGTGTCATTTGTTGTGAACTCAACTAGAAAATCAAGAGTAATCTATATTTTGATGATTAACAATCCAACTTTGAGTGTTAAAAGCTACTAACATGTTTGGCGAATTGCTTTAAAGACAGAAAATTCAAGCGTCAAACCATGGCAAACCAAGTCTTGTATCAAAGTCAACTAAGACACATGACTTAGGTTAAGTGACTTAGGTTAAGTCTATACCTAAGTCAACCCCGAAAAGTGACTTAAGTTAAAGGAATGCAATCTTGAAGAGTAGACGGGTCAAGTCGCAAACCTAAGTCAACTTCAATTGTGACTTGGGCAAAGTCGATAGCCAAGTCGATTTAGGGGGTTGCATGTTTTCACTAACTCAAAATTAAATGAGCGAAACTTCACCCTAAGTCGACTCCACCCTGTAACTTGAGTCAAGTCGAAGACCAAGTCGACCTAAGGTTCCGACCTGCATTCCTAAAGAGCCAAGCAAATCTTTAAAAACTAAGTGTCAAATGTCAAATCACACATCCAAGTTGACTCTACCAAGCGACTTAGGTAAAGTCCAAGATCAAGTTGACTCAAGCAAAGGACTTAGAAGATTAAAGCCGTAGGAGCAGAAGCTTTGAAATTTAAAGATTCAAGCGAGGAGCGAAGTCGCATAGCCAAGTTGACTTCACTAGTGACTTGGGTGAAGTGCCAGAGTGAAGTCGACTTTAAGGTTGCATATTCCTACTAACTAGACAGATTACAAGGGAAGTTGTATTCGAAGTTGACTCCACATACAACTTGGGTTAAGTCGAGGACTAAGTCAATTTATGATTAGACTTCAGGAGCATTGCATTTTAGAGGAGAACTTAAGAAGTGGAAAAGCCTCAATCGAAGTCGCGCCCTAATCAAAGTCGCACCCCAAGTCGACTCTAATGTGCAACTTCGGTGAAGTTGCAATCAAAGTTGACTCCAGATGCTACTTGCACTTTAACAATCGAAAAAATTTAAACATTGACGCATTTAATGTGCGCCGCCTACCTCCTAACATTCGAAATAACTCATTCATTATTTAAAGCACGTCAAGTGTGGTAAACAAGGTTAGCTAGAGCATTCAATAAGCCTTCACTTTCCCACTTACAAGCAATCATGCCTTTATTAAGTTCTCTACTAAGAAAGAACTGAATTTCACTGTAATAGTTGTGACGGTTCAACCTCTCAAATATTCAAGAGTTCTTTTTCAATGTTGAATCATCTCTACACAACCTATAATGTGTAGAAAATTCTTTTGTAATCTTTTCTGTGTAATTATACTTAGCTCGGTGTTAGAGACCAAGGCTAAGTAAGGACAAGTAGTGTATGGTACGAGTGTGACTCACCGTCTACTTGTGTTGTGTTTGTAAAAGCCCCCTAGAGAAATAATCTAGAAAAGAGAAAGGATTCTATCTGTATATTTATTTATACAGTGGAACTCAAGACACAAGGGTGTACTATTGGAAGAGTAGAGTAGGGAGAGTCGTCCTGAACCACTATAATTTATTGTGTCTATTATTATTATTTTGATTACTCTATTATTCTCCACATTTTCATTCAAGGGGACTTAATTTTTAAGGGATTAAATTTTGAGATAAGAAATTCAAAAGAACCCAATTCATCCCTCCACTCGGGTTTTGCCATAAACTCGGGACCAACATTATTGAGCTACCGTAGTAACACCCTTAGGGTAGTTTTCTGCTAGAATAACCTTAGGGTATTTTAGCTACATGTATGCCACTTCCCTTTTTACCAAGTCTCCTCCTTGGACTTTCTCCACACAAACGAATGTGCCTTCTACTGTTGTACTTATTTGATTCAACATCGCAAGCTCCAAAGATGGCCACTAAAGTGGTCCCCATCATTTTGCATGTATTTGGTTAGGGTGAATAATGTTTCAAATTCAAATTTTAAATTGGTGCTTATCAAAGGAAATAGTAGTGTTTGTTTACTTCACTTTCTTATAGATATCCAATGAGTCCTGCATTTTGGATTTGCTGCTATAAAGAATGATTATTTTTCTACTAAAACCAAAGTGGAATATCCCCTTTAGTTGTTAGTGAGAATTCAACTCCCATGAAAAATCAAAAGGAAGCTTTAACTTCTATGGTCAAGTTAAGATTCAAAAAGTGAACACCTTTAAAAAGAGGATAAAGAAAAATATGAAATTCTTGGCAAATTAGGCAAAAAGTATAAGCTCCAAATGATTTTAAATGTATCTTGTAGGTTTCTAAATCTTATCTACATTATTGATATGGCTATTTTCCATTTCTCTCATATGAATAAAAATAAACTAATGAGCTGTATCATGGCAACTTACAATAGATGGTGAGCCATTTCTTCTTAGTACAACACCTTTTGGGGGCATTGGGCTGGGAAGTCACCTAGGTCTAGAACTTTGGTCCTTCATCTTTCACTTTAGCTTCTCCATCTACTAAAGAGTAAAGGATATGAAAATCTTATTAGGTCTTGAGGGAGTTTTGGTAGGTGACTAATTGAAGAAAGAACTAATACAGTTTAGGGTGATCCCAAGTGTGAGAAAAAGGTGGAGAAAGATGTTTCACTAGTGAATTTCCTAAAGAAGTTTTGAACCAAACTTATCTAAAGCCAAAGGTTTAAACTCAAAGTTTTGGAATGAACTATATGATTTGTTTGGGCATTTTCAATGAAAGCCATTGACAATTGCAAGAGCAAAATATTATAATATGAAACTTTCGGTTGTTCATGAAAGGGTTGTCAATGCTTACTGCCCAAACTAGTCAGTAATCAATTTATCCACCCCAAAAGATCTTGTAGTATATCCTGCTCTTCTTCAAGGGATTATATCACCCTCAGTCTAAGCCACTTGAAAAGATGAAACTCCAAATAATAATTACCACATCTTATGCTGTAACATAGTTGAAATGGAAAATGCCTTTAGCCTCTTATTTTAGGTCCACTATACAAGGAAACATTGCCTCTTGGATCTAAACTTAGGTTGTTGTTATCTATTCTTTCGCAAGTGTATCAATCGTGTAAGTAATATAGAAGATAGAGTCATCATTCCTGTAAGGACTTGTACGGTAAATATTCACTAATTACTAAAAAACTAAATATTATATTTAACCAAATGGATTTAAACAAAAACTAAGATATTTGAATTGAAAGAAGAATATATGAAAAAACTAGACATGGTTTGTGTAGAAAGTAAGATAAACAGAAAACTCTTAAGAATGAATGATTCTAGGGTTACTACTTCACTTGCATATCCTCATAATCTATTATAACTCCTTTATTTAATTTATTAACGTGGACTATTAGTCCTGGACAATATTATCTATAGTCATCTTTAAATGGCCGTATAGACCGGACTCATTAATTTTAACTTCTAATGTAGGATAAAAGAATTTAAAATTATAAGTAGTATTAATTACATTTATAATATTAACTACACATATCTAATAGGTATTTCTATTTATATTAGCAAATCTAACACATCCTACAAGATAACGTAACCCCAAGATTATACATAAATCATGTATTATTTAACTTTATTTATCCAATCTCATGCTATCTCTTTCAAAGATCATATAAACTTCACAAATCTATCTACGAAGTGGACAATTTCATAGAAGTATTAAGAATAGGTTAAGTAAATAATCCAATTTTAATATTGTGAAATCAAGAAAAATTAAGTCTATCATGGTTCAACAACAAGTTCCATTACAACCCTATAATAGGGTTTGTAGCCACACATAATTAAATTAGACATGAGGTTAAAAATAAAATCCATCTTAAATAAATAGAAAATGAAAGAATAAGAAAAGAGAAAAATCTACTTTAAGCTTGATGTTTGGCTTCAATGATTAGAAATCTTCTTTGTTGCACTCCTTTGCTTTAGCGTGCTCTCTCTCTCTCTCTCGAATTGTGTATTCTGGTGCTGTATATTCCATGTATAGTGTATTACGGTGCCCCCTATTTATGAAAATGGCACAGCTTAGGATATAACAATGGATTTTGCGTTGAAATATGTTGCGTAAATTGGACAGTACAGATAGATTGTGTATGGATTTCAAGGGTGAGATGAGATAGATGCTGAAGAAACCGGATGGAGAAGGGGGTTCTGGTTGTATGCTCCCAGGAACATATTGTGCTTAATGCTCTCAGGTGTATATACCCATTTTTTTATTTTTTTTGAAAATTCTTTTATAAAATTATTAATCTAAGTGTATTTAAGATCTGTATCAATTTTTACGATTTTTGGAGTATTTTAAATATTTATTTTTTTATTTTTAAAAATTAGTGATATTTTACTGATTTTCAAAAATCAAAAATAAATATCTAAAATACTTCAAAAATGATAAAAATTTATACGCATGTTAAATACACCTAGATTAACCATTTTGTAAAAAAAATTTCAAAAACAATAAAAAAAATAGGTGCATATACGTGGAAGCATTAAGCATTGTATGCTACTAGGAGTATACGACCAGCGTCCAGAGCAAGGTGCTCGGAATTTTCTATTTGCGCATTACAGGTGAAAAAGATAATTCCATGGCTTGAATTCCACTGCACTAGAGATCTTGCTTTTTGACGGTCGGCCCGGTCTATTTACTGAGAATTTTCTATTTGCGCATTAATGGCATAGCCTATTTTGAATTTTGCACGGTCCCACTTGTGGTGTGGCTGACTTTGATTTATCTGCACCATAGAAAACAATTTGTGACTTTTTCCAATTATATAATAAATATATTTAAATTAATATAAGCCCCTTTAATTTCGTTTTGTAACACTAGATAGATAATTACTTCTTCAATTTCAAGTGTAAAAAAATATATATAACTATTTCATTTTCTTGAATTAAGCAAATAATGAGTAAATGGCCAATGTTGCGTAAAAACAATTTTAAAGCAAATTGCGCATTTGCATCTGAAGGTCCTAAGCGCTCAAACAGCTCAAAGGGACACAATTACCCATTTAAATAGGCATAGAAATATCCACAAAATATATCGTTTTTTACAAAAGGAGCGATCTTCACAGGCTGGTCTGAAATCCTGTCATTTCAATCTAGTAGAAAAATATATTTTTTTGAAATTTTTTTATAAATATGTCAATCTAATTGTATTTAATCTATAAACTAAGTTTTATCATTGTTGGGTACTTGTATATATTTATTTTGGATTTTTAAAAACAGGGGTATTTTAAATAATTTAAAATGACTTAAATATCCTTGTTTTTAAAAATCCAAAATAAAATTATTCACGTATCCAAAAAGATCGAACTTGGTTTATAGATTAAATATAATTAGATTAATATGTTTGTTAAAAAAATTTAAAAGACAAAAAAATACAATTTATGACTAGTCTAAAATCACGGGATTTCGTACTGGTCAGTGAAGATCAGCCGGCTGTTTATCAACTATCCTCTTGGTAATGTTGAATGACGTTCTAGTAATGGATTAAGACCTAGATTTTTACCTTTGAGATTTCCTTTTACCTTTAGGCTACTAAATCATATCTCTACTATAGATTACAACTCAGATTATCCCGCTTAAAGAGTTATCATTTTGTTGCCGCTGGCATAACCGAATGCTAGACAGGTGCATGCATGTGCATTCCAGTTTTGAAACCAGGCAGCGCAAGAGTCTCCTTTTTTAAAAAAAAGGGGTTATCATTTTGCCGTTAGGCCACTAATGAGAGATTTCACCCATTGATGGGGATTTTCCCTTTTAGTTTTATTAGGACAATATCTTTTTTATCACACTTACTGAGGCTCCGGTAATATCTTGGGATCAAAAACTCCTCATTGGGGTTATTTGACTTAAATATTTTCTTAGGCATTTGTATCTTTTAGCATAAATTCTCACCCTTAAGCTTGATGTTATCATTACAGAGGATGTTTTATCCTTTAGGATATTATTTGCACTTTAGGTATAATATTTCCATTAGGCTTGTGAACCGATTGTATTTTAAATTCTTTCAAGTAATATGAACTTATATTAAAAAAATTTAGGGCGAATTCCATATGTATCCACTAATTTTACCCTTAATACCACTTATACTCATGAATTTGCAAAAATTCTTCTCATACTCACGAATTTTCATCTTAATTTCACTTATACCTACGCTGTTAGAAATTCGTTAAAGAAGTTATTAACCCCCTCATACAATGACAAATACGTCCAAGCTATAATGTAATTTAAGGTTGCTTTGCTTAAAGTTAAAGATTTATTTTCAATTAATATATGATTTTGTAGATGTAAAATTATTAAAACTTCATATAATATGAATTTGTAGCTATAAAATTACAATTAGAGATGAGCGTATTCGTCATTTTTCCAAAACTTAATGGTCTCTTTAACGGATCTCTAATAACATGGGTATAAGCAGAATCAGGATGAAAATTCATGGGTATAAGAGAAATTTTTAAAAATTTATGGGGTAAATGAAATTAAGGATAAAATTCATGGGTATATAAGGAATTCATCTAAAATTTTATTGTAATCCTTCTTAATGAAAAGGAATAACTCTACCCCGACCCCCCTGCACATAAAAAGGGGTTCGAAATAGAGTAATCCACAGAGTTCATTGCTAAGAAATTGTCTGCACATAGTTTCTCTACAATATCTTGTGGGGGGTTTCCCCACCATGACATAGAATTCAAAGTAGAGACAGAAATCATGTCTGCTAAAGCATGAGCTACCGAATTCCCTTGTCTCAGAACATGATGAACCGAGATGTGAGCAGTCTTTAAGAACTGATCTGATGTCGTCAATGATATGACCCACGGGTGAGAGGATAACACTATCATTGGACAAGTATGTACAAAGGAGGAGCGAGTCAGACTCGATCTGGACGTTCCGAAGATTTAGATGGAGTGCCCACCGAATCCCAAATAGAAAAGCGTTTGCTTCCAACAGTAGAGGAGTTTCCCCCCCTCCTTCCCACCTTCGCCCCTTGGCCGCAATAAAGTAGCCCCGGAAATCCCTGATAACTGCAGCAACACAGGAGATACCCCTTCCCGCGGGACATCTGGAATCAACATTTATCTTGAAAACTCCCTCAGGTGGCCTAGTCCATCTGAGCACAAGCGAAAAATCCAAAGCAGATACCTGATCAAGGAGCTGAACCCGCCGCAGATGCTCAATGTAATCCTTACACCACGAAAGTAAATCAGCAAACACAGGACTGACCCCTTCAGCTTGTAGCTTGTTTCTCAAAAACCAGACACGTCAGCAATAGACAATGAAAAGAGCCAACTCATCATGTCTGTTTTTTGAAGCAAGATTGCTCATGATTTCCTGCACCGAGAACATCCGCTGACCAGACGGAGCCAAACTTCCAGCGATATGTGCGATGTGCCATAAGTGGTGAGCATCCTCCGAATCCTCCGACCAAAATAGACATTGAGGATTCACATCCATACCCCGCCTCGCAAGATTACACCTGGTAGGAAGAGAGTACCTGAATAGTCGCCATGCAAAGATCAGAATCTTGCTCGGTAGCCTAGTCTTCCAAATAGCCCTGTAGCAGATAGAGGTAGAGATGTTTTCATTCCTCGCCATTAACCATCTATGTGCCGACTTTACTGAGAACAGACCATTTGCCTCATGTTTCCAAAATATGCCATCCGCAACATGTTGGCGGGGAAGTGGCACACGACAGACCGACCGCCACCCCACCTCTCCAACAGCCGCCATGACCTTGTCCCTGTTCCAGCCATGAGTCCCTTCATTAATAAAGAAATTGACCGAGACATCCTCCGGGATGGATAAAGGAAGCGGCCCCGCCTTGCATACCCCCACATCCAACCAATCATCCATGAAAAACCGGATCCTCTTCCCATCCCCAACCCTCCACTTGCACCCAGCCTGAATCATATCACGAGCCTTAAGAATACCTCGCCAGGTGAACAAGTCTGTCTGCTTTGGAACACAATCCCAAATGTCCGAGTTTGGAAAATATTTAGCTTTGAAAACCTTGAAACATATGGACTCCGGTCTCGTTGATAATCTCCAAACTTGTTTGGCGAGAAGGGCATAATTGAATGCGTGGAGGTCTTTGAACCCCATCCCCCCCACACATTTTGACATACACATATCCCTCCAGGCGACCCAACACATCTTCTTCTTGTCCCCGTTTTCACCCCACCAAAATGTCCTGAGTATACCTTTGATAGCCTGACAAAACGTCTTTGGAAGCAGAAAAATACTCATTGCATAGGAAGGGATAGCTTGAGCCACAGCCTTGATAAGCACTTCCTTCCCTCCCCAAGACAAAAGAAGCCCCTTTCAGCCTTGGATTTTGTGCCAGATACGATCCGAAATAGCCTTGAATATCCTGGTCTTTGACCTCCCAAGCCACGCCGGAAGGCCAAGATAGTTTTGGACTTCGTGCCCCGAAACCCCATTCTACTCGCCCACGCCTCTCGTTCCCATCGCTTCATTTTGAGCTGAAAAATAACGAAGTTTTGTCGACATTCGCCAGCTGGCCAGAAGAAGCAGAGTATATCCTTAGAATTTCCATGAATTTCGAGATCTCCATATCATCAGCCCGAAGGAAGATAAGTGCGTCATCTGCAAACAATAAGTGGGTAAGTTGAGGCCCCCGGAAGTTGATTCTGATCCCATGCAGAGAGCCCTGGGCCACCGCAGAGAGGAGTGCGGATAGACCCTCCACACATAGAAGGAATAGATACGGAGACAGTGGGTCACCCTGCCGCAGCCCCCTCTATGGGTAGAAAAGCCTGGATTTGAACCCGTTGACCTTAACTCTGAAACTAACCGTAGAAATGCAGCATAACAACCAGTTAATCCAAACCGGGCAGAAATTCATAGCCTCCATAACCCACCTTAAAAAGCTCCACTCCACCCGATCATAGGCCTTTGACATATCTAACTTAACGGCCAACTCACGCCTTCTTCCCCCTCTGCGCCTCCTAAGAGAATGAATAGCCTCATATGCAACCAACATGTTGTCGGTGATTTGTCGCCCGGGAACGAAAGCACTCTGTTCCGCCCCTATGACCTCGTGAAGAACCACCTTTAACCTATTTTCCAGAATCTTAGCCAAGATTTTATACAGCACATTACAAAGACTAATAGGCCTAAACTGCGACAAATCATGGGCTCCCGTCTTCTTTGGAATCAACACTAAAGTGGTAGCGTTTGTCTCCCGAATATCGTTGCCAAGAAGCTATGATCAGTCCCCTCCATGAACGTTTTGCACCAACGGAAAATATCCTGGCCGACGATATTCCAATACTGCTGAAAAAATGCCGGTGACATTCCGTCTGGGCCCGGAGCCTTTTTGGATCCCATGCTTTTAACCGCTCCAACAACCTTAGCCATACACAAAGGTTTAATCAACCCCTTTCGCTGATCATCAGAAATTTTCCTTGAGATAAGACTTGAGACCCAATTCGAGTTCTGAGGGTTTGAGGAAGTATATATTTCAGAAAAGTGAGACACAGTCATGTTTAGCAAGTCATCTTGGTCCCTAACCTGGTTCCCGTCCTTGTCCATTAGTGACTCGATGAAATTTGTTCGTCTCCAGTTAGAAGCCACCCGATGGAAGAAACGCGTGTTTCTATCCCCCTCCTTAAGCCAGTGAGCCTTTGCCCGAATGCTCCATAGCTTCTCTTCATCTTCCAATAAGAGATTTATCTGGAATTTGGTTTTCCGAATCTGGTCCTCCCTCACTGCAGTATATGGTTGATCAAGCAATGCGGATAGTTCCCCTTGCTTCTTAACAAGTGCCTTCCTGAGGTTTCCATTTTTCATTCTATTCCATTTGGTTAGCACCGATCCACATCTCCTGATTTTCCAACATAATAGGTCCTGAACCGCCGCTTCCCCGTAGTGGGGGGACTTCCACACATTATCGACGATTTTTGTTGCCTCAGAATCACGGGCCCAGAAGAGCTCATATCTGAATTCTTTTGGTGGCCTTCTTTTACCCTGTGCGAAGTCAAGCAGTAGCAAGAGCGGACAATGATCAGACGTGGCTGCCGAGAGGTGTACAATCCTTGCAAAGGGAAATAGGTCGCTCCATGACGAAGTTGAGAGACCCCTATCTAGCCTGGCTTCCACCCTCTGAGAGCCCCTCATGTTATTGCAAAATGTCATAGGTTTTCCAACGAATCCGAGGTCCTGCAGATTACACATGTCAATAGTATTGCGAAATAAGTCCATCTGGGATTGATTGCGCGACCTCGAACTTAGATATTCACTTGGCCCGATCACTTCGTTAAAATCCCCCATAACTAGCCATGGTGAGTTGCCACTGTTAGCCAACTGACTGAGAATATTCCAGGAAATATGGCGACAATGAGTTTCTGGGTGACCATAAAACCCAGTGAAGCACCAACCCAAAAAATCAACGTCGATGTGATGTGCTGAAAAACTCCGAACAGACGCCGGGAAGTCGTCATTCCAAAATAACGCCAAACCGCCACTCCTAGCAGTGGCTTCCACCACAAAACAGGAATCGAAATGAATCTTTCGCCTAATCCGATCTATTTCCCTCTTATTTGATTTAGTTTCACTCAAAAAGACTACTTTGGGTGCTTGTTTCCTAACAAGATCAAAAAGATTACGAATTGCGCGTGGGTTCCCAAGCCCACTACAATTCCACACCAAAAAGGCCATTTTACTGGAGGTGGGCTTGGGGAACCCCCAAAGCCACCACCTCCTCATTTAACTCGTTCTCCCATTCCTTGGCCTTCTTCCTCCCGGTCAACACTTCCTCAAACACCCCGTCCTGCCCTCTTTTCGCCCCACCCAGTCCTACAACAGAGTCCACCCCGACCAATTCCATCCCTTCCACATGTCTTTTCTTCCGTTTCCAACTACCTTTACCCCCCGGTGAATGACCTTGTACGAGTGCGGAAATCCCCCCACAAGACCCCCCCGTGCTACCCTTGATGTGTGAAAGAACCCCTTTAAGCCCAACCCCCTCATGCAGCACCTCCACTTCCACCCACCCCCTCCTGAAACACCCCAGCCCCTTTCCCACCTTTCCCATGTTTCTCTCCACATGCAACAGCTACCCCTCCCCCACATGAGCTTGATTCAGCAAATTGCCTCCCCCCCTGACCTCCCCTTCAGCACCCACCACTTCCCCATCGTGGATCAGCAACTATTGGGAGATCGTTCCCATAGGAGACCCCGATCCAATATGTTGAGGAGTAGAGCCATCAGATTGTCCCACCTTCGGCCCCCTACCAGCCCCCACTGCAGCCACCGCCCCCTGGTCATCATCCCATAAAACATCGCTGCCAAGAAAGCTTCTCCCCCCTTTGCTTCCCCCCTGAACCTCAGCCTTCCCTTTTTCGGTCTCCAATCACCACGTTCCCTCCTCATTCACCCCCCGCTGACAGTTCAAACCCAAATACTTGACAGGCTCAGATCTGAGATCAGACCCGAACACCCCCTTCAGCCTCAGTGGCTTAGAGTCCGCCCGCAGCCAACTGCCGTAAGGCATGTCTGCCTCCACCATGCCTCTTCTCACTGGATGTAGCCCTGCAGTCCTTATGAGCATGACCAATGGAGCCACATAGGTAGCAAAATAATGGAAGTCTCTCGTACTGGAAACTAATCCAGCGCCTCAGGTTGTCCCCAACTAGAAGAAACAAACCACGCTGGAGTGGTTGCCAACAGTCCAGCACCACTCGAAGCTTGACTTCAAACTCCGAGCTTCTGATCTCAAGAACTTCGTCAAATGTGTTGGCAACCATCTCGCCCAGGCACCTTTTGTTGACAAGAAAAGGAATGCCATGAATTTGCACCCATATCGGCGTTTTAACGAGCAGGAGCTGTGCAACATCCAACTCCTCCCGCAACTCTTCCATGATGATCGGATTTCTATCAAACATCCACGGCCGACCCTCCATTACCCGCCGACAATCATCTGGGTCAAAGAAGGAGGCCTTGAGCAGATTCTCACCGACCTCCATAAAATGTAGGTTGCCTTTCGTCCTCCACAGTCTACGAAGCATTCCCTTGAAATATTCTTTATTATAAGACCTCGTCGACCACAGCGTGCATAGCAGAGCCGACTCCACACCTGGTTTCACCTTCCTGATCGCATTGCTGTCAATCGACAGTGTTCGAAGTTCCGTCTCCAGCAGCTCCTCAGTGCTAAGGTTCATCTTCCTAAACCGTACTGCCGGCTGCTGCGAAGAGAGTGCTTACACCCGACGATTAGCAGGCCAGTAGCCTTGGACTCCGCCGACCGCAACAAGGCTTCTGACAGTCCGCCGACGAGACCCACCAATCGCCCCGAACCGAACACCCTCACCCCGACCCGTGCACGAATAAATCGCCTACCGGGTCGAACAGGGGAGAGAACTTAAGTTCGATCTATTGTAATCCTTCTTAATTTGTGGCTAACTTGTGAATTTCAAGCTTTGAAAAGAATACCCTTTTGCAAAGGACCAAGTGCCCCACCCAATAGTTCATATCAAAGCATCAAGTTGATCAAGACTGATAAAGTAACTATTTTGTAATGAAACTCAACAATTAAGCTTATTTTTTGGGAAAGACCTTGAGCATTAATTTCTTTCCTAATATGAGCTACATTAATGATTAAAATTTGTAATTTTGGCAAGTATAGTAACCTTTTTGCTAAAAATCAATTTAAAAGGTGTTATCATTGTAAGCAGTCCCAATATAGTAAATATGCTCACAGTACCTCTAACAAATGTTGTATACAATTATCCCCTTGTCCATAAGGTACTTGGACAAATGCTCCTATTAGGTGTGATTAGTTTCCTATATTTGTCCATTTGCTCAGGGATATGCAACCTTTCATACTTATATATAATATTTTCATTTATAAAAGAAATAGCGAGAATAATTGGCCCTAAGGATCTTACTTTAGACCATTTGATCAGTCAACTGTAATTGGAATTAAATTATAAAAATTTCATTTTTCATAAATATTCCTTGTATTAAATGTTTCCATTTTATGTGAGGAATATTTGTAGATAATAAAATTTTATGTGAGGAATATTTGTAGATAATAAAATTTTCTTGTATTTTAAAGACGTTTGCTTATTTTCTTATTGTTTACAAAGATATCTTTATTATTTAAGAAAACAGCTTAGAATTTGTAATTACACCCACAATTTCAGGTTTACCTCGTTGGGATAAATGCAAAATTTTAGAAAGTCATGAGATATTTGCAATTTTATTCAAACCTTGCAGGTAAGGATGAAAATTCCCTTAAAAAAGCAGTCATTTCTAGATGAGTGTCTGCCATGTGGACATTATTGAAGATTTTATCAACGATAAAATCGATTTTCAATGTGGCCGAAAAAGGAAAATTCGACGATGGAATTGATATCATTATGTCGGTAGGAGCCACTTGGGAAAGTGAAGAATGGCCGTAACTACATAGAAGGTTTATGTTTCCATGGTTTTTCATTTGGGAAGACCATGGCTTAAGCGGGGTTTCCATTTCCATTGATCATCTTTTCACGGTGTAATTTTAGAAGAATGTTTCAATGCTCCGTGAATCAGGTGCAAAACCACGTTTTTTAATATATTTTTTTATAAGGTTGTTAATTTAGGTTTATTTAACTTATAAGCCAAATTTTATCATTTTGGATATATATATATATATATATATTTTAAAAAAAACAAGGATACTTTAGCCATTCTAAAGTAACTAAAATACCCTTATTTTTAAAAAATCAAAAAAATATTTATTTATCTCAAAAAATGGTAAAACATAATATATAAGTTAAATACACGGTTAATAATTTTATAAAAAATTTCAAAAAAATATGTAAAAAAATAGGATTTGCACCCTGATGCATTGAAACATTCCTCTTAAATTTATAGATGTGCATACACTCAATTTTTTAAAATTCTTTTACACAAATGTTAATCCAAATTACTAAAATGCTACCGAATTTTTAAAAATTCAAAAAAAATCTCTAAAAATGTTAAAAATTAATATACATGTTAAATATACTTAGATTAATAATTTTATAAAAAAAATTTAAAAAACATTTTAAAAAATGAGTATATGAATGCTGGAGCATTTAGGCTCTTTGCGGAGCATAGAAGCATAGAATTGGCGTCCTCTTTTCCTTTTCATTTTCCGTGCCCCGATTCAATGCGTCGGGACGTATTAAAATTTCGGTGCGCCCCAGTGCATACGCCGTCCACCTGTCCAGATTGCGATCTGGGACGTCCCTTCAAAATGCTGGAATATTTACAACGAGGTCCCCGCTGTTTTTACGTTTTGCCCCCTTACAGCTCAACTTTAAAAAAAGAAAAAAAAAAAAAGGAGAGACAAGAGTCCGGCAGTCCGCAGCACCAGATCGAGGCGTTGAGAGAGATCTGCTCGACGACGGAGAGATAACACCCATAACTCCGACTCCGATACTTGCCCCAATTTCAATATCACCCCCATCCCCAAACCCCTCTCCTCAATCTCCATATCTACCGCCGTTGCAGCGGCCATGCCACTCGCCCCTTTCCTCCATCTCAACGACAACGGCGCTCCTTTAGATTTTGTCTGGCATTCTCTAGTTAAAGGCAGCAACAGAAGTGATTATTTTTTATTTCTCAGCAATCGACGGTCTGACTGCTTGGGGAACTCGAATCCCCAAGCCTGGATATCAAACCTTCAAGGAGATCACAAATCTTTGCAGCCAAGGAGAGCTGAGCCAGGCACTCCAAGCCCAAAAAATAATTTATGAAAGGATATAAGATGAATTAGGAATTAGGAAAAGGACAGAGAAGATGGCCAAATCGGTCGGAGCATGGAATCTGCAAAGACTATTTTTACGGAGAAAGATAAAGCTTCATTTAGATATGGTCCATGTTTGTTTGATGATCTTAATTAATGTATTCAAGATTTTGATTTTGTTATTGTGGTCGATGTTTCTTCCGTCTTTTTTTATGCAAATGTTTCTTACATCTATAGTTTAAGAAGGAATGACTTTATTGTTGTAATTAGGAAGTCTCCGTCGCGTACAATATTTTGGGGTGTTAAGAAAGCAGCAGTCCAGGTGACGCTGACGTTTCGAACAAGTGGCCATGGAAAATATTTGGGTCTGAGCTGTTATACGCAAAATTTTTGTATGCCTCTTCAATAAAATTCATGCGTGATGATTTTTTAATAAGATCAAACCCAACTATATTATTCTATTTTATATTTTTAAGTAAAAACGGAGAAACGATCCTACTTCAAAATTCTATTAGGCCATAGAATTAAATCGAAAATTTTTTAAATATCTGTACAGCAAAATTCTTCAATTGATAGTTGTTTTAATAACCTGTCGGAATTCCCCCTTCAAGAAAAATGATCTGGTTGTTTTTTATCTGATTCAAACATCATTAATTATTATTCATGAGCTTATGAAAATCTCAAAGTTACATGGACAGTTTGAGTACCGTAAGGTTCGGGTGGTTATCGTACGTTCAATTATTTTTGTTTCATAGAAAATGAGCCACTTCCACGGATAGCGATTTAATGCACCTAGGTGCTCTCCCATTTTTTTTTTTTTTTGAAATTTTTTTTATAAAAATGTTAACCTAAGTGTATTTAACATGCGTATCAATTTTTACTATTTTTGGAGTATTTTAGGTAATTTTAAAAAAATTACCTAAAATGTCACTGATTTTCAAAAATAAAAAATAAAAATTTAAAATACTCCAAAAATGGTAAAAATTGATACGCATGTTAAATACACTTAGATTAACACTTGTATAAAAAATATTTCAAAAAAATAAAAAAACATGGGTTAAAATGAGTTTAATGCACCCGGGTGCACTGAAGTCAAGTGCACCTGGGTGCAGCAGATCGAGATCCCGACTTCGAGGACACGGCAAACAATTTTTATATTTCCCATGAAATTTATGGAAAGGTTGTAGCTTGAAAGTTTTCTACTACAAAGTTTTTGAAATTAAATAAAATAATGTGATATGATAAGGGTAATGACAATGAGTAAAGAAAGTAACGTTAAAATAGATAATGTTAGTTTTATAGATAAATATATAAAAATGATTAAAAAGCAGAGTAATTATATAGGAAGGTGGAAATGATTAAAAAATAGAATAATTGTGGAGTATGAGAAATTTTTTTATTAAAAAATTTTAGTTTGAAAATTTTTATTCACTGCAAAACATTCTATAGGAAAAAAATCATGATGACAACATTACCAATTGTTTGGGTTTAGGTGGAAGCAAGATAGTAATTAAACTAGAAGTGTACTCGAGAAAGTTTTTCTTTGTTTATAAAAACATCATCATAGGCAAAAAAAGAAAAAAAAAAGTTCCTTGTATATGTAATTTTCTTCCTTATAAAGATCTTTTTTTACTAAAAAAGATTGTAAAAAATGTATTTTCTTGTGGTATGAGTTTCACTTATATAAAAGACCTTATTTTTAATGTTACCTCAACCTCATTCATTTCTATACCGTGATAATTGATAGAAAATGCACTCTCATAAATAGTACTTGTTTGTCATTTGATATTACAAATCAAGTTTATCCACAAAAGAGACATTATGCTCCCATTTATTATTGAAGAGAGACCATTACATGCATGCTTTAATTTTTGAAATTCATTCGGTTATTTCTTTAGCATGTATGTACACGTTCATGAAAAACTTGTGAAAGATGTACCACGCTGAGAACTTGATAAGAATCCGAACATGCATCTTGGATTTTTTTTTTTTTTTGGTTGTTATGTAATCTATTAAAATTGTTAGATTATGTAATTATGATATTCCAAATATATGCAAGTGGGGTCTTTTATTAAAGGATGGATTTTTCTGGAGAATATGGTCGGATTGAATTATTAAAAAACCAACTCAAATAATCCCTATGATTAATTTAATACAACATGCTCATTAGTTTTTCTTCCGAGAAGTATCTCCGTGCGTCCGTGGCTGGAACATACTTTTGTTTGAGATAGCAAGCTAAATATGCCTTCCATGTATTATAATTATCCTTTGTCTTAGTAGAAGATTTATCATGTTAGATCCATCTATAATGGAAAAGCTAGGGCAAACAAAAGACACTTGTATGTTTACAACTTGATACAAAAAGATAATCATGTGATAGTGCATTTATCCAATTTTTGTTGATAATTAATTATTTTATTTGAATTAATTATGCAAATCACATGATCAAGTATGTTAATTGCATGATTATAGAATTTAGGATGGATCAGATCATTAAAATACCATTAATTGGATTTAAAATTAAAACAAACTTCCATGAGATCTACAACATTAATTGATCCATCGCGAGTGCACCGCTGGAAATTTCCACCAACCTTGCTATGGAAGGGATTTTTCGGAAAAACTCCTGAGTCGTGGTAATTTTACAGACTATTTGAACCAAGAATGTTGCAAAATGCCCTGGCCCATTGCGCTGGGCTGCTCCAGGTCTGGCTGAGGACCAAAAACTGGGCTTGGAACCCATAGAGCCCATTTTAGAAGAGGTGGATAGGCTCAACCAAGTGGGCTAGTGGGCCCATAAGATGTCCACCGACTAGCACCGGAATGGCAATGGCAGCAGGGGTGGTGCTGGAGGCAACTGATGTGGACTGAGCCCGCATAATTGACCTAGGCAAAACTAAGCCCAAATAGACTGAGCTCAATGACTAAGAGGCTCATATCGTCCAAGCCCATGCGAGGCTAACATAGACTACCATAGGGCGGCCAAAACTGCCATAAAAAAAGGACCTTGGTGCTAACATGGCAAAATTCAAGTCATCCATCTTATTTTTGATAGATTTTACTCATTTTAATTTCAATTTTAATGATCTAATAGTCGATTCTTAGTAATTTTGATACTATGGATGCAATGGTATAGTTAGATTTCTTATTAGAGATTAAAAATTGATGTTTATGTCATGATTAATCATATTTACGCCACAAATTATGAAACATAATACCTTGAGCATGCAACACATCTGTAATTAAATAAGTTATGATGTATTATGTTATGATTATATTTTAAACTTTCTTATGGTGAGATTATATTCTATAGTATTAGCGAAGGTTAGTGTCGTGGCAAGAGGTTTTAAAGTGAATCCCGTGGTTATTTAATTAGGTCTCTACTATGCAGGAAGAAACTACCACGCCCTACCTTCTGACTAGCTAACCAAAAGAATTATATAATAAATTTAATTTATCATTATTGAATTATATTCTCTATGGTTATGTTTTGGTGTTTGTGCTTATCACCTGTCCTTGATGCCTGCAGAATTCTTTTTCCACAAGAATCATGAGAATGTCAGAAGAATTAGAAAAAGAATTAATGCATATCCAAATAAACATTGTCTCAGATGATATAAACTTTAAAATGAATCCCAAATATACCATTTATGAACATTTTCAGTCTATAAAAAAAGTTCATAATTGTCTTCACAACAAATGTATAAAAATATTTTTAAGATAGGAGGTGCGAGGTTTTATTAATTCCCTACCAGAATCAATGGAAAAGGAGAAACTGGCTCTGAAGAAGAACATTGCATCTTACAAATATTTATCTAATGCATATTGTGAGTTTGAGTTGATGAAAGAGCACATAATTATTTCTAGGATTAAACAATCTGTTACGCTGTCCATACGTCCTAATCTTCGCCAGGCTAGATTTGCAAGAGCACATGCGAAGAAGAAATTCTAGTTAGAAAGGGTGATGACTAGAGCCTTAGTAAAATAGCAAAGCACTATCATGAATGGCGAATATAACTACAAACTTGAAATGAGATTGTGCAATGACACTTATGACTTTATAAATGAGCATCTAGGAAAGTACCACTAATTTTTTATTACATGAAAGACATGTAGCTACAAATAAATGCTTGTACCATCCCTATTATGTTATTTTTTGCATGATCAAATAAATGTAATTTTTATTCACATTTAATATTTTTTTTAGTCAAAGTTCTCAAGTTGATAGGATTTAAAGGAGTTCTCACTTAGAACTAATGGTTTACAAGTGTGTAGGATTTAGAGAAAACCTCACTGAAAACTAAAATTTTACACAATTGAACTAACTTAATAACCATCCAATATTTGTGACACGGATGATGATTTAGAATATAGTGAACTTTTAAATTTGTTTATCATTAATTTAGTCAGTCTTTTGCGACAAAATAATTTATGCCAGTATTGATTATGTATTTATGCTACTTACAGTAAAATCAATTACCAATAATGACATTCAAAATAATTGTCACGGATTTGAACCAAATAAAAAATTAAAAAGCGATAATTATGACATTTGGCATTGAAAGTTAAGTATCTCCTTGAAAAGTGGGAGACACTAGAAATATTGAACAATATCATGAATAAACTTTAGAAAGTGGTATACATAGTTTGAAAATTTTGCTCACATTGTCTTCTTGAGCATTATACATAGTTTGAACTATGCATTGCCGCTCAGGTCTGATAGCTAGTCTTCAAAGACAAATATGGTAGTCTCTTAGCTAAAAACCTCATGATCAAGTTTGATAACAATAAGGAGTACCAAGATTACACCACGAGGCAGCATCTTAAGCAGATATCAATAAGACCCAAGAGCTTAGGTCAATTGGATATGCTCTCATGGATTAGTAGAAGGTACTAACCATATTGAGATCTCTCCCTACCAATTAAAAATACATCAAAATCTTGTATAAAGAAAATGTCAAATCTATTGAGGATATTTCACATAGTTGGATCTAGAGGTCAAGCTCCTAGAGACTATAAAATTCTCTTATAACCAAGTATATATAATGAACTCTGGTTTACGTGGAACTTAAAGTTTCAAATGCAAGAGGAATAAAGTGTTCCTTAAAGGAAAGAGATAATGATCAAGGCCCGCATGAGGCTAAGAAGTTTAGTGCAAACAAAATATGTGCGGAGGGAAGAAAGATATGACTGGGATTAAGTAATACAATTGTAGCAAATTAAAGCCACTTTGCTCGTGGTTGCATTGAGTCAAAGAAATTTTATTCTTGCTTTGGTATTTCTAAGTAGCTAAGTAATGCTCTAAGAATCTCATCCTTTGTGGATTGTAAACTCGACAGCAACAAATTGTATAACTTATAATCAAGGGGCTTTTTTATGGATTATTGACAAATTCCATAAGCAAGATGTTCTTTACGCACTAGAAATTTAGTGAAACTTAATCTCTATTCTATCTTTAGCCTAAATTTTTCATGATAATTGTGCTAATGTAATTCTTTGGGAACAACTTGCTTTGTTACTGGATTAATGGTCTTTGCATTTTCTTGATACTTCTGCGAATGCACATTTATGGTATGCTAGATTTTGTCACATTAAAAAGACGAACCAAGAAGCTAGAGAAACGATTTGTGGCTCACTCGCTAAAACTGTTATATCTTTTTGTAAAAATTATCTAGCCAAGAAAAGTAACAAGGGAAGCCATTTGATAAAGCAATTAAAACTAAGTTTTTATTGCAATTTGGTCCATTTCGATATCGGTGATTTAATCAAATTTGAGGATGAGAAATGAGCCTCATATTTCATCACATTCATTTATAAGTATAAGCAATTTGATCATGTTTTCTTGATATTAGATTGCTTTATATGTTACACGAGTATGGTTGAGAACCAATTAGATTGAAAGACCAAAGCATTGAGAACTGATTGTGGATGCAAAGAACCTTGTGATGAAAAGGGTATAGTTGGGAAACTAACTATTTTCTGTACTCTATAACAAAAAGGTGCTGCGGAGAAAAGAAATCAGACCTTATTGGATAAGGTTAGGTCAATGATGGTGCAGGCAAATCTTCCAATATTTGATTGGGAAGATGCAATGCTAGTTGCTACTCATTTTCCTAATCATGTTCCCTCCAAATCAATTACTTCCACTCCTTATGATTTGTAGATAGACTTAAAACTTGATATGAAAAAATTACGACCATGGGGTCAACAATTTTTGTCACCAAAATTTCTCTCAAGAACATAACCAATTAAGGCCAAAGAGGAAAGAAATGTATCTTTGTCAGATACTTAGAACACTCCAAACTGTATGTGTTTGTCGATGAATATAAGGATGAAAGTATGATTGAAATTGAATCACAATATATGATATTCTTAGAGAATGACTTTACAAGTCAGGGTAGGGTCGATGACGGTGCTTCTCTCTACGAGTCAGAAGATCCTAAAGGTAGTAGTGCTTACAACTAATCAATCAGGAAAATTGAAAACTTACCTCAACATCTTGAGCCGAGTGGGAGCGACATGCCTCAAGAGTATCAACCTTGTAACAAAAAAATGAAGTATCTTATGTCGTCTTTTATGATTAATGAGGAAACTCTTTCAATTACATCTCAAGATGATGAGGTGTTTAAGACTTCTCACAACCCAACAAAGAAAGTGGAAAAAGCAATGAAAAAGAATTGGAGACTATGTGGATGAATCAAGTTTGAGACTTAGTTAATTTTCCATCTAGATGCAAAGTAATTAAGAACAAATAAGTTCTCATAAATAAGTGCAAGACAAATGGATCAATTGAGAAATGTAAAGCCTAGTGGCTAAACGTTATATCGAATAAGAGGGTATAGACCATGAAAACATCTTAATTTTAATTATGAGGTTATCTCAATTTATCTTATGCAACATAATCATCCTAGATTTCTTACCACCATTAAAGGGTGGTAGTCCTCCAATTTTAAAATAGAGGACATATGTAAAATAACTTTTCTTATTTAGAATGAAAGATTAATTATATCATTTCAAAATGCTAACCATTTTTAATAAAATTATTTTTGAATTTTTCTATATGCAAAGTTGTTAACCTATTGACAACCATATTGCAAAAGGCAAAACACTAAGCCTTGAAACATGTTCTAATAGTCTAGCAATGTTCCTCTTGCCAGTGAAGTGTGGAGCTTGATGTATGTTATGATAGTATTCGCTTTAACACATGTTATGCCGTTAATTTGGTAAACAAACACCAATTAAATCTTAGACAAGCTTATTGAGGACTTTCGACTCATATTGGCTCTTGCACTGCAAATTATTTTCTAAAATAGTGATTTATGCCCTATAGGTAACGTTGATATTGATTAATGTAGGAATGTGAAGGTGTGAAAATCGGTATTAGGTCATATACCCTTGCTAAGAAAATAATGTCATTCTATAGATAGCAAGAGATAACCTAATTTGAAAGTTGGATTTGTAACACAACTATTCGCAGTGCAACATATCTACAATGTGTAGATCATGGTGTTTGTTGACTTATGATGCTAATACTAGTATGATTGAATAAATGAGAAATATTCAATCTAAAGTATGTCAACAAAGTCAGAGATTGACCCTCTCTCATGGGCAATCACCTTTGATGTTTTGAAAACATGCAAAGATGTGAAACCCCAACCTTAGGAGGATTTAATGTGTGCATTGAACATGTACATGTGACTTATATGCGAATTAAATGGAAGTTTTGGATGATTTTAGAATTTTATGATATTTTAAATTAGGGTTTTCATTGGAAATGATGATTAAAAATTTAATCGCCGGAGCCCAAAATGAGTCGGTATGACCCGAGGGGCTTAATGAGGATTTAATGGCGAAAATATCTAATGAATAATCATGTTAATTACCATGATTTAATTTATGAAGATTAAAGTGTAATTATAGAATTAAGGTGAAAAATGATGGAAAATTCATAACTTGACGCCTACAAGGCGGATTTCGATGAAATTTGAAAGGTAAGCTCATGACGGTAGGCTCAATCTTATGAATGGATTAGATTAAGGGAATAATGATGGGATTAGGGTGATAATTAATTTTTTATTTCCAAATCCAAAAGATAAATTCAAGTGGTCATAACTTGACGTAGAAACGTCGGTTTGAGATGAAATTTGAAATGAAGGAATAAAATTATGAAATCTATGAGATGAATGGAATGGATTAAGATAATTATGATGGAAATTTGGTTTCTTAGAGAGCAAGTAACAAGTTACTTAAGGGCTAAGTAAAGAAGGGCAATTGTGGACAAGTGGACGGTCAAGATGTGAGCTGATTTTTGGATTTTCAAAAATGGTGAAAATGTATTTTACTTGGCTGTAAAATGTCCAGCACATCAAGGGGGATAAGAGGGAATTCAATTGCTGTGGAAAATACAGCACAAGTGGGGCCCACGGCTGGATCATATCCAACTTATAAAATGGTGTACACGTCCATATGAGAGAGATTTTGAGAAATTTTCCAAGTGCTGAAACTTGCACCCCAAGGCAGCAGCTCACGTCCCAACTCTAGGCCACCAAGGAGGAAGAAAAAAGAAGAAAAAAAGAAGGGAAAAATGAGAGATTATCATTTAATCAAGTAAGTATATAATTATCTTGATTTTATGCTTCAAATCTGGAAGTTATTTGATGTTGTAAACTAAAATATGCACGGAATATTAAATGGATGAATTTTATCATGAATATTTTTTATAAGAATATTTATGAGGTGATTAAGGAATGACCAAATTTTCAACTTAAAAGGATAAATAATTTGCAAATTAAAAATCGGAGAAAATTAACCCAAATAGGGTAAAACGGGTGACAGGATCAGCTGTAGAAAATGATTTTTAATAATTTTTATACAAGAAATTTTATGCTAAAAGTTTTATAGAATATATAATACATATTTAATATCACAAAAAAATTAAAAATTATGTTTTGATGGGTATAAATATACCCCATAAATAACATCATTCAGGCTGTCTGAAAATAGATGTTGTTGTTCAGCAAGGTACAAATACCAAAATAAATAAAAATATTAAATATTTCATGCTGAAAATATTTATTTTGGTTAATTAATATATTTATTAAGGTATGAAATAAATTTCAGATAAAAATTACTTGATTTGATATTAATTCAAGATTTTGAAATTTCAGTATACCTGATTTCAGCATATGTGGATAGTTTGAGAAAAAAATCAAAAAGAAATATGAAACCTGTGTAGAAATGATCCAAATTGATATATGTGTTAAATTCTTAAATATGGATTAAGACAAGTGGGATTAGATGCTGAAATTTCGGATTTGTATAATTGCTTAGGTTTATGTGTCAAAAGACACATTAAATGGGTGAAAAATGGGTTCCAAAGTTACTGTTTTGGAAACCTATGATTAGTGGATTTAAATTCCATAAAAATATCCTAAGTACAGTGATAATTAAGGATAATTATCATGCTGAAATGTGGATTAAATTTCTGACTTGGGAAATTTTATGAAAGGTCTTATATATGTATTGCTAAATGGCTATATGTGAAAGAATAAACATGCATGAATGATAAATGACCTATGTAATTTTTTTTTATGCAAAAAATGCATGAAAATATGATAAATTTTAGGAATATATTTCTGTTTAGAATTTCATGATGTTAATCTCAAAATTTGGGGTTGATTAGTGAGGCTTAAGGCAACGACATGTGCCTAAAATGAGCAACGATGTGTGAATTTTGGAAAAGGAGTGAAAATGGCTTAAGGAAGGTAATAAGCCATTAAATAATAATTATTGGATGATTATTATGTGATTGAATGATTACCCTACTTAGGGGGCTAAACGTGATGTGTAATAGCCCATGTAATGCACAAGCATGTGTAATACGGGCGTAACGACTTGAGAAGTTGAATGAATTATGTATGTTAATAAAAAAGGATTGGAAAACTGAGTTGAATGCAAACAAAGAAAATATATAAATGTTATATCATTCTTATATATATAGGCAAAGGAAAAGGGATAAGTGAAACGGAAAGCTAAGCAAGCGAGGTAAGCAAGCAGCTTTCTAAATGATTTTGGTTTTCATTATAAGGTATTTAAGGATGGTCATTCATGTGTTGAAACATGAGTTTATACGATGTTTCGTTGAAACGATGTTTAGAAAGGGATTGTGCAAAGAATTCTCTACATGAGAATGATAAGTTTCATGTGTAAGAGGGTATATGATGCCGAGGTGACTAAAAGTCATGCATGGAATGAAAATCAAGTAGGCTAGTCGAGGTAGTAAGTGGACAAGGAGTCCCCCTTGACTTTGCCAAGTCGGTAGGTCCGGCGCCAAGGATGGAAAGGATCATGTTATGAAAGAGAGTTCCCCGTGCTAGCGTACCGTCACATGAAGGACAACGTCATCAATAGAAATGATGAATTTGCACATCCAATGTTTATGAAATGTTTACGAATAGTTTATGTGAATGGTTTATGCAAGTTTTATGAAAAAGTTTCTGCTTCGCAGGTAGTTGATCACTTGCTAAGTGTCTCTAATGAATGGAGGGAAATATTTTTAAAGAATGTTGCTTTCAAAATGAATTGCATGAAAACCCTAAACTTGCTTGCTGAGTTATCACTCACATTTTGTTTTCCAAACCCATAGATAGGTGAAAAGAAGGAAGCAAGGAGCACAAGTGGAGATTCAAGGATGAATGGATTTCTACGAGTTACCTGTGTATGAACCTAAGGGTTGAATGGTTATATGAATGATGACATTAAATAGTTATTTAATGTTGTATATGAATTATATTATGTTTTATGCCTATGGATTGGCGAAATTTTTTTATGGGTAAATGCTAAGGCATGAAATATCATGATATGGTTAAGTATGAAGATTATGAGATGACATGTGTAATTCTCAAATGATATAATGGCCTAAAATGACATTTGATGGAAATAGAATGTATAAATGATATAAAATCCTAAGGAGTTATAATTAAGTGGATAAATATCCAATAAGAACCCGCCACGTGATTAGGGCAACAATCTTGATTCACATTTACCAATCAATAGATCCTGAGGTAAGGATGTGATGCTCGGGCTGGGGCACCACAAAAGATGAGACAAATTAGGTAAAATACATGTTCTATGTGAGTAAGATTCCTAAGATGATTGTCTCCTTAATGAAAATCAAGATGAAGTCATATTTTATTAGATCTTAGCCACAGTGGGAGTCTCATGTTCCATTGGACTATGTTAAAGCTAGATATGAGTCTCAATTGGCTCCTAAGAAGCGCGAGCATTTTGAGAACTCAAGTTAGATGCTTGGTAGCAACTGAACTAAGGTCTATATGGTGTTAAAAAGTTAATGACATATGCTCCTTACAAGTTAGGAGTTTTTCTACCATAGCATGTGTTTCATGTCATGTGTGATTAGTGACCACTAAAGGAAATGAATCGAGTTTCTTTGATTTGGATAATCCTTGTCTCCTCACTATGAGAGTCTTTGAAGCTATAATAGCCTCAATATTATGCCCTATGTGACTTTCGATTACTATATTTTGAAATTTTAGTCTAATGTTGTTATCTTATCATATTGCTTGCAAGTCATAAGTGATACGACTTTGCAGAACATGTCTAGGAAAGCAGTTTATCTATGATTAAGAGATATATGTGCGAAAGAATGACTATTTTGTTTACATCACTTGTATCCACTGGTCGACCAGTTATGTCCATTTATGTGATTAGACATAATTATGATTATAATATGATGAGAGATAAAGTCAAGTATAGCTTTGTGAGGCATTAGGTATACTTGGACTGATGAAAATAAAATGAGTTTGAGGCATAGCGAGACATAGATGTGCGTATGTACTCATAATTGTATTTTTGGTTGTAGCATCTATGTCTCAGGTATTCACAGGTCACACGACCTATTTGTTACTATGAATAATCTTGAAAGGGAGATCAGTTGAGAAACCCATCATATGCGAGTTGCAAACCATGCATACCGTATCATTAAAGTTTGCTTTAAATTTAACATACTAATTATTACACAAGCATTTCACTAAACACATGATAGGTGTAAAAGAGGAAACCTTTAGTTCATCTTACTGGTTTAATCCACTTGAGCAATGTAACATTCTAATTATATAGAAGCTGCTAATATGTCATCTGCTTCACAAAAATCACAATATATCATGTTTAAGATGAAATTCCACCACTAATTTGAAAAAATGAGTGTCTACTTGCCTCGATCATGATTTCCTTAAAAATAGAAATCTCGGAATCAAATCTCTAGGATTTCAAGCTCCCTTAATGTGTTGACAATCTTCAAGGAAGTTTAAAGAATTTTTGAGACTGTCTAAGGCTGGATTGAAGGCTATGAAGAAGGGAAAAAGGGAAGGAGAATAAGCAAAAATGAGATGAGAAGAAGAAGAGAGGGTTTGCACACCTTCCCTTAAGAGGGCTCTTGTCAAGACAGGTTGGGCTTAAGCATAGGCCAAGCCCAATCATAAATTTGCAACTAGCCTTCCTACTTAGATCGAACTCTGTACCTACTTTTGATGTTAAAGATAATCAAAGCGCCTCAATCGACGCTTTAATCATACACCTCTAAATCAATAATCAATAAGTTATATCTTGACCAAGTTGTGCAGTCACACAAACATAATAATTTACAACTCATACTCATTTTAATATGATCATGAATGGTGTCTCACACAACCCAATATGCCAAGATTCTAATGCATGCATGCATACACTACACGTCCCTTAGGTCACACATCGATATACAATATACACAATATTAACATCATTAATTATTAGTAGTATATTCACAATTTACCTCATGATAAAGGAAGGGTTATAATAAAAATAAGTATTCCTCACACTTACAGTGTGTGTAAATGTGTTGGATCATATTTCTCTCTATACATATGTATATACATACATATATACGTACATATATAGAACTTTTTATGCATAGAAGGACTACGCCATAATTACAATGCAATCCGTTGCAAAATGGCTCCACACATATTAATGTACAATAATACATTATATAATCATTTATCGATATAAAATTTTTCAGTCATCATAAATACTCTATTTCAATTCTTTCTTTTCATTTTTATGCAATTATCCTAATTTTCAATCATTTTTATATAACTAATCATATAATTAATATACCTATTTTAACTTTACTTTCTTTACTCCTCATTATTACTCAATTATATTACATCATTTCTACCAATTTAAAAACGTTTATATGAAAAAAATTTCATTTAAAAATTTTATCACTTACCAAACATACCCCTCATATGATCATCAAATTATGATTTACTCCATTCATCGTATTTCAAATTGTTTATTCTATTAGCATACAAATTTGTATCTAAATTGGATATATACGATCTGTATTTGAAAATGGAAAAAAATTAATATTATAAAATAGTTTGACGTAAATAACAATATTAAATTTATTTTTACAAAATATAGACTACTCGAGACATAATTTATATATGCATAAATAATTATATAAAATATTAATACGTTTAAATGTATGTGGGGCCCATTTTCAGTTAATGCATTGTGATGTATTATAATGTCCAAAGTATTAGCAACTATGTAAATGGATGATGATGTCTATAATATGATCTGAGTAGCCATATAATAATAAAATTTTAATGAATCAATTGGTTGAAAATATGAAAGATTATGCGACTGTAGCAAATGTGTTAAAAAATTAAGTTTGTTGTTTTGGATTTGTAAGAACCCTTGATCTGATTAAATGATGAATGCTTGAGATTTGACCCTCGTATGTGGACTTTGAACTAGATATCCATGATGAGCTCTATGATTGACTACACAAGCATTGGACTACAAATTGGGCCCCACATATATTAAAATGTAATAATACTTAAAAAAATTATTTATCCATATAAAAATCATATTTTAGACGGTTTTGATGTTGAAAATACCATTTAAAACTTGATATTTACATTAAGCTATTTTATTACACAGATTTTGTACCATTTTAATATGGGGCATATTCACATGTTGGATTTAGACGAAAATTGGTATACTATCAAAATAAATAATTTTAAATATAATGGATGAGGTAGATGTTAATTTTAATAAATGCAAGACCCATTTTAGCGCACTGTTATTACGGTATAGTTTGTCTGCAGTGGATTAAATTCAATATATATATATAGATGCATGATCCTATTAACCTGGGCTAAGCAAATGTCTTGCTTAACCTACCTCAAACAATTCATTTTCAATAGTTTTTTTCTCTTTCTTCATACACTCAATTTATTTAAGTGTGTTTAATATATAAATCAAGTTTTACCATTTTTGGAGCTGTATATATATTTTTTGATTTTTTGATACATATATACACATAGATATTTAAAAATCTCAAAAAAAAAAAATATACATTAAAAAATGGTAAAACATAGTTTATATGTTAAATAGACTTAGATAAACGAGTGTATGAAGAAAAAAGTATTGTAAATAAGTTTGTCGAGGTAAGCTAAGTGAACCATTTGTTTATCCTAGGCTAACAAAATGACTGCTTAATATATATATAAAGCAGTCTCATGTAACTCCTTTAATTTTATGATATTGATGATTGATTTAAAATCCAATCCATTCATTATATTTAATATTATTTGTTATTCAGAAAACAAAGTTGATCCCAATCAAGTATATTTATAGACCACATTTATTAAAAAATATATATTCATGTGTAAATTACAAAAAACTTTAGATCCACTTATGCATGTATTAAAATATAATGATACTTTATAGAATCATTTATTCATATAGAAATGATATTTTAAATAGTTTATATGTTGAAAATACTACTTAAAAAATTAATATTTTAACATTAAAATATTTTATTATGTTGATTTTACATATTTATAGATGAGACCAATACACAATGATATTAAACAAATGAAAAAGTTTTCATGACAAGTTAAATTGTGTTAAATACAATAAATGGAGTGAATTTTCTGTCGACTATCAAGATTTTAAATATGGAAGAAGTTGCATAGAAGAAGGGTTTGTAGAAATGAGACTATATTGATCAAGTGCAAACAGACTACACTATAATTATAGTGCAGTCTGTTGCCAATGGGCCTTATTTGATTATGAAATCAACATCCATCCCACCTATGGTATTTAACATTATTTATTTTAATAGCATACCAATTTTTTAAACATGTGTATATGCCCCATCTTAAAATAGTACAAAATAAATGTTAAATGATTTAATGTAAATGTCAAATTTAAAGTTGTATTTTCAACATCTAAACTATCAAAAATATTTTTTTATATAGATAAATGACTATATAAAATATTATTATATTTTAATATATGTGGAGCCCATTTTGTGGCTGACTAAATCGTAATTATGGTACAGTCCATCTGCACTAGATCATATCTTCAAGTACAGATGGACTGTACCATAATTAAGGTGATGCCCATTGCAAAATAGGCCTCGTGTGCATTAAAAATGTAATAACACAATATATAATCATTTATCCATATAAAAATTATGTTTTAGACAATTTACATGTCAAAAATATAACTATAAAATTGATATTTACGTTACATTATTTTATTATGTTAATTTTATGTCGTTTTAAGATGGGCCAATATGCATGTTTGATTTAGATGAAAATTTGTATATTATTAAAGTAAATAAATAAAACAGGTGAGGTAGATGTCAATTTCTTGATCAAGTAGCTCCTATTTTGTACTTGACTGCTACGTAATTATGGTGCAGTTCAATTGCACTTGAATATTTTCTCTCTATATATATAACCCTTCATATATAGTTAGCTGAAAGTTGGGCCCACATGTATTAAAACTTAATAATACATTATATAATTATTTATCTGTATGAGAATTATATTTTAGATAGTTCATATGTTGGAAATATAATTTTAAAATTAATATTTACATTAAACTATTTTATCACATTGATTTTATATCATTTTAAGGTGAGACCCACATACATGTTCAATTTGGATAAAAATTTGGTATGCTATTGAAGTAAATAATTTTAAATATAATGAGTGGAGTAGATATGAATTTCATGATCAAGTGACCTAATTTTATAGCGAATTGCACCATGATTTTATAGCGAATTGCACCATAATCATGGTACAATTTAAACGCTCTTGAATATGAAAAGAAGTTTTATAGAAGCGCGACCAATATATAAAGATATGTTCCGGTGCATTTGCTTGCACTGGAACTTGTCGTACATTTGGCTCAAAACGGGTCATACATGTACTTAAATGTATTTATACTTTATACAATCATTTATCTATATACAACTTTTATAGCAAATGGTTGTTATTTACATTAACCTATTTTATTACATTGAATTTGTACCATTTTCAGATGAGATCCATACATTATCCAATTGAGATAAAAATTAGTATGATAATTCTAAATATAATGGGTGTAGTAGATTATAATTTTATGATCGTGTGGAACTCATTTTTAGGTAGTTGTATAGTAATTTGTAGTGTAGGTAACTGTACCTGAATATTTCTCATATATATAAAACCTGTCGTGTGCAAATAGACTACACTAAAATTATGTTGTAGTCCGTTGCAAAATAGGTCACACATGTATTAAAATATAATAATGTATTGTATCGTCATTTATCCATATAAAAATTATGATTTAGACTATTTAGATGTTGAAAATACAATTTTAAAATTAATATCTAAGTTAAACTATTTTATTACTTTGATCTTGTATTAGTTTAAGGTGAGACCCATACACATGATTTGAATAAGTAAGTTATTAATGTAAATAATTTTTATTACAATGGATGAGATAAATTTTAATTTCATGATCAACGAGACCTATTTTGTACCAGACTACACTGCAATTACCATGCAGTATGATTACATTTGAATATTTTTCATATATATATATAGCCATTAAGCTCGTTATAGTCCAATTAATAATTTTAATTGAGTGCATTTTAATTACTGGCCACGTGTTTGAAAATTAAACCCCTGATTCAAGCTAGCATGCTAACTAATGAAAGCTACGTTTGGCCGAATGAAAAGCCTAAATAAATTAAAACAGAAAATGTACAAAAATATTTATAATATTTTAATCCAATTTATATACACGGAAATAAAAACATTAAAATTATAAACATAATATTAAAAATTACGGAGCCACCGCTAACGTAAAATGGGTGGTCAGATACTATCCTAGGTATCATTTATCTGGAAGATAAATCATATATGTCAATTATCTGGAAGATACCATCATGTTATAGTTGATTTTGCGTAGAAAATTTTCATTTCAACACTTGCCTAATTTTTCAAATGGTTTTGGAAAACCATCAGTTTCTACACGCTATTTTTGTTTCTTTCTTTCTTTTTGCAGTCGTTGATAGGTGGTCCATCAATGCTGCCCGCCCTGGTAAGTCTGCATAAATTTTTTGTGGTCATTTATATACTTTGGAAAAGCTATTTGCGCCTAGATAGGTTGGGCATCTGCATTAATTAAATATAAGCTGATGCATGTACGCATCATGACCTGTCTTTCTTGGAAGTTGTTAGTACCCTTTTTAATTGGAAAAAAAAAAATCACAGCCCTGTGTAGTTCTCTTCCCAATTCATCCACTCAGAAGAACAAGTGTCATGTTGTTATGGAGAATCACACGCGCCCTCCAGCGTGGTTCCCTTGAACTCTATTGTTTTGCTCATAATTTTCTTTACACAACTTTGATTAATACTATTCATTTTTTTTCGGATTTTTTTACTTCAAATAATTTCCCACAAAAATTTTTGGGCGCAAAATTCTAAAATTATAATCTCTAGCGTGCATTTTACTATACATCTTTAACGACAATTTTCACCTGCTTACAACGTACACATGCACTTATATCATACAAAAATGTTTCTAACACTAATGCAGTTATTCTCACACCTCTATTATTATTATTATCATAAAATAAAATTATGACACTTATTTGATCAAAATACTTCTATAAAATTTGATTTATCAGCTCAACTCAATCATTTTGCCTCTACAATGTATAAAACTTTTGATGAAAAGTTTTGGAGAGTAAAAGTTGTCAAATAATGTGATACAAATGGGGTAATGATGAGTAGTAAAGCGGATAAAGTTAAAATAAATAGGTTAGTTGTGTGGATAGTTGTGTAGAAATGATTAAAAAGTAGGATAGTTATATATAAAAAAGTGAAAAAATGATTAAAAAATATGATAGTTGTGGAAAATAAAAAGTTTTAGATTGAAAAATTTTAACTTGACATTTTTTATTAATTGCCAAACACACCCTACATTTATCACCCCTACAAAAATTACTTCTCACACATCGCATATATATATATATATCCGAATGGCTAACTTTTAAAAATTATCATTTCAAATTCATTCTAGCATTCACGAACGTATTTCAATCATCATAAGAATCAGTTTTACTCAAATACAGTTTTTATCAATGATCGTTGTTCATTTTCACCATAACAGTTCGTCAGTCTTAATTCTATAATTGACCTCGTTTCATTTGACCCTGAAATTTATCTCTCACATTTCATCCATAGTTACCTACTTGACATTTCATCCATACCTAATCACATCTCAATCCAACTTACACTTCATTTGTAGTTCAGTGTCCACACACATGGACAAAATTTCAAATAATCATCCTCTAATCCCACCAAGGGCTTTAACATATCTTAAACCACTCAAGGAATATGTAGAGACCTATCTTACTTATCAAGTCATTTGCCGAAATTCTCCCATCTAGTTCTTATTGACTAAAATTTACTCTTTTGCCCTGTCTCACCCAACATTTCTTAAAAAATCCTTTGGTTTAAACTTCTACCATTGCATCACCATTTCTAATATCAACGCCTACATTGTCATTTATATTCCTTATTACACCTAGCCCCTTCTACAACCAATATGAGGTAACCTAATAATCTCTGACTTCACACATCAGACCTTAAGTTGGATTTTCCAATTCTAGGCTTTGACACAAATTTGTTTTTAAGATTACTCCTTTTGTATAGATTAAATAGGTTATCTAACTTTCAAGCAAAAAATATTACAAATAATCAAAAATCAAACCCACCGGATATACGTCATAATTTTTATGTGGAAAGTCCCTCATTGAGGAAGGGGAAAGCTATGGGGCCTATTACTGGCAAAATATTCACTATAGAATAATGAAATCAAAAATTAACATCTTCCTTAGTGAAAATCAAAGGATTTCATCATCACTATAAAGAAGGATTTCAACAAAGGAAGACGAGAGAGGATGAATCTCATCAAATCTAGAATAAAAAATTCTGTAGAAGAATATAGAAGCCTCTCTTCTTAATCTACTAATAACTTCAATGTAACAAATAGATTCAACTTAGCCATCATGAAGCCAAGTGACAGAAAACCCCAAATGCATAGGGCTAAGAAAATAAAAATTCTATTATGTGCAATAACTTCTCACAACTTACACAAATGTTTTGGAAATGCATTGATGTGGTCCCCACATCATCACATGTGTGAAGAAAATTTCCCCTTGTAATAATTTTGTTGAAACCAACTACCTCGATAGGGAACTACCTAGCTCATCAAACTACATGGGCATTTAGAGTACAATTTTGAAAGAGGCAACATTACTAGTTTATCATTTTCTCTTTTTTCAGAGGTGATTATAGAATCCGAAATTGGACAAAGCAATCATATACAATTTTGTGAACTACAACAATAGAAGTAAAGAATTGGAACTTGATGTTATTCCATTCATTTCTCACTTATTATACAACTAATGTACAAAGTAATGTGCACAGTACCTTGGGGGGTTTATATTTGTTTGACCTTTGGGAGGCATGTCATGCTCTTCTTCAAGGATTCTATTACCCTCAGTTTGAGCTATTTGAAAAGACAAAACTCCCAATGAGCAACATATTATGTTGTAGCATAGTCGAAGAACCTAATGCCTTTAACCTCTTATTTGGATAAGGTGCTATTGAAGGCTAAGGGATGCTTACTCATTCAAGAATTAGTTCTCGAAAAATCAAAAGGTGGATTTTGTTGAATTAAAAAACCAATGTGATGAGTTATCAACTCTATTGCATGCTAAGAAGTCTCAAGTGACTCGCCTTACCAACAAGAAATTGGGCTTGCACAATCAAGTCAATGCAATAGAAGAGGAAATAGATCTACTTCAAGATGAAGTGACAATTCTTCTAAGGAAACTAGATGAAGTCATGGGACAACATTTGGAGTATGGAAGAAAAGCCCAAAAAAATGTTTGTAACATGTACCCAAGTCAAATAAAGGTTACTTTCCCTAAAGTGGATCTTTCTAGCCTAACGACCAAGTAGATATAATGCCCTTTAGGGGTATAGATGGTTCACTACAGCTTGCATAATGTTTTTGTTATTTTTTTTGTTTGCTATCCTCATGAAAATCTTCAATATTAGTAAGTTTCTAGTATGTTTGACAAATTTTCTAATAAATTATTCTGTCAACCTATTTATAGTTTTCTTTGGATAGTTTGCTCCTATAAGGAATCTTGAAGGGTTAATCCTTTATCAATACTAGTAGTTTTAAGTTTAATTAGGGCTTTTCCGTTTTGTCCACCATATGGGTAACGTGGCCTTTTGGATTTAAACTGAGGCTGTTGGTTAATCCTTTATCAATACTAGTGGTTTTAAGTTTAATTGGGGCTTTTCCCTTTTTTCCACCGTATGGGTAACATGGCCTTGTGGATTTAAGCTGAGGTTGTTGCTGGCTGTTCTTCCACAAGTGTAAGGGTCACGTTAGTAATATAGATGATAGAATCGAGTTATCATTCTCATGACGATTCGTATGTTAAATATTCACTAATTACTAAAAACTAAATATTAGATTTTAACTAGATGAATTTAAATGTAAACTCAGATATTCAAATTGACAGAAGAATAGATAGAAAATAACGAAAGATGGTTTGACATGTAGAAAAGTAAGACAAAGGGAAAACTTTCAATGAGGTGCGCGTGGAATGTCATAGAAGCATTATTAACAAGTTAAATAAATAATCCAATTTTAATATCATGAAATTAAGAAAAATTATATGCTAATCATGGTTCAACAACAAGATTCATTGCAATCCTAGAATAAGATTTGTAATTACAAATAATCAAATTGGGAAAAAGGTTAAAATTAAAATGCGTCTCAGATAAACAGAAAATTAAAAAAGAAAAAAAATTTACTCTTTGAAGCTCGATCTTCACTTCAAGGCTTGAAATCTGCTGAAGGTGGCTTACAAGTACTGTTGCCAAACAGGTGGGAGCTGGAATAATTTTTCTGGAATCATCTACCCTGATAGTTTAAGTGCCGCACATGGACGGCAAGAAAAATGCTTTTGACGTGCATGATTTACAGTATGGACTGATTGCCTAGATCGCTGCTCTTACGTAGATGGTTGAACGGAGATAGATTAACCATGGCGATATGTTGCTTGGATGGTTTTTTGCCGATTGACGGAGATAGATTAACCATGGCGATATGTTGCTTGGATGGTTTTTTGCCGATTGCTTGGATGGGATGAAAATGTAGGATGAGATGAGTGTTATTGTATACTAAGAATGGGAAAAAGATGCATTGGAATTACGACAAATTGAAACCTAAACGAAAAAATAGGTTATTATTTTTTCAAAATTAGAAAAATGTTTTAAAAAATATGAGATTCCATTCTATCTTAATTTCATCTTCATTTCCTCCTAATTGTAGGTTGTTCAAAATTTAGATGTATTGAAGATAGGATGAGTATTGTTGAATATCGGGAATAAGAAAAAATTTGTTCGAATTAAGAAAAATTATATTGAAAATAAGAAATTAAATTATTATTTTTTGAAAATAGAAAATGTAATTTCGAGAAATGTGAGATTCCCATTCCATCATGGCATGATGGAATTGGCAATTAATTTCATTGCTTGGCTTATGTAGCTTCACCAAATGAAATTTAGCTTAATGGCATGGTTTGCTTTGAATTTCGCAGGGTCCCACTTGTGGTGTGGCTGGCTTTGATTTTTCTGCAACATAGAAAAAAATCTGTGACTTTTTCCAATTAGCTAATAAATATATTTAAATTAATACAAGCCCCTTAGGTATATCTATGAATCTAGGATAATGAAGTGGTGTTGATGTTGATGGATAGCGCTTTCTTGTTAATTTTACCTTCGTTTATTCATGTTTGCTTATTTGTCTTGATTCTTTCTATTGTAAGACCAAGGCCATTGAAATAACCATTTTATGCCTAGTTGAAATATTATTTTCAAATTTGTTGGTTAGGTTTGACCACTTCAATTCCTTCAACTCTTATTTTTTTAAGTCCTTCTATTGGAAACTTAGAAATTTCTAAATTTAGGAAGAATGCTGGCGTAGTAAAAAATATAATAAATATTAAACTTATCCATGCGATGCTTCTATGAAACTATTAGAGGCTAAGTAGCCACTATGGAACATTCAACCCTTCTTTAATTGATGATTTGGAGACATATTGTACTGGTTCTTTTTGTTTCATTAATTTATATACTTATTCATTTTTTTTCAATTTTTGATAGGGCTAATGAAGACATAGCTATGACATTCATTGGGTGTTATCATCTTGGAATAGGGCATTTAGAGTCATGGTTATCTAACACTATTGTAGACATTTAGTTAGAAAACATTCTATTAATATAAATTTTAGCTATGTAAACTCTAGATTATTTACGGTGTGGAAAGTAATAAAATGTATGAATTTTTTTATATCAATTATGTGCTTTTGGTTACACTACTAGCCATTACAAAATGGCAACAAAATGATTTATAATGTTTTTTCATTGCAAATAATATTGGGTTGGATGGATAATTTATTTTTTTGCAACCATTTGTCCATTGCAATTAATCCTATGTTTGGGTAGGTCGAGTTTTTGCAACGAAATTTTTTGTTGCTAAATGATGCTTATGGGTTCAATGTTGTAGAAACAATATCAGACTGGCTGGTTTGACCAGCAACCAACCACCTGGCTGATCCTATTAAGCCCAATTTTCGATTATAGGAAATAAACTCGTTAAACCAATTGAACTGCGGCAGTTTCTAATTTTTCAACCAGCTTGTTTAGCCCCTTGATCCACAATTGTTATGCACTCTTGTAGCGCTCGGATGACTAAGTCTACAGTCGCTACCAGTAAGACAAGATCGGTGATAATGAGGAGAACACATAGATGCAATAATATAATTATGGTATAATATCAAATGTTTCATAGACTACTATAAATTAGATATCTTATCACATATAAACTGAGTTACATCCAAGTTCTCAAATTCATAAAATATATAGATAATTAGGTTGTCCTTACATCACTCTTAAAACTCAAAATAAATAACTAAAATTCGGATTCATCATGTTCTAGTTCAATCTAGTGTACCAACCCCATGTTGGTCTCCACCCTCATACCTGTTATCTAAATTAGTATGAAATAGGATGAGTCCGGGCAAACTCAGCATAAATTAAACAAAATGAGTTTTAAACAATATTCATATTTTCAAATAAATCATAAAGCATATCGAATTAATACAATGTCCATGCTCATGATAAATCATTCTAATAGTGTGTAATACACATGATCTTCTGATCACATAAGTTAAATCCAATAGGATGGTTCGATATCTTGCCCCGTCTTACATTAGTGCTATGCATGAGAAAATCAAATGCGAAAAACACCATAACAAGTCAAATGACAAGGAAGTGAGTGTGATATCCTGCCATGATCTCCATACACCCATGGCCCCGCCACAAACTTATGCACATGGCTCAACTCAGACACTCATGCTTGAGCACCAGTCTCTACATACTGGTCTCATAATAAATACTAACAAATAACTGAACACATTTGCAGTTCCAAATACCACATCACAATGGCCCGATGATTTGTCATGGTGCATAGTTGTCAATAGCTAAATCATACCCCGGTCCCCAGTCGGTGGTATGTCACTGATCATCATCAGTGATCACAAACAACACTTCTCAATCATCATCTTCAGCCATGGCTCATGAAAATGCTAACACGCCATGCACACATGCATATCTCCAGAATATAACGCTAGCATACACCATTTATAAATCAAATTCCACATTCGACATTGCAATAAATCAATCTCTTAATCAGATTTAATCATTTTAAGAAAGAAATAAATCATTGACATCCAAAACATACATGCCTGAGAAATACGAAATAATTCATTTAGTTGAAAACAAGTCCTACTTACCTCTTTTACTTTCAAATTACCTTCCTCTGCTCGTTTATGTGCAAGATCTGGTTCAAAACATATAATGCTAGTTAATATAGAAGCCTAACTGCCAACCGTACTTTTTTTCCAGTGATTATTGTGTGGTAAATCCTAATCTCATAATGAGAACTTCTAGTTTCTTAGGAAAATTTCCAAAGTGATAATATTTTCTAATATTCCTTTGTAGTTATTCATATTTTAGTCTAGTTCCTCATATTACAAAATCCTATCATATAAACACATAAATCTCGACATTTTATAATTTAACCAAATAACAACTTAATATAAAGCAATAATTTAATAATATAATTTAAAAACATTTTACTAATATAATTTAATTATATAAACAACAATTAATGTTACTACCAAAACTAGTAGTGATTAATGTTAAACAACATGAATAAATTACAACTCTTTTTCTCAATTTCACCTTAGCACCCTAATTAAACATTCCTTTTCTTATCTACAAATTTTCTTTCTTGTATTTTATTGTCTAAACTCTACATTTAATACAAACATTTTCTTAACAAAATTCACAATTATGCAAATAATCCATAAATTCACAATTATGCAAATAATCCATATCCAAATCCTCTTTCTAAATTCTTTTAAAGAAAATACAATTAAATCTATTCAATCTTAAATAACGGTACAAGCTAACATAAAATAACAAAACTTCAATCTCATTAAATTTCATAATAATTATGAACTGTTGATCATCTCTTAAATTTAGTGCAACTTTAGTACTAAAAATCAACCCACTAGAGTACTTTAAACACCGAAGTTACATACATCCATATAATGTTCCTTAATACAATTCATACAACTATTTGCTATATGTATATATATTTGTAATCACAAATACGTGACTAGATTTTAGAATATTAATCATTTTTACATGAACGAGTAATATCATTCACTGAATATGCATCAATAAAGCATATATATAATACTATTATTTCAAACCACTCTGGGTGGACATTCCATGCATGTCCACCTTTTTTTATATATATATAAAATTGAAATTAAAACCTCATATCCAGTATATACATATAATTTTAAATCACATCAATTAGTATATAGCATAGAACCCCTGGACATCATGCATCCATTTATATGTGTGTGTGTATATATATATATATATTACAACCCGTTCAATATCCAATCAGGCATCTAATAATTTTTTATTAGTCTTCGTCATTAAAAATCCAACCAAATAAAATATTATTCTCATATATTCTCTTCCATTTACCGTATATCATACTTGAGATAAAAAAAAACATACATATATCATAAAAGTATTTACATACATATACTTCCATTGACAACCACATCTCTTTTCTTCTTTTCTATGCACGATTCACTTCTACTCTACTCAATCATGCAATCACTCATGCCTTTTCATGCTCTCTTTAAAAGCTTCCTCTTGAGTCATTCCTTTCTCAACACATATGCTAATAAAGTCCATATTAAATACAAATAAATCTCAATACTTAACACGGTCTTATCTCTTTATTGCATAAGGAAAGATGACACAACACGCTAGCAAAGCATTAATTATACCTCTTAATTTATGCTCGGTGCAACCGTCCAAGATTTCAAATTAGCTTTGGATTAATTAGATTTCCGGACACGTGGATGGCCTATTCGCATCAATTAACCAAGACATTAATAAAAATGCATACAACTTGACGCCCTCACTGAAACGTTTTTAGCGGGTGGTCCATGTTAGCTGCACTCTATTTATTCCTTTAAGTGTTTATATTATTATCATTTAAATATAACTAATAAATTTTATACTTGTATTTCTTATTGTGTATATATTTGCCATATAAAATACATATATATACCTTGTAAATTTTTTTTATCTACATAGATATTTTTCACGTATTAAATTATAATACAAGTTCAATTCTATTTAGTTCAGGGTTTAATCACCCATATTAATTTCACCCAATAAAAAATAATTATTCAATCATTTAAATAATATCACCCTATTTATTTGCTTATTTTTGTTTTAAGATTACATAACCTTAATTTGCACTTCAACTAATATGCTAATAGTAAATTAAAATTCATAAATTAAATTAGGGCTTTACATTTATACTCACCTTATGAAAAGTTTCGTCCTCAAAACTTAGCTAAAACTCAAGATATGGATACTTATCTTTCATACTAGATTCCAATTCCCGCGTTGCCTCATCTTTTGCATGGTTGCTCCACTGAATTTTAACGAGTTGAATAGACTTATTTCTTAACTGTTTAACCTTACGGTCAATAATTCGAATAGAATTCTCTGAATACTGCAAATTCTCTTAAATTCTAATTTGTTGGGGCTGCAAAATGTGAGAAGGGTCTAGTTCATACTTCCGCAAAGTAGATACATGAAAAACATCATGTACTCCTAATAAGGTGGGTGGAAGTGCCAATCAATATGTCACCTTCCCTATTCTTTCTAATATGTCATCAGGTCCAATATACCTTGGACTCAACTTCCCTTTGATGCCAAAACGAATCACACCCTTCATTGGTGAGACTTGTAGAAATACCTTGTCACCCACCATAAACTCTAGTGGTCTACGTCGAGTGTTTGCATAGCTCTTCTGTCGTGACTGGGCCGCAAGGATCCTTTCCTGAATTTTAGTAACTTTTTCCTTGGTCTCTACAATCATTTGAGGTCCCAAGATAGTAACCACACCTACTGCATCCCAACATAGTGGGGATCTACATTTTTTTCTTCCATATAATGCTTCGAATGGTGCCTCTAGAGTGGTAGCTATTGTTATATGTAAAGTTTACAATGATAGGTTCTCGCTCCAATTATTACCCTAATCCATCACACAAGCTCAAAGCATGTTCTCAAGTTGTTGATTAACTCTCTCAGTCTGTCCATCTGTCTGAGGATAAAAGGTTGAACTAAACTTTAATCTAGTTCCCATTGCAGCATGTAATGCCTTCCAAAATCGAGAAATGAATACAGAACCTCTATCAAAGATGATAGACTTCGGCACTCCATGCAACTTGATAATCTTCTTGTGATAGATCCATGCCAACTTTTCAGCTGTATATGTAGTCCTCATGGGAACAAAATGTGCTAACTTGGTTAATTTATCAATATAACCCAAATACTGTTATATCCGGCATGGGTTTTAGGTAAACCAACGATAAAATCCATAGTGATTTCCTTCCATTTCCATGTCCGTATTTCAATCTGCTTTAGCAATCTGCTGTCTTCGATGTTCTGCTTTGACTTGCTGACCAGTCAAACACTTAGCCTCAAATTTTGCCACATCACTCTTCATTCTATCCAACCAATACTGTGATTTCAAATCTTGATATATTTTAGTACTACCAGGATAAATAGAATAAGGACTATAATGGGCCTCTTGCAATATATCTGAAATTATTGAAGCTCCTCATGGGATGGCTAATCGATTTCTAAATCGAAGAACACCATCATTCTTAATAGTGAAGTCTGGCAATTCACCCTTCATGGTGCGCTCCTTTCTATGTATAAAATGAGGTCTGTTGTATTTTGCTAAGCTACTTTGATCTCATCAAATATAGTGGGTTGCAGACTCAAATTACTGACTCAAGCTACAACTCCTTCCACATCAATATATAGGTTCATTCTTCTCATCTCCTCAAAAAGAATGGGTTAGGCAGTAAGTATACTAGCCCTACTATCACCCCACTCTCTACTAAGTGCATCGGCTACAACATTAACCTTGCCTGTATGATACAAAATTGTCAGGTCATAGTCTTTTAGCAATTCTAACCATCGTTGTTGTCGCATATTCAGCTCTTTTTGAGTAAAAATATACTTAGGCTTTTGTGGTCTGTATAGATGTCATATCTTTTTCCATATAAATGATGCCTCCAAAGTTTCGAGGCAAATACAACTGCTGCAAGCTCTAAGTCATGGGTGGGATAGTTTTGCCCATGCGACCTTAATTGCCTAGATCCATAAGCAATCACCTTGCCATTTTGCATCAACACACAACCCAAACCTTTCTTGGATGCATCGCTGTATATCACAAAGCCTCCTGTTCCTGAAGGAATAGCCAAGATAGGAGCTTCCACTAACCGCTGCTTTAACTCTTGAAAGGCTTCCTCACATCGGTCATTCCAATCAAATTTTGCATTTTTCCTAGGTAAATTGGTGAGAGGCAAAGCGATTGTCGAGAATCCCTTTACAAATCGTCTATAATAACCAGCTAACCTAAGAAAGCTTTGAACCTCTTTCACAGTGCTTGGTCTTACCCAGTTAACCACAACCTCAATCTTTTGCGGATCAACCACTATGCCATCGCTCGACACAACATGCCCAAGGAAGCAAACACGGGGTAACCAGAAGTGACATTTTTTTAACTTAGCAAATAATTTTTGCTCCTGTAGTCACTGTAACACTAACCGTAAATGGTATTCATGTTCTATATTATCTTTAGAGTATATCAATATGTCGTTAATGAAGACCACTACAAACCTATCAAGATACTCCCGAAAAATATGATTCATGAAATCCATAAAGAAAGTAGGTGCATTAGTCAAACCAAACGGCATCACCAGAAACTCATAAAGACCATATCTGGTTTTGAATGCGGTTGCCAAGATATCAGTATCTCAAATTCGAATTTGATGATACTTGACTGTAGATCAATCCTAGAAAATACACTAGCACCCTTAAATTGATCTAAAAGATCATCAATTCGTGGTAACAGATATTTATTTTTGATTGTTACCTTGTTCAACTCTCTATAATCAATATAGAGTCTAAGACTTCCATCCTTTTCTTCACAAATAGGACTGGTGCAACCCATGGTGATACACTAGGACAAATGAAGCCTTTGACTAATAATTCTTGGAGCTGCTTCTTCAACTCTTCAAGCTCTATTGGTGCCATCCTATATGGTGCCTTTGATATAGGGCTAGTACCTGCATATAATTCGATGCTGAATTCTACCTCATGCTTTGGGGGTAGACCAGGTAACTCTTCAGGAAATACATCGGGAAAATATCTTACTATGGGTATAGTTTCTAGTCTTCTGCCTTTAGGTTCTGCATCAACGGCGGAAACTAGATATGCCAAACACCCCTTCCGCATTAATCTTTTTGCTTTCATGGTTGATATTAGCTTTGGAACTTTGTCTTGTGAACTCCCAATGAAAGTGAAGGGTAGGCACTTCTTAAGTTGGATTATGACTTGCTTCTTTTGCAGTAGATTACCGCAGCTAATCCATCCCAAGTATCACATCCAACTCAAAAGTGTATAATACGATCAAATCAACAGGATAAGACCTACCTTCTATAATTACTAGATAGTCTAAACATGTTTGTGTTGCAGTACACACTACCCGCAAAGGTGTAGATATTCTCATGGTTGACTCCATATTTTTCAAATATAGTTTTGCTCTCATTGCAATTGCCTATGAAGCAAAAGAATGGGTAGCACCATGATCAAATAAGACATGTGCTAATTGTCCACAGATTGAAAGTTCATCTGTTATTTTTTTACATGGCATAAGTAATGCATTTTTAAGAGTATATATACATAATTAGTGATTTTCTTAATTTAAAGAATTACCTGTCTCCACCTCATGAGCAACTTGCACCTCCTCTGTTGTAGTTGCCTGAATATGACCTATGGCTTGTGGCCTTTGCTCAATGCGGAGTGGCTGCTGTTGGGGTTGATGTTGTGGTATTTGATTAGGTTGTCCTCTCAGACCTACACCACATGTAGTAATAGGTGCATGCATTGGTCCATTCTGTGGTCGTTGTTGTTCTTGCGTTGGTACATTATCCATCTGAGGTACACCTCCCTAAAGTTGTGGACACATAGGCCGACGATGTCCTTGTTGTCCACAATGATGACAAAATATATCGGTATGAGGGCATCGAGACTTTATATGGCCAACCTCACCACAACCTAAACACTTGATCATCTTGGGTGGTTTCTAGGCAGTTTCCCCAAGTTGGGATTCAATATGAGGTTTCTTATTACTTTGGAATCTACCTTGCTTCTTTTGCTCAACATTTCTCTTCTTGATTTGAGATTTTCCCCATTCTAGTTCTTCTCGCTCCACACTACAAGCCATGTCTAAGATCACTTTGTAATCATTAGTTCGGATCACAAATATTTTGATTCGAATTGAAGGCTTCAGTCCTTCTCGAAATTTGCATGCCTTCTTCAATGGGTCAGTCTTCGTCCATGCCACAAATTGAGATAAAGATCGAAACTAAAGATCATACTCTATGACTGACATATTTCCCTAAACAAGAGAATGGAATTCTGCAGATCTCTGTACCCTCTCACTGTCAGGGATCTAGTACTGAAAGAATCGATGTCGAAACTCGGCCCATGTCAAAAGCTCCTCACCTCCTTTTGGCAGTGTTTGTCGCTCCGAGTGCTGCTATTATTTTGCATCACCCTCCAATAGGTAAATGGCAAAGTGCACCTTCTACTCCTCCGTACACTTAAGACATTTAAAGATCTTCTCCAACTATTTAATCCAATTGGAAGCTGTCTTACAATCTACCTCTCCTATGAATTTAGGCGGCTGGATGCCTTGAAATGTCCTTAGTTTATTCCTTTCTCTCTTCTCCTCTTGTTCATGATTTTCTACCTGTATTGGCTTGGTTGTAACTCGAATACCATCATCGTCCCCCACTATTTGAGTAGATGGTCCCGCTTAGAATGCAACTGATGGGGCTGTTGGTTCTTGTAGGAGAAAATGAAGTCCTCTAGTCTACGTATCAGTCATAATTGAGGGTTGAAATGCTGGGGCTTGGTTATATGATACAGGATTTGGCAGTCGACTTGTCACAAGCTGTCTAACTTGAGACATCTCATCTTGCATCTCTTGGCGAAGCTCCTGTTGCATCTTGTGCATAACTCCACGCATTGTATCCATCAATCCTGTTAATATAGGATTTCCCATCATATTTTTGCCATTGTAGGCAAAACGTGATCAGGTCCAACGTCATTATTAGCTTCATTTGCAGTTGCCACTGGCTCAGAAACTTCTTCCACTGGCAGAACATTGGTTCGAGTATTATGAATTTTAGTACGCCTTAAACCACGAGATCTCGCTCGACCACCTCTAATATTTTCCATCTATTCATAAAATATAAACTCAGCAACTTTTCATCACTTTAGCCACAAATGTAAGCATTTAAGCAGCCTATGATTTTTAGTTTATTCCCGTAGACTAGCAAACCCCATTAGTCAAATGACTAAGTCTACTGTTGCTACCAATAAGACAAGATCAATGATAATGGGGAGAACACACAGGTACAATAATATAAATTATGATATAATATCAAATGTTTCATAGACGACTATAAATTAGATATCTTATCGCATATAAAGCGAGTTACATCCAAGTGCTCAAATTCATAAATATATAGATAATTAGGTTGTCCCTACTTCACTCTTAAAATTCAAAATAAATAACTAAAATTCGGATTCATCATGTTCTAGTTCGATCTGGTGTACCAATCCCATGCTGGTCTCTATCCGCATACCTGTCATCTAAATTAGGATAAAATAGGATGAGACCGGGCAAACTCGGTAAGTAGAATCAAAACATAAATTAAACAAAATGAGTTTTAAACAATATTCATATTTTCAAATAAATCATAAATTGTGTCTGAATCAATACCATGTGCATGCTCATGATAAAAAATTCTAATAGTGTGTAATGCACATGATCTTCTGATTACATAAGTTAAATCCAATAGGGAGGTTTGATATTTTGCCCCGTCTTACAATAGTGCTACACACAAGAAAATCAAATGTGGGAAACACCATACCAAGTCAAATGACAAAGAAGTGCGTGTGATATCCTGCCATGATCTCCGCACACCCATGGCCCCACCACAAACTTATGCCCATGGCTCAACTAAGACACTCGTGCCTGATCACCAGTCTCTATATACTGGTCTCACAATAAATACCAACAAATAACTGAACACATTTGTGCTTCCGAATACCACATCATAATGACTGGATGATTTTTCATGGCCCATAGTCATCAATGGCTAAATCATACCCTGGTCCCCAGTCAATAGTATGTCACCGATCGTCATCGGTGATCACAAACATCACTTCTCAATCATCATCTTCAGCCATGGCTCATGGAAATGCTAACATGCCATGCACACATGCATATGTCTACAATATAACACTAGCATACACCATTTATAAATCAAATTCCAAATTCGACATTATAATAAATTAATCTCTCAATCAAATTTAATCATTTCAAGAAAGAAACAAATCATCCACATCTAAAACATAGATACCTAAGAAATATAAAATAATTCATTCAGTTCAAAACAAGTCCTACTTATCTCTTTTACTTTCAAATTATCCTTCCTCTGCTCGTTTATGTGCAAGATCTAGTTCAAAACATATAATGCTAGTTAATATATAAGCCCAATTGCCAACCGTACTTTTTTTCAAGGATTACTATATGGAAACTCCTAATCTCATAATGAGAACTTCTAGTTTCTTAGTAAAATTTCCAAAGTGGTAATATTTTCTAATATTCCTTTGTAGTTATTCATATTTTAGTCTAGTTCATCATATTACAAAATCCTATCATATAAACACATATATCTCAACGTTTTATAGATATAAAGTAGTAATTTAATAATATAATTTAAAAACATTTTACTAATATAATTTAATTATATAAACAACAATTAATATTATTACCAAAACTAGTAGTGATTAATGTTAAACAACATGAATAAATTACAACTCTTTTTCTCAATTTCACCTTGGCACCCTAATTAAACATTCCTTTTCTTATCTATAAATTTTCTTTCTTGTATTTTATTGTCTAAACTCTACATTTAATACATACATGTTCTTAACAAAATTCACAATTATGTAAATAATCCATATCCAAATCCTCTTTATAAATTCTTCTAAAGAAAATACAATTAAATCTATTCAATCTTAAATAACGGTTCAAGCTAACATAAAATAACAAAACTTCAATCTCATTAAATTTCACAATAATTATGAGTTGTTGGTCATCTCTTAAATTTAGTACAACTTTAGTACCAAAAATCAACCCACTAGATTACTTTAAACACCGAAGCTAAATATATCCATATAATGTTCCTTAATACAATTCCTACAACCGTCTCCTATATATATTTGTAATCACAATTACATGCCTGGAAGTCAGAATATTAATCATTTTATTATGAACGAGTAATATCTTTCACTGAATATGCGTCAATAAAGTATATATATATAATACTATTATTTAAAACCATTATGGGTGGACGTTCCATGCATGTCCACCCTTTATATATGTAATTAAAATTAAAACCTCATATCCAGTATATACATATAATTTAAAATCACATCAATTAGTATATAGCATAGAACCCCCGGACATCATGCATCCATATATATGTGTATATATATACATATATTACAACCTGCTCAACATCCAATCAGACATCTAATAATTTTTTATTAGTCTTCATCATTAAAAATCCAACGAAAAAAAATTATTCTCATATATTCTCTTCCATTTACCATATACCATACTTGAGATAAAAAAAAAGTATTTACATACATATACTTCCATTGACATCCACCTTTTTTCTTCTTTTATACACACGATTCACTTCTACTCTCTTCATTCACTTCTACTCTCCTCAATCATGCAATCACTAATGCTTTTTCATGCTCTCTTTAAAAGCTTCCTATTGAGCCATTCCTTTCTCAACACGTTTGCTAATAAAGTCCACATTAAATGTAAATAAATCCCAATACTTAACACGGTCTTATCTTTTTGTTGCATAAGGAAAGATGACATAACATGCTAGCAAAGAATTAATTATAGCTCTTAATTCATGCCAGGTGTAACCGTCCAGGATTTCAAATTAGCTTTGGATTAATTAGATTCCCGAACACGTGAATGGCCTATTCGCTTCAAGTAACCAAGGCATTAATAAAAATGCACACAATTGACACACTCGCTAAAACTCTTTTAGTGGGTGGTCCATGTGAGCTGCACTCTATTTATTCCTTTAAGTGTTTATATTATTACCATTTAAATATAACTAATAAATTTTATACTTGTATTTCTTATTATATATATATTTGCTATATATAATACATATATATATACCTTGTATATATTTAATTCCCATAAAATTAATTTTATAATTTAAAATTTTTTATCTAGAGAGATATTTTTCACATATTAAATTATAATACAAGTTCAATTCTATTTAGTTCAGGGTTTAATCACCTATATTAATTTCACCCAATAATAAATAATTATTCGATCATTTAAATGATATCACCCTATTTATTCGCTTATTTTTGTTTTAAGATTACATAACCCTTAATTTGCACTTCAACTAATATGCTAATAGTAAATTAAAATTCATAAATTAAATTAGGGGTTTACAACTCCGTTTTAGATTTCTCCTCTTTTTCGACCAAATGATTTCCCCTTTTGGTTTTAACTATTTTCCATCTCTTGATTCTCTTCCCATCTTCTGGTCATCTATTCGATTAAGGTGACAATAGTAGCTCCTCTCTTCCACTCCTTCAACTGTTTGGGACTATCCATCCAGCACCACCATTAGATCATCAGGCCATCGATTTTCCATTCGGTAGCACCAGCAGAATAAGAGCATTGATTTTTCATCCGACAGCACCAGCTTACAAGAATACCATGGATTTTTCGTTCTTGAGCACCAACGTACCATCAATTTTTTGATAGAACCAGGTAACAACTCTCCTTGTCCTTGTTTCGATAAAACATCATATTTGGAACAAAATCCATGGCTGGAAAGGCAGACTTCTCTCTTGGGGAGGAAAAGAAACCCTAATCAAAGCAGTTGCCCAGACTATTCCGACCTACACGATGAGCATGTTTTTGCTTCCAAAAACACTGTGCCATGAAATCGATGGAATGCTGAGCAGATTCTGGTGGGGTGAACAGGACAACAGAAGAAAGATGAGTTGGGTTGCCTGGAGAGACATGTGTACATCGAAGTTATCGGGTGGACTGGGGTTTAGGGAGATAAACTCATTTAACTATGCTCTTCTAGGCAAACAGGTTTGGCGACTCATCTTGCGGACAAACTCGTTATGCCACAAAGTGCTCAAAGCAAAATACTTTCTGCAGGGCAATGTTTGGAACTGCAAAGCTAAACCCTCTGATTCTTTTACATGGAAGAGTATTTTGAAGGCCAGAGAGATGATTCGGAATGGATGCAAATGGTGTATCGGAAATGGGAAGCGGGTGAAATTCTTTGGGGAGGCATGACTAGATGACCGGTTAATCAAAGTGGTCCCTCTTCCACTGTCTATCCCTGATGATGTGTTGGTTGCTCACTTTATAAATTCTTCTGAGATCTCATGGAATAGGGATAGAATTGTGGCGGCCGTGGGAGAGGAGGGATGGAAAAAAATTAACCAAGTTCCTCTACCTCAAACTGATGAAGAGGATCGAATGTTCTGGATGTATGAACCGAATGGCATATATTCGGTGAAATCTGCCTACAGGTTTTTGCGGCGGGCTGTTGACATCTCGTCAAACTCAGGGATCTACAAAGCAATATGGAAGATGAAGCTCCCGAGTAAGATCACAATTTTTGGATGGAGACTTTTCAAAGATGCTCTCCCAACACTGAAGAATTTACGAGCCAGGGGCATAGAAGTGGATCATAGCTGTTTCTTTTGCAGGGCGGAAGATGAGGATGCCACCCACATCTTCATGGGCTGTTAGCACATAAGGGCCATTTTTTTGAAAGCGGTAAAAATGGTAAACCCTTGGACATCGATTCAGGATATTTTTCGCATTCTTGTCTCCAAGCACAAACCGAAGGATCTTGCTTTTTTCATCCTTTTCTGCTGGCGGGTATGGTACTTGCGAAACAAACTCAGGGAAGATAGAAATCAACCGATCTTTTCAAATGTTATCGAGTGGTGCGAGCACTACCTTGAACAATACAGAAGGGCAAAATTCCTCATCCAGGACGGGGCGATTGATCGGCCCCTGGTGGCAAGATGGTCCAAACCACCAACTGGTTTTCTAAAGATGAATGTTGATGCCCGGACACATGGAGATAACCATTCATTGGGCTTTGCTGCCATCATACGGGACTCAAATGGTTTTTTCTTCGCGGCCAAGGGTTAGAAACGTTGTGGCACCATGGAACCACTGTGTATGGAGGCCACAGCTTTTCTATTGGGATTAAAATGGGCTCTCCAGCTCAACCTGCAAAAGATTCAAGTGGAAACTGATTCTCTACTCCTCTTCAACTATCTGTCAGCGGAAGAACACATCCTCTCACCTGCTGGGGTTCCCATTGAGGAGATTAGATCTCTCCTATCATCTAATCAAAACTATTTGGCTCATCATGTCTTAAGACAAGGAAACGCGGTAGCTCATTGTTTAGCAGACTTTGTAAGTATTTCTTTTTTGGATAGTCAGGTTTGGTGGGGAAACCCCCCCCCCAAGTTCTTTTGGAGAAAATTTGTACAGACAATTTTTTGGCAATGAATTGCATGAATCTCCTTATCCCTTCTTCCCCTCGCAGTGCAAGGGAGCTGGGATAAGGTATTTCCTTTTCATAAAAAAAAAAAACTCTCCTTGTTCTCCACTAGCAACGGCATGTCGATGCCAGCTCTTCTCAAGTGCCTGGGTTTATGCTCATTTCTTCAGATTATGGTTGATTTGCACTTGTCACATTGTTCTCAATTCTCATAGTTTTCCTGTGATGCTTGGATTTATTTACCAAAATTTGTACCCATATTACTAATTCATTCACCTGTGTTTCAAGGAGATGAATTACACATTATTCCATTTTCTTAAATTAGACAAATAGTCAATAATAAATGGATAATGTTGCATAAAAACAATTTATAAGAAAATTTCAAATTTAATCACATGATTATCCACTTAAATCGGTGTAGAAATACCTACAAAGTATATTAATATTTACCAACTATCAGTTGTATTTTTTGTAGTGTTGAACAACATTCTTGTAATTGATAAAGACCTAAATTTTTACCCTTTGAAATTTCCTTTTATGTTTATGCTACTAAATTATATCTCTATGATGGGTTGGAACCCAAATTCTCACACTCAAGGGTTACCATTTATGTCAACTCTAGCATAGTCGAATGGTAGACATGGGTGCGTGCATCTGTGCATATCCTTTCATCAAAAAAAGGAATTATTATTTTGTCCTTAGGCTATTAATGGTAGATTTCACGCCTTGATGGTGTTCTTCCCCTTTTTTGATGAAGGGGATTTTCTCTTTTAGATTTATTGGGACAATGCCTTTTTTACCACACTTATTGAGGCTTTAATAACAACTTTGGACCCAAAAATGTCCAGTGGGGTTATTTAGCTTAATTATTTTCTTGGGAATTTATAGCCTTTAGCAAAATTTTTACCCTTAAGCTTAATCTTACCATTGCGAAGAATGTTTTATCCTTAAGGTATTATTTACACTTTAGGTGTAATATTTCTATAAACGTTCCATATTTTAGACTTATGAATTGGTTTAGACTTTAAATTCTTTTAAGTAATATGAACCGATACTTGTGAATTTTAAGCCTCGGAGAGAATACCATTTTGCAAAGGACCAAGTGCCTTGCTCCAATGTTTCTTACTTTTACCTTAATGTATATGGAAGCATCAAGCAAATGGAGACTAATAAATAACTGATTTTTAATGAAGCTAAGCAATTAAGCTTATGTTTTGAGAAAGACCTCGAGCATTAATTTCTTCCCCAGAACGAGCTACATAAACGGCTAAATTTTATATTTTTGGCAAGTATAATGACCTTTATGCTAAAAATCAATTTAAAGGTGTTCTCATTGTAGGTAGCCATTGTGCTTGTCGTACCTCTCACAAATGCTGTATACAGTTATCCTCTCATCCATTAGGTATTTGAACAAATGCTCTTATTAGGCATGATTAGTCTGCTATATGCCATTTGCTTAGGGATATATGGGCATTCATGCCTCTTTATAATCTTTTCATATATAAAAGAAATGAATTGAGGGAGAATAATTGATGGTCTTACTTTCCACAAGTTAGTCAAATAATCAACTATAATTGTAATTAAATTATCAAAAATTTATTTTCATAAATATTCCTCATTTTAATTGTATCCATTTTATGTGAGGAATATTTGTAAAAAATATTTTTTTTTGTATTTTAAAAATATTTTCTTATATTTTATTTTATTGTTTACTGGGCTTTTTTATTTTAAAAAAGTATCTAAATTTTATAAGTACACCCACAATTTCATGTTAGTCTTATGGGGTTTTTTGCATTTTAAATCTTGTAACTTTGCTTATTTACATTTTATATCCTGAACTTTGACCATTTTGCAATTTAAACCTTGAAAACATCAATTATTTTCATTTTAAACCCTAAGCGCGTTAAGAAACATGTGACTTTGGACCACTTGCATGCTTAATTTTTTAAATTGACACAAATAACCATCTGAAGCAACACCCTACCAAGGAAGATGAGCTTACACATAAGAAGTCTTCATCAAGCCGTCATGATGTGATAGGGACCATCAATAGGGTCCTCGCGCAGATCCAGATGAATCTCAGACTCAAGAGAACCGTGTTGCTAGGGACTACTACTTAAGGCCTAGAGAGTCCTTGAGGCCTAAGACAAGGTGGAGCCCAGAACCCCTGGCTAAACGCATGACAAGGAGGCTCGTGCAGCAAGAGCAGGGGAGCGAGTAATTGGACGAGAGGCGGCAACGGACCGGAGCATTATAAATAAAGCAAAGAGCAGGGGAGTTGATTGTCAAAGATTCAAATATCAAAGTATTTCATTTGTTTGCTTTGTTGTTCTTGTAAAGCAAGATATCCGATTGATCTATATCATCGGAAATACATATTCTACTTGTAGAATTCTTCAATAGCTGAATAAAATTTCAGTTAGTTTCTATCAAGGTATCAGAGCTCAGATCATCCTAACGATGCCAGGAGCTGGGACGCAAGGTGAACGCCTAAATCGAGTGGAGCAGGATCTAATACTGCAACAGAATACACAGACCAGTTAAGAAGAGAGACTTGGTCGAATCAAGAGAGAAGCTGTGGAGCGATCGGCAGCATACGAACGTCGCATTGACAGCTTTGGACAGCAATTGGCGGATATACGCGACAGTTTAGAAGAACAGTATGAAGACATGCTCCTTAAGCTTGATTCGATCGTCAATCTGAGCAACACTTCGTCCATTCCTCCCGGATTCGGACAAGGAGAATCCACAGGGCATAACAGCAAACCCGAAGGACATCATTCTCACCTACCGGGACATGGTAAGATCGATTTTCTGACCCAATCCGTGGATCGCCAGAGCTGAAAACTATTTTGACATTTATAGAACTCCTGAATGGAAGAAAGTACGTATAGCTTTTCAGCATCTAGATGGAGATGCCATTGCATGGGGGCAATGGTTTAATCGTACTCAACCAGGAGCACAGTGGGCCTCATTCTGCATGGCTATCCGACAAAGGTTTGCTAAGCCTGATCTAGTAAATGTGCATCGATCCTTGCAGAAAATCATGAGAAAAGGGAAGTTGGATGATTATATCTTGGAGTTTGAGAGGTTGCATAATCGTGCCACAGGTTAGACTGACAAATTATTGTGCAGTACTTTCATAGTGGGACTCAGGGGTGATATTTGGGCAGAGATCGAGGCTATGAAGCCGTCAACAATGGATATCATAGAAGTGATTAAGGCTGCCAGAGTGATCGATTATAAATGCCTGCAGATCAGGTCGTGGATCAAACAAGGAGTAGGAGAATTAGTCGGAGATCCTCTTCCTTGGAAAATGGAGAATAAAGGAACTGGAGGTGTTTTAGTGAAGAAGCTTTCTTTGGAGCAAATACAAGAGAAAAGACAGAAAGGGCTATGCTATTCTTGTGACGAGAAATATACAAGGGGGCATGTTTGCGCCACGAAACAATTATGCATTCTGGAGATTGAGGATAGGGGTTTCCACAATCAACTTGGAGAATTGGGAGATGTAGTGGACAACCAGGAGGCTGAAATTTCATTAAATGCATTGTCGGGCTGCATTGCGACACATTCCATGAAGGTTAAGGGTTTCATAAAAGGGCAAGAGGTTATTATCCTCATAGATAGCGGCAGTTCCTATAACTTCATCAACGTGGATGCAGCCGAGAGACTGCAACTGCCTATCCATTCGACGGCTGAGTTTGCTGTTTCCATTGCGGATGGACATAACCTATGGTGCAAGGGAAAATGCCCCTGCGTGCCACTTGTTATGCAGCATTATTGTACAGAAGTTAATCTGTTTCTGCTAACAATTGGCACTGCTGATGTTATACTTAGGGTGAGATGGTTGAAAAGCTTAGGGAAGGTGATTTGTGATTGGGAAGAGATGACTATGTGTTTTGTTAAGGAGGGCTATAGATACCAATTGCAAGGACTGCAGACTGGTGCAACCAAGACAACAACCTGTAAATCAATCCGAAAGGAACAAACGGGTGGCAACCAGCTTATGCTCTTGTATATTCAGCAAGAGGCATTGGCCCTAAAACCTTCAACTGCTCTACTGCCGGAACAGGTCCAACAATTAGAGTCTTTGTTGTCCAGGTTTCCAAGGGTGTTTGACCCACCTAAAGGGTTGCCACCATTGAGGGGCTTAGAGCACCATATTAATATTCAACCTGGTTCATCTCCAGCTTCGGTACGGCCTTACAGATATGTGCATCATCACAAGACTGAAATTGAAAACCAAATTAGAGATTTGCTCCAAAAAGGCGTCATCCAGCCTAGCACAAGTCCTTACTCTGCCCCTGTTTTATTGGTTAAAAAGAAGGACTAATCATGGCGTATGTGTATTGACTATCGACCTCTTAATCAAATCACTATCAAAGATAAGTTTCCCATTCCCATTATTGATGAATTGTTGGATGAATTATCGGGTGCCAGGTTCTTTTCGAAACTGGATCTTAAATCGGGTTACCATCAGATTTTGATGCATTCGGCAGATGCACATAAAACAGCTTTTAGAACCCATCAAGGGCAATATGAATTCCTTGTCATGCCTTTCGGCCTTTCTAATGCACCTGCAACTTTCCAGGCCCTCATGAGTCGTGTATTCCAACCTTATCTGCGGAATTTCATTTTGTTTTTTTTATGATATATTAGTGTATAGCCCATCTTGGATAGAGCATATTCGTCACTTGACCATTGCCCTTCAAGTGCTCAGTGATCATTCATCGGTAGCCAACTGGGCCAAATGTGATTTTGGACGGACTGTTATACAGTATTTGGGTCATGTGGTTTCCCATGAAGGGGTGGCAGCAGATGGAGAAAAGTTGGAAGCAATAAGAAACTGGCCTCAGCCGAAAACTGCAAAGTAGCTTAGGTCCTTTTTGGGGCTTACGGGTTATTATCGGAAATTATTCAAGGTTATGGCATCCTGGCGGCACCACTGACGAAATTATTTCGGAAGGACACCTTCGTTTGGGATGATGAGGCACAAGCTGCCTTTGAAAAGCTGAGAACAACCATGTTACAGCCTCCCATTCTAGCATTGCCGGATTTCAATAAGACTTTCACGGTAGAGTGTGATGCATCTGCTTTTGGGATTGGGGCCGTACTTTTGCAGGATGAACATCCAGTGGCATTCTTCAGTACAACTTTATCATCGACTCGTCATGGTAAATCCACTTATGAACAGGAACTCATGGCGGTAGTCCTCGCTGTCAGGAAATGGAGGGCCTACCTTATTGGCCAACGCTTTGTGGTTCGTACAGATCACAACAGCTTGCGTTATTTGACGCATCAAAGGGTACTCACTCTTGTACAGCAAAAGTGGTTGGTCAAGCTCATGGGCTATGATTTCTGTGTGGAGTACAAGCGAGGGGCGTCTAATACAGCAGCGGATGCTCTGTCCAGGAGGGCTGAACTTTCTCATATTTCAATCAGCTACCAACACTTTCCCCTTCATGAAATTTTGCTACAGGAATGCTTAGCTAATAGAGCATTGTCAGATTTTAGAGAAAGGGTGATTCAGGATCCTTTGAGCTTTCTGCGGTACTCGATTCAAGGTGGTCATCTGTTCAAAAAGGGTAGGTTGTTGATTCCGGAAGACAGGATCCACATTCCGGCTCTTCTCCGACACTTTCACGATTCTTGTTTAGGAGGACATGCTGGTGTGATGCGTACTTGCAGACGTATTCAAGAGCATTTCACTTGGAAGGGATTGAAGGCAGCAGTGCGTGCTCATGTGGCAGCATGTCACATTTGCAATCAATCGAAGTATGAAGCTCAGAGTGCCGCTAGGTTACTTCAGCCTTTGCCTATCCCTCAGTCAGTGTGGTCAGATGTGTCAATGGATTTCATCGATGGATTTCCATGCTCTCAAGGGCGCACATCCATAATGGTCGTCGTGGACCGCCTCTCCAAATATGCTCACTTTTGTGCTCTTCAACACCCTTACACCGTTTTTTGCATTGCCAAAGCTTTCATGCATAATGTCATGCTCCTTCATGGGTTCCCTCGAACTATTATATCTGATCGAGATCCCATTTTCCTTAGCACATTTTGGAAGGCATTTTTTCGGGAGCATCAAACGGACTTGAAGTACAGCATAGCTTACCATCCTAAGACGGATGGTCAGACGAAGGTTGTCAATCGCACTTTAGAATCTTATCTTTGGTGTTTTTGTATGGATCGTCCTTCACGATGAGTTGACATGCTTCCTTGGGCGGAGCTGTGGTACAATACAACTTTCCATTCTGCAATATCGAGCACGCCCTTTGAGGTTGTGTATAGGCACCAGTCAACAACCATTCCTATCTATGAATCAGGGTCATGCAATCTTCTAGCAATTGATGCGCAATTGAAGGATTGAGATTTGCTGTTGCAACAACTCAAGGGAAATCTTGAATTGGCTCAATTGAGGATGAAGCAACAAGCAGATAAGGGACGCCGAGAACGGGTTTTTCAGGTGGGCGATCGGGTCTATCTGCGTCTTCAATCCTTTCGTCAAACTTCATTACGATCAGGGCGAATGCACAAGCTTGCAGCACGCTACTATGGGCCTTTTCAAGTGATCGAGTTCGTTGGCCCTGTGGCCTACCGATTGGAGCTTCCTACAACATCAAGCATTCATCCAGTTTTTCATGTCTCCTTACTTAAACCTTGTGCAGACCCTTCATTGATAGCTTCGGAACTGCCTACAACTACAGTTGCAGATGAGCTGCAAGTGTTGCCCGCTGAGGTTCTAGATCATCGTCGAATCTTCAAAGGTCGACGGGAATACGTGGAAATCCTTATACATTGGAAGGGTCTGCCAGATTGTGACAATTCTTGGGAGGAGTTGTCTTCTTTCCATCGATGCTTTCCTGGTTTCCACTTTGACTTGGAGGACCAAGTCAGTTTTTAGGCGGGCGGGAATGATAGGGACCGTCAGGAGGGTCCCTGCGCAGATCCAGATGAATCCCAGACTCAAGAGAACCGTGTTGCTAGGCACTACTACTTAAGGCGCAGAGAGTCCTTGAGGCCTAGGACAAGGTGGAGCCCAGAACCCCTGGCTAAACGCATGACAAGGAGGCTCGTGCAGTAAGAGCAGGGGAACGAGTCATTGGACGAGAGGCGGCAACGGACCGGAGCATTATAAATAAAGCAAAGAGCGGGAGAGTTGATTGTCAAAGATTCAAATATCAGAGTATTTCATTTGTTTACTTTGTTGTTCTTGTAAAGCAAGATATTCGATTGATCTATATCATCGTAAATACATATTCTGCTTGTAGAATTCTTCAATAACTGAATAAAATTTCAGTTAGTTTCTATCAAGTCATGCTGTCACTGGCGACCGCTGCCTCCTCTTTGTCCCCGCCATCGGTGACCGCTATGCTGTCTAGCTACAACGCTGCCCGAATTGATGATCTGGAAACCACGCAAGCCAATCAAACTAATGGTTGCTAGAAAATTTTTTTTCAAGCCATTATGTCCAAATTTTCAAGTTTTCTGCTACCAAAAATTCTCAGTAGGATAGATAATCTTAACTATTGCTGATTTGAAGATGGCCAGAATTTCCGAAAGGCCAAAAACAATGCTGTTGTCGATGGATTTTATGCATGCTGCAAAAAAATCATGGTCAATTGTTTCTGTTGTGTTATTGCAAGTGGGCCACGATCTTATTGTATTAAGATGATGATGAACCGTACTAGGAGGTTTAGAGCTTCTTTCCGAAATAACGAATCCGATCTACAGATGACCGACACAGATGACCAGATCTGGAAAATACAGGCACTACTAGATATGGGAATTTTCATGCCATATTGTTGTTAGTTCTTGTAGGACAGAAAAATCTGCTTGCTTGGCTTTCTTTTTCACTTGATTTGACTGGCTTTGAAGGAGATGAGGAACGATGGATTCTCCCTTGACAGCCACAGACAGAAATTGTGCAGAAGATAATCGAAGCTTTCAATAGTCCAACGAACTACAGCATCACGTGCATCCGACCGATTTTACAATTATATTCCATTTAATATATTTTTACAATTTCGCCCCAATAACTTAATAAGACTCACCCGAAATATATGAATAAAGAATCTTAGTTAAAATAAAAGATTATCAATGATTTTCATCCAATACCCCTTGCAAAATACATTATCCAATCTAATAAGAGTAGAAAATAAAGTAAAAGATACACAAAAAATTGCAATTATAACTCACCAACGTTGCTTGCAACTCTCACACAATGGATGGTTTTGGAGAGCATCTGTCTTTTTCTTTTTTTAACATGTGAGGCTATTTATGATATTTCACACAAGTTAACGGTAGTTTTAAATAAAAAGATTATAAATATATTTTTGTGTGCCTCTTGATTAAAATTCATGTATGATGATGTTTTAATAAGATCAAATCCAATTGTATTATTTTATTTTATATACTTAAGTAAAAACCAAGAAACCATCATAATTGAAAATTCTATTAGGCCATTGAATTAAATCAAAAAGATTTTAAATAAAAATTTTAAATATCTTTACATTAACATTCTTCAATCAATAGTTTTTTTTTATAACCTGTCTTAGTACCCCATTTAAGAAAAAAGATCTGGTTCTATATGACTATACAACATCATTAATCATTATAAATGAGCTCATGAAAATCTTAATGTTACATGGACAATTTGAGTACTGTAAGGAATAAGGATAGGGCGGTTATCGTCCATTCATTTAATTTTGTTTTGCATAAAAAATGAACTTCTTCCTATTCAAGGGAAACAAGTTGTATTCTCCTAACGAAATTTTAGAGAAGAATCCCAGAAGCCTTATCAATCATAAAAAAAATCACGATGACTACATTCTCTATTGTTTGGGTTTATGTGCTAATAAATGGAAACAAGGAGTAATTAGACCAGAATTGTACTAGACAAGGAAATATAATGATAAGCAAGAAATTTTTCTTCGTATATGTATTTTTTTTCTAATAAAGATCTTTCCTTACTAATAAGGGTTGAGTATTTTTTCAATATAATGCGATTAGGAAAAAAAAATTACTATCTCTGATAATCTTGATGCCAAGAATAACTTCTGCATTGCCCATATCTTTCATATCAAAATTAACTGACATGAACCTTTTAATTTATTCAATAATATCAATATCAGTCCCAAAAAATGAGCATATCATTCACATGTAGACAAATATTGACACCTTTATTTGCAGTAAATTTATTATAAACACATTTGTTTAACTGGTTTCATTTAAACCCATTTGATAACACAACTTGATTAAGATTTTCATGTAATTGCTTAGGTGACTATTTTAAACCATATAAGGATTTTATCAATTTGCCAACTTTCCTTTCTTGCCCAGGCATTATGAATCTTTCAGGTTGTTCCATCTACATTTTCTCATATAAATCTCTATTTACAAATGCAGTTTTTACATCTATTGGTGAATTTTAAGGTGATAGATAGAAGCTAGGACTATTAATAATCTAATGGTTGAAATTCTAGCTATTGGGGCATAAGTTTCAAAGAAATCTATACTTTCCTTTTGCATAAATCCTTTAGCTACTAACCTAGCTTTAATTTATCAATTAAGCTATCAATTTTTAATTTCTTTTTAAAGATCCATTTACAACATGTAGGTTTAGATCCTAGTGGTAAATCAACTAACTTTCAAATTCCATTTCCCATCATTGAATCCATTTCATCTTGGATCGCTTCTTTCCAGTATGATGCATCTGGAGATTTCATGGCCTCTTCATACGTAGTTGGATCCCATTCTATATAAAAAACAACTATATGTTCCTCATTTATATTATCTATAGTTTATTTTGTTAAGTATAGCTAAAAATCAGGCCCAAAGGGATTATAATTATATTTCCTAGCTCTTTTACTTCTTCTCGTATTCTCATCATCATCTTTTATAGGTTTATCTGCACATGTAGAATCATCACCTATAGATTTATCTAACGGTTGAGAATATGAGGAAGTTTCATCATTATTACAAAGTTTAGAAATAACTTTATAAGTATTTTTGTAAAAAAGCAACATCTTTGGATTCAATAATGGTATTTTGTGGAATTGGACTGTCGGACTCTACCACTAAAAATCTTTAAACTTTACTATTAATTGCATAACCCAACAATATGTATTTTATCCCTCTTCGTCCTAATTTAGGTCTTTTAGGATCAAGCAACCTAACTAAGGCTCTACAATCCCAAACTCTTAAGTATTTAAAATTAGGTACTTTATTTTTTCATAATTCATAAAGAGTAACTTTAGTTTTCTTATGTGAAACCTTATTAAAAATGTGACAGACTATTAACAAAGCTTTACCCCACCAACCTATACTTAGGTCTATATTTATTAACATTGAATTTATCATCTCAACTGCAGTTTCATTCTGTTCAGGTATATAGGAGGTTGTTACTCGGTGAATTATGTCAACATTTTTATAAAAATCATTAAAGTCACTTGATAAATATTAACCACTTCTATCTGATTTTAGAGATCTAATAGTTTTACCAAGTTGATTTTCAACTTCAGCCTTATAAGATTTGAATTTATGTAAGGCTTCATCTTTAGTTAATGTAGATATATTTACTAAAATCATTTGTAAATATTATAAAATATCTTTTGCAATCTCTTGCTACGTTATTTTCCAAATCACATATGTCATAATGAATTAAACCCAATCATTCTAAATTTCTGTCTACTTTTTTAAATGACTTTTTAGTTGTTTTAGTTTGAACACAAACTTTACATTTATCAGATGATTAATTAGAGGATCTAGAAATTAATCCTAATTTCATCATAATTCATATTTCTAAAATTAACATGACCTAATCTGTCATGCCATAAAGAAAATAAATTAACAATATAAGCAGAAGAAGATAATTCATTATTTATGTTCAGGTTGAACATACCATCTAGTACATAACCCTCCACAACAAAAACACCTCTTTGGTAATGATAATTTGGTTTGACTCAAATACCAATTTAAAACCATATTTGCTTAGAAGGCTAACTAAGACTAAGTTTTTGCGAATTTCTGGTACACGAAATACATTTGTAAGAGCAAGTGATTTCCTGGACATTAGCTTCAGGATAATAGTTCTTGACCCTACAACTTGAGTGGTAGATGAATTACCCATGAATAGATTATTTCTATTATTACTAGATTCATAGGTTTTAAACTGACTTTTATCTTTACATACATGTCTAGTAGCCCTAGAATCAAGCCACCAGGTGTAGTCATTACTCATAGAGAAAATTTCAAAAATCATAGCAATGAAGTTTTCTTCAGTTACATATGCCTCAAGACCTTTCTAAGTGTTATTCTTATTCTTTTTTTTAGAAGCCTACATTTTTTTTCAAATATTTCATTTTTTTGCAATAATAGAAAGGTCACTTTCTCTTCTTAGCAATAGTTTTATTAGATTGAGGTTAGATTTTCTAGAGGGCTGATTATTGTTGACTGTCATTTGGTTTTGATTCTCAACTATATGAGCCCTAGATTGAAATTTCTCTTCTTTCTTTTCATTTTTTTCTTGATTTCTCTTCAGTACGAAGATTAAGTGCAAGATCATCTAAACTCAACGATCTTTTCGTTTGTTTTAAACTTTTGCGATAGTTGTTTCAACTAGGTAATAATTTCTCAACAATAGCGCCAATAAGAATAAATTCATCTATCTTATTGCCTTGTGACCCAAGTTAATTGACGATAAATTCAATCTCATTAACTTGATCAAAAATTAGTTTATCGTCAGCTATAATATAATTAAGAAAATTTCTTACTAAAAATTGTTTGATGGTTTCATCATCAGTATTGTATTTGTGTAGAAGTGAATCCCAAATTTCTTTGGCCGCATTTGCATGTTGATACACTTTGAATAGCGAGTCGGATAGTGCTTCAATGATGTGCCCTTTGGAAATATAGTTGTCCATGTCCCACTTCATTCGTCGGGCATTGATCTTGCAACGTTTCATCTTTTTTTTCTTCAGGTCTCATGATGGTGAGGACATAAACAACTCTAATTCAAGTTAGGAAAAGATGAAGCTGTTGTTTCCATCTTTTGAAATTAGTACCGACACAACAGTCTAATCTTGGAAAATCATACTTTATGGGTAAAATGGATGATCGGGGGCTATTTATAAATAACAGAAAAGGATAATATAAAAAAAATATTGCCTTAAGAATGTTAATTCAGGTATTTGGAATTGGAAACGAAAATTAAGGAAAGCAGAAAATAGGTTTCTCCTCTAGGCATGTTACAAATGTTATTTTCCGTAAGGCAATATTTATACGCTCATGACTATTTAAGGTCATACAATTTGCCCCCAGGATACAAAGAGAGAACTTAATCTAGAAAGAAAACAACCTCCTTTCTAAATTCCAAACACTTGGTAATAGAATGAGTAGAAATTTTAATGGAATTGGAAAACAATGAGGAGAAATTTTAATGGCTTAGAAAATTGTTGTGTGTTTCCAAGCAAAGGAGAGACCCATATATATAGGCTCCGGCTATTAACATTTGAAAATGAATTTACTATTTCAAATGGCTACTTTGAATGTGATTCAATCTCATATGCGTTATATGAATTCAAACGTTGGAAAATAGTTCGCTTGTGGCCACTTAATTTTAAAATCATTAATTTTATTTATGAAAATTCCAAACAGAAACCACACCCCACAATCATGAATCCGGAAATCCAATTCTAGCATTCCCATCCCTTGAAAATCAAGGCATCACACCAATCCTTTATTCTCTTTGATTTTCCAAGCAATCTATCTGGCTGATTCAAACCCATCTGCCTTCTGCCATGTGATCATAGAGAGCTCCTCTCGAAAGGCGGCAAGTACGACTACCCAATTTGAAGGCATCTTTCAATTTTTTCATGTTTTGAAAATGCCCACTTTCATCCTAGCCATCCAGCTAAATTGGACGGTGGATAGTAGACTTTTTTGAAAAAAATTGAAGGAAGGACTTCCCATGGGTTGGGGCCTGGGTAAAACCAACCTATTTACATTCCATTGGACACTTGCAAGTGGGCAATGGAAATCCAAGGACAAAAATCTAAGAAAGTGAAGAAGGTGCCCATGTTTGAGCTGAATTCCTACAATTAATTCTTTGTGTGCTTATTATTGTCTATGCTTTTGCTTGTGAGTTTATTCCTTCTATATTGTTGCATAAGCATCCTTCTATATTATTGCATAAGCGTTCCTAGGTTCCCTTCACCAATCTAAATTTTAATTTTGTAAACACCTAATTTATCCTCTCTTATGTGCTTCCTAAGTGGATGAACATTTTGCATAGAACCACTTACATTACACCCTACTAATATTTACATGTTAATATAAAAACCTTTTTATGTTTGCAAAATACTATACACAATAATATAACACAAGCACCTTAACTGTAAAATATTATCAATTCTGGCAAGAATGAAGAACCTGTATGAATACACCATCCTTCAGAGCAAGATTAGGAATCAAAAGCTAGAACTTTTTCTTTTCTTTTTTGGGCATCTTAGCGCATCTATAGGTAGATCATTACGATCCTCTTTTTCTCCAGAAGCAGTGTCATGATCATGACCATTCTGAGGTTGATTTTCATTAATTTGTACTAAATGCTCATTAGCTGGAACTCCATTATATGTAATAAGTTCGGTCGCTGCTTGTGATCGGAGTAATTTTGTTGTTGAGTCATTGGGTGATGCAATGTTCTTCCTCTTCCAACTATAGATACGATGAAAATAGTATAAGATGAGTGCTATTATTGATGCTGATCCAACCATGATGTAGATCGATCGTAAACTATAAAGGGGTAGGCTCTAGTTCGATATGGGTGACCCAGCATCAGGGCACATTATTTCGTCTCCGAACCATTTCTTCTCCAACTCATTCATATCATTCCCTTCCGTAAATTTCTTGATTGCCCTAGAAATATCAGGAACCATTGCCGAACCCCTAGGAAACACCTGGAACCGTATAAGAGAGGAGAAAAGGTTGCTTGACCAACCTAAACAACTCAAGAAATTGATCCGAGGTTTAGAAGACAACACTACAGAATATTTTTGCAAACATTCAAAAAAAGTGTGAGTATGCAAAATTATAAAGTTAAAGTGTTAATTCTGAAAATATCCCTCAGTAAGCGATCATAACTGGGGTGTTAATAATCAAGGTCAATCTTTTAACCTGCTTCTTTAACTTGTTTATAAATATATTTGGGTTGAGACTTTAGAATAAATAAGTTATGATCCACCAACCAAGTCAACTATTTAATCAAATAAACGAGTTAGGGTTGAAATTTTATAACCGGTCAACCCATTTAGTAACTTGTTTAACTCATTAACTTATTCAACTCATTAAAATTATATATGAAAATGTAAATCCCTTAGTTATTTTTCCCAGCTATGTCTTTTGCTCCTGCCACCTAATTTTTATTTTTATGCTTCCTTAATTTCATTTTTCTTATGCTAAAAACCCCCTCTCATCTCTCTGTAAGATCATCCTCCGCCAGAGTCTAGGCTTTCAAATCGTCTTATGCACAACTCATTAACAACCGGCCCCATTTATTAAATGGGTTGTAAATGGATTAGAGTTGAGATTTTTTAAATGGGTTAATAAATGGATTACAATTGGAATATTTTAAATGAATTAGGATTAGAATTAAAATTAGATTTCAGCTCGTCCAACCCAATCCGTTAACACCCCTAATCATACTATGTGAATGGGTTGAAAGATTTTTATTAACATAGAAGCATCTAGTGCAAATAGCATGGGCAGGGCAATCGAAGGACAGAGGGGGTTATTTTAAAAAATCATAATATTTATAGTATTCATGATCTATACATTTATTATGCCAAAATTTGACTATTTTAAAATTATAATCTACTCACATGGTAAAAAAATTATAATCTACTTCACCCATTGTATTTAAAATAATGTATTTTATTACCATATCAATTTTTATCCCAATCGGATATATGTATAGACCCCATTTGAATGTGGTGTAAATTCAACGTAATAAAATAGTTTGACGTAAATAGCAAATTTAAAGTGATTTTTTCAACATTAAACCATTTTCTATAAAATTTATATATGGATAAATGATTGTATAAAATATCAATACATTTAAATACATGTGAAGCCGATTTTGGGCAAATGTATCACTGTTCTAGTGCAATGACACTACACCGGAATAGCTCTTATATAAATATAATACGATTACATACACTATGATGTATTTTAGACTAAAATATGTCATTCATTTATTTTATTTTATTTCTATTTGATTTTTCTTCATAAACATGTTTCTAGTTGTATTTAATTTATATATCAAATTTTGCTATTTTATAATACTTTTACATATTTATTTTTTATTTTCAAAAAATCATCTATGTTAGGGGCATTTAAGTTAATTTCCATCCCTTTTTTATTTTTGAAAAATCAAAAATAAATATATAAAAAGTATCATAAAATAGCAAAACTTGATATATAGATTAAATACAATTAGGAAAACATATTTATGAAGAAAAAATCAAATTAATGTTGTATTTTAGTGTAAATACATCATTGTGTATATAATTAAACTCCTATATATATATTTTTAAAATTTTAACAGTTTTCTATTTAGTCTTAGATAATGTTAAACATTTATGGGCTTTTTACAAATATATCTCCAAAGTTATATTGGAGGTATATACGTCAGCTTGATGAATTTACAAGCAAGTAGTTCGCTCGAAATATAAAGTTTGTTCTTTCTATTAGCTAGGCCAATCGTCACTCTTGAAGATATGATTAGACGATCTTCCACCATAATAATAATATATATTTGAAATTATTAAATTTGATAATTTTGGTCAGAAAACTTGAAAAAATGAATAATCACGTTTAATGATTATGATTTGTAACAACAAATTTTCATGATTTGTACAAATTACTTAATGATCAATTATTTTGACATTGTTTTTCAAAAAGGGATTGTGAAGTGTGAAATTTATAATATATTCAACATGTTTCTAATCCTAATCTCGTTGTCAAATTATGAAAATTCCTTTGATATATATTTTTTTCAAGCTATAATCTATTCCATTGAAAATTTTCCTTAAAAATACCACTAATGAAAAAGCATTTTTTTTTAATTTTTGAAATTAAAGAAGAAGCGAGATGCAGACATACAAAGCCAAATCCGCTTGTTCTGTAAGTCCGGCCAGCCGTGGTATACTCCCGGCAGTGGTGTTTGAGGAAGACTCTGATATAAGGGATTTCGTCCATTATAGCTGATACTCCACCATTTCTGCTACCAAACTTTAAACCTTCTGCATATTCTTTCACCGTGGCATATGGTTTGAGCTTTGATGCATGGATTTCTTCATTCTGTAGTTCGAAGACAAATGATCCATCTTGGTATCCAATGTAATCGCCATTTTCCCGTAATGTTTCTAAATCGGTAATAGTTGGTTGGATCTTATCAACTGTCAGCATTGAGGTCAAATTTGCGGTGGATGTGGTCACTAGAATGAATACGAGGAAGATCCACAAATTTACGATGAACCTGGAGTAGTTGCTTTCTAGTCTTTCATCTGCAACATTAACATAACTATGAATTAGAAGGAGAACAAACATGGATGTGCTAGCTGTTTCTAGGTCAACTAAAAGTCAAGTTACTACGGTCTTTTCTGCTAGGATATCTCACATAAGTTACAGAAGAGGCTAAGGGGACGTTTGGCAATGTATAAAATGGTGGGATTGTGGGAAATGGTGGGAAATGGAAAAGAGAATATTTTGAGAAATGTGTGATTGATAGAAAATGATAAGGGTATAATTGAAATAAATAGATTTGTTGTATGTAGTTCGTAGGGAAAATGATTGGATATAAAGGTAACAGTGGGAAAAATAGTGTGATTGATGGAGAAATGATTGACTTTGGGAAACTAAATACCATGAGAAACCATGATTCTCAATTACCAAACAAGGCCTAAGTGTGCAGTCATTAGTGTGAGAGAAAGCCTCGATTTTAACTTCTAGATTTTAAGCCAATAAACAGCAGAGACAACTGGTATCAGAGCCGAAAATGAAACAATTTTACCCAAAATAAGGGCAAAATAGGTTGATAGGGATTCAACTTAGGGCTCATGTGTGGAGAAGGAGATTATGAGGATATTCTCAATCAATTGTGGAAGGAGTATGGTGCGTAGAGCTAATTTTTAGAGTTGAAAAGTTCATAAAAAAAAACTTTTAGAGTTGAAAAGGCCCATAAGCACCAAATATTTTCAAGGGTGTGTTTGTAGAAATTGCATACCCATGTATTAAAGTAGGAATACCAACTACTCCTTACTTCATTTTCTTTTCAATCATCATCTTTTTCACTTTTCAATTATTCTTTTTCATACTTTAATTATCAGGTCTCGCTTTAGTGTAACATATCTTACTCCAAATTTTTTTTTAATACATGATTCCATGTGTAGGGCTTATTTTGATGATGGAATAAAAATAAATATACTCAATTTCATTCATTTTATCAAGTTAACAAAAATTATTTTCTTTAAAAAGTATATTCATGCCTAAATTACAAAAAATATTGATATCCATTAAAAGATATATTAGAATGAAATAATAATTTAAAATTTATTCGTCCATATAGAAATGATGTTTTAGATAGAAAAAAAATTCTTAGATGTAGCTTCGAAATTAATATATAAATTAAATTATTTTATCAAGATGAATTCGCACATTTTCATGTAGGAGCCATGCATATCTTTGATGAGGCATTTGCATATTGGCCACTTTTGCAAAATTTGCTCTTTTGATTGTTAAGTCTTATATTTATAGAAAATGACTTAAAATTTCAAAAATATAGTCCTGTTCTTTTTGTTATAAATTATGCAAATTTTATTATCTTTAAATAAATAACAACCTCAACAATATAAACCTTTTAACATAAAATTATAAACAAACACACTTTTACATTGAAGGGATTTCATGTGACCCTTTCCATTTTAATATCTTAACATTCAACAATAAATCAATTCAATTTCATTACATTTAACATTATTTATTTAGTTAGGAAGTCGAGGTTAACATAGGACAATATTTAAATAAAATCTTAGAGTGATAGAATTGTCAGGGCATAAAGTGGAAAGTTTCTTACGTAATAAAAGAGCAAGAAAACTTCAAATAATCATAACTTTTGATTCAAGTGAAGTTACAGAAGCCATGATATATCGATGAAAAGTTCTTTTCAAGCCTGACATAATGACACTCCTGAAAATTCTGACACAGGACACTAAGCGAATAAATCCTAAAGTATGTAAGATTGTTAGTAAGCAAAGCAAAAAGATTGTTACAAAATAAAAAAATTAAAATAACTTTTAAATAATTATAACTTTTGATCCGATTGGAGTTATAAGAGCTACAAGATATTAACAAAAAGCTTTTTCAAGCCCAACATCATGGTAATCCCTATAACATTTATTTTTAATACATTTTAATTTTTATTAATTTTATTATATTTTATTTAGAATTTTAGTATTTTTGGTCAAATGTATTTGTTAGGAGTTTTTTCCATTTGCTTTCACAATTGTGTTTGTGCATGGCTTGTTAATGTTACGGTTTTACTAGCACACTTTTGTAAATATATTATGTTCTTCTTTATTTCAGAAGACTTGTAGACTCCAATAATATTTCATATTTTCTCCCTAATTTAGAGCTTGAGTTTTTGCATGTGAAACTTCTTTGTCAATCTTGAAAGACTAATGTTGTGCTTGTTGGTCCCGAGTTTAATGACAATTACTCAAGAGGGGAGGGGTGAATTGGGTATTTAAAAAATTACAACTTAAACAGAAACTTTACCCCGGATTAATCTAGTCCCCTTTATGAAGAAACAAAATGGAAAGCAATATAATGTAGAGAGCAGAAATATAAATCAACACACAAGATTTTATAGTGGTTCGGGCAACCTCCCTACTCCAGTCTTCCAAGCTCACACCCCTTGTGACTTGGGTTCCACTATGTATTTCACAAATACAACTAAAGCCACTACTCTCTTCTAGATTCTAGCTCTAGGGGGCATCAACAATCCACAGCACAAGTAGGTGACGAGTTCCACTCCAATCACACACTACTTTGCTTACACTTGATCTTAGTTACCCTAACTAAATCAAGTTCAATACATCAAAGAGAATAAAAGAAAGATTCTACACGTTACTGTTGTGTAGAGGCAGTTTTGGCGCAGAGAAGAACTTGTAATGTTGGCTTTAAAGAATCAGCAGTCAGCTCCTAGCAGTTTGAAGCAAAGTTCTTCTTCTAAAGATTGACTTGATCACTTGAAGCGCTTTAGAGATAGGAGTTATGATCAGTTAATGAATCTCAGCTACCCTCCTCGTTCATATTGAATGCCTTTTATAATTGTGGAGGGAATCCGAACGTTTGAAGGTAGGTGGAGCGCATTTTAATGCGCCAACGTTCGAAAATTTTCCGACCGTTGCGACCCAAGTCGCAGGTGGAGTCGACTTCGGGTGCAACTTCGCCCAAGTGGCAGATGGAGTCGACTTCGAGTGCGACTTCGCCAATTCGCAACTTCTTCAAGTTCTAGTCTGGGTCGACTTGGTCCTCGACTTGACCCAAGTCGCAGGTGAAGTCGACTTCGGGTGCAGCTTCACCTCGGCAGCTTGCTTGACGAACTTGAAATCCTTGGAATGATTTGCTTGCTTGAATTTCTTCATGTCTATTGTTGTTCTTCCTTGATTTATTTCTCTTTGGACCACTGTGTTGTCATTCTAGCTAGTTTTCTTTTAGCTCCATGATTTGCACACCTTGAGTCTTTGAGTCTTGAATCTTGTATTTATGAACAAGTCCAATATATTTTGATTAAGACATTTGAGTTCATGCATCTTGCTTTCTTTGGACTTGGATTAGTCTTCATATGTTCCAATTTGAACATCTAAGCCAACTTGATCTTCAACTTTACTCGATTCTGCCTTGAAATCGATTTAATCCTGATTTGTCTTCTGAAATTTCTGCTCTGTCCAATTGAAGTCGATGTTGGAGTTGACTTGGTCTGGGACTTCACCCAAGTCGCATGCAGAGTCGACTTGAGATGCGACTTCGGCAGCCCCTGTTCTCGATTTCAACTCTAGACAGAAATGACGCCTCCAAGTCGCTACCGGAGTCGACTTGGTCTGCAACTTCACCTCAAGTAGCAAGTGGAGTCGATTTGGGATGCGACTTCGGCACCTTTCAGTCTTGATTTCAACTCTGGAAGGAAATGTCATTTCGAAGTTGATGCTGGAGTCGACTTGGTCTGCGACTTCGCCCAAGTCGCATGCGGAGTCGACTTCGTTTGCGACTTCGGCAGCTCTGCTCCTCGATTTCAACTCTGGAAGGAAATGACGCCTCGAAGTCGATGCTGGAGTCAACTTGGGGATCAACTTGGCCTAAGTCGATGCCTGAGTCGACTTGGAAATCGACTTAATTTTTCATGCATCATATTCTTCAAATTTATAACCTTTAATCATTTCCACAAACATGTTAGTAACCAAGACTTACTCAAATTGATTTGTTAATCATCAAAACATAGACTTAGCTTATTTTCCACATATTTCCAAAAATCTCCCCCTTTTTGATGATTGACAAAACCGATTTGAGTGTACACCTTTCAATGGCTTAAAAACATGCTAATTTTACATTTGGAAGTTTTATCATACTCATGCAAACAATCAAGTTAAAACATTCAACTAGAAAACTTAAAAACAATCATAAAAGCATAAACTCAAATCCCGATCTCTTCTGCAAACCACTTAGACTCAAATCCCGATCTCTTCTCCCACTTTTTGTCAATGTATTAAAAATTAGAGATAGAGTGGGTAAAATTAGAGACAGGTGGGGTTGCTCCCCCTGAATTGGTGCTCCCCCTCAGTTTGTGCTTTGCTAAGTTAATTCAAGCATTCCCATATCATTTCTAATTTTATAAAATGGTTCTTTTGCTAGAGGTTTGGTGAATATATCTGCAATTTAATCTTCTGTTCTTACATATTCTAAACATATGTCATGATTTTCTACATGTTCTCTAATAAAATGATGTCTAAGGTCTATATGTTTGATCCTAGAATGTAATACTGGATTTTTAATTAAACATATGGCACTAGTATTATCACATCTAATAGGTATATTTTTAAAATCCATGCCATAGTCCCTAAGTTGTTGTTTCATCCAAAGTAATTGGGCACAACAGCTCCCGGCGGCAATGTATTTGGCTTCCGCCGTAGATAGAGCAACACTAGTTTGTTTTCTTGAAAACCATAAAACCAACATGTTCCCAAGAAATTGGCATGTTCCACTAGTGCTTTTTCTATGTACTTTATAACCGGCAAAATCCACATCCGAGTAGCCGATTAGATCAAAATTAGAGCCATTTGGATACCAAAGTCCTATGTTAGTAGTGTCTACTAAATATCTAAAAATTCTTTTCACAACTACCAAGTGTAATTCTTTTGGACATGAATGAAATATAGAGCACACACACACACTAAACAATATATCAGGCCTAGAAGTAGTTAAATATAATAAGGAACCTATCATGCTTCTATATAATTTTAGATCGACTGGTTTGCCTTTCTCATCCTTGTCAATTTTAATTGTTGAGCTCATAGGCGTGTTTGCCCCTTTGCTATTTTCCATGCCAAACTTTTTCAAAATTTCTTTGATATACTTGGAAGAAATTCAGCTCCTCCATCATACTCATCTCAAATTCTTTCTGCATAAGCTCGGAAAATTCTTGACAAAGAATCTCATTAGTAGCACCGAAAATAATATCATCAACATAAATTTGAATAATCAATATATCCTTTTCTTTATACTTGATAAACAAAGTGGTGTCTACCTTTCCCTTTTGAAAGTCATGATCAATCAGAAATTTGCTTAATCTATCATACCAAGCCCTTGGAGCTTGTTTTAATCCATATAATGCTTTGGTTAATTTGTATACAAATTTAGATTGACCTTTCTCCTCAAATCCAGGTGGTTGTTCAACATACACCTCTTCATTTATATATCCATTCAAAAATGCACTTTTAACATCCATTTGAAACAGTTTAAAGTTCATGTGAGATGCAAAAGCTAGTAAGATGCGAATAGCTTCTAATCTAGCAACCGGGGCATAGGAATCCTCAAAATTTATTCCTTCTTTTTGTGAGTATCCCTTTGCCACAAGTCTAGCTTTGTTTCTCACTACAAGTCCACTTTCATCTAATTTGTTCCTAAAGACCCACTTGGTGCCAATAACAGTACAATCCTTTGGTCTTGGAACAAGATGCCAAACTTGGTTTCTTTCAAATTGATTTAGCTCTTCTTGCATTGCTATAATCCAATTTTCATCATCAAAAGCTTGATCAATATCGGATGGTTCAATTTTGGATACAAAGGCGTATTATCCACAAACATTTTGCTTTGACTTTATAATTTTTACGCTTTCATATACATTTCCTATAACTTGCTCAATTGGATAGGCATGTTTGAATTTTAAATCAGTTGGAGGTTTATAGGAATTATTACCTTCACTTACCCTTTCCTCCATGGAGTCTTCTTGCTTTTCCACATGCAGTTTTTCAAAACTACTTGTTATATCATCTGCATCACTTAAATCATCTTTTTTTTTGAAGCATGGGTTAGTTTCATCAAAAACAACATGTATCGACTCTTCTACAATTTGGTTTCGTTTATTGAATACTCTATATGCTTTGCTATTCGATGAGAAACCAAGGAATATTGTCTCATCACTTTTAGCATCTAGTTTTCCTAAGTTGGTTTTTCCATTGTTCAAAACATAGCATGTGCATCCAAAAGCATGATAATATAAAATATTTGGTTTTCTACCTTTCCATAGCTCATATGGGGTCTTTTTCAAGATTGCTGTAATAGTAACTCAGTTTAAAATATGACAAGCTGTACTTATAGCTTCTCCCTAAAATTTCTTGGATAATTTATTCTCATTTAACATTGTTCTAGCCATCTCTTGTATAGTTCTATTTTTCCTTTCAATCACTCCATTTTGTTGTGGAGTTCTTGGTGCAGAAAATGTATGATGAATTCCTTTCAATCACTTCTTATGGTCATAATAGTACTTTGTTTTTCATTTTGCACTAAATTGACAAAAGTTACAAACATAGAGAAGGCTTCATCTTTGCTAGCTAAAAGAATTACTCATGTGAATCTTGAAAAATCATCAACTATTACAAACACATATCTCTTTCCACCAATGGTTAAAATATCGGATGGCCCTATAGATCCATGTGTAGCAATTCAAGTGGCCTAGTGGTGAAAATTTTCTTTTTGGTAGAGAAAGGCATTTTAGGTTGTTTTGACAATTGACATGCCTTGCAAATTCTATCTTTGTCATATTTCAATCTTGGCAAACCTTCTGCCAAACTCTTCTTCCATAGAGTCTTTATATTTGCCGTGTTTATATGCCCGAGCCTCTTATGCCAAACCCATGGATAATTATCAATGGCCATTAGACATTAACCATCTAGTTCATCAAGTGAAACCAAATATACATTTTCATGCCTTTTTTCACTAAACATGATATGTTCTCCATCAAATACATTACATATAGATGATTCAAACACAACCTTGTATCCTTTGTCACATAATTGGCTAATGCTCATTAGATTGTGCTTGAGTCCTTCAACAAATAAAACATCCTTCATACATGCATTTGAAATACTATAAACATTTTCTTTATCTTTGATTTTACCTTTTTCATTATTCCCAAAGGCAACAGTTCCATCGTTGCAAGGCTTGAGTTTATGAAATAAACTTCTTTCTCCGGTCATATACCTTGAACAACCACTATCCATGAACCAAACGTTGCTTGCCTTTGCTTTGAAACATATCTGAAAAATGAACAAGTAAATCTTATCTCTTTGGTACCCATTTTATGGGTCCATTTGGGTTAGTAAACTGATTTAATCTTTGTTGTTCTATCTTTGAAAGTCCAAATCTTGTGTTTCTTGGAACCCAAACTAGTTTTGCACCATGGTCATACAGTTTCTTAAAGTTACATTTATAGGGTTTATGACCCATCTTATTGCAAAAATTGCAAGTCATTGGTAATCTAGGAGTAGGCCTCCAAGTAAGTGATAGTTCAGAAATTGGCCTTCTAGTCCACATAATATTTTTCCTTTTGGGCTTGTAGATAGGTGCAGTTTTGGTTTGATTTTTCCCAAGTATTGGCACATTTGATTTGCTACTTTCTTTTTGCTCAAATGTGGAGTATCCGAGACCTCTTTTATTAGTTTGAGCGGTCATGTTCAGAAACATCTTTACATTTTCTTCTGGATTAGAGAACTTAGCTAATGATTCATTTAAGGATTCGTTCTCCTTTTTCAGTTTCTCTACTTCTTTCAACAACAATTCATTTTCCTCTTTCAGTTTTGTTGTTTTTTCAGCTAGTTTTCCATTTACAATAATAATGGAATTGCATTGTTGTCTCTTTAATGATAACTTGTTTCCTAGCTTTTTGATTTCCTCATATAATGAATCATATGCATGTTGTAATTCTTCTAATTCAGCACATTTGAAGCATTCTTGAAAAGAAGTATAAGTAGATTGAGAATGACAAAGTTTAAAAGTTACCTCTTCATTACTTATGCACTTTGTTGAAGTAGTTTGTTCTTCCAAAACTTCCGTTGTGTTCAAACACAACAGATTTTCTTCTTGCTCAATCGTGCCATGCAGCATATTCTTGCACAATTTGCCGCTTCAAAATTGTCGGTTGAGGAGCTACTTGTTGATGAAGTTTCTTCATTCACGTACATTCCTCTTCCTTTCGACCTTTGAAATTTTCTGCTTTCATATCATTCCTTCCTCTCTTGATAATCCTTTGGTTTTTCTTTCGGTGTAGGACATTGAGCTTGCATATGTCCCATACCGCCACATCTATAACATTTTGTAGCCTCCTTCTTCTTCTCTCTTCGTGGTCTTTCTTTGAAATCTTTGAAGTTCTTTTCTTTTCTCACAAACTTTCGAAATTTGCGAGTGAGTAGAGCAATGTCTTCATCTTCATTGTGAGATGAGGAGGTAGACTCATCCGAGTTATGAGTGGCTCTTAGTGCAATTGCTCTCTTTCCTTTGTGATGATCTTCATTTCTTTTCTTGATTAGCTCATGTGACATTAATGAGCTAATAAGGTCTTCTAGCTTCAATGTGTTAAGGTCCTTGGTTTCTTCTAACGCAGTAATCTTTGGAGTCCAAGATTCCGGTAGAGCCCTTAGAATCTTCATAACCTGTTCAGATTCAGATATAGCCTTTCCAAGACCTTTCAAAGCATTAGTAATTTTTAAGAATCTAGCAAATATTTCACAAATATTTTCTGTTTCTAGCATTCTAAAGCTTTTCAGCTCTCCAATCAGAATGTTTCTCCTTGTCCCTTGGACTTGAGAAGTTCTTTCATAGATAGATATTAAAGTATCCCATATTTCTTTCGCAGTTAGACAAGAGGATACTCTATCATATTCAGAAGTCGTAAGAGAACAAAACAGTGAGTTCATAGCTTTAGCATTGCTCTTAACAGTTCTTACTTCCTCTTCGGTCCATTTCGAAGCTCTTTCATCAATAGGCAAGGTTACACCATCTTGGATTGCAATCCAAGAGTCCATATCCATAGCCATGATGAGTTGCTTCATACGAAGCTTCCAGTAGCCAAAATTGTTCCCATCAAATAATGGTGGCCTAGTGAAGGATTGGCCTTCAGCAAATGCAGGAATGGAAGTCGATTCGGATGCCATATCAATAGATCTCTTTGGTTTAACTCAAAGACCTGCTTTGATACCACTTGTTGGTTCCGAGTTTAATGGTAATTACCCAAGAGGGGAGGGGTGAATTGGGTATTTAAAAAATTACAACTTAAACAGAAACTTTACCCCGGATTAATCTAGTCCCCTTTATGAAGAAACAAAATGGAAAGCAATATAATGTAGACAGCAGAAATATAAATCAACACACAAGATTTTATAGTGGTTCGGGCAACCTCCCTACTCCAGTCTTCCAAGCTCACACCCCTTGTGACTTGGGTTCCACTATGTATTTCACAAATACAACTAAAGCCACTACTCTCTTCTAGATTCTAGCTCTAGGGGGCATCAACAATCCACAGCACAAGTAGGTGACGAGTTCCACTCCAATCATACACTACTTTGCTTACACTTGATCTTAGTTACCCTAACTAAATCAAGTTCAATACATCAAAGAGAATAAAAGAAAGATTCTACACGTTACTGTTGTGTAGAGGCAGTTTTGGCGCAGAGAAGAACTTGTAATGTTGGCTTTAAAGAATCAGCAGTCAGCTCCTAGCAGTTTGAAGCAAAGTTCTTCTTCTAAAGATTGGCTTGATCACTTGAAGCTCTTTAGAGATAGGAGTTATGATCAGTTAATGAATCTCAGCTACCCTCCTCGTTAATATTGAATGCCTTTTATAATTGTGGAGGGAATCCAAACATTTGAAGGTAGGTGTAGCGCATTTAATGCGCCAACGTTCGAAAATTTTCCTACCGTTGCGACCCAAGTCGCAGGTGGAGTCGACTTCGGGTGCGACTTCGCCCAAGTGGCAGATGGAGTCGACTTCGAGTGCGACTTCGCCAGTTCGCAACTTCTTCAAGTTCTAGTCTGGGTCGACTTGGTCCTCGACTTGACCCAAGTCGCAGGTGAAGTCGACTTCGGGTGCGACTTCACCTCGGCAGCTTGCTTGGCGAATTTGAAATCCTTGGAATGCTTTGCTTGCTTGAGTTTCTTCATGTCTATTGTTGTTCTTCCTTGATTTATTTCTCTTTGGACCACTGTGTTGTCATTCTAGCTGGTTTTCCTTTAGCTCCATGATTTGCACACCTTGAGTGTTTGAGTCTAGAATCTTGTATTTATGAACAAGTCCAATATATTTTGATTAGGACATTTGAGTTCGTGCATCTTGCTTTCTTTGGACTTGGATTAGTCTTCATATGTTCCAATTTGAACATCTAAGTTGACTTGATCTTCAACTTTACTCGATTCTGCCTTGAAATCGATTTAATCCTAATTTGTCTTCTGAAATTTCTGCTCTGTCCAATTGAAGTCGATGTTAGAGTTAACTTGGTCTGCGACTTCACCCAAGTCGCATGCAGAGTCGACTTGAGATGCGACTTTGGCAGCCCCTGTTCTCGGTTTCAACTCTGGACAGAAATGACGCCTCCAAGTCGCTACCGGAGTCGACTTGGTCTTTGACTTCACCTCAAGTCGCAAGTTGAGTCGACTTGGGATGCGACTTCGGCACCTCTCAGTCTTGATTTCAACTTTGGAAGGAAATGTCATTTCGAAGTCAATGCTGGAGTCGACTTGTTCTGCGACTTTGCCCAAGTCGCATGCGGAGTCGACTTCGTTTGCGACTTTGGTAGCTCTGCTCCTCGATTTCAACTCTGGAAGGAAATGACGTCTCGAAGTCGATGCTGGAGTCAACTTAGGGATTGACTTGGCCTAAGTCGATGCCTGAGTCGGCTTGGAAATCGACTTAATTTGTCATGCATCATATTCTTCAAATTTATTACCTTTAATCATTTCCACAAACATGTTAGTAACCAAGACTCACTCAAATTGATTTGTTAACCATCAAAACATAGACTTAGCTTATTTTCCACATATTTCCAACAATGCTAAGCCTTTGTTATCATACTCAGTTGTTACATTGGCTGGTACTAAAGTATACAATCTTGTCTAATCTAAAAATAAAAATTCAAATTTTAATAAAATAGAATTTATAGAGGTCACGATAATGTTGGACTTAAAAAGAGTTTTCTATTGATATCTTATGGCTCCCATGACTACACTTGAATAAAAGTTATGATAATTTGAAATTATATTGCTCTTTTATTGTGTAAGGGTCTTTTTACTTTGTGCCTTAATAATCCTACTAACCCTAGGATTTTATCCACTTAGCATTCTATGGCAGAATTTTATCTAAATTAAATATGCCCATGAGCCACAATTGTTTAAAAAATAGATGTTCATGTGTAAATCATGCAAATTGCTTAGATCCATTTACATTTATTTTAAATTATAATAATACTTTATAGAATCATTTATCCATATAGTTATGATATTTTATATAGTTTGGCTGATATAAATACAATTTTAGCTTTGATATTTAGCATAAACTATTTTATTATATTGATTTTACATATTCGTAGACGAGGCGATGCATAGTGATATTAGAAACATAAAAGGTTTTTTCATAATAATGTAAGAGAATTTTGCAACTATGCCTACAAATTTTGATCAATATTAGGTCAATGTTCGTAAATTTTCCAATATTTCAAATATGCTCACAAAGTTTGCCCAAAATTGCAAGCGTGTCCCTTTCGTTAAAACGTTGTTAGAATTTTCTTAACACGATAATACTGCCCTTTAAGTCAAATGATACACTTGTAATTTTTTAAATATAATAGACATATTTGCTATTTTATTATTTTATATATTTTTCTAGTTATAAGTGTATCACTTGGCTTAAAGGACATTATCATTATTTTACAAAAATTTTAACGATATCATAATGGAAGGGAACACACTTACAATTTCATATAAATTTTGTAGGCATATTTCCAATATCGATAAGCTTAAGAATACAAATACAATATTAGTCAAATGTTGTAACCATTTTTGTAAAAGTTCCTAATGTAAATAATCCTATATACAATAGATGAAATATTTTTTCCACCAAGCATCAAGATATTAAAAATGGAAAGAGTTACAAAGAAAAAGAGCTTCATAGAAGTAAAGCCCAATTACAAGAATGACCTTTTAATTATTTTTTCAAACTTTTTTTTGATGGAACACCAAACTTTAAATAGATTTCATTGTTGGATTTGTTAGGAATTTAGACAATCTCTTTTTGTGTAGATTAAACAGGCAATCCAACTTTTTAGCAATAAATAAATACTTCATCAAGAATCAAATCCATGGAAAAACACACCATAATTTTTCATGAAAAAAACCCTTTCTAGAACAGAGAAAGAACCTCAAGACTGTCTACGCAAATCTTTCACCATATAACCATGAGGCTATAGAGCAATGTTTTTCTCAACCCACTCACTAAGTTAACTCAAACAACTAACCAATTCAATTGGTCAACTTATCCTGTTAATTTTGCCACCGAATCCACTTAGCCAGTTAACGTGGTCACTAAATAAGCTTGGCTAGTTAACCTGCTCACTAATATGTATTAGCTAATAAAAAAACTTTATCACTAAGCCAACTTAGCTAGTTAACTTGGCCAATGAGTAAACTTATTGTGTCAACCAGGTCATTAAGTTCAGCAAATCAATCCAATCACTAAATCAACTCAAGCAGTTAATCTAGTCACTAAGTCAATTTAGCTAATTCATCCAATCATTGAGTCAGCTCAGCTAGTCAATGTAGTCATTAAGTAAGTTAGTTAACCTGATTTGTTAAGTCAATTTTGTCATCTTATTAAGTTAGACTTAGCCTTCGTGGTTCTGTTACACCAACCATTCTGGTCTTACTCTTGAATGTTTCTCATAGGTAATTGAAAGAGCTAAGCAACTTAAGTTATAAAGTCAACTTATTAAAGGTCATACGCCATTTCCAAGCTACCCGAGCCATCCGAGGAAGGGGACGTTGTAGCAGGGCCGAATGTTGTGATGAATTCTTCCAATGATTATGAAGTGAGTAAGGGAACACGTGCCGAGGCGCAGAATAACTCTCCTGTGCTACCGGACCCTAGTGACCATGCTCTGAGTGACCTTTTGGGCTTCTATGTAGATCTCAATATGGGTCAAGATGACCAACCGATGCGGTCTTGTGATAGCGGACCTATATTTTCTGATAACATCTTCATGAGAGATTTTCTGGCAGTTCGGACTCCCGAGGCATGTCAATCTCCTCATTCTATAGCCCAAGATACTCCTGTGAAGGCAGCTTCTCATTCAGGATCTGGTTCGGGAGGGGAAATCCGCTCGGAGGCTCCACGTAATCACCCAGAAGGCGCGGGTATGAATTTTGAAGGTAAACCCTCCCTTTTCTCCTTCTTCTTTTTTTTTACATTTTTTTTGATAGCTGCCTTAGTTGTCGAAGTATCTGATGACGATGCTCATGGCGAGGAGAATTCGACACCAATAGGGCTGTTACCTGTTTCTCCTATGTCACCAAGTATTTGTATTTCAGCTTTTTCGCCTAGTTAACTTGTGGTTCTAACATCTTGATTCATATTTTTTTTAACCTTAGGACCTGGTTGCTCAGGTGGTCCTCGCTTTAGTTCAACCGATCCTAGCACTGGCGCGAGCTCAAGCGGGGCTCGTCAGCTTCCTGATGTCAAAGATCGCTTCTTGGATCCTTTGCATCATTTCTTTTCAACTTTCAAGGTGATCGGGGCGGAGCAGTTAGAGCAGCGAGATCTCAAACGTTTGAGGCGCGCAATATCACAATTCAGGGGGTGCATCATCTCTTCTTTGGGGGGCATGAGTTCTCCTGATGATATCACCGATGCGTTGGATATTTGTGAAGACTTTTCCATGGTCTTGGATAGGCTCCAACTTCACTTTTCTGGTTTTGGCGATGTTATACTCTCACTTGAGAAGTTGCGTGCCCATTGGCGCGAGCTTGAGACTGCTGCACGACCCTTGGTTTCTGCAGAAGATCTAGCGTCCGCAGAAGTCGACTTTGCCAAATGTAGAGACAGTCTTGCTCAACTCAAGGAACGTAACTTCCAAGTCGCAAAGGAGATGGAAGATAAAAAAATTATTGCCGAGGAGATTCGAGCATCCATAGCAGCCAAGCAGGCCGAGGTTCGTCGTATTGTTACTTCCATCTTTGTGGATAAAAGTAGGCTCAATTCGTTGACTTTTACCTCCAACAAACTTCAAGTCGAAGTTGACCTTTTCAAAGTAAGAATTGATTCAGAGAGTCGAGATATTTCTACTATGGAGGCTAAGGTCGAAGAGCTGCGGGTGTATACAGTCCCTCCCGCTGACGTAGTGAACTCTATCCGAGTTTTGAAGGAGTTCTTTCCTTCTACAAGGGAGACTGTAGAGATTTTCTTACAAAATTTTGATGTATGACTCCTTTTGTAACTTTTATGGATAATATATTTTTAAGTAATTCCCATTTATAGTTGCTTTCACTTGATTTTCGCAATTAATGACTTCATATGTTCCATTGCCATAGACCCTCTCAATGATGTAAGGCCCTTCCCATTTAGGCTCGAATTTACCAGTAAGTTTGCCCACGGTCATAAGCTCTGTGCGTAGCTTTAGCACCAAATCCCCTCTTTTGAATGAGCGATGTCTCACAACTTTATTGTATGCTTCGACCATCCGAGCTTGATAGAGTTCGAGTCGTTGCCGTGCTTGAACTCGTTTCTCATCTAATGCCTCGAGCTCGTCGAAGCGAAGTTTGGCTTGTTGTTCAGTGGTTAACCCAGAATAGATTGCAACCCTTAAAGATGCTAACTGAATTTCCACTGGTAAGACTGCTTCTGTGCCAAAAAGCAATGAATATGGCGTTGCTCCCGTTGCAATTCGATGTGTGGTTCTGTAGGCCCACAATGCTTCGGGTAACCTCTCGTGCCAATCACGCTTAATTTTCACAGTGGTCCTTTTGAGGATTCGAATGATATTTTTGTTAAACGCCTCTGCTTGACCATTCCCTTGTGGGTAATAAGGCGATGAGAATACTTGTTTGATTCCAAACTTTCGGCATAACTGATTTACTTTGTCATTTTTGAATGGTGTGCCATTATCTGAGGTGATTTGATAGGGAACACCATAACGGTAGATGATTTTGTGCTTGATAAATTCAACCACCTCTTGTGCTCGGACTCTCTTGTAAGCTTTAGCTTCTGCCCATTTGGAGAAATAATCCGTAGCGGCTAAAATATATAAGTGTCCTTTAGATGATGACGGGTTTATCGGACCGACAATATCAAAACCCCACCAAGAGAAAGGCCACGAAATAGGTGCTGGAGACATTACTGAAACAGGAATATGATAAATATCTCCATGCATTTGGCAGGCTTCGCAGGATTTTACAAAATTGATGGAGTCTTGGACCATTGTGGGCCAATAATAGCCCAATGTTTTGATCCTATGATAAAGGTGACGTCCAGATTGGTGGGCGCCACACTCACTGGAGTGTGTCTTTTGAAGAACATGACAAATATCATTCCCGTCGATGCAGCGAAGCCAAAGCCCATCAAAAGCAATCCGATACAAGTTATCTTGAAACACGGTATATCGCGAAACAGCCTTTCTCAGTGACTTCCTGCCATTTGGATCATCTGGTTCAATACCATATTTGAGGTAATTGATGATAGGGATGCGTCAGTCATCATTGTTTGTAGTTACCTCAGATACAGACCGTCCAATTTGATTTACTTGGAGATCTTCGTCATCTTCTAATCTTTGTACTCGAATTGTCATGTCATCAAGCTCATTGAAAGCGAGGATACTGGCTAACTTTGATAGTGCATCAGCAACTACATTTTCTGACCGAGGAACATGCTCAATCGAAACCATTTCGAATTTTGCCAATAAAGTTTGAGCTTTGTCATAATATTTTCGCAGATGTGGCTGATGTACTTCGTATTGATTATTTAACTGTTTGATAACCAATTCAGAGTCCCCAAATATTCGCACAAATAAAATATCTGATTGTAGAAGAAGTTCCATGCCGATGAGTAAAGCCTCATATTCAGCTTCATTATTTGTTGCGATTTTTCTAAGAAAATATGAGTGCGGGAATAAGTCTTTATGAGGAGAAACTACGACAACTTCGACGCCAGCTCCGGATGGCTTTGAAGCGTCATCGAAATACATTTGCCACATTGGATCATCATTTGCATAGAAAACCTTCTCATCAGGTAGGTTTTCTAAGATGGGAAATTCTTCTTCAAGAGGATGGGCTGCTAGGAAATCTGCCAATACTTGCCCTTTCACTGCCTTTCGTGGCACATATTTAATATCAAACTCAGATAGCAGCAGTGACCATTTTGCTAGGCATCCTGAAAGCATTGGTTTAGTGATCAGGAACTTGAGGGGATCGGCCTTCGATATAAGTATGATCTGATGCGCGAAGAAGTAATGTCTTAGCTTTTGTGCCACAAAAACCAATGCTAGACAGATCTTCTCGATCGAGGAATAATAACATTCAGCTTGCAATAACCGACGACTGAGATAATATGCGGCTTGTTCTTTGCCTTGAGCATTTTCTTGTGCAAGCAATGCCCCCAGTGATTATGGACTGGCAGCTATATAAAGAATGAGCGGCTTTCCTTTTACTGGGGTTGTCAAAACAGGAGGATTTTGCAGCAATTCTTTAATGGCTTCAAAAGCCTGTTGGCATTTCGCGTCCCACTGGAAAGTCGTATCTTTTCTCATTAATTTGTGAAAGGGCTGGCACCGGCCGGACAAGTTGGAGATGAAACGCCGGATATACGACAATTGGCCTTGGAGACTCCTAAGTTCTCTGAGGTTTCGTAGAGGCGGCATATTTTGGATTGCTTCTGTCTTGAGTGGATCGACCTCAATTCCCCTTTGGCGGATTATGAATCCGAGAAATTTTTTGGATGATACTCCGAATGCACATTTGAGAGGATTCATCTTGAGATCATACTTTCATAGACGCAGAAATACCGACCTCAAATCTTCTTTATGCCTATTGTGACCTTCAGAGCTTACAACCAGGTCATTGACATAACACTCAACATGTTTGTGTAACACATCATGAAATATATTTTGCATGGCCCTTTGATAAGTTGCGCCAGCATTCTTAAGACCAAAAGGCATGACTTTGTAGCAAAAGACACCCATTGGTGTTCGAAATGCTGTTGCGGCTTCATCCGCTGGAGCCATCTTGATTTGATTATATCCCGAATATCCATCCATAAAGGAGAATGTGTCGTATAGAGCTGTGCTGTCGATTAGCAAATCAGTGAAAAAAGAGGAAATTCATCTTTAGGGCATGCTTCGTTTAGATCTCGAAAATCTACGCAGATGCGGATCTACCCATTTTTCTTTTTGACAGGAACAATGCTAGAAATCCATTTTGGAAATTTGATTTTCCGAATGAATTCAGCATCAATGAGTTTTTCAACTTCTTTGATGATTTGTTCTTCGAGCTCTGGTCGAAACCTTCTCGGAGCTTGCTTGACTGGCTTTTTATCCCGCGTAATATGCAGATGGTGCATTGCAACCGCGGGGTTGAGACCTGGCATTTCGGAATACCCCCAAGCAAAAACATCTTTGAATTCACTTAAAAGCTGCCTCAATGCCACCTTTTCTTTTTCGACCAGGTTTTTGGCAATAAAAATGGGTCTCGGGTCCTCCTCAGTCCCGAGATTGAATTCCTCAAGTAAATCAATAGTAGGCTGCCCTCCATCCTCAATCGCAGGTGGAGCATCCTCTGGTTCCATTAATGTCTCTTCATCATTGTTGGAGTCATCACTTGTGGAGACGCAGTAAGTGGTGGCGAAGTTGCCGTCTTCTTCTTCTTTATACCCAAGGCCGAGTCTTTTGTTACCCTTTTGATAACCAGGGGGTCTTTCGGATAACGGGATAGGGATGTCACTTCCGAGGCCTGATAAATGTGGTTCATCGGGATAGAACCCCATCAAATCCATAATTTTCTTACTTTCTCTGCTATAGCGATGGAAATCCCATTTCTTGAGCTTAGCCGTGGGCAAACAAGAGGATTTGTTAGGGCTACCGTAAACCTTGCCATATTTCTTTATGAAATATTTTTGGGCAAATTTTTCATCTTGAGGTTCCTGTACACTTGGAGCAGATACATTAAACCCCACGAGCATTGCTAAAACCTCATCGAGCGTTTCCTTAGGTTTTTGATTTTGGTGAGCGGCCTCAGTGGCCATTCCGTCACTCTCACAGCAAAGTGACTTGGCTTCCTCATTGGCCTGATTCTGGAATCTTCGAAGAGCTTCCAGATCCACCTCAAACCTAGGGGAATTCGCTCAAGGCAGTTTAGCAACCTTTTTCAGGACTTCGAGGTCCAAGTAGAACCATGATCCTACGGCAGTGTTGCTATAGCTGGTAGGAGGTGGTATGGTTGCCCCCTGTCGTTGTCGTGGTAGTGGATGTACTGGATCGAGGCTCATATTTTCAAATTTGGTTTGAGATTGAGCCCTTGGTTCTGTCATTCCTCGTCCATGACCGCGCCCTCGACCACGACCTTGACTTTCCATCTTCTCACCCTTTGAGAATATGTCTGTGCTTACTGGGGCGGGGGGAGCCTGAGATACCTCCTGCTGTCCTTCTAGTGTGGTTGGTTCAATTGATTTCATTGATGTGTTGACAGCAGATGCCAAGTCATAATACTTAGCATCAGAGTAAAACGATTCCGCCGTTGCGAATGGTTTATGATCAGCAAAAATCCTTTTTTCGACTCCAACCTTACAGTACTTGAAGCATTGATGCACCGTTGATGCGATGATCTTATTATTGTGGAGCCAAGGCCTTCCTAACAGCAAGTTATATGAGGTTGGAGCATTAATCACAAAGCATGAGATTTCGGTGCAGAAATCTTCTATGCTTAGTTCCAACTCAATCAGGCCCATGGCCTTTTGAGTTCCTTGATTAAACCCGTGAATCACCACACTAGTGTCTTTTAGCGCTGATGGAGAAATTCCGATCCTCCTGAGTGTTCGAAGGGGCAGGATATTAATTGCAGACCCGGCATCGATCATGATTCTGTTAACCAGCTCACCGGCTAGGTTGCCCGTAACATATAAAGGTCGGTTGTGACTAATGTCTCCAAGCAACATATCCTCATCAGTGAATGAAATGACCTCATCACATTCAGTGGCGTCGACCAGGTAAGCAAGATGAACATTTTCATCTGTCGGAGCACTAACCAGTGCATCCCTGGCTTCTTGCGACAACTGCAAGGCATCGTAAATACTGAGTCGAGCAGGGAGTCGCTTCAAGTGTTCAAGCACATCATAGTTTACTGAGGATTTCCCTTGATTGGCTGGTATGTGCTGTTCTGGCTGCGTACGATTTTCTTGTGCCGGGGCTTTACCCTTGTTTTCTGGTGTAATTCGTCCAGATCGAAGAATTGCCAGAACATCCTCTTCAACTTGCACCATATTGGAAGAGGCAGAGTCCTGAATGTTTGTAGCCAATGTTCGTAGTACATCTGAGAAAAATGGCTACATTTTTGGGATTTCAGGAAAATACCCACTCATTGACTTGATGCACTGATGAACCATGATTTCTTCTTTGTCGAATTTTTGGTTGATTATTCTGCAGTTTATCCATCTCAAGATGTAGTCATATTGAGATTCTCCTGATAGGGGGTGCATGACTTCGATCATCTCTGGAGGGAACTCTATTTCATATTCGTGGAATCTTAGGATAAACATATCGACGAACTCTTCCCAAGAACCAAATGCTTCTTCGGGGAGCGAGGAGATCCAGAGAAGGGCACAATTGTCATGGGCCAAGCTCAAAACAAAGTGCCCGAGTGCAAACTCTTCCGTTTGCCCCATTTGACAGACCGCCAGTGAATAATCAAACAAGTGCGGCAATGCATATTTATGATTCTCATGAAATAACTGAATATACGGCCAATCATAGCTTAACTCCCTAGCTAAGAAAGGGAACACTCGAAGAATGGGCGCATTGTTTAACTGTAGCATGTGCAGAACTTGGAGTTGATTTGTCCTCCCAAAACCTTCAGCGTCGCTAAAGATTGCCTCTTGTTTGAAGCGTTCGTTGCCGACCCATCGGATTGCCTTTATGAAAGTTTTAGCTCCAAAGGTCTTGTACCCATTGTCAGTCGGAGGGCACACTGCATCAGAAAGGTATTTTGTGACTACTTCAGGTTCAGGCAACCATATGGCTAATGGATCGCTCCACGTACTGTCTCTGAGATAATTTATGTAGTGAGCAGTAGTTTCTTGACTGTATTGTATTTTCCTCAAGTAATTACTAGGGAACTGCTCTCTTTGTCTTGACAGGAAGCGGACCAAGAACGCGTCTATCAAGATGACCCACTCGGTAATTTCTTCGATATGATTATCTTGGTACCAAGACATCACTGACTCCCCCAGTGAGTACCGGAAGTATTCCACTCTGGTTCCCCAGGATGCTGGCAAAAGCCGAGATTCTCGTAAATACATGATGATGTGGTTTACTGGTGACATCCCGACTTCAAACTTGGTGTAGTTAGGGATAAACACTGAGGCAGTTCTTCGCCGCTTTGCAGGTTTGGATGCGGACACATTTATATGATAGCAAGTTTCGGTCTCTCCTTTGTTGCTATCCAGGTCCCAAAACGGACCATCCTCAAGGAACTCACATGGAGTAATGTTTCATAATTCCTCGAGAATGTACCTTTCTTTTGCTGATCGAGGTGATCTACCAGCAAGCCGCTGATAGAATGAGAGTAGCAACTCGGGCTGCAGAAAGTCCATGATCAGGAATGGTTGCACCCATGAGGATTGCCTCAAATGTCTTGAGAAGAAAGGGAGAATGGCCTTATACCTTATTCTTTTGTCTTCTCTGTATAAATTTTTGAAGCCTCTTTTTGTCCGTCTTAGGCTTGGTGGTTTTCGGACCACTTCCCAATCACCTTTTTCTGCCATCTCAATTGTCACAACATTTGATGAAGCTTGCGCTGGAGGACTGAGTTTTATAATCCCCTTGTCGATGTAATCTTGCAATATTGCTTGGAGATCCCAACACTTCTTAGTGGGGTGACCGACATATCAGTGATAACTGCAATATCGCTGGTGAGAAGTACGCCCAACTTCTTCTGGCCTTTTTGGGGTGGGCAACTCGAATAGCCCGGTCAACATGAGGTGCTGGAATAGCGTCTCCACGTCATCTTCCCCGAAGGCGTATTGAATTTCCTCTCTTCGAAAGGGTTTTGCAGGCTGCTCTTTTACAGGCGGCTTTGCTTTATCTGGCTGCTTCTTAACTTCCGTGGCATTCGCAGAGGTCTCTCCAGTTGTCTTCTTCTTAAACGTAGTGGTTGTGGATGACTCCTTCTTCTAAGCTTTTTGTTGAGACAACAAATATTCTTTTCGACAAGCTTCTATAGCCAGGGCCTGAAATGTACTTAGCTGTTCATTCATCAGCAACGAGATTTCTGTCTTGATGCCGTTCCGGCAAAGATTGACCTTCATTGCTTGAGAGAGGGGTGCTTGACATCGATTAGCGGCCCTTTGCTATCTAGTGATGTAGTCTTCAACCGGCTCGTCCTTCTTTTGGGACAAGGTAGATAATTCCGATATTGTACTTCTCGTGTAGTATCAACAAATCGGGAGGTGAACATTTCCTTCATCTCTTCCCATGTTTGCACTGAGCCGGTTGGGAGAGATATGTACCATTGGAAAGCATCACCAGAAAGAGTATTGGGAAACATTCGAAGACAAAATTTCGAATGGTGCGCCCAGTTGCCCATGGCATAGTGGAATGATGCCAGGTGCTTTAACGCACTCCCGGTCCCATCGAATTGGATCTTTGGTGGCTTCAAATCTCTAGGTAGCAGCTCCGCTTCAACCTTTGGGGGATAAGGCCTGTTGATTGTCGTTGTAGGGACCCCAGTGAGTTGAGGTGCCTATCGACGAAGGCATTCGGCCGCAAGCTGATGCACCATCTCCTTTTGTGCAATAAACCTGGGTGGAGACCCCATGGGTGTTTTTACCCGCGCATCTTGCGTTCGAGGGGTATTGATACGCAGGTTATTGAACTGCAGAAAGCCTTGCTCCAATTCTGGATTTTCATCTTCCTCGTTCTGCTGCCTAATTGGTTTCTCGGGCTGATGGACTGATTGACGGTTCCTTGGTGATGGTGGTTGATGGGAACCTGATGTCTTGTTGCCTTGAGTTTCCATAGCCCGTTTCATACGCTTAATCTCCTCCTGGAGGTCATGAATGAGCTGAGACTTGGGTGTAAGAACCTCTTCTTCTTCGCCCACCATGTAAGATGCTTCAAATTGGCCTCTTGGGAGGGCGGCCCTAATCCCTTCAGGATGAGAGAGGCTACAGAATGGCGGCGTAATGGGCATTGTGGCTGCCCTTGACCGGGTCAACATCTCCGACGCTTTGGAAGTGTTTGGCTGGGTGAGGTCCACCATGTTGACCTCCGTCGTTTGGAGGAGATGCCTCCTTCTTTTAGCTTCTCTCTTGGGGTGCGGCCTCCGATGCTCTCCTCGGGATGGGGCCATGACAGGCGCATAAGTCATATCCTCTCTCAGTCTGATCAATGAGGCGAATTGATTTTTGTGTATGAAATTAGGGATCAGCCTGAGCGCTGAACGTGGATACGTTGTATGGCGCCTCTGGGGATACTGCCACCCGTTAAAGAGTCTTGGCTTTTGGGACGCTCTTAATTTGTGAGCGCTCTGCAGTGGCTTCTTCTGCGGCCTACCCCTTTGTCGGGGGTGTGAAAATAGCCTATACCTTGGTCCTGGCGGCAGTGGTGGCGAAGCTTTCAAGTTTAAACAGAAAGTTGTTTTCCCGAACTGCTTTTTCTGCTGCGTTTTCCTCCTTTGTTTCCTTGATACGTGATGAGGAACCATCACTATGTTGGCAGTATCATAGTGACCTGGAGATTTGACTCTAGCTTGTGAGCTAGATGGAGCATCGGTTGACTGATGGGGCGAATGCGTCGGATCAGGGATGACAAATCGCAAGGTGCCTAACCCGGATCGGACAATAATAGGTCCCCTCTATCGGCCAATGGAGCCTCCAGCTGAGAAAACTTGGTTTGTCTTCTTGACTCCTTCCGCTCTTGGGTGTCACTTTGGTTAAGTCGGAGGGCTAGGTCAACAACCCTTAAGGCAGCCCGACCAAATTGGCGAGTGATGGTGCATCGAACAGGATTCGACATAGTTTTGCCCCCTTTTCGGGGAACATTGGCTTCTGGGTGGCTAATTGGCGCTAGCCGAGTTGTAGTAGATTGTCTCGCAGACCTTTTTATGGAATGGGACTACAAAACAGGTTGTCCTGCAGGCTGTTGTGCTGCTGGTTGGGCTGGTGCAGCAAGCCGGTGGGCGGACTTCTTGGCATAGTCTGACTGTCGAGCAGGCGGGCCCATTCGGATGGGCGCCTGCAGAGACTTTGTCGGTAGAATAAGAGTGGTCTTCGAGCCTTGAACAATAAGAGGCTCCTTGAGTAATGCAGATCGGTCTCTTCTTTGCTTTATCGCTGCAGGAGAGTAGTCGACGTGTCGATAGACACGGTGCTCCGGCTTCTCTGGTATGCGAATAAAGTGATGTGGGATAGCCGCATCCATGTGATCTGGCTCAGAAATAACAAAACCGCCATTAGGCAGGAATCCGAAAGCCATCGAATGCGCCATGAAATCTGCAAAGGAGCATTTCAAAGTGTTAACAGTGAGAAATTAAATAAGCATATAAAGACCATAGTTTTCAACTCTTAAAGATGAAGGGAGAATGTTTCACATCGGGTTCACCATTTGTTCTGGCCTCGGGAGAAAAAAATTAATTTATCCATTCAGTTTTTGGTTGAATGTAAAATTGTTTTCCTGCGGCTTTGAGAATAAATGCTTAATTAATTTCCCAGCAAAATTTTAAAGCATCCAATTCTTTAACCGAGTCCGAAAAGTACATCACAGAAATATTTTGCATTGTGTTCCACATTCTGATTTTACATCTCTAACGAGAAAACCCTTGATTAAAAGAGCTGAATACAATGGTCCATAAAAAAATGCTTAATAATAATGAAGTGCGTAGAAGATCCTTCTACGTCTTTACAAGTGCACGAAAAATCGTGTCTAACAAAAATATAAAGATAAATGAGTACACTTCGCCCCGCGCCGTGACTCGGATGTGAGGTATATGATGCCACGCGCCATATCTTAAATATGAAGTACATGACGTCGCACGCCATGACTTAAATATGAGGTACATGACGCCACGCGCCATGACTTAAATGTGAGGTACACGACGCCACGCGCCATGACTTGAATATGAGGTACACGACGCTACGCGCCATGACTTAAATGTGAGTTTACGCTTAGCCCGTCGACCAGCGATGACTCGGTTTGGGAACTAGTGAGGGGTCCGTCGGCTACACCAGTGACCCTACACAGCAAACTAAGTGCACTCTTAGCTTCTGGATTTACACAGCAGACCAGCGTGTCCCGCTTTCAGCTTCTATATAAGAAACCAGCGTCTCCCGCATTCAGTCTCTGGATTGAATAATTGGGTGGTTTTACCAAGAAATGGATTAACCAATTTTTAAAGTATTTTGGGTCAACTTTGACCATTTGAGAAGGTTGAGGGATTTTGGCTCAAGAGGACTTGTTGAAGGATTTTAAGTTATCTTGGGCTTGCTGGAAGTTCTAGGCCTATTAAGGCTCAGGCTGAAGAATTTTGGGGCCGGGTTGGCTTATTGGAGATTTTTTAGCCATCTTGGGCTTTTTTTGGAGAGTTTGGAGCTATCTTAGGTTTTTTTTTTTTTAGGGTCTTGAATCCAAATGGCTTGTTGAGGAATTTTGGACCCAAGTGGGTTTGTAGGAAGGTTTTTGAGCCGTCTTGGGCTTACTGGAGGTTTTAGGTCTATTAAGGCTCGGATTTGAGCAAAGTGGTCATTCACCCGTGTATCAACTTAGCTCACTTCCCGGAGAGTATTTACTCGGGGAGAAATACATAATTATATATATATATATATTTGAAAGTCTTCTAAGATGTATGTGTATGAAAAAATATATATATATTTTTGAAGGTCCGCGAGACATATATATTTTTGGAAAATAAAATATTCATTTTTGGAGGTCCGCGCAGTATATATGTTTTTAGAAAACAAAATCTTAATTTTTGGATGCCCGCGGGTCATCTATATATTTTTAAAAATCAAAATATTAATTTTTTGATGCCCACGAGACATCTATATAATTTTAGAAATCAAAATCTTAATTTTCGGATGCCCGCGGGACATCTATATAATTTTAGAAATCAAAATCTTAATTTTTGGATGCCCGCGGGACATCTATATAATTTTAAAAATCAAAATATTAATTTTTGGATGCCCGCGGGTCATCTATATAATTTTAGAAATCAAAATATTAATTTTTGGACACCCACGGGGACATCTATATAACTTTGAAAATCAAAATCTTAATTTTTAGACGCCCACGGGTAATTTTAGAAATCAAAATATCAATTTTTGGATGCCCACGAGTCATCTATATAATTTTAGAAATCAAAATATTAATTTTTGGACGCCCGCGGGACATCTATCTAATTTTAGAAATTAAAATCTTAATTTTTGGACGCCCGTGGGTAATTTTAGAAATCAAAATATCAATTTTTGAATGCCCACGGGTCATCTAAATAATTTTAGAAATCAAAATATTAATTTTTGGACGCCCGTGGGTAATTTTAGAAATCAAAATATCAATTTTTGGATGCCCGCGGGACATCTATGTAATTTTAGAAATAAAAATATTGATTTTTTTTGGATGCCTTTGAATATATATGTGTATTTTGATATATTTTATAGAAAATACTCATATATTTATTTTTATTTTTGAAGGAGAAAATATACTTAACCTGTATGTCAATTCAACCCGCCAGTCGGGGAGTATCCACTTAGGAAAAGTAGTTTTTTTTGAAAATAATATATATATATATGTATATATAGATATATATATATATATATAATATACACATATATATATTTATTTTATTTTTGAAAGAGAAAATATACTTAACCCGTGTGTCAATTCAACCCGCTAGTCGGGGAGTATCCACGTTGGGAAAAGTAGTTTTCGAAAATAATATATATATGTATATATAGATATATATATATATATAATATACACATATATATTTATTTTATTTTTAAAAGAGAAAATATACTTAACCCGTGTGTCAATTCAACCCGCCAGTCGGGGAGTATCCACGTTGGTAAAAGTAGTTTTCGAAAATAATATATATGTATATATAGATATATATATACATATAATATACACATATATTTTTTTATTTTTATTTTTAAAGGGAAAAATATACTTAACCCGAGTCTCAATTCAACCCGCCAGTCGGAGAGTATCCACGTTGGGAAAAGTAGTTTTCGAAAATAATATATATGTATATATATATAATGTACAAGAAAGAAACTCTCCTTTTTTTTCTTTTTTTTTAACTAAAAAAAATGTAGAACTCACGATTCTCTCTTCAGCGCAGGAGATCTCTCTTTCTCGTCTTCGCTTTTTTCGTTGTTGCCCGAATGAGTAGCCGAATGCGGCTATTTATAGGCTTTTTGCAGGCTTGGGATGGGTTCCGCGGCTAAATATGTTACCGCGGAATTGTATTCACGCGGAACTCGCGTATCCGCGGAACTCTGTGTTGTTCCCCTTTGGTTTTGTTTCGTTATGTTTTAGCGATGAGTTCCGCGGCGGTGTCAGTACAAGCTCGGCTACCTTACTATTCGTTCCCACGGAATAGCCGTTCAGCGACAGAACTCGCTGCCTCTTTTGCTTCTACATCACGCTTCGCCTGCGCTGTCCAGCTTTGTTCATGTGGTCTCGTTTCTTCCCGTTTTTAGTTCGTCCAGCTCTCCTTTCCTCTCTTCTGGGTTAGGCGCATCTGTTCAGCACGCAGAGAGAGGGAGGGAGACTCTCTCTCTCACACTCGGCTTTCTAAATCTCCAAACTTACTAAAAAAAAAAATTTCGCCTTCGAACAAGATCGGAAGAGATGGGTTTCGTCGAGTGAGACAAAAGGGAGGTAAAAACGACGAGAGAAGCCATGCGATTATTCTTTCGCTACTCCTCCGATGCCAATCGTTGATGCCCCTACAAATGTTGTGGTAGCCAAATCTCCATCGTTGGAAATCGGGCCCGCCTCTCGGTTTGAAGGATCTTGAAAACACCTGCTACCTCAATAGCGCCCTCCAGTGCTTGACCTGCAAGCCTCCTTTTGCTGATTTTCTGCCTCAAGAACCAGCACTCCACTTTCTGTAGTTCGTCTTCGGGCCCCGGGGATTGCCCCTTCTGCATCCTGGAGCGCCGAATCGTGAGATCTCTCAGCATCGACATTGCTCAGGACGCGCCGTCAAAAGTCATCAATTCGCTCCGGATCTTCGCGGAGCACTTTCGCTTCGGGCAGCAGGAGGACGCCCACGAGTTCCTCCGGTACGTCATCAACGCCTGCCACAACACCTGCCATTTAGACCAATCCACTGTCTTTACGTACGGAGCCTTCGTCAACTTCCTCAATAGCCTGGTGAGGTTCCCACCGGAGAGAATAATGGAAAATGCTCCTTGCTCTTTCACAGCAGCTTCCGACAGCTAAGCGACGTGGTTGACGTCGAAAGTTCTTCTTCGCTTCTCCAAAAATCCTCACCTGCGACCGGGAGGCTGCACCTGCATCGGCAAACAAGACAAGGTTGCCGTTCCTTGGAGACACAAGCTTGGCAGGATGGGAGACATGAGGGAGATCTTCGGTGGCGCGCTACAAGACGGTGTCAAGTGTCTCTCTTGTGGCGGCGAGTCCAGCAAGATGCATGAGATGATGGATATCATCCTCAGCTTGTTCCAGTGCAGCCCGCTGAAGGAGGTGCTGTATCGCTTCTCCTAGCCTAACAATTTCATCAGAGGTCGTCCCCTCCACGAGCAGCAGCTCTTGTTCGGCAGGTTGCTGTTTCCAAAAATCATCGTCGGGCAGCTTCTCTTCCTCAGTTCGACGAGCAGTAGGTCATCCAGCGACCAGAAGCTCCGGCGAAGTCGCCATTCCCCCCGCCGGCATAACCGGGGACGACGACGGAGAACTGGAGCCAGCGTCGGTGTCGTCATGGGTACCGGAGAAGCTGCCGCAGCAGCTCTTGGAGGCGCTCACGTCTACGCAGTAACTCCATATCGCCTCGCTCAGGCATTTCCTCTGCACGAACATCAGCTGTACGCAGCTGCATCTATCTCTTGCCAGTTTTTCCACGAGCTCAAAACTGGGGCAATCCATTTGCTGTTGGCTCGGTAAGGCGATTTGATTTTTTAATTTTTTTAATTTTTTTAATTTTTTTATTTTTTTTTCATATATATATATATATATATACTTTACAAGCTTCAGCGTCATATTATTACTATTATGTTCGTGAGCTTTAGCTTAACCGGTGAGTACCATTTTTTTATTTTTTATTTCTCTTATTATTTTATTTATTTTATTATTATTATTATTATTATATTATTATTATTATTATTATTATTATGTGTTTGCAACATTTTTGTAATATATTCGTGGGTTTTTAAAAAAAATCTTGACTATTTATTACTTATTCATTCATATATATATATATATATATTTATTATTATTATATATATTTTATTATTATTATTGTTATTATTTTTGAAATCAATCATAATAAACTCATGATTTAAATATATATATATACCTCATCAAAAACCATCAATAGAACACACTCACTTGAAACTCTGGCAACTGTGGTGTGCTCGTTTGGGAACTAGAATTGAAGGACCTATAAGAATCTGCAACCATTAAAAACGTTTATCTTAAAAATCTTTTCAAAAGAATTGTTTTCAATGATTTATACAATAATTTCAAAGTCGATAATCACAAACAGCAGATGCTAACCTTTCTATTCAAAGTGTGTGCTTTAAATGAGGACGAAGCTGAAAGGATTTGCTCTTCAACCTCTGTGCTATGCTTGGACCTGAAATTAATTTTTAAAAAACAAAAATCTGCTAGCAAGTGCTCAACAACATGGCACATTTCCTTAGTAAAACCATTATATATCAAATTGGTAACTGTATCTGATCCTATGGGCCCTCTTTGATGTTTCAAGTTCGGGTTCTTGTGGAATTGTAAGTCTCAACCTAGGCTGATCTGAGCAAATAAGTGCATCCTGCAAGACCACCCCCCTCAATAATATTAGAGTAAGCAAGACCATCCCAAATACTGATAGAACAATAAATAAATCCTAAAAGCTATACAATTTTAACACGCTAGAGTACTAGCTAACTAAAATTATGCAAGCAAATCAAATATAAAACCGTTGTATCACAGAAGCAGTGGATTTTTCTCAAGATGGATACTCACCTTTTTTGAGATTTTATGTCTAAAAGTCATTTGTTGCTTTGGACCAAGCACCTGTAAATGATGTGCATGTGCTCAATATAGAGAAATATCATCTCATTCAATGAGAATGGATGCTATGAGAAAGCAAACTTAGAAAGTACAGCAAATGATACATTATAAGATCGATGAAGGCACACAACTTTGAAAAGCTGAGATTAACAAAAAATTCAAATTCAATCATGAAGTCTGTTTCATCCAAACATTTTATTCTTGAATGGCTAGTTGAATAGTTGAATTCACCATCATAGTTGATATGTTGGACCAAAATAAGTGGTTCATATTTCAAATGTCTTCAACCAAGATTATATAGTTGTAGAGAGTGAAAAGTTTTAACTTGACATTTTATACCATTGCCAAACACACCCCCCATTATTTCCATTCTAGCATATGGAATTCTAAGAAGTAAATTAAGTGGAACATAGTTTGATAGTGGAAATATAATAAATAACAAGCAATGAATAAAATGATAATACCTACTCATATCTGAATAATAAATAACAAACATTGCTGCTAGGGCATTTTGACATTTTTTCCCATGTTTTCTTGCACAACAATGCCTAAAAAAATCAAAATAGAAATAAATGCACAATAACAGCTTATAAACCAAACTTCAAGAGATATATATTTTGCAATAATCATATTGTTCTTCTTTTGCAACAATCATATATATTCTTCTTCTGCAACAATCATATATATTCTGCAATCATCTTTGCATGATTGGGCATGTAAAGACCTATGAATGTCACCCAAAATGAGATACTCTACTTCAAAAAATAAAGCCTAATGTTCAAGATACCAAAAGGTAAATTGAAGAAATAAATTATGAATCAAAAGAAGTAATACTAGTTTAAAGTGGACCTGCTCTAACGTGGTACAACAAGTTTTACAACATGAAAGCAGGATATGTTAGCAGTGTTTATCCATGTGTTAGCAATATGAAAGGCAAACAAACTAAGGAGACAATATATCATGAATAATGACTGCACTTGTAAACTTACTTAGAAACATTTGGAGGTTGATTAATTAAAAATGCATATAACTTGTACAAGAACATGCACTAGTATCATTATTTCACAATCAAATAGCACACTACCTGTTTGGCATATAAAAATTTCACAATCAAACAACCAACATAAACCGTTTAATGCCCAAACAAACCCATAATCCACACAACCTGTTTAGCATGTAAAAACCTTACAATCTATTCAAAAAATTTCAAGCAACAAAAATTTAATATCCCAAGCAACCTGTATAAAATATCAAATAGAAATTGATATCGAAACAACCCGTTTAAAATATCTCAAGCAAACAATCTTGTTAAACTTAAACAGACTTTCAAATGCCGACATTCTTTTAGCATTTCACCTAAGAATGTTTAAGCATAAGCCCATGAAATACTTGGTTATGCTAACCAACTACCAATAGAAATCAACTGCTAAACTACCCACAAAAATGTTCACTAATAACATATGCAGCAACTATGCAAATGATTGCAGGCAGCAAGTTTAGCAGCAATAACCAACCCCATCTCATTGTATTTGTTCATAATTCCAAGTGCTCCATAAACCATGAGGGTAAAGAGAGAATGCATTGGGCAGAGGTAGTAGAGCATGTAACTGTTATTAAGCACAATGCAGCAGAATGCCACAAGAAAATTTAGCCGCCACATCATCTGTACAAAAGGAAGATAAGTGTTAGCAATAGAACAAGGAGAAGCAGAAAAATGCTATTTAGCTCTCAGTGCATCTTATTTCAATAGAAAGGATGCTACAAGCTTAGAAGTCACTTGCGCAAACCTTGCAATGCTGAAATCCTTCCATACATAATAATAAGAAAAGTTCCCAAATCCTATCATCCACACATATGCGACAATAAACACCCTGGTTGCATTATATATCTCTGTTGCAGCAAAGTAGTGGTACATCAAAAATACTACCTGGAAAATAGAAGTATCCTTAGAAATCAATTGTGACTTGGACTGATGGGGGAAAAAATTGCTTAACTAGAGATAGAAAAATGCAGCCTATGAATAACCTTTTCATGAATGGCATGGGATGGGATAAAATTTTCCATTCCCAAAAAACACTTTTCTCATTATAAAAAAACAACCACCTTTTTTTTATTTTTAATACAATTTTTCCCATTTTTCATACAACTTCTCTCATTCTCAATACACAAGAACACTTTTTTCATCTTATTCCACATCCCATCCCAGCCATGACCAGGCAAACCCTTCACAAAAAGATTATCCTGCATCCATCCCCTCCATTCCTCAATCTGGTGCTCTCTTCAGATATAGAATGGACTTTCCTGAGAATGGTGATTTGTTGTGGTGGGTTTTGAAGGAGATGATAGTCGAAACAATGATGAGGAGGAAGTACAAAAAGAGGAAAAGATCCCGATTGTAACTCTGCAAAAGAGAAAAAGGTTGACATAAACACCACTCTTTATGCCTAATGTAAATGAAAATATGTGAGGCTAAACAAGATGTCAATTTGTTTTTGGCGGTTTATATCCAAAAACAAATTCCACGTATGCAATCCAACATTCTTCTCTTTGCCATTCATTTACATTTGTTAATGCTCCAATCTACTCAAACTAACATATGTGCACTTAGTTCAGTTCTCATCCATCCTTTAGCCCTATAAATGCAGTGCAATTGATCACTGGATAGGAAAAAATATTGCTTATGGACAATGCCATGGCAAAGCCCCTAAATCGGACTGCACATGCAGATCACTTTATAACATGGGACATAGAATCCCCTTCTAATCTCCAAGCATGAGAAAACACTTATTGAACACCAAAAATAAGGAAGAGAAAGAATCTTATCTTGGGACATCTGCGCATATTCCGTTATTAACAAACATGTAAAGTGGGAAAACTGCTCCAAGTTTTCTAGACTCGGAAGTAATATGTACATGATTTTTACTTTGTTTTCAGTAAAGATTACCATATTTGGTAAAGTTTCTTCTGGCCCACACTTTAACATTTTCTTATAACTCAATATGGACTGCAACATGGCCTCTTGTAGAGTATATTAAGCAAAAGGATCATGATGGCACCTTTGTGGTTTCTCCGAAGAAATCTGTGCGGTCACAGACATAGAAGTAGGCCAGAATAACTCCGTATTCGGATCTGAAAGTAAAAAATTTTCAATTCTTCAACATATCTTTACAAGCGCTTATACCAAATGCCGAGGATGGTTTCACTTACATGGCCCTCAATATCAACCGATTCTCGAGTAAGAATGAATCATCCATCAGAAGAAACCTGAAAGACTCTAGAACTATACAAGTAGATGAAATTCAAATAGCAAGGATAGAAGAGAAAAGCTCCAAAGTCCGTATGAGGAAGAGAACTACTATCTGATGCAAACCTGAATAGCTGTGATGTAATGGATGGATGCTGAACCTTAGGAGGTTTGGATTGGGCACCATCCTCCAACAAGGCAGCTCTATCCTCTTCATTGACTGCGTTCTTTCCCAACTCTAACAGATTGATGTCAGAATCTCTGCCACTAAAAAGAGACCAAGTACTACATTAAAACAGAAACAAAGAATCCAAGTGATTGCTATAAAAAGACATATAACATGCTAAGGATTAGTTTTCTATGAATAGTATTCTGATAAGGCTAAGAGCAGAAGCAGCTCAAAGAATTATGCACTTGGATGTGAACTTAAACTCACGTCTTCCTAGAAGTTGAATTTCGTCTGTGTTCTAAATATTCGAAATAAGTCCATCCAACAAGCACTGGGATGATCCCTATAAAAAATGACACCTGTAAGCATAGTATTTTGGGAGTTAGTGTAGAATAAAGTGTGAACCCAACGCTTTCATGCTTGTACACTATCAGCCACAGAACCAGAATAGAGCAAATTCAAAGTGAGAAAAAGAACTAAAGAAAAACAGTCAACACATAGCCATTCAATGTTTATGGAAAACTTAATGAGACAAATCCATGCTTGTCTCATTACACATCTGACACAAGATATTATAAACAACATAAACTATCCAAGTTTTACACCAAAACAAGTGAAACATTGAAAATTCAAAGCTGTGCTGGCCATGCTCGTGATCAACAAATAGTAGAAATAATAATAATAACAACAAAATAGTATAACTGAAACTAAAGTTTGCATATAGGATAAGATCATTAGTTGCAATCATTACTTGAGGATAAGAACAGCATCATGCTCTCTAATGAAACGTGCACTAAAAAAATAAGATAGTTTCATGGGTGCCAGAATCAGCAATTAGACGCAGAATCAATAAACTGCAGGATATTCTGGTACACGGATGAATTATGCATGTGCGTGCATCTACTTCTACCACAAGCTTATAATTTTTCACTAATGCAGCAAAACCCTTCCAGTCAAATTTTAACACCCAATGCATTAAGAAAACACATATCTGACAATCGAAACTCCAAACCATTCAGTCAGTGAGCATTGAATGAATAGTTCCAAAACAGTAAAAAAGATTAAAAAATGAAATTAGGTAGCAAGATTTCTCAAGGACTAGGTCAATAATGAGAGTTCTTTGAAAAAATAGGCGAGTAACCAGACGAGATTAGGAAATCCAAAGAATACAAGCGAGCATGACGATTCAATTTTTTTTTTTTGCGAAATAGTTCAAAAAGGCAGAATTCGAGGAATAGGGAATTGATCACCTGGACTGGCGTTACAAGCCCAGAGACTTTAATCCTCATCGTCTTTCAGTCTTGAAGAGGAGGTGAAAAGCTCATTTATACAAGGAGAGAGTCGGCAGGCTGATCAGCATTTTTACTAGGAAGATGGCCATGGCTTCTGGAAAACTACAAAAATATAATTGCATGCAAAAACCTCTCTCAGATTTATTCGGATTCTGAAAGAATGCGCGGGATCAGAAACGACGACTCTAAAACCCAATTTTTGAAATGCAAGCAGCACTTGCCCCTTACCAACCATCCAAATTGGATCTCCTAATTCGAGTCCATGCTAAGAGATTTCAATCAAGGAAAAAGACTTCAAGAGAATCTAAGCCGACATTGTTAGACCTCACCTTGGGATGCAGATCCGTTTTTGACATTGAACTTTCAATGCCACAGTAAGGAAAGGAAGGACAGGCACCATGGCTAAGCAGCGCGATGCAGCAGGAGGCATGAGATGTGTGGACAGGGGTGCTGGCAGTAGGGCTATCGAACTTTTGGGTGGTGTCATTGGGCCATCACGAGGTGGGAGCGTCGAGGCCACCGCACCATATGAAGAGGTAAGTGAGGGCAACGAGGGTGAGGGGTAGGACAGTAAGGAGGAGGGAGATGCGACGAAGAGGAGCTCGAGTGACTCTGGTGAGATGATCCCAAAAGGTAGAGAAACAAATGCGGGGGACGAATCCAAATTGCAGGGAGGCAAACATAATAGTGAGAGCATCGTCGAAACCCTAAGAAAGAGATGGAAGAGACCAGTGCGTGTGAGGCAGCCTTGGCCAATGTCCCCTTTCAGAAAATTTTTAATACCGAAAGTACCCAATCCATTCTTTATCGTCGATTGAAAATAGACAGTGGATATAGCACTTCCCATGAGAAAATCGGAGGAAGCGCTTCCCATGGGTTGGCTCTCGTAATCTTGAACTATGATTAATGCAGATGCTTCATTACTAGTTGACAATCTCTAGACCCTAGATCTAAATCCAAGGGCTCACTAAAAGTTTGATCACGATGGAAAACCAACAATTATATGTTCAGCTTGGGGATCAAAGGGGTATTATAAAGAACTCCTCAAAGCTAACTTGAGAAGGCTGTGGAAAGCAATCGAGAAAATGACGACGGTAGATGTGGAGGAAAATCTGTATTTGGTCACTTTTGAACTCATAAGGGAGATGGATAAAATGGTGGAAGGACACCTCTAATTGTTTGATAGAACCCTTGTCCTTGTAGAATAACTCAAAACTCCCACATGGCTAGAAGACATCCAACCACATAGTACCCAATTGGGATTCAAGTCTCAGAAATCCCTTATCTAGTGGAAAAAGAGGTCTAAGGAATCCTGATTGGTAAATCCTTTGATGAATGCCTGGAGGTGGCAGTATTAGGGGGCAATATAAGGATCTGAGTCATATTAGATGTGCAAAAAACTTTGAAGAGGAGCATCTTCATTCAGCGGCCCATTAAAATCAAAAGATGTCTCAACTTCCAATATGAGAAGCTCCCTACTTTCTGCTACGCTTGTGGGATTATGGGCCACACTTCTAAAGAGTGCAGTAAACCAAGGAGAAGTGGTAAGGACACCCCAACAAATAAGATGCAATATAGTAGTAACTTAAGGGCTGGTTTCAAACTCCTTGGGCTAAAAAGGGTAGGACGTAGAGGTAATAGAGTCGATCTAGTGGCCTATGTTAGGGATGCTAAGTGCTAGCATGAATCAAAAAGTTTGGGAGAAGGACAACTAGCAGATTTGCAAACCACCATCTCAATAGGGGAAGAGCTGAAAAAGGAAAAGAGAATATGCAGAACAAAGGTGAAGGGGAATCTAGCGGGCAGTAAAGGGGATGCACGACAACTAGAAAAATCAAAGAGAGAGAGGAGAAAAGTGATCGCATATTTCCAGCAAAGGCACTGGACAAGAATTCAAATGCTACCATAGGAAAGAGGACCACATAGCTGCAGTTGGATAGGGAGTTCCAAAAATTCAGTGAGCTATAAGGGACACAAGGGTGAAATAGATACAACAGGGGAAGGAATGTTTGGCAATAATCCAAATAATGGGATAGAGGAGATGCAGTTTTAGTAGGATAGGATGGAATCCAGGCAACAATGGGAGATAACATGGGGGCCATGGTACCTTGTTGCTAAAATGGTAAAGATAGCTCAAAGCTTTATCTCCGACTTAATAGTGGGGGTTATGGGCATAAAGCGCCAGGGCTGGAAGGTGGCAGAATGCACGACACCAGTAGGTTCTAGAATAAATTACAATTCATCATTAATTCCTAACCAAATAAACAAATGGCTAGGGAATTAAACTAGGTCCCCATGAGATCGCAAGCATACTTCAGCTAGTCAGAACTTGAAGTGCTGGAAGAGGAGAAGGCTGATGAGAAAGGAGAATAGAGGGTGCAGAAAATGACATTGTACATTACTTGACAGTGGGTTATGGTTTGATAGCAAAACACTATCAAATGCAGAACCGGATGGCAGTTGTTGCTAAGGGATCTAATGGGACAGATGGATGACATGTTTGTTCACAATGGCTGGGGCCTCACAGTAGCAGAAATAGGCAAAAGATGGAAAAGAAATAATTATGAAGAAAATAGAGAACAGAAGAAACAAAAAAAGGAGGGATTTACGAGAGCAATAGTTGAAAAGGGCTAGAATTAATACTATTTACAGTGTCATGGAGGACCAGAATGGGTAATAAAAGAAGCTAAAGTTGAGTTCCTCAGATGCAGTTATGGACGGGGGGGCAAGGCAAAAGTCGGGAATATCGCCGAGCTCCACCTAACTTAAAATGGCTATTTTGTCATGGAATTGCCATGGGCTTAGAAAACCATGTGCAATCCAGCATCTTTTTGATTTTGTTCAAAGAGAAGATTCCATTTTGATCTTTTTTATAGAAACTAAGAAAATGGTTGATGAGACGAATTTTACCAACAGACGATTCTCTTTTGATAATTATTTTGTAGTAGACTTTTTAGTTAAAAGGGTAGGTTTAGCTTATTGTGGAATTGGGATGTGGATGTTGCTATCAAGTCTTTCTCCTCCTACCACATCGATGCTATTGTTAAGGAACCAAATGCGAAGATGTGGAGAACAACGAGTTTTTATGGTCATCCTGAAGCTCGTAGAAGATTAGAGATATGGGGTGTCCTAAAACATCTCAACTCTTTCTCGAATCTGCCACGACTTGTTATGGTCAATTTTAACAAAGTTTCCGGGCAATTGAAATACATCAGCAGGAATATTAGATCAAGAAAGTTGATGAAAGCCTTCCAAGAAACAATCAATTGTTGTTGTCTAATTGATCTACGCTTCAAGGGGCACTGCACGACTTGGAGTAACAAGAGAATAGGCCTAGATGGTGTTAAAGCATGGTTTGATAAGTCCTTATCTAATTAAACTTCACTACATATGTTTCCAATGGCACAACTTCACCACAACCAATCATAGCATTTGATCACAGTCCTCCACTTCTCCAAAGGACCAGGATAAATAGAGAAAGAAAGTAAGTAGGCATTTTAGATATGAGATTTCTTGGGCAAAATCTCAAGAGGCTACTAATGTCATCCGTGGGGTGTGGAAATCATATACCAAGAAATAAACATATTGATGGGGGAAAATCAGTTCGCAAATGTAGAGGTACGGATGAAACTTCTAAAATGGAGTAGGAAAATGAAAGGTAATTTGAGGAGTAAGATACATTTCCACCAAAGCTATTTGAGCAGAACAAGTGAAAGCTCTACATCAGATGCTAGAGATTCAAAGATTAGAAAGTAAGAAACTATTATCAACTTCCTGTTGGAGACCGAAGAGCTGAAATGGCAGAAAAAATCAAAGGTCCTATGGCTTCAACATGGGGATAGAAACACCCCTTTTCCCCTAAGATGGCAAGTGAGAGGAGGAAGAACCCGATTGAGGCATTGATGGACCACAAAGGAAATCTAGTGGCAAATCAAGACCATATAGAACACATGATTCATAGCTTGTTTCAATCATCAGGAAACATCTCCAACTCACCTGAATTTTTATATGATATCTCCCATAAGATTATAGATGAAGAAAACTAGAGATTAATGGCCGAGTTAGACAGGCTGAAATTGCTGAATGCTTTTAAAGACATGCACCCCATAAAAGCACCAGGACCAGATCGAATGTTAGTAGGGTTTCTCCAAAAAACAATAAGATATAGTTGGGAAAGACATACTTTAGGCATGCCTAGAGGTATTAAATGCAAGCTCAGTTATGGAACAGGTGGACATGTTGAGGAACATCAATAACATTACCCTTGTTCTCATTCCCAAAATCAAGGGCACAACCAAACTTAAAGACTTGCACACAATTCGCCTTGCCGCAACCTAAAGCTTTGTTCTCCATATATCACTTCTCCTCAACGAAGTTCTTTTGTCCCTAATAGATAGATCTCAAATAATATATATTGCCTCGGAGGTGGTGCATGGTTTGAAGAGAAGGAAAAGCAGAAAACTTGAAAGAGATGGTCATTAAGATTGACATGTCTAATGCATACAACATGGTGGAGTGGTGCTATTTGTGTGAAATTATGAGGCAAATGGGTTCCTTTAAGAAATAGACCAATTGGATCTATAACCACATCTCCTTAGTCATTTATAGGGTCTCCTTCAATGCTAGACACAATGAAGAAATTATCCTCTCAATCGGCCTTTAGGGAGATTCACTATCCCCTTACTTGTTTTTACTCCATGTAGAAGAACTGTTGGCATCTATATAGAGGGACCATGATGTAGGGAAGCTTTAAGGGATCAAGATTAGAAGGAATTATCCAAAACCAACACAGCTCTTCTTTGCAAATGACATTATGCTTTTTATGCAGGGAAAAAGAATAAGTGTAGCATATGACAGATATTTTAAAGAATTATGAGAATTGCTTATTGGTGCAAAATATAAAAATTGAAAAAACTAAGTAAAGTGGAAAAAGTGAAATTAAAATCAAGTTTCCCTTCAGGCTTGTTACGACGTTACTTTCCTTAAGGCAATTTTGTTACTCTATTTGCTGCTTAGGGTAATTTTGCAGTTGCTCCAAGGATACAAAAAGTGAAACATGAACTAGAATAGGAAGCAGCACCTTTTCTAGGCACATGAATAATTGATAACAGAACTTTTGGTTGAATGGAAAGAATTTCAAAACTATATAGTAATTTTGCAAATTACCAACTTAAACACATCATGTCTGAATTAGGACAAGAGCAACTTGGACATATGATAACCAAATTAAGACAAGATGATGTCTTAATCAAGGCACTAGAGGATGGGAGGAGAGAAGTGTGAATTGATTGAATGAATCTGCAAAAATGAACTCATATTTATAGCTATTGAAATGACACATTTCATCCATAGCATCCCTAGAATCCGTTGCACCCCTTAGAAATCACGACAAATTGTAATGGCCATGTCTGTTTACATTATTTAATTCAAACCGTTGCATCCATTGATGAACAGTTACGTTGTAAGGAAATTTGCCAAAAAATTGTACATAGGAAGACTGGAACCCAAGACTTGTTCTATAGCTGTCAACGTCTCCTACCAACTTAGTTATATTAGTTTTGTTATTTATCTAGGAAATTATATAATATTTATTTAAATTTTTGAAAATCCCAACATTCCCTCATCATTTTCAAAATTTAAGTCAACTCCATTCAACCAAGGAAATCTTATGCATAAATAAAGGTGTCGGGTAGACTTGAACCTTTTATTTAATGAAAATACATTAAGATTTACCTAGGTGTACAATGGTCAAGGCTTTGAACTGTCGACCCTATTTGATAAATCGGATATATCTTACATACAAGATTTTAAAATATATCAAGTGTTGTAAAAGGTGATACGTTATGGCCATATGTCAGTATTTCAGTTTCATGTGCACCTCATAGTGAATCTACACACTCTGCAAACGAAAACAGTCTCACTTCCAACACTCATATAGGTGGTTCTCTTTAGAGTACTCTATAATTAAATACTCCAACACAATGGTTTTAGATCCATTAAGAGTGTAAAACACTTAACCTCACAAATACGTTATAGGATCCAAGCACTACCTGAGGGATGCAAAATTATAAATATAACTAGTGCTTACAAGTTGCAAAAATAACTTACTTTCCCATTGAACTCTTAAACTTAGGTTACAAGATTAGAGTTGAGTTTTAATTATTGCAACTCCTAGATATGGATTTTAGTCTCATTCCTCTTGAAGTTTTCCAGACCACTTTCCTAGTAAGGCTTTTTGTAAGCGGGACTTCCAAGTTTTCACTTGATCTTATAAAATCAATATTAACCACTCTACCTTGGAGCAACTACCTTACATAATTATATCTCAATGCAATATGTCGTGACTTATAATTATAAGTCTCATTGTATGCTCGAGGCAATGTTACTTTGCTATCATAATATAAATAAATAGGAGGATCAGTTTAGGCCAAATAGGAATTTTAAATAATAAATTTCTAAGCCACTTTGTTCTTTCCTTGTTGTAGCTAAGCAAGGAACTCAGACTCCATGGTTGAATGCATAATGCAAGTTTACTTTTTAGAAGCCCACAAAATAGCAGCTCCTCCAATGATAAAAATCTAGCCGCTAGTAGATATGATTCCTTAGTATCAAAAATCCAACTTGTATCACTGTAATCTTCTATTACAATGGGTTCACCATTGAAATGCAATCCATAGTCAATGATTTTTCTTAAATATTTTAAAATTCTATAAATTACATTCCAATGCATATATCCTGGATTACTAGTGAACCTGTTTAATACACCTACAACAAAAACCATATCTGGTCTAGTACAACACATAGCATATATTAAACTTCCTATTATCATAGAATACTCAAGCTGATCTATAGATCTATCATCATTTTTACAAAATTTGAAGCTGAGATTGAAAGGAGTTGAGACCATACCAATGTCAAAATGATTAAACTGCTTGAGTATTTTTTCAACATAGTGAGATTGAGAAAAAAAATACATTACCATCTCTTATAATTTTGATACCAAGGATAACATCAGTCCTACCCATATCTTTCATATCGAAGTTAACTGACAGAAAACTTTTAGTTTCTATAATAATCTCAATGTAAGTACCAAATATAAGCATATCATCAACATATAAGCAAATAATAACACCTTTATTGGCAACAAATTTACTATAAACACATTTATCCGATTAGTTTAATTTAAAACCATTTGCTAACACAACTTGATCAAATTTTTCATGTCATTGCTTAGGTGTCTGTTTCAAACCATATAAAGATTTTATTAATTTATAGACTTTCTTTTATTGTCCAAGTAATACAAAACCTTCAAGTTATTCCATATAAATTTCTTCTTCTAAATCTCCATTTAGAAAAATAATTTTTACATTCATTCGGTGAATTTCAAGATCATAAATTGATGCTAAAGTCATTAATAACCTAATGGTTGAAATTCTAGCTACTGGTGTATAGGTATTGATAATTTTTAAAATTTTCAGATGATTTTATGTTAAATTCACACCATTAAGTATAAAAACGTTAATTAAATATAATTTTTATGTGAAATTTTATGAAAAGTATATTGTTCATAAAAATTTTAATTTTTCTATAAAATGGGTTATTTTGTATTAGTTTGAGAATATAAAAAATAAAATGAAATTATGCATATTAAAAAAAATTAAATAGGATCACAAATGACTTAACAATATTTAGCCTATTAAATTAATTTAGGAAAATTTATAAAATTATTTAATTGAAAAAATCACCCATATATAACAACAAGTATATTTTAAAATATGAAAAAATGAAGTAGATAATCATATAATTTTCAAATAAAATAAATTGATAAAATGAATTGAAAAGAAGCTAAACATTAAATATATGATGTTATTAAAATTATTTGGCTACGAATCAATATTTAAATTCGTGTTTAAAAATATTGCAGGTATACCAAATGCCATGCACCGCCGAAGCACTAGTTTTGTGCTCCATCATCTTCCCCAAATCAATTTTTCATGGAAACACATGATCAAGTGACCCCCTTGAATTTTAGCAGTGTTAATCAGCCAACCCTTTCCCGGCTTCGTCACCGATCTGCACAGTATCAACCATAGAAATTGCAGTCGGCAGCCATGGTGTCCCTCTCTCTGTCCAGTCAAGCAACCACCATCCAAGGGAAGCAAAAAATGAAAATCGAAAGAACCGCCTCTCTTATTTTCTTCTGTAACAACAACAACTTCTAATCGAAAGAACCACCTTTGAATCCTACTTCCATCTTTCCCCAAACTCACAGCAAAAATTACCCATTCATTTTCAAGCAAGCAGCTACAGCAATGTTTAAAGTATGGAATCCCACATCGGTTGGACAACTCCCTATCCCACCTTTGCCTATCTATAAAAGAGGGTCCCCTCCCAAGTGTGAGACATACTTCTCCTAGACATCCTAAGTGGATAATGCTCCAAAGGCTTGGATGACTCCTCAAAGAGTGGTCTTCGAGCAAAAATTTAGGATAAATAAAATTTTTTAATTGTAGTTTTTAATATTTTGTAGTTATTAATTTTAGATTTATAATTTTTAGATTAGATTTACTACTTTATGCTTTGTAATTTTTAAATTAAATTTAATACAATTTTCTTTCTTGCTTCCGTAGATTAAATTTTACTTCTACAATATTTTAATTGCTTCTCTAGTTTAGATTTAATTTACGTTGCTGTTAGTTAGTTGTGTTTTCCTTCTCTTTAGTATCCTCTTCTTTCTCTTCTCTATCTATTTTCTATTCTTTCTCGCTCTAATTTGTTTCCTCGTTTCTCTCTCTACCTCTTTTCTATTCTCTCTACCTTCTCTAATCTTTATCCTTTTCTCTCATCTTTCTAGCTTCTCACCCTGCTTTGTTTGTCCTCTCTCTCTTTCTCACCTCTCCTCCTTTCTCTCTCTAATTCCTCTCTTTCTCTTTCATCTCTTCTCATTGGAAGTAAATATCAAATAATTCAAAACCATATAACCTCTCGGTGGATTCGACCCAACTCACCATTGTTTTACACTATCACTCGCATAGTGGTAGCTTTAATGCGTTTCGGTTAATTTTAATTAAATTGGTGATCATAGTGCTCTTAACGACAAGCACTTGGTTCATATCAAGTATCAAAGAAATCAATACATTCCTTTTGTTTTTGCCCTTTAGCTACTAATCTAGCTTTAAATTTATCAATAGATCCATTGACTTTTAATTTTTTGTTTCTTTAGGTCTTAGTATAGTGTGGACGTACACAACTCCAATGCGAGTTAAGAAAAGATGAAGTTATTGTTTTCGTCTCTTGAAATTGATACCAATATAGTAGTCCAATCTTAGGACATCGGACTTTGTGGGTAGAATGAATGACTGGGGGGCCATTTATAAATAATAGAAAGGGGACAAGATTGAAAAAAAAAATTGCCTTAAGATTGTTGGGTCAAAAATATAAAAATTAAGAAAACTAAGGAAAGTGGAAAAAATGAAATTAAAATCAAGTTTCACTCCAGGCGTGTTACGACGTCACTTTTCCTAAGGCATTTTTGCTACCTTTTTTGCTGCTTAGGGTAATTTTGCAGTTGCCTACAGGATACGAAAAGTGAAACTTGAACTAGAATTGGAAGCGGCATTTTTTCTAGGTAGACAAACACTTGATAACAGAACTTTTGGTTAAATGAAAAGAATTTCAAAACTATATAGTAATTTTGCAAATCACCAACTTGAATACACTATGTTTGAATTAGGATAAGAGCAACTTGGACATATTATCACTGATTAAGACAAGATGATGTCTTAATCAAGAACTAGAGGATGAAAGGAGAGGAGTGTCAATTGATTGAATGAATCTATCGAATGAACTCATATTGCAATGACACATTTATTCATCGCATTCCTAGAATCCGTTGCACCTCTTAGAAATCACGACCAATTGCAATGACCATCTTTGTTTGAATTGTTTAATTCAAATTGTTGCATCCATTGAGGAATAGTTGCATTGTAAGAAAAATTGCCAAAAGATAGTACATAGCAAGACTCAAACCCAAGACTTATTTTATAACTATCAACGTCTCCTACCATCTTAACTATATTAGTTTTGTTGTTTATCTAGGAAACTATATAATATTTATTATAATTTTTGAAAATCTCAACATTGCTTAGGTCAGATGATAAATAGAGGAAAGATGACTATCTTTTTTAGCCAGAACACAACGACAAACATCAAAAGTGATATGAAAATGCGTATGGATTCTGAGAGACATTGGATTGGAAGGAATAAAAGGGTAGAATTCCAATATGTGATGGAGCGAATAAGGAAGAGACTTCAAGGGTGGAAATCAAAATTGTTATCTTTTAGCGGAAAGAAGGTTCTCATGAAAGCAGTTGCCCAAGCCATTCTTAGTTATACCATGAACTTCTTCCTCCTCCCTACATCCTTTTGCAATAATATAATAGCATGGTTAGTAAATTCTGGTGGATGAGAAAAATAGCATGAGGAAAATCAGTTGGATCTCTTGGCAAAAAATATGTATTTCAAAGGCCGGTAGTGGTTTGGGCTTTTGTGAGTTGGTTTCTTTTAATAGAGCACTTGTGGCAAAACAAATTCAAAGAGTAGCCATCAATTCCTCCTCCTTAAGTCCTCAAGTGCTGATAGCCAAATCCTTCCCTAGTGAAGAGATTTGCAAATACAAAATACCCTAGGGGTGCTCTCTAGTGTGGAGGAGCTTAGCCTTTGCCCATTCCCCCTGACAATTGGAGTGCAAATGGAGAATAGGAAATGGTCAAACAATCAAATTCTTTGAGGACAAATGAGCAGACCAATTGCTTATCCTCACTGAACCCCTACTTGCTGATCTGTATCACACAATCAAAGTGAACTATTTCTTAGACTCAACCTCAAATAGTAGAAAGGCCATCTAGTTGAAATGTCTATTAGGGTCAAGGGTTGGGAACTTATGCAAAAGGTACTGATTGCTAAGGAAATGGAAGAAGGTAAAATATTTTGGGATTTAGGATTGGATGGAGTTTTTTTTGTCAAGAGTGCATATAGATTGTTCGTCACATAAATTTACGATCTTTTGAGCTAGCTACAATAGGGTTGGATACAAAGGAAGCTGCCATTTTGAGGGCAATCTGGAAAGTAAAGATTCCTAAGAAGATTCAAATGTTTGATTGGAGAATCCTCAAAAACTCCCTATCAACAATATTGAACTTAACCATGATGGGTGTTCCAATCAACCCCATCTATTCCCTTTTCAGCCATCAAATGAGGATAACCTGCATATCTTTTGGAATTTTTTACTTACAAAGGGGGCTTTTATGGTAAACTACTTCCAACAGTTGAATACAAGGCACTTTAGCAATTTCAAGGATATCTTGTATTACTTGGCAATGAATATGGATTATTATCCCTTTCTACTCTATCTCATAATTTGTCAGTTTTGGTATGTAAGGAACAAAATGGTTTGTGAAAATGTGAGGATTCCACTACATTATACAACTGATTGGTGTATAAATTTCCAACATACCAGCTTCTCTTCAGCTCTTCTTCTCAACCAAGATGTTAGCCATTCGATGGGCCAAGCTTAGTGGACTTCACAACAAATAGGTTAGTGAAAACACAATATAGATGTGCCTTGGTCCGTTGCACATAACTTGATGGGATTTGATGCTGTTTTAAGGGACAAAATGGCCTATTTATAGCTACCTCCAACTTGAAAATATCTAGTGTGGAGAAACCAAGTTGGTTGGAATTTCATGCAATTCTCATGGGCATAAGGCGGCTAATAAGAAAGGGATATAGCAGAGTAATAATTGAAAGTGATGCTTCATTATTGCTTTCATGGTTAAAAGGGGTCGCCTAGCCATTCTTAAATTTAAGGTTCATATTGAATGAAATTAAACTTTGGAATCCACCAGAGTTGGTAATAGGGTTTTATCACTGCTTTGGAAGGTATGCCCTCTCCTCTTAAATGGATTTTTATGAATGTTGGACTGTCCCACTAACATGTATTCTCTCTCAATTATGTAGGACTCTTTCTATTCGAGTTGAATCTCTTGGGGGCTCTTTCTTCCCCTCGAATTCCTCCCCATTTGGGTAAGGGTTCCGGGGACAGGAGCATTCCTTTTCTTAAAAAAAGCTATGCGTAGTGTTATTGGTACTCAAGATCGGGTTATGCATACTTTTAAATGTAACCATTTGGTTCCGCTACAAATAATATTTAGATTAATTGTGAAGTTCACTACTTTAATATATATTTGATTGACAACACTATTATAACAAATTTCATTCTATGTAGCTAATTTTTATTGCATATACCATATATATTGGCTGCATTAATTAAATGTATTTAATTTCGTTACGATGACTGGTTGAAAAATAGGTCTCAGATTATTTGACTCATGACAAATTTATTTTTATCATGTCACTCTCTAGGATGACCAGATAACTAATAGAAAACAACTTCAGAGAAAGGGTAGACAAGCTAAGTGTCTTTATCCAATTTTGAATGCTGAAACTCCCATCTTACAAAACCTTATACACACTCACATTAAAGGTAGGAATTTGGTTAGATCATATTGGGTCAGAGTTTACCCAACCCTAACTCTACTTTTTAAAAATTTTGTTTAATCCTATTTTTATATCAGGTCGGGGCAAGCTCAATTTGACCTTCATTTTTTTTAAAATAAGTGTTGCGATAAACTTTGGGTGAAGCTCAATTTGACCTTCATTTTTCTAAAATTAAGTGCCGGGATAAACTTTGGGTCGGTATTGGACCAGTTTCACCATAGCAAGTCGAATAAAAATGCAGGTCTAATAAGATGATTTTAAAATTTTATATACATGTCGAATGTAAATATACATCTATGCTAAATTTAAGTATTATTTGATTCGATATTTTATTAATTATCAAAAAACACATCGTTACTAAAACAAAATATAAGAAAATATAGTATAATTTTATTAAAATAGATTAATATACAATTATATGTGAGAGTTATATCTGTACAAATTCCTCTTACTGATTTTTATATTATTTTTTGGATAAAAAATTCTTCCATTGTTGATATAGTTAATTATAACAAATAGGAGAATTTTGAAAGAAAATAATAATAAGATTCAAACATAGATTTATAATTTTTAATAAATGAATATATGAGGGGTGGGTAGGTATATGGTCAACCCACTTCAACTTTATTTTTAAATTTAGGTCAAAATTTCTAACCTAGACATATCCTAGACTAAAAAATATTGACTTTACCCAGTCAAAAATGGGGTGGGTTAGGATGGGTCTGGGTCAACCTGCCCCAATTCACACTTCTAACTGACATCGACTACTTGGTCATTCAGATGATGACGCTTATAACAATTGATTGCTGACAATTAGGCTTGGGGAGATGATTTGAATTACTGTCGATACAATGTGGGGTTTATTTGACGACCCCTATAAGGAACTATTTAGCTATAATTAACTACTTGGTTGTTGTTTAGTGATGATATTTGTTTAAGTGGAGCTATTTTTTACCTTAGATGTAGCCAAAAGTAATATTTTATGTAATTATTAAAACTTAGCTACACATAGTAGATAAAATTTGGCTACGAAAAGTGGCAACATGTCATAATTGCATATGAAAACGTTTCTTATATTGCTACCATTCATCCACACTCCTCACAATGTGAAAGTTAGGCGGAATTTGAGACAGAATGAGGGGCAACTCAATATTGTCTCACATTATGAGAATGACAGAGCAACCTCAATATATCTATAGGAATTCAAATTTTGTAACAATTGTTTGTTTGCTAATGTGATTTTTTTATCATTACAACTGTGCTAACGTAAAGTCTAATTTTTTTTCCACTACAAGCATTTACACCAGCTTCAAATGAAATTCTAGAAGCAAAATCAAAAGATTTTTGTCGCTGTAAAATGGCTAATAAAAATAAAAAATTGTAGTGCTTGTCGGATTGGGCTTTAATTTAATCATCACATTAGTGTGGGCCCAAACCAAATCAAGATATTAGTCGAATAAATAAGTGATTAGGTCTTTGTTGTTATGAACCCTTCTTTTACGTAATTCCTTCCATTTTCAATATCTTAATGTTTAATGAAAATTTACTCCATCTATTATATTTATAATCATTTGTATTATCATAAAATCCTTTTATTTGTCTAATATCAATGTGAATGGGCCCTATCTAAAACTATGTAAGATCTATACAATAAAAGTGTAATACTAAATATTAATTTTCAAGTTTTATTTTTAACTAAACTATATAAAATATCATTACTATATCTGATAAAAAATCATCATTACTATATGCTTATAGTAATTCTATGAAGTACTCTTATATTCTTATATATTTGTAAAACAATCTAAATTTTTTCATAATTTATATATGAATTAATATATTTTCAATTAATATGGCTCATGCAAATATTTATTTTAGATGAAACTTAATCTCTTAGATAAATAAATGATGTTAAATACAATAAAAAAATTTGAGTTTCTATCAAATAACAAGATTTTAAAATTGGCTCATGAGAGAGAAAAGTAGGAGAGGTACCCACGGTGAGCAAAAACAAACGTGGAAACGGAGAAGGAAAGTATCTTTCCAATGGCTTTGGAAGGAGGTCCTTGAAACTCGGAATTTGTTTCTCTCTCGAAAAATCACACGAGGATGCCTTTGAGCACGGCAAAAGCAAATATAGTAAGCCATAGACCTGTGGTTAATGGCTTCATGAACCACCATGGACTTATCACATTATTGCTCTTTGTTGGTACAATCAGACGTACGCCACCATCCACATATGGATATGGAAATTCAAGCAAATCTAACCTATCAGCTCTGATAGTTGTGTCTCCCACAAATGCATCGTATTCCTGCTCACAACAACATAAATGAATTTACTATTTGTTAAGGAAGCATTCAAGTAGTAGTAGCAGAGCAAAAGAAATTTCGTTGCTAAAAACTTGTTAAATTAGTTCGGTACAAATTAATACTTGTGAGGAAGGTTTGTCAGGATCCTACTACGTATATATGCATTTTTTATAAGAGGATCCTATTATGTATTAAACACAATAAAATAATGCTTAAGAAGATCCCCACTATTAATGTATGGTATTCTATTTCAAAACGGAGACCGAACTGGTGTGACTTAAATGATTTATGGTATTTGAGGACATGAAAAATGTTAAGGATTGAGTCTTGTATTTTTTGTGTAATGGTTTGCGAGTGAGAGTATTTAGTGAATATATAAGAGTTTGTATTAATTTTACACAAGTACCTATGAGTATTTATATAATAAGATATCAATTACGGATTGAATGGAGCCCTAGAAAGGAGGCCACAGAGAGAAGGTAGATAGATACATGGAAGACAACAACGGTGGTGAAGAAGATGACTGTTATAAGTGAATGAAGATCGATGGTGATGACTAGGTGCGTTTTTCATGAGAAATATCAGCGGCCGTGGAACCAGATATGATGAAAAATGGGTTTTCTAAATAAAGATGTGCCAAGACGGAGCAGATTGGGCGCAACTCTAATGGGTTTCCTTGGCTGGAACAATGAGCGTGCATGTGGTTGTTGTGTGACATGGAATTAGATGATGGGTTTTATGTACGACTTCCGCTATTTTAAAGTGTCGCAAACATGTTTGCTAAAAACAAACAAAAGTGTTGCAAACATGATGGTGGGACTTTAAATTGAACAGATTTTGCATCAATGATGTGGACATGCAAGTCAATGGTGAAAAGGCATACATCAAATAGACTCGGTGTGCCCCGCTTTCATCAAAGTTGCATCAATTTCTTTTTTCTTTTTTTCTTTTTTTCCCTTTTGTTGCATCAATTTTGATGGCCATGAAACCTTGGGTGCAAGACACCGAAAAATCAACTATCAAAGCAAAAGTCATCAAACACAGATCACTGCTAATAAGATCTTAGTCATCCAAAGGTGAAATAAGATATAAATGGAGCAGCTAAAAAAGCAATTAAATTGCAAAATGGACGATCAAAAATTTCATTGCATTTCAAGAAACATGCTCAAATAGCTAATGGACTTTCGCCTGGTTGGTCGAGTAAGCTGGCCATGAAGCCATGCGTCTTGAGTTCAAATCCATCGAGGCAAGGTCTGGCGTAGGGGAAAGTTTAACCTACCATAAGGGTAGTGGTAGTTCGTTGTCTCTTGTGATTATAACATAAGGGTAGTGGTAGTTCTTTGTCTCCTGTGATTATATGTGGAAGCTTATTCTTTTCTGTAAAGATAGGTCAGGGAAGCTTGTTGTTTTTGTTGGAAATCATGTAATGCGGAAGCATACCTGAATCCATGTGTGTAGATTCCACCTGTAGACCGAGTAGAGTACGAGGTCTTCTCCCTCAACACTTCTCCTTGTGATACTAAAGGTAGATGGGAACTACATGTGATGTACACATGTGAGAGAGAGACCTAGACTCCTCTATATATAGAGCTCTTCCCATCATGACTCTTAGTAGAAGTATAGTTTCACTGGACTCGGATTGCGTACGTATCTCAAATACGCTAAACTATCTTTAAATCCAAAGACTTCTTACTTAACTATAACACCTTTATAGGAGTTTAATTCTAACATCCTCCCACTTGGCCTAATTAAAATAAAATTAAGAAAGAAAAGAAAAATTATACTTAAAATACAATCCTTAGATTTAACATTTGAAAAAATTACCGGACGAGTGCACTCATTTGAAAAATATGCCCAGTCATTACATACGCAATCCAACTTTAATACTTAAGTTAAGAAAATTTTGTCAATATAGATCATGGCAGTTATATGCAATATCTAACATACTTCCTTCCATGCACCACAATATTAACAAACTTACTTAACTAAGTTCTTAATGGTAAATTTACAATTATGTGATTTTAATGTCCCACATTAATATCAAATAGATAAAAAAATTTGTTTCCAAATCACATAAAATTGTCAACAAAATACCATAATGAAACAAAAAAGAAATAATCATCCAACATGAGATCTCAGAATATAATGATTACATCAATAATTGTCCCACATAACAAGACCCATATTTCTTATATGTCCAGAGAAAACTTTGGGCACCAAAGCCTTAGTCATGGGATCAGCAATTATGTCAGTAGTACCAACAAAACTAATCAATATCAGATGATCATTAATCCTTTCTTGTATTGACATAAACTTAGCATCAATATGCTTATTAGCGCCAGTAATTCTTCTATAATTGGAGAAGCCAATCGCTGATGAATTGTCACAACTGATTCTTAGAGGCCTAAAGATAGAATCTATAATTTTAAGCTCTGAGATAAATTTTCTTAACCAAAGTGCATGTGAGGATGCTTCATGACAGCTGACAAATTCAGCTTCCATGGTAGAGTCAACTACACGATTTTGTCTCCCACTCTTCCATGAAACTGCACCACCGGCTAATAAGAAAACATAGCCTGAAATGGATCTTCTGCTGTTTGTACAACCAGAATAATCTGAATCTGTATAACCGATCACTTCTAATTGATCAGTTTTTGCATACGTGAGCTCATAATATTTAGTCCCTTGGAGATATCTCATCACTTTTTTTTACTGCTTTCCAATGTTCCATTCCCAGATTGCTTTGATATCTTCCAAGTAATCCCATTGCATAACTGATGCCAGGACATGTGCAAACTTGTGCATACATCATACTCCCAAGATCAGAAGCATATGGGATGGACCTCATTTCCTGTTTCTCAATCTCATTCTTTGGACACTGATGCAGACCATATTTTTGACCCTTAAAGATTGACACTTCACATTATGAGCAGTTGGACATTTAGAATCTTTCTAAAATTTTATTGATATACGCCCTCTGTGATAACCCTAAAAGTCTTTTAGGCTTATTTCGACGGACCTCAGTACCTATGACACATGATGCCTTACCCATATCTTTCATATCAAAATGTTCAGAAAGGAAACTTTTAGTGTTATGTAAAAGACTTAAATCATTAGTAGCAAGCAAAATATCATCTATGTATAGAATCAAAAATATAAACTTGCTCCCACTCAACTTCAGATATATACATTGGTCAACAATGTTTTCTGTAAATCCAAAGGAAGTGATAACTTTGTTGAACTTTAAATACAACTGTCGGGAAGCTTATTTAAGTCCATATATAGATTTCTTTAATTTTCATACTAATGTATTCTTTCCTTCCATTTCAAATCCTTCAGGCTACATCATGTACACCTCTTCTTCTAAATCTCTATTCAGGAATGTCATCTTTACATCCATTTGGTGTAACTCTTAGTCAAAGTAAGCCACTAATGCCATAATGATTCTGAATGAGTCTTTTCTGGAGACTGGTGAAAATATCTTCTTATAATCAATGCTCACTATTTGAGTGAATCCTTTGGCAATAAGTTTGACCTTATACCTTTCTACATTACCCTTAGGGTCCCGTTTGGTTTTGAATATCCATTTACAACCAACAGGTTTGCTCCCTTTAGGCAACGTAACAAGATCCCAAACTTTATTTTGAAACATGGATTCCAATTCATCTTTTATAGCATTGATCCATAATTCAAAATTTTCACTATTAATGGCTTCTTTGAATGTCAATTGATCATTTTCAATACAAACATCGTCAATGCATTCTTCCAAATATATAATGTAGTCATCTGAAATAGCAGGTCTCCTTATTCTATTAGACCTTCTTGGCTCATTAATATGTTCTACATTATCATATTGATGAATTTCATTTGGAATTGAGATCGATTCATTATTAGTCTCTTCTGTGGATTGAACAGCAATTTCTGATTGTTGATCTGTCATGTTATGATCAACAATCTCAGTTCTTGCATCTATTAATGATGAACCAGAGGAAAGGTCTTTGATCTCCTAAAATTCCACATTTCGTGGAGTTGTGCTCCCACTATTTTCATTATTCTCAATAAATCGAGCGTTTCGGTCTCAATGATCCTAGTATTATGAGACGGACTGTAAAATCTATATCCTTTAGACCATTTTGGATACCCAATAAAAAAACTAATAGTCCTTGGGTCCAATTTCTTTTCTTGTGAGTTGACTATCATTGCTTTTGTTTGACAACTCCAAATATGCATATGCCTCAGACTGGGTTTCCTACCTGACCATAACTCAAATGGAGTTTTAGGAACAACTTTACTGGGAACTCTGTTGAGGATATACATAGCAGTTTTCAAGGCTTCACTCCACAAGAATAAGGGTAAGGATGAGTTGTTAATCATACTTCTCACCATATCCACGAGAGTACGATTTCTCCTTTCAGCAATACCATTTTGTTGGGGAGTTCCAGGCATCGTATGTTGAGGTTCAATACCATTCTCTTCTAGAAATTTTGCAAATGGACCAGGAATTCGACCTAATTGACCGTGTTTACCATAATATTCACTGCCTCTATCAGATCTCACAACTTTAATTTTTCTATCCAATTTCTTTTCTACTAACTCTTTGAATATTTTAAAAATATTCAAAGAATCATACTTTTCATTCAATAGGAAAATATAACCATAACGTGAGAAATCATCCATAAACGTGATAAAGTACTTTTCACCTCCAATATATGATGAGAATGGACCACAAATATCGGTGTGGATCAACTCTAAAAGTCCATTGCTTCTTGTGGCACCTTTTTTCTAAGTTTTGGTTTGTTTTTCTTTAATACAATTGATACATATGCTAAAATCAGTAAAATCTAGAGTAGGTAATACCCCATCTTTTACTAATCTTAGCATCCTTTTTTTCGATATGTGACCCAATTTTTATGTCACAACATGGAGGAATTTTCATCAATCATACCACGTTTAGTACCAACACATACATTTAAGCTAGATGAACAATTACTAAATGAGAAATCTACACTTATTTGATATAAACCATTAAACAATGTTCCAGTTCCAACTAAAATAGAATCTTTATATAAAGAAAATTTTGAGTTTGCAAAACTGAAGGAATAACCCATTACATCAAGTTTTGGCAAAGAAATTAGATTTCTAGAAATGGATAAAACATAGAAAACATCATGCAGTTCTAGAAAAAGTCATGTGTCAAGGTGAAGCCTGCAATTTCCTACCGCTTTGACTTTGGACTTAGTTAGATTGCCATTAAGATTGATGACTCATGCGGTTTTGGGTTGCGGGTTGAATGGAATGCCTGCAAAGAGTTTTGCAACACGAATGGCTAAATCTAGATCCAAACATCCTAAGGTAATAAGTAATTGCTCATGCCAATCAGAATAATTTGAACCATTCGGTGTCGGGATATTAGACAGATGAGATTGAGGAACAAGAGACATAAATGTAACAAAAATGATTAAGCTTACGTCACCATTATGATTTAGATAAACTATTATGTAACAATTCCATTAACAATAATTAATCATAGCTAAATTTCAAAAAAATTAATCACACAAGCATGATTATATTCAATAATGCTATGATAAACTATAATATTCAATAATTAATTATGAATACACAAAGTCAAGAAATTCCCACCTTCGGGTAGAAAATTTTCTGCGTTTATACAGTTCTAGTTAATTATTGATAAATATGAAATTATAGCTACCTTCAGGCAGAACTATAATATAATATTCTTTAATAATGCAATTTCTATGATGAGAGAAAAAATCATGTTATTCTCTCTTTGTTTAATAAATTTGATTAACTAAACATCTTAGATCCTTCAGGGCAACAGAAGGCATAAAGATGAACAATATTTATTAAGCATAAATTGCATAATAACAATTAATTACAATTTCTATTATGAGAAAATAAACAACAATATTTTCTCTCGATTATTTAATAATTTTTGAAAATATATTTTAGACCCTTTGGGGCAACTAAAAATACATAATCAAAATTATTTATGTAAATTACAGAGTATAATGTATATATATGAATAATTCAATAATAATGATTATTAAATTCATTATGTGCAATTAAATTCCATATTCTTTCTTTTGGTCAGCTAGATAAGTGAGATAGGGCATGGGAGGCTCCCCCTGCATAGCAGGGATCTAATTAAATAACCATGTGATCATCTTCAATACCTCTTGCCTAGACACCAACCTCCAATCATACCATGGAATATAATCTCACCATAAAATTTAATAATCATAACTTATATAATTATTCATATATATTGCATGCTGAAAATTAAATAGAAAGCAAAAAATCATAAATAAATTGCTAATTAGACATTTATAAACTAATCACATGAATTAATTGCACATATAATTCAAAAAATTACTATAAATATCCAAAAAATAGATTTATTGATCTATTTAGCTTAATCAGACCCTTCCATTAGATCCATAATGTCCAAAAATATAGAAAACAACTATTGGATCGTCCAATTTGGATAATAGGACCAAGAATTATGTTAATTTATGTATGAATGGTTCATAATAGGCCACGTGTCATTTATTGGGCTATTGGGTTTTGGGCCTGGACAGTTATGAGCTAAAACGGGCTCCCCACATGGGCTTGTAAGATTAAGCCTGAAAAGTTGGCCCGCCCAGGTGCAATAGACCGAAATGGGCTTGCTGAAATGGGCCACCCGCCTGGGCCTAGATAGTTTTGGGCTCACAGGATATGGGATGGGCCTAGTGGGCAAACTTGAAAAAGCCCAGCCATGCGTAAGATTGAACAAACCATTTTGTAAAACAGAAGAAAAGAAAAAATTGCCAGAGTAAAGGGGCTCTGTAAAATTTTCGTCGGGGGGTTTTCTGTAATTATTCTTTCTTCTTCCCCAAGATAACCCTAGCCGCACATACCCATCCTACTGCCCAACCCGCTAGCCACTGACCACCTACTGCCGTGGCCATTCACCATTGTTGTTATTAGTATTTGATTCCCCATTGTTGTTGGAACTTGAAGAATCGTTGTGTTTCTAAAGTTCAAGTCGTGGAAGTTTTGATCCATATAAAAAAAAACGAGTTTGAATCTAACTCTTGGCTCTGACATGTGGTGTGCCCTGAATCCAAACAGGCGACACTGCTCACCTTTGTGGCTAGCACTAGCAGATGGAAGGAATTAGTGTGGCATCATGGTAAGGGCAGTTAATACGCCGGGTTGGTCTCCAAATCCTAGCATAGGCAATGGCTCATCCCATCTAGGGTTTGTTTAGAAGCACAACTACCGAGAAAAATGGCCTACATCTAGATCTGCTTTTAGAATTTTAGCCAAACAGCCAAGAGTCGCATGATTCCACTGCTTCCACATGGACGAAAAATATGCATGATCAGTAAAAAGGCATTGAAAAAGCATTGAATGTTGCACATGACCAACAAAAAGCATTGAATGTGGCATGTAACGCATATCATAGATAATCAATATTGCAATGATATATGAACATTGACGCAGAGTAGAGACCATCTGGAAATGGCAGCAACATTCACCGTTTTCCTTTTCTTGCGTGCGTGCGTGGGTTTCAACAGCGGCGTTCGTAGATTTTTTTTTTAATTAATGCTTTGAAAAAAATAAAAATAAAAATAATATCAAATATACCACTAAAGCACTTGTGAAATATACCTAACCTTTTAAAACTAAATGAAATTCTACAGCGAACAGTGCATCCACACTTCTCTTTGCCGCGTGACATTTCCAAACACACTCCTCAAAGATATGCTATTTTCACGGAAAAAGATACAGCGGATGTTTCTTTGATGATCTTTACGCAATATACTTAGTTTTTTTTATTTTGTTATTAGGGTCAACAGGTCTATGTTTCTTTCATTTTCTTGATGCAAATAAATGGCAGATTTTGTAGCAAAAATGTACTCGAATTCGTTCTACCCATGTTGCTCCATCCACAAACTTGAAAAATATTTTTTGTTAATATGCTATGGGCCTTATAACTTCTACTGAATCAAAATATGGTCGTTTGAAATTTACACTTTCTTTTATCACTTTCCGAAACTTCAACGATCAAGTGCTCGTTTTCAATTCTCCGTTGCAATACATTAATTTTGAATCATTCGCTAGAGTGGGGTTAGAGGATACTAATAATTTTGAATCATTTGAAACTGTTCCACCATTTTTCTCAGGGGAAGCTACATCTCTGCCATTCATTTGAGCTAGATGGCTACGATTTGTTTGGTTATTTTAGGTAGTCAAAAAATCGAAGAGAACGCACATAACTGTCACTGCTTGCTCACACCTGTCCTACCATTCCATCCTTCTTCCTCCCTCTTCATGCTAGGTTTCCTCCCTATTTGGATTACATTTTTTGCTGCTGTCTAGATTACTTCCTACCATCTTATGATTAAAGTCATCTGATTTTGCTTGGCTGTCCATATGGATTATCATGGATTTTCTATTTTTTCAACATTGCAATTTTAGTTTCCATTTTTTTGGAACTCAGTGAATATGATGTCATGATTTAGCTCGATTCAGATGGATTTTTCAAATTTGGCATGGACGGTTGATGGTTGCAGGGGTTGGCAGTTCAAGACTTCAAGTCGATGGCTTGATGCCAGCTGATCAATGTAGAGGTTGAGTGTAGAGAGTCCACTAATGGATAGTTGGAGGCAAGGACAAGGGAATCAACAATAGTGGTTGTCATTCGCCAAGATAAGGAAGAAGGGAGTTGGAGGTAGCGGAGAGAGGAGATGAACTGACAGAGCCAAAGAGGAGAAGGGGAGGTGATGTCAGTGTGTCGTGGAAAAGGCTATGAAGAGCTTGAGGACGACTGATGATGCACAAGAAGACTGGAGAGATTATTTTTTCAACACTGCAATTTTAATTTCTATTTTTTTCAATTCGGTGAATATGACGACACGATTCAACTTGATTTAGATGGGTTTTTCAATCCCGGATTCGAATGGGGCATGAATGGCTGCTACCATTGTCGTGACCATGATTGTCTGCGACGGTTTGGATATCGGATATGGAACCGTGATGCCAGCTGTGCAAAGGGTCGTGGCTAGTGATGGATCATGGTGGCTAGCAGCAAGTGCTTCACAAGTTTGGGGGAAGAAGATGGACTTTAGTGAAATTTATAGAAAATCCCATGGCCAAAGACATTTCGCAAATGGGGTCAGGCTAGAAAATTTTGCAAAGTAGCCCCCGGCTTGCATCTCTTCTCCATTAGGCTTGGGCCTATGTCCAAAGCTTGATAGGCTCCAGCACTATGCAGTTTGGACCATCAGGCCCAAGTGACACCCACCTTGGCTTGAATTTTATTACATGTTTATTTTATTTAAAGTAAAATTTATTTTTATTTAAATTTTATTATTTTAGTTTGGATTTTAATGAAAAATAAAATTTAATCTTAACATTAAATTCATTAACAATAATTCTTTTCACAAACGAAATTGTTCTATTTTCTATTTGCAATTTTAACTGAGGAAATTTTGATGCAATTAACACCTCAATCTTACTTGTTATCCTATTCTGAGTAAATTTTAATGCAAAATATTATTATTTATATTAATAGTAACTAATTATGTCAGATATTATAATTAATATATCTTTTAAATTTAATAAATTAAAAATGATATATATAATTATAACATACTTTGTCATAGTTTACTATGGGTTGAACAAACGGTTGGGCTAATTAAATCTGAACCAGAGTTAACAACGGTTCAATTTACAAGTTAGTTTTGATAACATTAATTAAAATAATGTGAAATTTTAAACAACCCAAAAATTAAAATTGCTTCCTCAATCTAGATCAAATTCACAAATAAAAATTAGAGATAGCATTGAAAAAAATTTCTATAAAATTCATACTTAATATAAGTATTTATTAACTTCAATGATCTATATTTAATTAATTTACATTGATTTTGAAGAGAACACTAAAATTTTTTATAAACTTTTTGTTTAATGCGAATTTTTGTTAAATTGATAATTATATATTGATTTAATTTGTTTTAATCTTCATTTTAATTTTAATTTTATTAATTTCACATTGAAACAACTGGATTGAGAGAGGAGTGAACCCTTTAAGTTATTGTAGGTTAAACCAACTAAGTTTGTGGAATAACTTAATATATTAAATCAAGTGTGTTTGTAGTTAATTAATTTGATATTCATTAAATAGAAATTTGTATTTATTTTTAATTTACATTTATTAAATCTACCTTCAATTTGATTTACATAGATTTTATAATTAAAAAGCAAAGGTGGTATACTAGCAGATAGTGCAATAGTAAACAACATTAGTTTATAAGTATTAACATGAGATCGTCTCTTTCTCCATTATAATCATGTAATTAAAAAAAAAAGCATAGGCAACATAAAATTAGATGTTATTAAAATAATTTAAATATTTTTATTTATATACAATTACAGAATAATAACTTACTGTCAATAAAAACTTAATTTTCTGATTTTTTATTTTACTTTTATTATTTTTTGCTTAAATTTTGATTCACATGAATTTGCAATAAAAAGTATATGCAATATAAATTACAGTTATGAAAATAATTTAGATATTTTTATTTGAATTTAATTAAAAATAAAAATTAATGTAAATATAAACTTAATTAAAAATGTAATCATTTTCAATGAAGCCTCTATTCAAATCAATTAACCCACACAAATTGGAGATGACATTGGATGATTTCGAGTAATCTTTTTATTTAATACACATTTTTATTAAATCAATAAAATTATATAGATTTAAATTAATATTAGATTTATTAATTTTAGATTGAAATGACCAACCAAAAAGATCAGTAAAACCTAAGAGTATTTGTGGATTTAACTCAATAAGTTGGCAAAATAGCTCAATATAATCAATAAACAATATTTATCATAAATTAAAAAATTACATAATAAATGTTAATTTGATTAGTCCGATTAATTATACTATGTTCTTGTGTGCAAATCATTTTTGTTCTATTAATATTCGTTTGGAATTGTAAACTTGTTTGTAGGCTAGTTGATGTCACATGTAACATGTAGGCACATGTGCCAAGTATTGGGGTTTCGATTCCCTACTCCTGCATCTGCATATACCATGAGCAGTGGTGGCTCTAGCTAATTCAAAAAAATATTCATTTCAAATTAATTTGTATTATAAAAATTAAAGAAACATCCATGAATTTTGTTACAAACACTCTATTTAACGAAATGTTTGTTAAATGCATAATTTTATATTGATTTAAATTGATTTAAATTAATCTATATTTTATTTAAATTTTATTAATGTAAAATTAAAATGAGCAATGTAAGATAAGTAACCATACATGTTACTTATTCCTTGAAACCCACTTCTAATAAAATTAAATATTTGTATATTTATTTATATTAACAATATAATAAGTGATTTATAATTTATTTTTAAGATGATAAAATTTAATAATTAATATTTCTCTTTTTTCATAATTAAGGTATAAATGATCTTATCAGGGGCTTAGAATCACATTACATGCGTTCAATTAGGATTAACTTATTAATATCAAAGTTAGATTTGGTTAGATGTCGTTAGATGCTGTTAGATGTTATTAGATATCATTAGATGTTATTAAATGCTATTAGATTAAGGTAGATTTCATTAAATCTTATTATCTACATTTCAAATTCTTTAATTAAGGTATAAATGACCTTATAAGGGGCTTAAGATCATGTTACAAGTGTTAAATTAGAATTAACTTGTTAATATCAAAAGTTAGATTTGGTTAAAGGTCGTTCAATGCTGTTAGATGTCATTAGTTCCGGTTAGATATGGTTAGATGTAGTTAGATATTATTAGATGCGATTAGATGTCATTAGATTATGTGGGATTTAATTAAATACTATTGTCTGGATTTTAAATTCTATAATTAAAGTAAAAATGACCTTATAAGGAGCATATTACAAGCGTTAAATTAGGATTAATTTATTAATTTAAAAATTTAGATTCGATTATACGTCGTTAGATGCTGTTAGATATTGTTAGATCAAGTTAGATATTGTTAGATGTTGTTAGATGTTGTTAGATGTCATCATATTAAGGTGAATTTTAATAAATCCTATTATTTGGGTTTTAAATTCTTTAATTAAGGTATAAATGGCCTTATAAGGGGCTTAGGACCTTATAAGGCATAAATAAATCAATTACTAATAATGGTATCTAAAATAATTGTCACTAATTTGAACCAAGATAAAAAAATTAAATAGCAATAATTACGACATCTGACATCAAAATTCAGTATATCCTGAAAGAGTGGGAGATACTAGAAATATTGAACAATATCATAAATAAACTTGAGAAAGTAGCATACATAGTTTAAAAAATTCTCTCACATTATGTAGTTAAGCATCATACATAGTTTGAACTATGTATTGCTGCTTAGGTCATGTGGTTGGCCCTGAAAGATAAATATGATAGTATCTCAACTATTGAGGTAAGAAGACTTATGACCAAGTTTTCTAGGAATAAGGAGTATCAAGATTACATTACATGGCAACATCTTAAGCAGATGTCAATATGATCTGAAAGCTTAGGTCAATTGGATGTACTCTCATTAGCAAAAAGTAATGACCATAATAAGATCTCTCCTTAACTATTGGATTTGGGCAGGAACAGGTTCAATGCATGATTGGAAGTTGACTTACAATGCTTACATCTCATCTATATTACAACTCAAGCACTTTTGCAACATGGCATGTGCATATGCCTCAGCAGTGTAATAGAAGGCTCAACATAGGATGGTTCAGAACAATATTTTTGCTAGACTGCTAGTTTTCTTGTTCTATATTAATGATTTTTTAATTACTCAGATTCTAACTATCTATGTTGACTTGCTTCCTGATTTCTATTTGTGAATTGCACAATCAAGTTACCTACTTGTTTGCCAAATTCTAGTGTTCTTCAGATTTAGCATTTACTATGGGATGTATAAAAGTCAATGTTTAGGGTTGCAATTTGTTCTATTGGGTTAAGGTTAACTAAATCCTAATCCAAAATTTGAAACTCCAACCTAAGCTGAGCCGAAATGTATTTTGAAAATTCTTACTCGTCCTAGCCCAATAATAACTACTAAGGAATTTGTGTTTATTTAATATTGGTTCTTAATGAGTAATTTTAGATAAAAATTGTTTTTTTATGGTCAAATTTAATTCCTATTTTGTTCCTGTTGTGTAAACATATATATGAATTTATGTAGCCGGGTAATGTGTTTATCATAGAGGTAGGCCGGTTGGGTTGAAGTTGAGCTTTACCCAAGTCTCACACGAGTCCACGAGGTTTAGGGAGAAAATTCATAGCTCAACCTCTCAATGCTTTTTTTCCCCTTTTGTTTCAGTGGTTATATCTGTAAAGCTAAGAAGATGGGGTCTAAAAAGGTTTTAGGACTATAGTTTTACACCTTGAATATTGTTCTTGATAAACCAGAAGGGATGTTAAGGATTCATGTTAGTATGGAGCAAGTTTAGTTGCTAATTTAAACCCACAATAACAACTCATCACACGTCTAGGCCCTACAAGACAAATGGACATCCAGACCTAAGATGTGGGCATGAGATGTAATAGAAATTGAATGAGTCTGGTTTTGACTCTTATATTGTGTTAAATGGGCCATTTCCAAGGAAACAATGACTACTCACTTTAGAAGAATCCTTCCCATGTATGTTAACCAGGTGCAAATCCCGAGCCTTTGATGCTGTGCTTTTACTTATGTTGAAATTTAAATCGCATGGGAAAAGCATTAGCATTGAGTCAGCAATCATTTGTTGGGAAATTCCGTAAGGTCGAAGCTTCATTCTGCATCTTGTGGACCTGCAGCATCTGCATTGCATTGAGAGTTATAAAATACTTAGAATATAAACGATTATTTCTCATATTTCCTTTCCTTTCCTTCTACCAATTAAATTTAGAACATCTAATTCCAAAAGTGGATTTCTGATGCACCAATTTTCTCCTGCTGATCTGATTACTCTCAGCTTCTGAGGATTCGAATTACGGATCCAATTGCTAGATACTATGGACTCAGGCGCGGACAGGTAGTGAAGATTATTAGACCGAGCGAGACAGCTGGAAGATATGTTACATTACATGCCGCTATGTCGTCTGAAGTCATGCCCATTCGGAATTTTGTATACACTCCTGTTGTAATCGTACCTTTTGCCTTACCCTGTCATTCTGCTGGAATGATGTTTGTAGCTTTAAATGTGGAGCATTTTCGTGTGGGTGTCTGGACAAATTACTCTTATTAATGCATAATTTTTTCCTCTTTGCAAGCTTATTTAGAGAATTTTTCCATCTTCCTTGAATAACTTTGATGTTATGATATTTTTGGAAATCATCAACAACTCATTTTGAATTGATGAAAACATTTTTGAAAACCCATTATTCTAGTGAAAATAAAAAAATTATAAAATTTAATAGTCGAAAATGAAGTACGAATCTAATATATCAATTCATAGTGGTGTATTAGTGAATTTTCCTGTTCCAAAAAATTGGAGTTCAGGGGAATGCATTTAAATGGACTTCTGACGTAGACTCAATTCATTTCCGAAAAATTGAACCAAGATATGTCCAAACCCCTGGTCTCGCAGTTTCTGAATTTTAGTTTTCCAAGTGATCTAGATCTTTAAGAAACACTCAAGCGAACATCTTTATCAAAAATAAGTGTTTAAGTGAAGTTCCTACTTATTGTAAAGAGAAAATTTCAATATGGTTTATTTTTGTTGTTTCACTTCATACGGACTCTTGCAAGTGGGTAATGGAAATCTAAGGATAGAAATCTTAGAAAGTGAATAAGGTGCCGATGTTTGCGCTGAATAACTACAATTAATTTTGTGTGCTTATTATTGTCTATGCTTTTGCCTGTGTTTATTCCTTCTATGTAATCTCATAAGCATTCCCAGGTTCCCTTCACCAATCCGAATTTTAATTTTGGAAACACCTAGTTTATCCTCTCTTACGTGCTTCCCATGAGTGGATGAAAATTTTACATAGAACCACTTACATTACACCCAACTGATATATATGCATGTCAGTATATAAACCTGTTCATGTTTGCAAAATACCATTGAAGATAATATAGCACAAGAACCTTGACTTTAAAAGCAATTGTCAATTCTAGCAAGAATGAAAAACCAGTATGAATTCAACATCCTCCAGAGCAAGATTAGGAATCAAAAGCTAGAGCTTTTTCTTTTCTTTTTTGGGCATCTCAGCGAATCTACAGATAGATCATTGCGATCCTCTTTTTCTCCAGCAGTAGGGTCATGATCATTACCATTCTGAGGTCGATTGTCATTAATTCGTACTGAATGCTCATTAGCTGGAACTCCATTATAAGTAATAAGTTCGGTCGCTGCTTGTGGTCGGAGTAATTTTGCTGTTGACTCATTGGCTGGGGCAGTGTTCTTCCTCCGACTATAAATATGATGAAAATAGTAGAAGATGAGTGCTATTATTGAAGCTAATCCAACCATGATGTAGATCGATCGTAAACTATAAAGGGGTAGGCTCTGGTTTGATATTGGTGACTCGGCATCGGGGCACGTTGTTTCATCTGCAAACCATTTCTTCTCGAACCCGTACATTTCATCCCCTTGAGTAAATTTCATGACTGCCCTAGAAATATCAAGAACCATTGCTGACCCCCTCGGAAAAACCTGTAATTGTATAATAGAAAAGGGCTGCATGACTGACCTAAACAACTCAAGATAATTGATCCGAAAGTTTAAAAGATTGCACTTAAGGTTATTTTTGCAACTATTCAAAACACAAGTGCAAGTATGCAAAACTGTAAAGTTAAAGGGTTAATTCTGCAAAAATTCCTTAGCAAGTAATTATACCTTATGAAGGGGCTTAAAGTTTTTTTTCCTTTTATCATCACAAAGTCTCAAGTGCAAACAACATGGGCAATAGAAGAACAAAAGGGGTTGTCCAACTTGCAACTTTTTCTATTTTAAAAAAAATTAAACACTTATAGTATTCAACATTCGTTATTACTTCATTGTGAAAATATGTCCTCCATCGTCATGACTAAGAATCCAGTCTTCTTTCATCAAAAAAAAAAAAGAATCCAGTCTTCGACAGCCGTTTGAAGTATATCAACATTCATTATTACTTCATTTGAGAGCTCATTGAAAAAGACAAAATTCAACTACAACTTTGCAGAACAGACAAGTAGCTGGCGGACATCTTCGCAAAAGTTATTTCAACAGAAAAACTTTTATAATTCAAAGAACAACTTGGTGTTATAGATTTTTCTTGATTAAGGGGGGTTGTTAAAATTGGATAGTCCAAAAAAATCTGGATTGGGGGCATGTCAGCAGCAACAAGTACCAAGTCGATTAAAATATTTGGCTAAAAAAATATATATCAGCACATTAGCCGCATGTCTAGAACATTCATTAATTAAGGTGTCTAAAGATTCGGCTAAATATTCAATAATTTGGGCTAGAATTTTTCTTAAATCAACTGACCTGAAGCTCTATGAAAAGGGATAGTTGTGTGTCATATAATTTGGTTTTTTGATTGCTTCAATCCTTTGTACCATTACATAGTTTAATAAAATTTTCATTTTTCATTCTCTCACTCCCATATATATTCCATTTCATTCAAAAATCCATTGAGGACTGATGTCTCTCCCATTCAATCCAACGACCCAAAACAGTAGTAGGAAATAGTCTTATGAATGACTAGTCATAAATGACTAGGATTCATTTAAAAATAAGTGTACAAGGTTTGCACCGAATTAAAAGTTTACCCTTTCTATTGGCTAGGCCAATCATCACTCTTCAATATATGCTTTCGCCGTAATATATAGTAAGAGACATTTGAAATTAATAAATTTGATAATTTTAGTCAAAAACTTTAAAAAATGAATAGTCACAATTAATGATGATTACATAGTTTATTACTAGTTATATTATGATTTGTTAAAGCAAATTTTAATGATTTGTGCAAATTACTAAATGATCTATTATTTTGACGTGACTTTTCAAAATGGGACTGTAAAGTTTGAAACTTTAAAGTTTGTAATATGCTCAACATTTTTCTAATCCCACTCTCACTATAAAATTATGATAATGCTCTTATTTCTATTTTATTCTCAAGTTATAATTTATTCCGCTGAAAATTTTCCTTAAAAATACCACTAATGAAGGAGCATTTTTTGCATTTTCAAAATTAAAGAAGAAGAGAGATTCAGACTTACAAAGCCAAATCCGCCTGTTTTGTAAGTCCGGCCAACCATGGTATACTCCCGGCAATGATCTTTGAGGAAGACTCTAATATAAGGAATTTCGTCCATGATAGCTGATACTCCACCATTTCTACTTCCCAACTTTAAACCTTCTGCGTATTCTTTCACCGTGGAATATGCCTTGAGCTTTGATGCATTGATTCCTTCATTTTGTAATAGGTGGAAAACAAACGATCCGACATGGTAGCCAATGTAATCACCATTTTCTTTTAATGTTTCTAAATCAGTAATAGTTGGTTGAATCTTATCAACTGTTAGCATTGAGGTCAAGTTTGCGGCAAATGCAGTCACTAGAATGAATACGAGGAGGATCCACAAATTTACTATGAACCTGGAGTAGTTGCTTTCTAGTCTTTCATCTGCAACATGAGCATAACTATAGATTAGAAGGAGAGCAAATATGAATTAGTTAGATAGTTCTAACTCAACCAAAAGTCAAATTACACATTTCACATTGTCTTTTATTATGTTCTTTTATCAAGGTGCAGTTCGCCGCAAAATAGGTCTACATATATTAGAATATTATGATACTTTATACGATCATTTATCCATATAAAATCATACTTTAGATAATTTACATATTGAAAATACTACTTTAAAATTGATATTTACATTAAATAATCTATTATGTTGATTTGTACCATTTTAAGATGGGACCCGTACACATATTAGATTTGGTTGAAAATTAGTATGTTAATAAAGTAAATAATTCTAAATGTAATGGACGAGGTAGATTTTCTATTCATGATTACCTGGAGCTCATAGTTCATAGACTACATGGTTCAATCACATGCTCTAGATTAATTGCCTATATATATTAATGTGTAAATTATTTTATCAAACCTTAAGTAGATTGCATTGCTGAATTTAGGCTATTTCTTTTTGTATAGATTAGATAGGCAATTCAACTTTTAAGTAGTAAATAAGACACTCCCTTAAGAATCAAATATACATAAAAACACACCATAAATTTTCATGAAAACCCCCATAATTCTTCATGAAAAACCCCTCGATAGAAGAAAAACCACAAGACGGTCAACCCTATCACTAAGTCAACTCAACCAAGTAACTTATTCATTTGATCAACTCAGCTAATTAATATTGATTAAGTTTATTAGCCAGTTAAATTGGTCACTAAGTTGGCTCAGCCGATCAATCCACTCACTAATCTAACTTGGCCAATAAAAAACTATATTGCTAAGCTAGTTAACTTGGTCACTGAAAAACTTAATTTGTCAACTCAATCATTAAGTTAACTCAACAAATCAATCCAATCACTAAACTAAAGTAGCCAATTATGTCATTAAGGTAGTGTGCCAATTTATCCGATCATTGAATCAGCTTAGCTAGTTAATCCACCCATTAAGTAAACGTATTGATTCAACCCAATACATTGAGCTAATATTGTCAATTCATAACTTAGCCTTCCTCGATGTAAACAAACCATCCTAGTCCCACTCTTCAAAATTTCTAATGGGTAATTGAAATAGCTAAGCAACTTAACTGACTACGTTAACTCACCTTACCACCTTAGTTATCAAATTCAGTCAACTTGGTTGAGTTATTTCTAAGTTTCATAGATAATTAAGAGAATTGACCTAGCTGAACTTGTTAAGATAACACTATTAACTCTTAAGTCAACCTAGCATACTTGGTTATGTTAAACTCAGTCAACTTTATCTCGCTTTTCTTAAGTTTTTCATTGGAAATTGAGAGAATTGAATAAAACTTACAAGCCACCTTTGATGTTCCAATTTGAGTTACCCATACTTCTTAAGCATTACACACCCATAATTTGTTGTCTCTTTTATGTGTTATATTTTGAATGATTATTGGATGGAAATTGGAATAAAGATAATGATTTATATTGATTATTATTTGATTTAGTTTAGTTATGTGTAAACACTCACAATCGATGTTATTTGTGCAAAGTAGAAAAATTACGTGCAAAATCAATGACAAAGATGATGCTTCGAAAATCTAAGATGGAAAGTAGAACTTAAATGCAAAAGTAAGATGCAATTTTGAAGCAAAATAGAGTGAAAAATGGTTTAAAATGTGTTAGAGAATTTACTACATAGTTCGAAGACTATCAAGGAAAAGTAGCTTAAAATTTCTAAGTTGGACTAGAGGTCTGGGGACTCACATTGTTTGAACCATGTGGATCTGGGTTCAAACTATGCGGATCCCTAGTACTACAGATTCAGTCCACATGTTCGAAGACTATCAAGGAAAAGTAGCTTAAAATTTCTAAGTTGGACTAGAGGTCTGGGGACTCACATTGTTTGAACCATGTGGATCTGGGTTCAAACTATGCGGATCCCTAGTACTACAGATTCAGTCCACATTGGACTTAGTTTGTGTGATTTTTGTGAGAGGCCTGTATAAACACTTGTTGATCATGATCTAGGGCATTTAAAAACATGCTTTGAAGCTAGCGTAAAGGTCTGGGGTGAGAGAAACTCAAGAACATGAGGGAACAAGCTAGGAAGTACATTGCTTGGAGTTGTCAAGATACCATCAAAGCTTCTTATTGAATAAAATTTTATTTCTTCTTTTCTTTGGATTTGATAGACTTATTTTTTTATGGATATTGAAATACAATATTGTTTTTCATTATAAACATGTCTGGCTAGGTCCCATATTCTAGAGTTTAGGGCATAGCTTATGATGGTGTGAATGGATGATTGGTTTTTAGTTTGTTTATAAAAGATTTTTTGTGTTAATTTAATATCTTCTGATCATAATGCTTGCTTTACGTATGGGCCTGCACTATGGCACAATTTCATATATTAGATGAAGGAATTGAGAGGTGGAAGTCTATTATATGATAATTAAAATATTAAACTTAAAAATTTAGATCATGAGAATAAGTGTGGGAACCTTAAGGAATTTATTGAACTATCATAGATCTTAAAGGATTTTACTTGATTTAATCATATGAAAATAGTGATTAAGAAGATTAGGGTATGTCTTACATGTCTTGAAAGAGGGTGTGAGATTAATTTCACGTTTATTCTCCTTTAATACTACGAATCTAGATTAAACAACCGAACCAATTGTCTCGTGCAAAAAGTTGAATGTGAAACCTTAGATACTAGATAATCTTATCCATTGATCTTTAATTCTAGATTTGAACGATCTTAAGACTTGCTTTTTTTATTTTCCTCTCTTCTTCTTATTTTACTCTCTCGGTGTTGGCCATAGAATATTTAAAATCAATGTCTAAAGTTTCAAATTTCTTGTGGAATTGTTCTTATTAAATACTATGGTCTACCCATCACTTACGGTGAGACACTCAATATATTTCCTCAGCATTTCATAATTAGAAGGTATAAAATCATAACAACTAAAGGGGATTTTTGAAAACTACCCAAACCCTTTAATCCACCCTCCCTACCACGAATACCCAGCAGCTTCATCTAGGAGTTTGAAAAAATAAAAAATGAAAAAGATGAAAGAAGAGAAAAAGAAAGAGACGAGAGGAGAGGAGAAGAGAAAAGAAGGGGGGGGGAAGAGGGGAGGATTTGGAAGGTGGATTCATGCATTGATAGATTAGTGTTACAAGAAGTGAAATTTTATTTGGAAAGATTTAAAGTTTGGAAGATTTGAAAAAAATAAGCGAAAATTAGGTAAGCAATTTTTTCTTTTTTTTTCTTTTTTTTCTTATCTAATCTATTTATTTAATATATTGTGATAATCTAGAAGTAACTTGGCATGAATTTATGGTGTCGAGATTAGAAATCTTAAAACCTAATAGGGTAGAGAAATGGGAGTTTCTCTATGGGATGAAATGTGAGTATGAAGATGGATAATTTTTAAAAATTCGAGGTAATGTGGAAGATAAGTGTCTTAAGACACGTGTTTGGGACTTAGAGATGAAAAATGGTGATATTTGAGGATTAAATTAAGAATATCATTATTATTTTAGTGCAGATTAAAAGCAAAGAAAATATTGGAATCTTATTGAGCTTTAACTTAGAGATTTAGATTTTTGCGTAGAAGGTAAGTACGATTTTTCTACTTTTGTTTTGATGCTTATGGATGTTTATTTATTATGTGCAAGGATATTTTGTGATGATTCAAATGTTTCATTTGAGATTTTTGTGAAATTTTTCTTGAGATGTATGATTTTCATATTTTGACTATTTAATTGAGTTGAGTAGTTTAACAAATTATGACGAGTTAACAAAGAATTTATAATAATTTTGAAATTAGTTAACTTATCTGGGTGTGATTGATATATTTTAGAATGGGTACATGAGCATGAGCGTGATGAATAAGTGCATTGTTGTATATTGAACATGACATATGCATAATAATTCTCTAGGCGAGTCAAGAGATAAGAGAAGCTATGATGTACTTCAATATGGGCACGTATGATGTTTTGATAGTTACAAGTCCACTTGAGTTACCAGAATGACTTAGATAAGTATGAAGAGCATTTGCATTACATGAGTATTTGGATCATAGTTGTTTGCATGAGCATGGAATAGATGAGCATATGCATTTGTGAGGTTTTAACGTTTTGAGCATATTTTTTATAAGAATACTATTCATTTTCTTTTACATTTGAATTTTTAATTATCCTACTTACGAAGTTAGCTTAGGCTCACACTTTTACTTGTTGATATTTTTAAATTTCTAGACTAAGTTGGGAGCTTAACATGAGGTTTGTGATTAGACGGGGATGAGAAGGGATCCCAATTTGTTGAGTCATATATGAGTTAGCCTCTTAGTTAGTAGAAAAATCAAACTTGATATTTATTTGATACATAGATAAGTGGTGTATGAAGTTAACATATGGTTGATGATAATGGTGGATTAGAGGAAATTTGGATAGTTTATTCTATTTAGCTCCCATATTTCTACATTATGTATGATAATAGATTGTATGATGTGAGTATTACAAGCGATTCCATTTAACCTTCAACTTCATGATTCTGGTGAAATGATGCTGAATTTTTGGTTAAATGTGATGAATATTGGCTAAGGTTAGCCTTTAGGGCATCACATATGGAGAGCTAAGTCAACCCACTCCACCTAGTGATTTAAGTAACTCTTAAATATTAAGTCTTTGTAATATGCTCACAATCCTAGTTTGATTTAGCATATCTTGTTTTGAGATTTGTACCATGCGTTGTATTATTCTTTTACTTAAGAGTTGTTCTCCATAGCGGATGCAAATATGGTTATTTGATGGAGATGTGAAAAATATAACTTTCAAAATTGATTACAATATACTCAATTAAAAAGATTAGGTGTCAACAAGAAGGAACATTATCTCTCTTTTTTATCTTCAAAAAATCCCAAGGTAGAATGTAAAGTGTGCATGAGCTAGGCCACAACTACAAGACTATAAGATCCATGAACGAAACACAGCTACATTCCTCAACTAAAATTACAATAACATGAATGAAGCTACAATTAACTCTACAATAAATTTTCCTAAAGTAACCATTCCTTTTGGTTACATTTAGTATACATTTTGTTGCAAATTATTTGCATCAAGAGAAATGGCTACTACATAGTGTTATTAGTAGTTAATATTAGGTTACGTATACCTTTAAATACAACCATTTATTCTAGTTATAAATATGTTTAGATTAACTACCAAGTTTGCTACTTTAGTACATATATTTTGTTGAAAATACTACTAGAACAAATTTTAATATGTAGCTAATTTTTTAGTTTCAGATACCATATATATTGGCTATATTAGTTAAATGTATTTAATTTAGTTAATGAATTGTTGTAAAATAGGTCTCAGATTGTTTGACTTGTGATAATTTTTTTTATCATGTCACTCCCTTGGATGATCAGGCAACTGACAGTGGACAACTCTAGAGGAAGGGTAGGTGAGGTCATGCCTCTTCCAAATTTCAAATTTTGGACCTCCCACCCATCACATCCTTACAAAAAACTAAAGTCAATCACTTGATCATCCAAGCGGCAACACTTAACTTATGACGATTGATTTCTAACAATTAAGATTATGGAGGTGATCCGAATTGATATCGATATAATGTGGGCCTTATTTGTTGACCCTTGTAACAAACTACTTATACTTTGTTGTTTTTGAGTGACGATATTTGTTTAAGTGTAGTTATTTTTTATATTGAATGTAGCAAAAATAATATTTAATTAGTTATTATAATTTAGCTATAAATAGTAATTAAAATTTGGGTACAAAAAGTAGTATCAATTGCACATGAAAATTTTTCTTGTAGTGTTATCTTCCATTTGCATTTCTAATGAGATGAAGGTTGGATAGACAAAGAGAGACTTGTCAGCGATCTGACATATTGTGCAAGGTGAGCACGCTTGAGATAGGATTGACAACAACTTAAGATTGTTCCACATTACAAGATGATAGAGCAACCTTAATAAATCTATAGGAATTCAAATTTTATAACAACTTTGTTTAGTTGCTAATGAGACATTTTTTAAATTGCAACTATGTAATGTAAAGTCTAGTTTTTTTTATCACTTCAGCCTTTTGGCAATAAAAATTTTCACTATTAACATCGCTGCATACAATAATTTAGACAGGCTTAAAATGAAATTCTAGAAACAAAATTCAATAATTTTTATTACTGTAAAATGGCTAAAATCAAACTTGTATATGTTGAAACATCTCAGATACATATTTGAATCCTAAGTCAAAGTGGAGAGGCAATCTCATTAGCAGCCTTGGGCAGAGGTTTTGCATTAGGGTGTTGAGAGGAAGATAAATCTCAGGGGATTGATGAGTGCACTATGGTAAGAACAAAGGGAGTGCAATTATTTAGTTATCTCTTTTGTGTGAGAGTTGTGAGATTCTCTTTTATAGTTAGGATTTTTGTAGAAGGAAAGTCACATCATTTTCTTCTATTTTAAAACTTTTACACAATTCATCAAAATAAACTTTCACAGAAAATTTTTTTTATACAAAAGTTTTATCATTTTCCAAACACACCCTATATAGATAAATAGTTCTATAAAGTATTACCACATTATAATACATATGCAAAAGAATCTAAATTTTTTCATAATTTATACATGAATTAATATATTTTTGACTAACACAGCCCATGCATATATTTGATTCCAATAAAATTTGGTCTTTAGCTAAATAAATGATGGTAAACATAATTATTAAATTTGAATTTTCATTGAATATCAAGATTTTAAAATTGAAATGAGTTATATGAAACTGCTTCTGTGAAACTTGAAATTGAAAGCATAGCTCAACTCATCATATCTTATAAGATTGAAGGGTAAGAGAGGTACTCACGGTGAGCAAAAACAAATGTGGAAACAGAGAAGGAAACTATCTTTCCAAAGACTTTGGTAGGAGGTCCTTGAAACTCGGGATTTGTTTTGCTCTCGAAAAACCACACGAGGAAGCCCTTGAGCACAACAAAGGCAAGTGTAGTAAGCCATAGATCCATGGTTAATGGCTTCATAAACCACCATGGACCTATCACATCACTACTCTTTGTTGGTACAATCAGACGCACGCCACCATCCATATACGGATATGTGAATTCAAACAAATCTGACCTATCAGCTCTGATGGTTGTGTCTCCCACAACTGCATCATATTCCTGCTCAAAACAGCAGAAACAAATTTACTAATTATTAAGCAAGCATCCAATTAGTAATGGTATGTTGAATCGTACGTAAGTTGTACACTATTTGGCGATAATGCGGTAACTTGCTTAACGCAATTATGATTGACCAGTTCACACATGCAATTACATTAACAAGGTGCATGTCTTAATAATTTACGGTATTTGTTGTATTATAAATAGGTGAATCTAAGAAGTGGCTTTTGTATGAAGTTAAGCTTCTAATTGAGAAGAGTCTAGTTGTAAGAGTCCAAGTTTACATCAATAAGATAAGTTCTTTTATCCTCTCTCTCTCCTCTTTCCCTCTTCTAGTTTTCTATTTTATTCCTATGTGGCCCAATCGTGGTTGTAGAATTATGTTTCCTAATAGTGGTATCAAAGCTCGGCAATCAATGATAGTAAAAGAATCAATAGTGCAGATTGATTCTAATAAAAGAAGATGGCCAGAACAATGGACCGTTTATTCAACCATAGGTTCCACATTTTAATGGTTAAAATTATGACCATTGGAGCATGCAAATGAAAGTAATGTTTAGATTTCAGGAGGTTTGAGAGATAGTAGAAAAAGGGTTCTCCAAGCCCAAAAAATTGAAAGAACTTACAACTCTCTCAGATATTCAAAAGGAGAAGTTGAGAGAAAATTGCAAAAGATTCAAAATATATTGTTGTTTATCCACCAAGCAGTGGATGGGCCAATTTTGGAGAGGATTATTGTGGTAAAATCCTTAAAGGAAGCATGGGATACCTTGCAGACAACCTAGTAGGGTGTAAGAAAAGTAAAAAAAAAGGTTCATATTTAAATCCTCATATTTGAATTTGATAATTTGTTTACAAAGTGAAACAAATCAATTTTAGATTATTTTATTTGTGCTATTGGGATGATGAATAAATTGAGGATGAATGGTGATATTTTCACTAATGTTACTATTACGGAAAAAATCTTGTGTACTTTAACTATAAAATTTGAGAATGTTGTTTGTGCAATTTTGGAGTCAAAGAATCTATCTGAGATATCGATAGATGAATTGATGGGATCATTGCTAGTCCATGAACAAAGAATAAATTAAAACACACTAATAGAGCAAAACTTTTAAGCAAAGTCGATACTTGAGAAGTGATCAAGAACAAATAGGAAAGGATGCAGAGGCTATAGAGGTCGCGGACGATGAGTAGGTAGAGGTTTCATTGCAGAAACCAAAAAATCAGAGGAAAGTGAAGATACCTCAAGAGATAGAGATAGAGGCAGAAATCAAGTAAAAGGTATAGGTTGTGGCAATGGTGGAGAGCATGATAGAGGTAAATCTCATATCAAATGCTTTGGTTATCAAAAATATGGTCACTATCAATTTGAATGCCTAGAAAATAATGCTAAATACACTGCTAAAGATGGTGATGATGCCTTTGATACATCTCTTCTTTTAGTATATCATGTTGATGAAGAAGTGCATGAAAATATGTGGTACTTAGACACGAGCTCAAGTAATCACATGTGTGGAGAGAGAAATACATTTATTGAATTAGATAAAAAATTTCAATGGCCAAGTTTGAAGATAATTCTAAAATCTACATTAAAGGAAAAGGAAAGTCTTAATAAAAACTAAAGATGGAAAAAATTTATTTATCTGCAATGTCTAATGTGTTCATGAATTTCAAAATAATTTGTTGAGTTTTCGGCAATTAAAAGAAAATGGCTACAGAAGAAGTATTAATGAAGGATTTTATCGAATTCAAGATAGCCAAAAATGACCTATTGCAAATGTGAAGATGATAAGAAATATCATGTTTCCACTACATATGCATCATGAGGCATTATCATATTTTAATGCAATTATGAATAAGAACTCTTGGTTATGGCACCTCAAATATGGACATTTAAATTTTGATAGTTTAAGATTGTTACATGGAAAGAAAATAGTGATAGGATTACCATTTATAGATCGACCAAACAAACATGTGAAAGGGTGTGTTATTAGAAAACAATATAAAGCTCCTTTTCCTAAAGGTAAAGCAAAGAGAGCCAAAGGTTTGCTAGATTTGGTAGATTCTGATATATGTTGTCCTATTGATCCTTAGTCTAATGGAAATCAAAAAAATTTCTTACCTTCAATGATGATTATAGTATACATTAAAAAAATGATGAATATAGTAGAAAAAATTGGGTATATTTCCTATAAGAAAAATAAAAAACTTTTGCGGTGTTTAAAAGCTTCAAGGTATTATGCATAGGTAAAGGAGGAGCGCACACATCCAAGGAGTTTTTCGAGTTATTGGATTAGAAAAAAGATAAAACCACATCATCATGGACATGGTAAGAAGCATGTTAAAGGTAAAAGATCTACCTAAATTATTTTGGGCTGAAGCAGTTAAATGGAGTGTGCATGTGTTAAATTTGAGTCCTACTAGGAGCGTCATGAACATGACACTTGAAGAGGCTTGAAGTGATAACAAGCCAGATGTTGGTCATTTGAAGATTTTTTGTTGCATAGCATATTCTCGTATTCTAGATCAAAAAAGAAACAAGCTTTTTTATCCTCTATCTCCTCTTTCCCTCTTCTAGTTTTCTATTTTATTTCTGTGTGTTCCAATTGTGGTTTTAGAACTACAGTTCCTAACATTGTAGAGCAAAAGAAATTTCATTGCTAAAAATTCGTTAAACTAGTTCACTACAAATTAATACTTTACTTGTAAGAAAGTTTAGTTAGGGCCCTATTATATATTAAACTCAATAAAATAAATGCTTAAAAAATATCTTCATTAATGCACAGTATTTTATTTTCGAACAGAGACTGAATTAGATGAGTTATATAATTTATGGTTCTTGAGGATATAAAAAATGTTAAGGATTGGATCTTACATTTTACGTGGGGTTTATTTGTGTAATAGTTGGCGTGTGAGAGTATTTGGTGAATACATATGAATCCATGTTGATTTTACATAATATCAGTTACAAATTGAATGGAGTTCTGGAAACGAGCCAAGAGAGAGAGGTGGATAGATATGTCAAAGACAGCCACGGTGATGAAGAAGACGATTGTTATAGGTGAATGGAGATCGATGGTCATGACTTGGTGTTTTTTCATGAGAAATGGGTTTTCTTAGTGAAGATATGCCCATATGGAGCACATTGGGCGCAACTCTAATGAGTTTCCTAGCTAGAACAATGAGTGTGCATGTGGTTGTTGTGTGACACCGAAATTAGATGAGGTGTTTTATATATGAATTCCTATATATGTTTTAAAGTGTTGCAAACATGATGGTGGTGGGACATTAAATTGAACAAATTTTTCTTCAATGACATAGATATGATAAAGTGTGCAAGTTAATGCTGAAATGGCATATTCAAAATAAACTCAGTGGGCCTTGCTTCATCAAAGTTGCATCAATTTAGATAGCCATGAAACCTTGGGTCCTATATGCCAAAAAATTAGACTATCAAAGCGCATTTCATTAAACGAAGATCACTACTAAGAAGATCTTAGCCATTCAACGGTGAAACAAGATATAGATGGTGCGACAAAAAGGACAATTAAATTGCAAAAGGGATGATAAAAAATCCATTGTATTTCAAAATTCATACTCAAATTTCCAATGAGCTTTAACCCGATTGGTCGGGTATGCTGGACATGAGTCCATGCATCCTGCGTTCGAGTCTCCTTCAAGGCGAGTCTAGCACTCTTAGTCTCTCATAAGTAGGAGTTTGTTATCTCCTGATTATAGATGAGAGCTTATTGTTTCTCATAAGGATAGGTGAGAGCTTGTTGTCTCTAGCATAAATGAGCTTTTTTATAAAAACACATATAAATGAATTTAATTGTAATATTAGATGTAATATTAAACAAAATTAATAAAAAGTAATGCTTAAATTGGTTGTGGCAGTTGATTTTTAGATGAGTTAGCAAAATTGTGAATATTGCAGTGAACAAGTTGTATCCTAACCATCCAAAGTGTTAATGTAAAACACATGACAAGCAAGAGAAAAGGAGCGAATAATGTGGCTTCATTGGCTCCACTTATTTTTGAGCTATGGAGGATTTTTTATTTCAAAAATCGAAGAAATGATTCAATGCACTTAGTTTTAGTGCATCTAATGCAATATGCAATTTATTTTTTATTTTTTAATTTTTTTATATATTTATGTGATCCATGCATGAATGTTCCATGTATATAATTTTTACAAATTTTTATTATTTTAAATAATTTATTATGAATTTTAAAAATTAAAGAAGTAAGGTATTTTTTTACCTTATTTCTTTATTTTTAAACTTCAGAATAAAATATTTAAAATATGAACAAATATAAGAACTATATATATGAGATATTCATGCTTGGAGTTATATATGAATTTAAAAAAAAAAAAAAAAAAAACGTTATGAAGCAGGTGCACTCAAGCTAGCTAGGTGCATCTGGGTGTACCAAATGGGGTTCCTAAAAACCAAGGCATGCGAAAGCCGGATCATATCAGACTCACCCTTTTAATCTCAAAATTAAATGCAATTAATGCATGAAATGGAATAAATATGAAATAGAAAGGAAATCTCAGCATGCTACGAGATGAATGGAGGCATCATCCCACGAAAGCAAGCTTGCATGGAAATTAATTAGAGCAGGCGTGAGGCAGGACATGCTTTCGGCTCGTTAAATGCTTGGACTATCAACCGTACAAAGAGATGGATGAAATGGTGCTACCACTCAAATAAATGGGTGGGATAAATATTAATTTTAATATATGTGGGGCCTATTTTGGGAGGTCTATACGGTAATTACGGTGTACTCGGTCTACATTTAAATATATATATATATATATAGGGTTTCGTTTCTAGACGCAAAGATGCCTTGATACTAAAATCATCAAAAGAAAAAATAGACGGTAAAGATTTGGCATCCAGCTGGTGGATGGACAGGATCTTTAAAACATTTATCCCAGCTATTCAAACATGCTTAGCTTAGCGCATGCCACGCAGGGAGGGAGCAAAAGATGAGGTGACGTGGCTTCACTAGGTACAGTCATTTACAATCCATGGCAAGAAAATTCCATCCCATCAATCTCTTAAGGCATTTTTTTTTCCCCTCTCTCCCTCAGCCGAAACTCAATATGTAAACAAGCGGCAGGAATATGCATGAATAATATTGTGCATGCGAACCTTGTCATGAACTTGAGAGATGAGGTGATTGTAGTATTCCGGATCAAGAGGATCCTCTTGGAAAGCAAAATATTCATAAGTAACTTTATAAGGCAACGTCGCAATCGCCGCTTCGAAAACGTCGATTGGGAAACCGGTTGGAGTTGTGCTTCCATCGGAGTTAACGCGATCCATTTTCGTAAACTCTAAGAAGCCAGTTTTGTTTGGAACCCCGATGCGTAAATGCGGTATGATCAGTTGCTCTGCAGAAATATTAGTCGACTTCTCTAGCCAGAACACACCTGCATGCATGCGTGCAAATTTTAGTTCTACGTTAACCAATTGACATAATAATAATAACAACAACAACAATAATGAAATAATTAAATGGACTTACTTTTCATATCTATTACTTAAAAAAATCGTTTCCTAATTTAGCGATACTACCAAAATAGCTAATTTTAATCATTATATTTAATTACCAAGATAAATTTTCTCCTTTAAAAAAAGGGATAGACGTATATATTGATTCACTTATTTCATTTAGTCAAATCTCATCAACAGTGTGGTGTGAATATGCATCGGAAGAATTATATTATCTTCAATCATGAGAAGAAAAGAATGGCAAAATCAATAACTGATAATTAATTGCCTAAATAAGCAAGGATTAAAGAAGCAATATACGTGCATGCATATAAAAAGAGAGAGGCGGAATCCGGTAGAAGATATATGAAGGCTCCATCCATGCGGCCAGTATGTATTGAATTATTATATATTCTGTGGATATGTATACCTGCAGATTCGTTTCTGGAATTGCATGGGGTATTAGAGAAGCGTATTAGAGAAGCGTTGTTGTAGAATTCATGAAGTACAACCGATACACATGTACCATTGCCCGCTAACGCTGTGGAATCATCAGCTTCTACTAATACGGATGGCAGGCCAGCTGAAGAAACAAGAAGAGAATAGAAGATGAACTGCAGAATAATATCCATGACGAGCGATATGATCGACTACTCACGCAGCCAATGAATTTGATTCCTGGCTGATGCATGATCGGTCGACTTAACTCAGATTTATATATATGTTCGATTGACCTGTATAACCGTTTGTCAATTCGTTCCAATTCAGAATCCTTACTTTCAGATTTCTGCCTGGCAGCTTCTTTGAACCTACCTTGAAATTTCAATATTCTAATAGATGCCAGCTGTCTTGACAGTAACTCCGACTTGAATTCGTTGACTTAGAGTGATATATTGATGTGACATGTTAAAATTTTAACCGGTCATGTGTCAATAAGAGTTGCCAATGATTGAATCCGATACCTATGTATCCAATGTAGGCACCATATCCTCTCCGGTGGGTCATGTTATCTCTGAAATCAGGTCTATTCTCACTGCAAATGACCACCTTTCTATTCACCATGTTCTTAGGCAGGGAAATCAGGCTTCCTTTTCTGATGAAAATCACCTATTTTTGGTGGGGAAACCCCCCTCAAGTTGTCTTAGGGAAACTTTGTACTGACAGTTTTTTGGCAATGAATTGCGTAGATTACTCTCCTCCGAACCCTTTTCAAAGGGAAAGGGTGTCGGGATAGAGTAATTCGTTTATCAAAAAAAAAAAAAAAGAGTATCCAATGACTTGTTGGCTGAGGTGCATTATTATAATTTCGAATAAACTTTAAAATATAATCTAATTAATTTATAATTTAAATTAATTAATTGTTGATAAGTTGAGACGGTTGGAAATTATGGCTTGTGGTTTGGACGTAGTGGATTTGAATTAAATCTCAGTAGAAATTAGATAATTATTTTTTAGCAATTACTGCATATGGCACCCATGAAAAGAAAAATTTTGACTTTTAGTTGAAATCAACAACGTGAGAAAAAATCTTGGGAAGAGGTCGTGTGTGAAGATTAGGCTAGCTATGGATAGATTTTGTATTTATAAAATGGGATAAGCAAGAAAGGAGAGGGATTAAGGGAGAAAGATATATAGAGTGAAGGGAGGACTTATCGCAAATTGGGAGTAGTAAGAAGAGAGAATTTCTTTTGTTTAATCCCTATGTGGGTTCTACAAAGAGGTGAATCAAAAAATAAATCAAATTCTTTTAATTTAGAGCCACATACACTCTGTGGATTAAATTATCAAGGAGAAACCAACCGAGCCGTGCTCGGTTGGCCAGCACAGGCGTCGTGGAATCTGGGCAGCGCTGGGTCGTGGGTTTGAATCCACATTTGAGATTTCGGCCAGAAACGAGAAATGAGAAAAATTATTAGTGGGAGTTGTGGTCTTCCGTCCGGTTGTTGGAAGCTATGTTTTCCTAATTATTTGGTAAAGCAGTGTCTCCAGATTTGTAAGAATGTCTTAGGCCTTCAATGTAATATGTGTTGAGATGTATGTAAATATATTCCAATCAAAAAAAATTATCAAGGAGAAAATTTATGACAATTAAGTTGGAAAAATGATACTGTTAATCCGGGCTAAGCAAATGCCCTGCTTAACCCATGTCAAACAAATCCATTTACAATAATTTTTTTTGGATTTTATCATATACTTATTTATCAAAGTGTATTTAATATATAAATAAAGTTTTATCTAAAAATGGTAAAACTTGGTTTGTATATTAAATACATTTAAATAAATAAGTGTATGATGAAAAAAAGAAAAAAAATTTGTTGTAAATTATTTTTTTGAGATGGACTAAGTAGGATATTTACTTAGTCCGGACTTTCAGGATTACTCCTTATTAAGTTGTTGAATGATTTTTACAAGATGATTGATGGCAAGAGAGTATTTGGGCTAGATGACACATATAGTGATTTTTAATTCAATTTTTGAGATAGGTGGATACCTATCAATTTATATGAGATTTTGAGAAGTATGATCACGCATAGATAAAAACTATATATAAGTCTGTCAACTGCAGCTCCGTAATTGATCTATCTTGGTTTGTTCTCATCGGATTATTTATTAGTTGTCTATTCTATTTTAATATCTACTAAATAAAGACATTCAGATGGTGGGTAGATATAATATATATTTTTTGTTTTAGAAGCCTTGATTGTTAACGTGATGTGTATATATATTTTGGACCTATCTGAATGCATTTGAAATTAGTTGGGGTGTATAACACCTAATATATTTTATTCTATACTCAGTTTTATATTTGCAATAATAGATGGAAAGAATATTAAATTAAATTAAATTTTAGTTTAAGATGGGGACGTTGTGATTGCCGAATTTGGATGGTGAAAAAATTGAATTTGATACAAAACCGTTGCTGATGCCGATATCCATAATATAATAATATGTTATATATGCATCTTTACGGAAGCTTGAAACCTCTAGGGACCACGACCCATACTTTATAACATAATATATTATACATGTAATGGAAGTTTGAAAACTCTAGGGTCGGTACTTATGCATATTTTTTGAAAGCTTGAAACCTCCATGATCAATCATATATGTATAATTTTATGATCATGTGGGCTTTATTTTGCGATAACTGAACCGTAATTGTGATGGAATGAAGTTGCACCCGAATATTTCTCTCTCTCTCTCTCTCTCTATATATATATATGTGTGTGTGTGAGAAATAATCCAGTGCATGCGACTGCACCGTGCAGTCCATGCACTGTGGGCCCTACTTGATTATAAATAGAAAATCCACCCCACCCATTGTATTTAGAATTGTTCACTTTATTAGCATACCAATTTTCATCCAAATCCAACATGTGTATAGTCCCCATCTTAAAATGGTGCAAAATCAACTTAATAAAATAATTTAATGTAAATATCAAGTTTAAAGTGGTTTTTTCAACATCTAAACCGTCTAAAGTATGATTTATATATGGATAAATGAGTATATAAAGTTTCATTACAATCTAATATGTGTGGGGTCCATTTTGCAGCGGACTACACCGTAATTACGGTGCAGTCCGACTGCACAGGATCGGTTCTATATATATATATAGGATTTGTTCCAGTGCATGCGACTGCACCATGCAGTCTCTGCACTATGGGCCCCACATGATCATGAATGGCAAATCCTACCCACCCATTGTATTTAGAATCGTCAACTTTATTAGTGTACCAATTTTCATCTAAATCCAATATGTGTGTGATCCCCATCTTAAAATGGTGCAAAATCAATGTAATAAAACAGTTTAATGTAAATATTAAGTTTAAAAGTGATATTTTCAACATCTAAACTGTCTAAAGTATGATTTTTATATAGATAAATGATTGTATAAAGTTTCCTTGCAATCTAATATGTGTGAGGCCCATTTTACAGCAGATTGCACAGGAACAAATCCCTATATATATATAAGAACTAATCTTATGCAGATGGATTGCACCATAATGCCAGTGTAGTTGGCTTCAAAACAAGCCACATATATATTAAAATGTAATAATACTTTATACAATCATTTTATCCATATAAATAGTATACATTAAATGGTTTAGATTTTGAAAATACTGTTTAAAAATTGATATTTAAATTAAACTATTTTATTACATTGATTTCATACCATTTTAAGATAGGGCATATGCACATGCTAGAATTTGATAAAATTGATATGCTATCAAAATAAATGATTTTAAATATAATGGGTGGGGTAAATATTAATTTTAATATATGTGGGGCCTATTTTGGGGCGGTCTATACCGTAATTATGGTACAGTCTGTCTATATTTAAATATTTTCCTATATATATTATATATATATATACGCTTTCGTTTCTACGTAACTAGGTTACATAAAAGCGATCTCATGTAACTCTTTTAAATTTTAATATATTGATTATTAATTTAAAATTCAATATATTCATTTATTTAACAACATTTACTTATCTAGGAGACCAAATTTTATCCCAATCAAATATATTTATGGGTCACATTTGCTCAATATATATATATATATATATTCATGTGTGAATTATGAAAAATATACTAATAATATTTTAGATAATTTAGCTATTTGAAAAACCAAGGCACGTGAAAGCACCCTTGCACTCTTAAAATAAAATGCAATTAACGCATGAAATGGAATAAAGATAAAATAGAAAGGAGATCTCAGCATGCTACGAGATTAATGGAGGCATCATCCCATGAAAGCAAGCTTGCATGGAAATTACTTACAGTATGCGTGAGATAGGACATGCTTTCGGCTCGGTAAATGCTTGGATTTTAGAATTTAAATTCTAAAATTTTGATCCTTAATAAAAAATCCAATCCATTCATTGTATTTACTATTATTTGTTTATCTAGAAAACTAAGTTTCATTCTAATCAAGTATGCTTATGGGTCACATTTGTTCAAATATATATATTCATATGTAAATTACGAAAATGCTGAAATCTATTTACAAATGTATTAGAATATATAATAATACTTTATAAAATTATTTATTCATATAGAAATAATATTTTGGATTGTTTAGATGTCAAAAATACTACTTTAAAATTGATATTAACATTTTTAATAATTTACACATGAATATATACATTTTCTAACAATTGTGGCCCATAAACATATTTGATTGAGATGAAACTCGATCCCTTAGATAAACAAAGGATGTTAAATACAATGAATGGATTAAATTTTTCATCAAAAATCAAAATCTTAGATTAAATTTGCACTATTCTCAGATGGGGTCCATACACATATCCAATTGGAATGAAAATTAGTATGGTAATAGAATACATCATTTTTAATATAATAGGTAGAGTAGATTATAATTTTATGATCACGTGGGGCCATTTTGATGTAACTACACTGTAATTACTGTGCAGTTGTGCTATACCTGAATATTTCAATATCTATAAGAGAATCTTTCCTATGCAGTGAAACTACACCATAATTAAAGGCGCATTTGGCCGAAAATGGCCCTAAAATGTACTTAAATATATTGATACCTTATACAATCATTTATCTATATATAAATTTCATAGAAAATGATTTACAAATGGAAAAATATCTTTAAAACTACTATTTATATCAAATTATTTTATTACGTTGAATTTATATTATTTTTAGATGGGGTCTATACACATATCCAATTGGAATAAGACAAGGATTGTTATAGATGGATTTGCAAAGAAGTGCGTTAATAACCCATAAAAGGACATTGTGCCAAGGACTATAGGTAATGGCAAGAATCTCTCCCAAATACCCAAAGGCAAAAATGGCTATAGACTTCCAGAAAGTGATTCACTGTAGTACTTCTATAAATATTTGTAAGTTGAAATAAAAAGAATATGTGATTATAAATCCAAATTCACTTGTTCTCATTATTGTTAACTGTCCATTTCTAGCATTATATTTCTGCAAATTAGATGATGACAGGAATAAAGTAAGAATGATTTAGGATAAATAGAGGTAGTTACATGTATAAATAAAGTCAATTGTGTGAAAAATAATTAAAATATAAAGATAAAAATGAAAAATATAAAATTATTGGGCATTTAATAAATGAAATTCTATAGCGAACATTGCATCCACACTTCTCTTTGCCGACTGACATTCCTAAATGCACTCCTCAAAGATATGCTATTTTCACGGAAAAAGATATAGCTCATGTTTCTTTGATGATCTTTACGCAATATATACTTAGTTTTTTTATTTTGTTATTAAGGTCAACAAGTCTATTTCTCTTTCATTTTCTTGATGCAAATTTTCTTCCGTCTATAATTTAAAAAGAAGAAGTCAGAAAAATATTTGGGTCCGAGCTGTTATGTGCAAAATTTTGGTGTGCCTCTTGCTTAAAATTCATGCATGATGATGTTTTAACAAGATCAAATCCAACTCTATTATTCTATTTTATATGCTTAAGTAAAAACCAAGAAACAATCCTAATTGAAAATTCTATCGGGCCATTGAATTAAATCAAAAAGATTTTAAATAAAACATTTAAATATCTTTACCGTAACATTCTTCAATCAATATTTTTTTTTAATAACCTGTCTGAGTACCCCATTCACGAAAAATGATCTGGTTGTATCTGAGTATAAAACATCATTAATCTTTATACATGAACTCATGAAAATCTTAATGTTACATGGACAATTTCGGTACTATAAGGAATAAGGATAGGGTGGTTATCGTCCATTCATTTATTTTTGTTCCGTATAGAAAATGAACTTCTTCCATTGCAGGGGAAACAAGTTATACTCTCCTAATGAAATTTCAGAGAAAGATCTCAGAAGCCGTAATCAGCAATCATAGAAAAAAATCACGATGACAACATTCCCTATTGTTTGGGTTTAAGTGCTAATAAATGGAAACAAGGAGTAATTAGACTAGAATTGTACTAGGCAAGGAAAGTTTTTTCCCAATTCTTCAAAACTTTATTTTTATTATAACCTTATTCATTTTTATGTGGTGGCAATTCATGTAAAATATACTCCCATAAATAGTGCTTTTTATTGGTATTGTATAACATGACCTATAATATTACAAATTAAGTTCACATACATCAAAGGCAACAAACTTCCACCTATCCCTCACCTAGCTCTAAAGAGACACTATGCTCTCATTATTTTTTAAGAAAGACCAACTACTTCTATCCTTGTATATAGGCTAAAGTCCCATTAGGCTTCGAACCTATGCACAATACCTTGTTACAATTCATATATGTAGCGTTGTGGGCAATGCTCGATTGGTCTCATCAACATTACTTAAATAGTACATAAAATTATGTAAAACTTCAATGGTCTGGATTCATGTGAAAAATGGCAGATTTTGTATCAAAAACGTACTCAAATTCGTTCTACCCATGTTGCTCCATCGACAGACTTGAAAAATATTTTTTGTTAATATGCTATGGGCCTCATAACTTCTACTGAATCAAAATATGGTCATTTGAAATTTACACTTTCTTCTATCACTTTCCGAACCTTCAACGACCAAGTGCTCGTTTTTTATTCTCCTTTGCAATACACTAATTTTGAATCATTTGCTAGCGTGGGGGTTAGAGGATACTGATAATTGGTTCTGTACGTGAATTCCATGTACCATCCATACGAATCATTTGCTAGCGCAATAGGTAGAAAGAGAAAAAGGCTCTCCTATTAAAACCAGAAATCCGTATATGGTAATAATGTCGGGCTTGTGTTTAGCTGAGTAGGGATCAAGCACTCATCAGGTTCTTCTCCTGCTTTATTCAGTCAAGCAATTTACTGCATCTTTTTCTCTTGCTTTTAATTTTCCAACTGAAATTTTATTTACAATGTTATATTTTTTCCTATTTCATATTATAGCTTATAAAATCTAATAAATTTCCTATAATCAATTTACAATATTAAAAAGGTAATTAAAGCTCCTCACATAAGAGACAAAGCTCCCACACCAGCTGGGCAACTGCTCCATATTCGATACCAATGCCAAATTCATGGGAAGGTGTTCCCATGTGATGAAATATGAAGTAAGAGTGTTTTAGTAAATTGACAATGCATGTATATTGTTGGAAATAATAGTTAAAACAAAACAAATTGACCAAAGTATAAGTTTTGATGATTAACAAATACAAATTTGAGTATGATATGATTACTAATAAATTTAATGAATGTCTTAAGGAATGAAAAATCAGCCCAAGTCGATCCCCAAGTCGACTCCAACTTCGACTTAGGGCGAAGTCGATCTCGAAGTCGACTCCACAAGCGACTTCAATAGGTATCTCATGGATAGCATTGAAATTGGGAAGTTGAACAACCGAAGTCGCAGATGAAGTCGACTCCACTTGCGACTTGAAAGTCAAGTCGCAGATGAAGTCGACTCCTGTATCAACTTGAAGCTGCATTTTTTCTCCAGCGTTGATTTTGGGGGACAAAACATCCGCAGTCGCAGTCGAAGTCGACTCCACTTGCGACTTGAGGTCAAGTCGTAGATGAAGTCGACCCCAGAATCGACTTGAAGTAGCATTTTCTTTCAAAGCTTATATTGTGCAGCAGAACTTCTAAAGTCACAGGCAAAGTCATCAACTTCAACATTATAAGGCAGATCCTCAAGGTCAAGTCAAAGTACAAGTCCACTTCAAGATGAAGACAACTCAAGTTTATCAAATCTGAGTTTATGAAGGCTAATACAAGCTTAAAGCAAACAAGGCACATGAATTCATCAAAGATGATTTGTCCATACATAATTCAAGTTCTCCAAGTTCACAAGATTTGAAGCCAATCTAGCACAAATAAAGCTTCTAGTCTTGAAGGAGAAGAAAAGGAAAGAAGTTAAGCAAGCAAGAGTTATATCAACAAAGATCAAACTGACTGGGCACAAGGAAGTAGCCAAGTCGCACCCCAAGTTGACTCCAAGATCGACTTGAGGCCAAGTCTCAAACCAGGTCGACCTAGAAGACAGACTTGGAAGCTGAAGAATAGCCGAAGTCGCACAAGAAGTCGACTCTAGCATGCGACTTGGGCGAAGTCGCAGACGAAGTCGACTCCACCTGCGACTTGGAGATGTAATGTTCGAATTTTTGAACGTTGGAACATTTATTACGCGCCAACCAACTCTATAACGTTTAAAATTCTCACTCCTCTATATATAGACACTCAAGCAAACATATTTATACACAAGACAGAGCCTAAAGAGAGGAAAGAAGTGCTAGTAAGAGCTTTTATTCACTTTTCTCTACAATTGAGTGATCTATACACTTTCAAAGGAAGAACAAGCTTCAAAATTACGGTTTGCTCCAACGAAATAGAATTGGTTGCTCATACAGATTCTTCCTCAAGCTGAAACTCGCTACACAACTCAGTAAAGTTTAGATTTCCTTTATTTTCATATTGTTGTTTGTTTTTGGTGCTTCGTTTGAGTTTGGTGGTTCAAACCAAGACATTACAAGTAGAGTTGTGATTGGAGTGTGACTCATCGCCTACTTGTGTTGATTGTATATGCCCCCTAGAGCTAGAATCTAGAAGAGAGCGGAGACTTTAGTTGTATTCCCGGAATACATAGTGGAACCCAAGTCACAAGGGTGTGTGAGTTTGCAAGAGTAGAGTAGGGAAAGGTTGCCCGACCACTATAAATCTTGTCTACTATTCTTCTTCATCGCCTTCATTATCTTGTTGCTCTCTATCTGTTACATTCAAGAAGATTAAAACTTTAAAGGGGTTAAGTTTTGATTTATAAAAAGAATTATCATTTTTGAACCCAATTCACCCCTCCCCTCTTGGGTTTTGTCATTAACTCGGGACCAACATATATTTGTTTGAAAATATGAATATGTTTGGTTTTTTCATAAAATACATAACATCTCAATCCATTCCATTCATTTAGTGGATCACTTACAAAAACATATGTAGACATATTTTTTCAGTATTTGACATTTTGTAAAAATATTTTTGTAGAAAATATTTATTTTTACTAAGATTCCATTATAATTGGTAAAGTTAAAAAATATACTTTATATTATAAATTATTTTATATTATTTAAAGTTCATATAAATAAGGTGTTGTCAAAAATAACAATTTCAATATCTATTTTTGAAATTTTGAAAGTTAAATAATATTTTTATTTTTCTCATTTAACCACATCTAACTTTCATTTTATATATCTAATTATTATTTAACTCCCATAATGTGATTTTGTACTCTTTATAATATCATTTATGCCCTTGGTACATAATTTAAAATTTAATTGATAGAATTCAATGATTGTAATTAAATTTAGCGACATCTAACCGTATCTAATAGCATCTAACCGCATCTAATTTGATCGAATTTTTATATTAATAATTTAATCATAATTTAACTCATGTAATATCATCATAGCCTCTTAATTAAGTCATTTATACCTTAACATCTAAAATTAAAATAGAGATAATATGATTTAATAAAATCTACTTAAATGTAGTTGTATCTAACCGTGTCTAACAGCATCTAACCGGATATAATTTTTATATTAATAAGTTAATCATAATTTAACACCTGTAATGTAATCATAGACTCCTAATTAGGCCATTTGTGCCTTAATATCTGAAAATTCACTTAAATCTAGCCACATCTTACTGCATTTAACTGTGTTTAACCATATCTAACTGCATCTAACTGTGTCTAATTGTATCTAACCGCATCCAACCGCATCTAACTTTACATAAACAAGTTAATCCTAATTGAATACTTGTAATATGATTATAGGCTCCTAATTAGGTCATTCGTACTTTAATATCCAAAATTAAAACTAAGAAAATATGATTTAATAAAATCCACTTATTAGTAAGTTAATCCTAATTGAACCCTATAATATGATCATAGGCTCCTAATTAGGTCATTGATAACTTAATATCCGAAATTAAAATTTAGATAATATAATTTAATATAAAACCACTTAAATATAACCGCGTCTAACTACATCTAACCGCATTTAGATTTTGACATTAATATCTGAAATTAAAACTCAGATAATATGATTTAATGAAATCGATTTAAATCTAATCACATCTATTTGCATCTAACCGCGTCTAATCACATCTAACTGCGTCAACTGCATCTAACCATGTCTAACAATTTCTAATCGTATCTAACCATATCTAATTTTTTTTATTAATAAATTTAATTTAATTTAATACTTGTAATATGATCATAGGCTCGTGATTAGGTCATTTGTATCTTAATATCCAAAATTAAAACCCAGATAATATGATTTAGTAAAATCTATCTGAATCTAATCACATCTAACCCATTATAATCATATATATCCGCGTCTAACAACATCTAGCCGCATTTAATTTTTGTGTTAATATTGATATAAATTAAATTTAATTAATATAAAATTATTAAATCTAAATTATAAAATAAATTGAATTTTATTTTAACCTAAGTTATAAATTATTATTTCAATTAAATGCATATTAAATCTTTTAAATTTTTACAATTAAATATTAATATTTATATATTAGTGAATATAACTGCATCTAATTTTTTATATTAATAATTCAATCCTACTTTTACATATGCGATATGATATTAGGCTCCTAATTAGGTCATTTAGACCTAATTTCCGAAATCACAACTTACATAATATGATTTAAAAAAATCCTCCTAAATCTTACTATGTCTAACATCATCTAATTTATGATATTAATAAGTTAATCTTTATTTAATACAAGCAATATTATCCTGGGCTTTTGGTTAGATATAATTTGAAATTAATTTTGATTTGTAATGCATACTTCATCAACAAAAAAATATAATGCATATAATTTTTTTGTTGTGGAATACATGTGCATGATAATTTAAGAAAATAATATAATATCTAAATTTTAGATAATTTAACACCTGTAATATCATCTTTGGCTTCTGATTATATGTAATTTGAAATTAATTTTAATTTGTAATGCATCTTTCATCAACAAAATAATATAATGCATATAGTTTTTTCTATTTCAGGATTCATGTGCATGATAATTAAAGAAAATAATATGACATCTAATTTTTTACATTAATAAGTTAATCTTAATTTAGCACCTATAATATCATCCTAGGCTGATTAGATGTAATTTGAAATTAATTTTAATTTGTAATGCATATTTCATCAATAAAATATATAATGCATATAGTTTTTTATTGTGGAACACCCGTTTAAGAAAAAATGATTAAAGTAAACTAAGTATTAATTTTAATTTATACTATGACTATAGTGAAAATTATTTTTAGATTAATGAAAAATTATATTTTTGAAGTAGAGGAAAATAATTATTTTGATTCACTTAGTTTGTATCTACTTTAGTCTTTATTATAAAAATTAATTTAAATTAAAATTTCACGAAATAAATGGGTGATACTTGGTATTTTAAATTACTCGTTTGCAAGCGCAATATTTACATGATATCTAATATACCACTAAAGCACTTGTGAAATATACTTAACTTTTTAAAACTAACTTAATAATTAAATTGTTAGATTGGTGGAAAATCATTTTTTGGAGTAGATGAAAATAATTATTTTCATTAACTTAGTTCATATTCATTTTAATATTTTTTTGAAAATTAATCTAAACTAAAATTTACAAACAAGTTGGTCTTTTAAATTAATATGGCATTACTATCAATTTTATACTGACTGAATTGCACCCAGTTCTTTCATTACAATTATTCAGCTGAAAATTCTGCCTAATTCGAAATCCAACTCGAAAGCGGGATTTAGATATTTGAGCTCCGCTGGCTAGGCCGGAACGTGAAGCCTGATGAATGCCATGAAAGCGGGATTCAGATATTTGAGCTCGGGCTAGCAGAATTCCAGATTTTCTAATTCAGACGTTTGAAATTCATAGGGGGTCGTAGGATGTCGATTATCAATCGAGCATGGATGTAGTTACATGCATCCACACTTTTCTCCGCCGCGTGACATTCCCAAACGTACTCCTCAAAGATAAGCTATTTTTACGGGAAAAGATATCGCTTATGTTTCTTTGATGATCTCTACGCAATATATACGTAGTTTTTTGATTTGTTATTAGGGACAACAGGTCTATGTTTCCTTCATTTTTTATGAAAAATATTTGGGTCTCAGCTGTTATGCTCAAAATTTTTTTGTGTCTCTTGATTAAAATTCATGCATGATGATGTTTTAATAAGATCAAATCCAACTCTATTATTCTATTTTATATACTTAAGTAAAAACCAAGAAACCATCCTAATTGAAAATTCTATCAGGCCATTGAATTAAATCAAAAAGATTTTAAATATCTTTACAGTAACTGTTGGGTCCCGAATAGATGGCAAAACCCAAGAGGGGAGGGGTGAATTGGGTTCTTAAAAATTTCTTTGATAACTTAAAAACTTAACCCCTTGTAGAATTAATCCCCTTGAATGAAGAAACTGAATGGAAAGCAAAGTAATAAAGAGAGCAGAAATAAAAGCAAGTAGACAAGGATTTTATAGTGGTTCGGGCAACCTCCCTACTCCACTCTTCCAAGCTCACACTCCTTGTGACTTGGGTTCCACTATTGTATTCCGCGAATACAACTAGAGCCTCTTGCTCTCTTCTAGATTCTAGCTCTAGGGGGCATATACAACCAGAGCCTCTTGCTCTCTTCTAGATTCTAGCTCTAGGGGGCATATAACACTTAGCACAAGTAGGTGATGAGTCACACTCCAATCACACACTACTTTGCTACCACTTGATCTTAGCTACGCAAGCTAAATCAAGTTCAACACAAACAAGTAAACAATAAAAGTAAACTACACTTTACAGGTGTGTAGAAACGATTTAGCGCAGGGAAGAACTTGTAGATGATGGCTTTGAAGTTTCTGAATGTAGCTCTTGCAACTTGAAGCACAATTCTTCCTCTCTTGATTGGCTTGATCACTTTAATGCTCTTGTAGATAGGAGTTATGCTCACTTAATGTTTTCCAACTACTTCCCTCGTTCACCATGAATGCTATTTATAATTTTGGAGGGAATCCGAACGTTAGAAGGTAGGTGGCGCGCATTTAATGCGCCAACGTTCGAATAAATTCCGACCGTTGCGACCCAAGTCGCATGTGGAGTCGACTTCGGATGCGACTTCGCCCAAGTCGCAGATGGAGTCGACTTCGGGTGCGACTTCGCTTCTCCGTCGCAATTTCAAGTTCCAGTCAGGGTCGACTTGGGTTCTCGACTTGACCCAAGTCGCAGGTAGAGTCGACTTCGGGTGCAACTTCACCTCGTCAGTTGATTTTCTGAACTCCGGAACTTGGGAAATCTTTCTCTTTTGTTTAGTCTTCTTCATGCCTTTAGTTCTTTTGTATTACTTTCTGAATCTTTGTGCCTTGATTGTATTAGCTCCATGATTTGCAATCCTTAGAAGCTTGACTTTGCTTCTTCTTGGTTTTGCTTGATACTGTGAATCATTGGAGAACTTGCTTGCTTTGGAGACTTGAATGTTTGAAGCAAGCTTATGTCTTTTGCCTTTGATTTGATAGATCTGTTCTTCATTTTGGATCCTTGGACTTGATAGGCTTGACTTGATCTTGATCATGCTTGAAGCTTTTGAGCCTAGAGTGAAGAAGTCCTTTGAATGATTTGAAACTGCAGCTTTGATCTTTGACAAACTCAAGTCGCGCTTGGGGTCGACTTCGTCCCCGACTTCACCTAAGTCGCACATGGAGTCGACTTGGCCTGCGACTTGGCAGCTCTGTGTCCTAACTTTCAGCTCTGGACAAATTTGCACTTCTGAAGTCGATAGCGAGGTCGACTTCGTCAGCGACTTGGCTACCCAAGTCGCATGTGGAGTCGACTTGACCTGCGACTTCACTTGCTCTTTCTCCCATTTTAACTCTTGACGTTTTAGGCACATTGAAGTCGATCTTGGAGTCGACTTGGGGAACGACTTGGCCTTCCAACTTGATTTTCTTCAAATGTATATTCCTTAAGACATTTCACAAACTTGTTAGTAGCCAAGACTTTGTCAAATTGATTTGTTAATCATCAAAACATAGATTTAGCTGGTTTTCCTCATGTTTCCAACAATCTCCCCCTTTTTGATGATTGACAAAACCGATTTGAGTGGATACCTTTCATTTAAATAAATATGCTCATATTGCATTATGAAATCATGCAAACATTCAAAGCATTCATTTAAGCATATACATATCCTACTCTTCTTTCCTTAAATCTCTTTCCCCTTTAATCATAAAGACTTATACTTAAATAACTTATACTCAAATCCTCTTCTTCTCCCCATTTTTAAATCTCTCTCCCCCTTTTTGTCAATATATCAAAAAGATTAGAGGGTATTCAAAGAGATAGGTGGGTTAGCTCCCCCTAAATGGGTGCTCCCCCTCAATTTATGCTTTAAGTGAGTTCAAGCATTCCCATGTCATTTCTAATCTTATAAAATGCTTCTTTTGCTAGGGGCTTAGTGAATATATCTGCAACTTGATCCTCTGTTCTTACATATATCAAACATATGTCATGATTTTCTACATGTTCTCTAATGAAATGATGTCTAAGGTCTATATGTTTGGTCCTAGAATGCAGGACTGGATTCTTGGTTAGACATATGGCACTTGTATTATCACATTTGATAGGTATATCTTTAAAATCCATGTCATAGTCCCTAAGTTGTTGTTTCATCCAAAGTAATTGAGCACAACAGCTCCCGGCGGCAATGTATTCGGCTTCCGCCGTAGATAGAGCAACACTAGTTTGTTTTCTTGAAAACCATGAAACCAACATGCTTCCAAGAAACTGACATGTTCCACTAGTGCTTTTTCTATCTACTTTGTAACCGGCAAAATCCGCATCCGAGTAGCCGATTAGATCAAAATTGGAGCCCTTTGGATACCATAGTCCTAAATTGGTAGTGTCTACTAGGTATCTAAAAATTCTTTTCACAGCTACCAAGTGTGATTCTTTTGGGTATGATTGAAATCTAGAGCACATACACACACTAAACAAATTATCTGGCCTAGAAGCAGTTAAATACAATAAGGAACCTATCATGCTTCTATACAATTTTAAATCAACTATTTTGCCCTTCTCATCTTTGTCAAGCTTGATTGTAGAGCTCATGGGCGTGTTTGCTCCTTTGCTATTCTCCATGCCAAACTTCTTGAGCATCTCTTTGATGTATTTGGACTGGTTAATGAAGATTCCTTCATTTAGTTGCTTGATTTGCAGTCCAAGGAAGAAATTGAGCTCTCCCATCATGCTCATCTCAAACTCTTTCTGCATAAGCTCAGAAAATTCTTGGCAAAGAGTTTCATTAGTAGCACCAAAAATAATATCATCTACATAAATCTGAATGATCAATATATCCTTTCCATTGTACTTGATAAACAAAGTGGTGTCTACATTTCCTTTTTGAAAATCATGATCAATCAGAAATTTGCTTAGTCTATCATACCAAGCTCTTGGAGCTTGTTTTAATCCATATAATGCTTTGGTTAGCTTGTATACAAATTTAGATTGATCTTTTTCCTCAAATCCAGGTGATTGTTCTACATACACCTCTTCATTTATATAACCATTCAAAAATGCAATTTTAACATCCATTTGAAACAATTTAAAGTTCATGTGAGATGCAAACGCTAGTAATATGCGAATTGCTTCCAATCTAGCAACCGGGGCATAGGATTCTTCAAAATCTATTCCTTCTTCTTGTGAGTATCCTTTTGCCACAAGTCTAGCTTTGTTCCTCACTACAAGTCCACTTTCATCTAATTTGTTCCTAAAGACCCACTTGGTGCCAATAACAATACAGTCATTTGGTCTAGGAACTAGGTGCCAAACTTGATTTCTTTCAAATTGATTTAGCTCTTCTTGCATGGCCATAATCCAGTTTTCATCATCAAGAGCTTGATCAATATTAGAAGGTTCAATCTTGGATACAAAAGCATATTGTCCACAAACATTTTGCTTTGACCTTCTAGTTTTTACACCTTCATACACATTTCCTATAACTTGTTCAATTGGATGTGCATGTTTGAATTTTAAATCATATGGAGGTTTATAGGAATCATCACCTTCACTTACCCTTTCCTCCATGGACTCTTCTTGCTTTTCCACATGCAGCTTTTCAAAGTTGCTTACAATCTCATCTGCATCACTTAAATCATCTCTTCTTTTCAAGCATGGGTTAGTTTCATCAAAAGCAACATGTATGGATTCTTCTACAACTTGGTTTCGTTTATTAAATACTCTATATGCTTTGCTATTTGATGAATAACCAAGGAATATAGCTTCATCACTTTTAGCATCAAGTTTTCCCAAGTTGGTTTTTCCATTATTCAAAACATAACATGTGCATGCAAAAGCATGAAAATAAGATATGTTTGGTTTCTTTCCTTTCCATAGCTCATATGGGGTCTTTTTCAAGAGTGCTCTAATGGTAACTCGATTCAATACATGACAAGCTGTACTTACAGCTTCCCCCCAAAACTTCTTAGATAATTTGCTCTCATTTAGCAATGTTCTAGCCATCTCTTGTATAGTTCTGTTTTTCCTTTCAACTACTCCATTTTGTTGTGGAGTCCTTGGTGCAGAAAATGTGTGATGAATTCCTTTTTCATTACATAATTCTATGAATCGTTTGTTCTCAAATTCACCACCATGGTCACTCCTTATACACATAATAGTATTCTGTTTTTCATTTTCCACCAAGTTTACAAAAGTTGAAAACATAGAGAAGGCTTCATCTTTGCTAGCTAAGAGAATTACCCATGTAAATCTTGAAAAGTCATCAACAATCACAAATACATATTTCTTTCCACCAATGGTTAGGATGTCGGATGGCCCATATAGATCCATGTGTAGCAATTCAAGTGGCCTTGTGGTGGAAATCTCCTTTTTGATAGAAAAAGACATCTTTGGTTGTTTAGATAATTGACATGCCTTACATATTTTGTCTTTGTCATATTTCAATTTAGGCAAGCCTTTCACCAAATTCTTTTTTCACATTTTATGTTTCTCATGTTTATGTGTCCAAGCCTTTTATGCCAAATCCATGGATCATTATCAATGGCCATTAGACATTGACCATCTAGTTCATCAAGTGAAACCAAATATACATTTCCATGTCTTCTTCCACTAAACATGATATGCTCACCATCAAATACATTGCATACAGATGATTCAAACACAACCTTATATCCTTTATCACATAATTGACTAATGCTCATTAAATTGTGTTTGAGTCCTTCAATAAACAAAACATCCTCCATGCATGCATTTGAAATACTATAAATATTTCCTTTACCTTTGATTTTACCTTTCTCATTATTTCCAAAGGCAACAATTCCGTCGTTGCAAGGCTTAAGTTTGTGAAACAAGTTTCTTTCTCCAGTCATGTGCCTTGAACAACCGCTATCCATGAACCATATATTGTTTGCCTTTGCCTTTAAACAAATCTGAAAAATAAACAAGTAATTCTCATCTTTTTGGTACCCATTTTATGGGTCCATTTGGGTTAGTAAAATGATTTAATCTTCGTTGCTCTATCTTAGAAAGCCCAAATATCGTGTTCCTTGGAACCCAAACTAATCTTGCACCATGGTCATATAATTTCTTGAAGTTACATTTATAGGCTTTATGACCCATCTTGTTGCAAAAGTTACAAGCCATTGGTAATCTAGGAGTAGGCCTCCAAGTATATTTTGGTTCAAGTGTTGGCCTTTTAGTCCACAACATTTTTCCTTTGTGGCTTAAATGTAGGTGCAGTATTTGTTTGATATTTTCCATGTATTGGCACATTTGATTTTCCACTTTCTTTTTGCTCAAATGTATTGTATCCAAGACCTCTTCTATCTGTTTGTGAGGTCATATTCAAGAACATCTTCACATTTTCACCGGGATTAGAGAACTTTGCTAATGATTCATTTAAGGATTCGTTCTCCTTTTTCAGTTTCTCAACTTCTTTCAACAACAGTTCATTTTCTTCTTTCAATTTTGTTGACATTTCAGCTAGTTTTTCATTTTCAATGATAACAAAGTTACATTGTTTTCTTTTTAATGTCAACTTGTTTCCTAGCTTTTTGATTTCCCCATACAATGAATCATATGCAATTTGTAGTTCATCTAATTCGGCACATTTGAGGCAATCATGAAAAGAAGAATAACTTGATTGAGAATAAGGTTTGGAAGTTACCTCTTCACTTTCTGTGTATTTTGTTGAGGTAGATTGATCTTCCAAAACTTCCGTCGTGTTCAAGCATAGCAGTTCTTCTTCTTGTTCGATTTGTGCTACGCAGCATATTCTTGCACAGTTGGCCGCATCGTTGTCATCGGTTGAAGAGCTGCATGTTGATGATGTCTCCTCATTGACGTACATGCCTCTTCCCTTTTGATATCTTCTGCCTTCATGATTTTCCTTTGGCCTTTCTTCCGGTGTAGGACATTGGGTTTGCATATGTCCTACGCCCCCGCATCTATAGCATTTGATTGGTTCTTTCTTTTTCTCTCTGGAATTTCTGTCTTTGAAATTTCTGAAATTTCCGCCTTTTCTCACAAACTTTCTGAATCGTTTTGTGAGTAGGGCCATCTCGTCATCGTTTTGAGAGGATGAGGTGTCATCCGTGTCTTGTGTAGCTTTCAAGGCAATTGCTCTTTTGCCTTTGTGTTGATCCTCATTCCTTTTCTTAATTAGCTCATGTGACATGAGTGAGCTAATAAGATCTTCAAGCTTCAATGTGTTGAGGTCTTTGGCTTCTTCAATTGCCGTTATCTTTGGAGTCCATGAATCCGGTAGAGCTCTCAATATCTTCATAACCTGCTCGGATTCAGAAATAGCTTTTCCAAGACCCTTTAGAGCATTAGTAATTTTAGAAAATCTCGCAAACATTTCAGAAATATTTTCAGTATCTAGCATTCTGAAATTTTCAAACTCTCCAATCAAAATGTTTCTCCTGGTCCCTTGGACTTGGGAGGTTCCTTCATAAATAGATGTTAGAGTATCCCATATCTCTTTTGCAGTCAAACAAGAAGATACTCTATCATACTCCGAAGCCGTAAGAGCACAAAATAAAGAATTCATTGCCTTGGCATTGCTCTTGACGGTTCTAAATTCCTCTTCGGTCCATTTGGAAGCTTTGTCATCGGTCGGCAAAATCACACCATCTTGGATAGCATTCCAAGAATCCATATCGGTAGCCATGATGAGTTACTTCATACGAAGCTTCCAATAGCCAAAGTTGTTCCCATCAAACAATGGTGGCCTTGTAAAAGATTGGCCCTCGGCAAAAGCGGGAACGGGAATTGATTGGGATGCCATATCAATAGATCTCTTTGGTTTAACTCAAAGACCTGCTCTGATACCACTTGTTGGGTCCCGAATAGATGGCAAAACCCAAGAGGGGAGGGGTGAATTGGGTTCTTAAAAATTTCTTTGATAACTTAAAAACTTAACCCCTTGTAGAATTAATCCCCTTGAATGAAGAAACTGAATGGAAAGCAAAGTAATAAAGAGAGCAGAAATAAAAGCAAGTAGACAAGGATTTTATAGTGGTTCGGGCAACCTCCCTACTCCACTCTTCCAAGCTCACACTCCTTGTGACTTGGGTTCCACTATTGTATTCCGCGAATACAACTAGAGCCTCTTGCTCTCTTCTAGATTCTAGCTCTAGGGGGCATATAACACTTAGCACAAGTAGGTGATGAGTCACACTCCAATCACACACTACTTTGCTACCACTTGATCTTAGCTACGCAAGCTAAATCAAGTTCAACACAAACAAGTAAACAATAAAAGTAAACTACACTTTACAGGTGTGTAGAAACGATTTAGCGCAGGGAAGAACTTGTAGATGATGGCTTTGAAGTTTCTGAATGTAGCTCTTGCAACTTGAAGCACAATTCTTCCTCTCTTGATTGGCTTGATCACTTTAATGCTCTTGTAGATAGGAGTTATGCTCACTTAATGTTTTCCAACTACTTCCCTCGTTCACCATGAATGCTATTTATAATTTTGGAGGGAATCCGAACGTTAGAAGGTAGGTGGCGCGCATTTAATGCGCCAACGTTCGAATAAATTCCGACCGTTGCGACCCAAGTCGCATGTGGAGTCGACTTCGGATGCGACTTCGCCCAAGTCGCAGATGGAGTCGACTTCGGGTGCGACTTCGCTTCTCCGTCGCAATTTCAAGTTCCAGTCAGGGTCGACTTGGGTTCTCGACTTGACCCAAGTCGCAGGTAGAGTCGACTTCGGGTGCGACTTCACCTCGTCAGTTGATTTTCTGAACTCCGAAACTTTGGAAATCTTTCTCTTTTGTTTAGTCTTCTTCATGCCTTTAGTTCTTTTGTATTACTTTCTGAATCTTTGTGCCTTGATTGTATTAGCTCCATGATTTGCAATCCTTAGAAGCTTGACTTTGCTTCTTCTTGGTTTTGCTTGATACTGTGAATCATTGGAGAACTTGCTTGCTTTGGAGACTTGAATGTTTGAAGCAAGCTTATGTCTTTTGCCTTTGATTTGATAGATCTGTTCTTCATTTTGGATCCTTGGACTTGATAGGCTTGATTTGATCTTGATCATGCTTGAAGCTTTTGAGACTAGAGTGAAGAAGTCCTTTGAATGATTTGAAACTGCAGCTTTGATCTTTGACAAACTCAAGTCGCGCTTGGGGTCGACTTCGTCCCCGACTTCACCTAAGTCGCACATGGAGTCGACTTGGCCTGCGACTTGGCAGCTCCGTGTCCCAACTTTCAGCTCTGGACAAATTTGCACTTCTGAAGTCGATAGCGAGGTCGACTTCGTCTGCGACTTGGCTACCCAAGTCGCATGTGGAGTCGACTTGACCTGCGACTTCACTTGCTCTTTCTCCCATTTTAACTCTTGACGTTTTAGGCACATTGAAGTCGATCTTGGAGTCGACTTGGGGAACGACTTGGCCTTCAAACTTGATTTTCTTCAAATGTATATTCCTTAAGACATTTCACAAACTTGTTAGTAGCCAAGACTTTCTCAAATTGATTTGTTAATCATCAAAACATAGATTTAGCTGGTTTTCCTCATGTTTCCAACAGTAACATTCTTCAATCAATAGTTTTTTTAAAACCTGTCTGAGTACCCCATTCAAGAAAAATGATTTGGTTGTATCTGACTATAAAACATAATTAATCATTATACATGAGCTCATGAAAATCTTAATGTTATATGGACAATTTGATTACGGTAAGGAATAAGGATATGGTGGTTATGGTCCATTCATTTATTTTTGTTTCGTATAGAAAATGAACTTCTTCAATGGCAGGGGAAACAAGTTGTACTCTCCTAATGAAATTTCAGGGAAAGATCCTAGAAGCCATTGCCAGCAATCATAGAAAAAAATCACGATGACAGCATTTCCTATTGTTTGGGTTTAGGTGCTAATAAACGAAAACAAGGAGTAATTAGACCAGAATTGTACTAGACAAGAAAAGTTTTCCTTGTTCATAGAAATATCATTATGAGCAAGAAAGTTTTCTTCGTATATGTATTTCTTTTTCTAATAAAGATGTTTCCTTGCTAATAAAGGTTGCAAAAAATATATTTTCTTGTAGTAAAAGTTCCCAATTCTACAAAACTTTATTTTTACTATAACCTTATTCTTTTTTATGTCGTGACAATTCATGGAAAATACACTTTCTTAAATAGTACTTTTTATTGGTATTGTATAACATGACCTATAATATTACAAATTAAGTTCATATACATCAGAGGCAACAAACTTCCACCTATCCCCATGGGAGTCACCTAGCTCTAAAGAGACGCTATGTTCCCATTATTTTTTGAGAAAGACCAACTACTTCTATCCTCGTATATAGGCTAGAGACCCATTAGGCTTCGAACCTACACACCATACCTTGCTAGAATTCATATGTGCAGCGTTGTGGGCAATGCTCAATTGGTCTCATAACCATTACTTAAATAGTGCATAAAATTATGTAAAACTTCCATGGTGTGCATTCATGTGAAAGATGGCAGATTTCGTACCAAAAATCTGATCATTATATTAACATCATGGAGACCATTAGTAATCGGAATAAACTGTAATTGTAATTAAATTACCAAAAATTTTATCTTCGTAAATATTCTTCATTTTAAATGCATCCATTTTATGTGAGGAATATTTCTAAACAATAAATTTTTTTTGTATTTTAAAAATATTTTCTTATATTTTATTTTATTGTTTATTGGGTATTTTTTTCATTTTAAAAAAGTGTCTAAAATTTATAAGTACACCCACAATTTCATGCTAGCCTCATGGGTTTTTTTGCATTTTAAATCTTGTAATTTTGCCTATTTGCAGTTTATATCCTAAACTTTGGCCATTTGCAGTTTAAACCTTCAAAACATCAAATATTTTCATTTTAAACCCTAAGCTATAAGGGCGTTAAGAAACACGTGACCTTGGACCATTTGCATGTTCAATTTTTTAAATTGACACAAATAACCATCTGAAGCAACACCCAACCAAGGAAGACGAGCTTACACGGAAGAAATCTTCATCAAGCAGTCATGATGTCACTGGCGATCGCTGCCTAGTCTTCGTCCCCGCCATTGGTGACCGCTATGCTGTCTAGCTACGACGCTGCCCGAATGGATGATCTCGAAACCACCAAGCCAATTGAACTAATGGTTGCTGGAATTTTTTATTTTTTATTTTTTTCATGCCATTATGTCCAAATTTTCAAGTTCTCTGCTACCAAAAATTCTCAGCAGGATAGATAATCTTGACTATTGCTGATTTGAAGATGGCCACAATTTCCGAAAGGCCAAAAACAATGCTGCCATTGATGGATTGTATGCATGCTGCAAAAAAATCATGGGCAATTGTTTCTGTTGTGTTTCTGTTTAGATCTTCTTTCTGATTTAACTAATTCAATCTACAGATCACCGACACAAATGACTGGATCTCAAACATATAGGGATTGCTGGATATGGGAATTTTCATGCCATTTGTTGCTCGGTCTTGTAGGAGATGCCATCCATAGAAAAATCAGCCTGCTTGGCTTTCTTTTTCACTTGGTTTGACTGGCTTTGAAGGAGATGAGGAACGATGGATTCTCCCTTGACAGCCACAGACAGAAATTGTGGAGAAGATAACAAAATCTTTCAGTAGTCCAGCGGACTATATTAACTCACGTGCATGCGACCGATTTTACAATTATAGTCCATTCAATATATTTTTACAATTTAGCCCCAATAACTCAATAAAACTCACCCGAAATATATAAATAAAGAATCTTAGTTAAAATATAAGATTATCAATGATTTTCATCTAATACCCCTTGTAAAATAAAATTTTCGATATTATAAGAGTAGAAAATAAAGTAAAAGATATGTAAAAAATTGCGATAATCACTCACCAACCTTGCTTGCAACTCTCATACAATGGATGGTTTTGGAGAGCATCTATGTCTTTTTTTTTTTAACATGCGAGGCTATTTAGGATATTTCAACCGAGTTAATGGTAGTTTTAAATGAAAATATTTTAAATATCTTTTTGTGTGCCTCTTGATTAAAATTCATGCATGACGATGTTTTAATAAGATCAAATCCAACTGTATATTTTAGTTTATATACTTAAGTAAAAACCAAGAAACCATCCTAATTGAAAATTCTATCAGGCCATTGAATTAAATCAAAAAGATTTTAAATAAAAATTTAAATATCTTTACAGTAACATTCTTCAATCAATAGTTTTTTTTATAACCTGTCTGAGTGCCCCATTCAAGAAAAATGATCTGGTTGTATCTGACTATAAAACATCATCAATCATTATAAATGAGCTCATGAAAATCTTAATGTTACATGGACAATTTGAGTACGGTAAGGAATAAGGATAGGGTGGTTATCGTCCATTCATTTATTTTTGTTTCGTATAAAAAATGAATTTCGTCCATGGCAGGGGAAACACACTATACTCTCCTAATGAAATTTCAAGGAAGGATCCTAGATGCCGTAGCCAGCAATCATAGAAAAAAAATCACGATGACAGCATTCCCTATTGTTTGGGTTTAGGTGCTAATAAATGGAAACAAAGAGTAATTAGACCAAAATTATACTAGACAAGGAAAGTTTTCCTTGTTCATAGAAATATCATTATAAGCAAGAAAATTTTCTTCTAATAAAGATCTTTCCTTGCTAATAAAGGTCGCAAAAAGTATATTTTCTTGTAATAAAAGTTCTCTATTCTACAAAACTTTATTTTTATTATAACCTTCTTCATTTTTAAATCGTGACAATTCATGGAAAATACACTCTCATAAATAGTACTTTTTATTGGTATCGTATAACATGACCTATAATATTACGAATTAAGTTCATATACACCAGAGGCAACAAACTCCCACCTATCCCCATGGGAGTCACTTAGCTCTAAAGAGACACGATGCTCCGATTATTTTTTGAGAGCTACTTCTATCCTTGTATATAGGCTAAAGTCCCATTAGGCTTCGAACCTATGCACGATACCTTGCTAGAATTCATAAGTGCAGCGTTGTGGGCAATGCTGGATTGGTCTCATAAACATTACTTAAATAGAACATAAAATTATGTAAAACTTGAATGGTCTGGATTCGTGTGAAAAATGGCAGATTTTGTACCAAAAATGTACTCAAATTCGTTCTACCCATGTTGCTCCATCGACGGTCTTGACAATTTATGGTATGGGCCTCATAACTTCTACTGAATCAAAATATGGTCATTTGAAATTTACACGTTCTTTTGTCACTTTCCGAACCTTCAACGACCAGGTGCTAGTTTTCATTTCTCCTTTGCAATACATTAATTTTGAATCATTTGCTAGCGTAGGGGTTAGAGGATATCGATGGTTGGTTCTGTACGTGAATTCCGTGTATGGTAATAATGTTGGGCTTGTGTTTAGTTGAGTAGGGGTCAAGCACTCATCAGGTTCTTCTCCTACTTTTTTCAGGCAATCAATTTACCGCATTTTTTTCTCATGCTTTTAATTTTCCAACTGAAATTTTATTTACAATGTTATATTTTTTCCTATTTCATATTATATAGCTTATATAATCTAACAAATTTCCTATAATTAACTTACAATATTAAAAAGGTAATTAAAGCTCTCCCACACTAGCTGTGCAACTGCCCCATATCCGGTACCGACGACAAATTCATGGGAAGGTGTTCCCATGAGATAAAATATGAAGTAAGGGTCTTTTAGTAAATTGACAATGCATGTATATTTGTTTGAAAATATGAATATGTTTGGTTTTTTGATAAAATACATAACATCTCAATCCATTCTATTCATTTAGTGGATCACTTACAAAAACATATGTAAACATATTTTTTCATTCTTTGACATTTTGTAAAAATATTTTTGTAGAAAATATTATCTTTTACTAACTTCCATTATAATTGGTAAAGTTAAAAAATATACTTTATATTATAAATTATTTTATATTATTTAAAGTTCATATAAATAAGGTATTGTCAAAAATAACAATTTCAATATCTATTTCTGAATTTTTGAAAATTAAATAATATTTTTATTTTTCTCATTTAACCACATCTAACTTTCATTTTATATATCTAATTATGATTTAACACCCGTAATGTGATTTTTTACTATTTATATTATCATTTATGCCCTTGGTACATAATTTTAAATTTCATTGATAGAATTTAATGGTTGTAATTAAATTTAGCGATATCTAACTACATCTAACAGCATCTGACCGTATCTAACTAGATCTAATTTTTATATTAATAATTTAATCCTAATTTAACTCATGTAATATCATCATAGGCTCTTAATTAGGTCATTTATACCTTAACATCTAAAATTAAAATACAGATAATATGATTTAATAAAATCCACTTAAATGTAGCTGTATCTAATCGTGTCTAACAGCATCTAACCGGATATAATTTTTATATTAATAAGTTAATCATAATTTAACACCTGTAATGTAATCATAGACTCCTAATTAGGCTGTTTGTTCCTTAATATACGAGATTAAAACTCAAATAATATGATTTAATAAAATTCACTTAAATCCAGCCACATCTAATTGCATCTAACTGTGTTTAACCATATTTAACCGTATCTAACTGTGTCTAATTGTATCTAACAGCATCCAAATGCATCTAACTGGTTCTAATTTTTTACATGAACAAGTTAATCCTAATTGAACACTTGTAATATAATTATAGGCTCCTAATTAGGTCATTTATACTTTAATATCCAAAATTAAAACTTGAAAAATATGATTTAATAAAATTCACTTATTAATAAGTTAATCCTAATTGAACCCTATAATACGATCATAGACTCCTAATTAGGTGATTTATACCTTAATATCCGAAATTAAAACTCAGATAATATGATTTAATATAAAACCACTTAAATATAACCGCGTTTAAACACATCTAATCACATTTAAGTTTTGACATTAATAAATTAATTCTAATTTAACACTTACAATATGATCATAGGTTATTGATTAGGTCATTTATACCTAAATATCCGAAACTAAAACTCGGATAATATGATTTAATAAAATCTGTTTAAATCTAGCCACATCTAATTGCTCGTAACCGTGTCTAACCACATTTAACTGCGTCTAACTGTATCTAACCATGTCTAACAATGTCTAATCATATCTAACCATATCTAATTTTTTATATTAATAAATTAAACATAATTTAACACTTGCAATATGATCATAGGCTCGTGATTAGGTCATTTGTATCTTAACATCCAAAATTAAAAACCAGATAATATGATTTAGTAAAATTTACCTGAATCTAGTCACATCTAACCCATTCTAATCATATGTAACCGCGTCTAATAGCATCTAACTGTATTTAATTTTTTGTGTTAATAATGATATAAATTTAATTTAATCAATATAAAATTATCTAAAATAGTATTGTTATAATTTATATAAAAAATTTAAACAAATTGGCTATTGAATTTTATTTTAACCTAAGTTATAAATTATTATTTCAATTAAATGCATATTAGATCTTTTAAATTTTATAATTAAATATTAATATTTATATATTAGTGAATATAACTGCATCTAATTTTTATACTAATAATTCAATCCTACTTTTACATATGTAATATGATATTAAGCTCTTAATTAGGTCATTTATACCTTAATTACTGAAATCACAACTTACATAATATGATCTTAAAAAATCATCCTAAATCTAACTATGTCTAATAACATCTAGTTTTTTATATTAATAAGTTAATCCTAATTTAAAGCCTGCAATATTATCCTAGGCTTCTGATTAGATATAATTTGAAATTAATTTTGATTTGTAATGCATACTTCATCAACAAAAAAATATAATGCATATAATTTTTTTATCGTGGAATACATGTGCATGATAATTTAAGAAAATAATATAATATCTAAATTTTAGATTAATTGGTTAATTCTAATTTAACATCTATATATCACCTTGGGCTTCTGATTATATGTAATTTGAAATTAATTTTAATTTGTAATGCATTTTTCATCAACAAAATAATATAATGCATATAATTTTTTCTATTCCAGGATACATGTGCATGATAATTTAAGAAAATAATATGGCATATAATTTTTTACATTAATAAGTTAATCTTAATTTAACACCTATAATATCATCCTAGGCTGATTCGATGTAATTTGATATTAATTTTCATTTGTAATGCATATTTCATCAATAAAATATATAATCCATATAGTTTTTAATTGTGTAACACCCGTGCATGATAATTTAAGAAAAAATGATTAAAGTAAACTAAGTATTAGATGAAAATAATTATTTTGATTCATTTAGTTTGCATCTACTTTAGTCTTTATTATAAAAATTAATGTAAATTAAAATTTCACGAAATAAATGAGTGATACTTGATATTTTAAATTTCGTCCGCAAGTGCAATATGTACATGATATCAAATATACTACGAAAGCACTTGTGAAATATACCTAACTTTTGAAAACTAACTTAATAATTAAATTCTTAGATTGGTGGAAAATCATTTTTTTTTGGATCTCATGAGGAAAATCTTTTTTTGGAGTAGATGAAAATAATCATTTTGATTAACTAAGCTCATATTCATTTTAATATTTTTTGAAAATTAATCTAAACTAAAATTTACAAACAAGTTGGTCTTTTAAATTATTATGACATTACTATCAATTTTATACTGCTTGAATTGCACTCAGTGCTTTCATTACAGTTATTCAGCTGAAAATTCTGCCTAATTCGAAATCCAACTTGAAAGCGGGATTTAGATATTGAGGGCCAACCCATGGGAAGCACTTCCCATGAGAAAAAAAGGAAGCAGGGGCAATGTGGTAATTTTCCATCGTGAGTATGTTTGATTAAAAACGTGAGTATGTTTGATTTTTTGATAAATTTTGTATTATATACATACAAAATCTCAATCTATTCCATTCATTTGATAGATCAATTAGCAAAACGTATGTAAACATAATTTTTCATTATTTGACAATTTTTAAAAATATTAGTGTGCAAAAAATAAATTTTTAATAAGATTTCATCATAATTAGTAAAGTTGAAAAATATAATTTTTATTAGAAGTTATGTTATATTATTTAAAGTTAATGTAATTAACGTACTCTCAAGAATAACAATTTCTTATATTTTTCTTGAATTTTTGAAAATTTATTAATAATTTTTTATTTTCTAAATATAATAGAATCTAACCGTGTCTAATTGAGTCTAACCGTGTCTAACCGTGTCTAACTGTGTCTAACCTTGTCTAATCGTGTCTAACCGTGTCTAATTTTTGAAATTAATAATTTAATCCTAATTTAACACCTGTAATATGATCCTAGGGCCTTTATAAGGCCATTTATATCTTAAAAACCAAATTTGGAACCCAAATAATATGATTTATTAAATCACCATAATCTAACCGTGTCTAACCGTGTCTAATTTTTAAAATTAATAATTTAATCCTAATTTAACACATGTAATATGATCCTAGGGCTCTTATAAGGCCATATATATCTTAAAAACCAAATTTGGAACCCAAATAATATTATTTATTAAAATCATCATAATGTAACTGTGTCTAACCGCGTCTAACTGTGTCTAACCGCGTCTAACCGCGTCTAACTGTGTCTAACCACGTCTAACTGTGTCTAGCCGTGTCTAATTTTTGAAATTAATAATTTAATCCTAATTTAACACCTGTAATATGATCCTAGAGCTTTTATAAGGCCATTTATATCTTAAAAACCAAATTTAGAATCCAAATAATATGATTTATTAAAATCACCATAATCTAACCCTGTCTAACCCTGTCTAACCCCATCTAACCGCGTCTAATCGTGTCTAATTTTTGAAATTAATAATTTAATGCTAATTTAACACCTGTAATATGATCCTAGGGCCCTTATAAGGCCATATATATATCTTAAAAACCAAATTTGGAACCCAAATAATATGATTTATTAAAATCACCATAGTCTAATCGTGTCTAACCGCGTCTAACCGCGTCTAACTGTGTCTAACCGTATCTAACCGTGTCTAACCGCGTCTAACTGTGTCTAACCGTGTCTAATTTTTGAAATTAATAATTTAATCCTAATTTAACACCTGTAATATGATCCTAGGGCCCTTATAAGATCATATATATCTTAAAAACCAAATTTGGAACCCAAATAATATGATTTATTAAAATCACCATATTCTAACCGTGTCTAACCGTGTCTAACAGCGTCTAACCGCGTCTAACCGTGTCTAACTGAATCTAATTTTTTTTATAATTTATGAATATTTTACCTAATCTATGTATTTTGCAAAATGTATATACTTTAATATTTATTCGAGGACTAAATAATTTTGGAACTAAATAAATATATAAAGTTATAATTAAAAATATTAACTCCACTTGATTAAATGAAATAAAAATTTATATAAAGAAATAAAATAGTAAAAAATATTATATATATGACGTTGTAGAACTAAAATTTTGATAAATTATATATAACTGTGACCTAGATTTAATATGTAAATATATGTTACTTTTTGGGCTTAGTTAAATGATCAATTTCTCAAAATTATAAAATAATATTATTATAGTTTATACTATAAATTTAAAGTCTTAATATAATAATTTTAATTTATTGTTACTGTAATTAATTAATTTAAACTAAAAATAAAAATTTATTGACTTCAAGTTAAATCAATGTAAACAAACAATTTAATAAACTATAATAATATTGAACAAAAAATATATAGAAAATTTCATGTTATAGAACACCTATAAATTTATTACAGTTTATATTACAAATTTAACATATTAATATACTAATTGTGATTTATTGTCACTATAATTAATAAATTTAAAATAAAAATAAAAATTTATTTACTTGAAGTCAAATCAATCTAAAATTATCAGTTTAATAAATATTTACATTGAATTATAGAAAATCTTCATATTATATAAAACAAGATATTCATTTTTGCAGGCCCGCGGGACACATATATATTTTTATTAAAATAAAATATTCATTTTTTGAGGCCTGTGGGACATTTATATATTTAAAAAAAACAAAACATTCATTTTTGGAGGCCCGCGGGACACATTTATATTTTTAAAAAATAAAATATTCATTTTTGGACGCCCGCGGGACACATATATATTTTTATAAAAATAAAATATTCATTTTTTGAAGCCCATGGGACATGTATATATTTTAAAAAATAAAACATTCATTTTTTGAGGCCCGTGGGACACATATATATTTTTATAAAATAAAATATTCATTCTCGGACACCCGCGGGACACATATATATTTTTATAAAAATAAAATATTCATTTTTTGAAGCCCGTGGGACACATATATATTTTAAAAAACAAAACATTCGTTTTTGGAGGCCCGCGGGACATATATATTTTTAAAAAATAAAATATTCATTTTTGGACGCCCGCGAGACACGTCTATATTTTAGAAAAACAAAATATTCATTTTTTGGACGCCCGCGGGACACGTATATATTTTAGAAAATAAAATATTCATTTTTGGACACCCGCGGGATACGTATTTATTTTAGAAAAACAAAATATTCATTTTTGTAGGCCCGTGGGACACGTATATATTTTAGAAAAATAAAACATTTATTTTTGGAGGCCCGCAGGACATATATATTTTTAGAAAACAAAATATTCATTTTTGGACGCCCGTGGGACACGTATTTATTTTAGAAAAACAAAATATTCATTTTTTGGACACCCGCGAGACACGTATATATTTTAGAAAAACAAAACATTCATTTCTAGAGGCCCGCGGGACACATATATATTTTTAGAAAAAAATATTCATTTTTGGACACCCACGGGACACTTATATATTTTTAGAAAAACAAAATATTCATTTTTTGGACGCCCGCGAGATACGTATATATTTTAGAAAAACAAAACATTCATTTTTGGAGGCCCGCAGGACACATATATATTTTTAGAAAATAAAATATTCATTTTTGGATGCCCGCGGACCACGTATATATTTTAGAAAAATAAAATATTCATTTTTGGATACCCGCGGGCCACGTATATATTTTAGAAAAATAAAATATTCATTTTTGGATACCCGCGAGATACGTATATATTTTAGATAAACAAAACATTCATTTTTGGAAGCTCGCGGGACACATATATTTTATAAAACAAAATATTCAGTTTTTTGAATGCCCGCAGGACACATATATTTTTGGAAAACAAAAATTCATTTTTGGAGGCCCGATGAAATTATTTCTACTTTTTAAACAATTTTTACAGTTAATTTTTATTTTTCTAAACTATTTTCTTCGACGCTCTTGATTTTACTTTTTTTTTAAGTTTTCAGCTTTTCTTTTTTAACTTTTTTTTCGTTTTGCCATTATTATTATTTTTTAAAATTATTGAACCTTTTGTTTTTCTCGGTTTAGATCTAAACTTTAGTTTTAACTTTTTCTTTTTATTTCTTTTGAACATCCCTTTTTTTGTTTCTCCTGGAGGTTATTTTCTTTTCTTTTTTTCTTTTACGTGGTTTTTCAATGCTTCTTCTTCTTCTTCTTTTGGTTTTAACGATTTTCCTTTTGAACTTTTTTTAAAAAGCGGTTTTTATTTTTAATGTTTTCAGCTTTTCTGTTTTAACGTTTTTTCAAAAAAATATTTTTAATCTTGTTTTACCCTTTTTGATTTTATTACTTTACTGTTTTTTTTTAAACTTTTTTGCTTGTTGACTGTTATTTTTGTTTTGTTCTTTGCTATTAACATTTTTTTATTTAAACTTTATTTTACTATTATTTTTTATTAAACCGAAGTAAAGTTTCATTTTAATCAGTTTCAACTTGATAAGAAGCGGAGTCTCTAATCAAATAGCTGAATTTTTTTCTAGAATTATAAGTGCCAAATAGCTGGCAAAATTAAATCTTTTTCATTATTTCATGGCAATATTCACTACTATTTGTATCTTCGAGATCGTCCATGAAAACAAGAATATAAGTAGAACTTTAGAATTAAATAAATATATAAAGCTATAATTAAATATAATAATTAATTTAAATTTAATAATATAAAGACACATAAATATATAAAACTATAACAATTCTTATATATGATTTTTTAAAAATAAAATCGTAATAAATTATTTTTATTTAAATTATATAACTATAATTTAACTTTAATAATATAAATATATGTGACCAGTTCGTATTGATTTAAGAATAATGATATATGCATTTTCGTTGTAATATTTTTTTCGATATGAAGAGTTAAATATGCGGTAACCCTTAATATTCACTCATCTCTCCAATTGCTCATTTCAATTTCAAATCAATAAATTTTGAAAAATACATATTAACTATAATTGCATTAAATCAATACAAAATTATGTATTAAATAGAAATCTTATAAATTAATTTGAAACGAAGATCACTATAATGTAGTTCACTTAACACAAAAATACGAAATAATTTGGTTCGCTGGATTCAATCAAATAATTTAGACCTTATGAATTAATACTAGAACATTTTTACAGAAAAATCATATAGTGTTTGAGTTTATAATTAAATATTATATTTATATATTAGTTAATAATATTTTAAATTTCTTACCTGGAGGCATTAAATTTAAAAAAAAGATATTTACATTTTTAATAGCAAAAATTATATCACTCATCCTCTTTTGTTATAAAATTTTTGCAAATCAAAATAAAGTTTATATCAACATTAATTTTTTAATCTTTGATTATAATTCAAGTTAAAATAATAAATTTTAAACAACAATAGGTATTAATTTAAACAAATTAAATCAATATTCAATTATTAATTTAACAATAGGTATTAATTATAAATGTAATAAATTTATTATTTTGATTTAATTTTGAAATTTTTAGAAAAAATAAACAAACTCGAAAATGATAAATTTTATTAGACGTTGCTTTTGTGTTAAGATAGTTCAATAATCAAGTTGCATGTGTAACATTTTTGATACACTATCGGAGCACCAAAACGCATGTGAAACATTTTGGATGCACTTGCTGGAGCACTAATTTTGGTGCTCCATCTCCTCCATCCTTCCCGAAACAGAACGAGTCATGGCTGTAGAGAAGTTTCCAAATGCGTGGGTTGCCTTGCGTTTTAAGCCAATGAAAGAAGAAAAGCTCGTCTCTTGATCGACCTTCTCCATCACCCATCTTTCGCACAAGGCAGCCAAGGCTGCACAATCCAACCCAGATTCGATCTACATCGGCTATCATCCAAAAATCTAATCCATCAATCCGATGTCTAATGGGGAAGCCATAATAGATCCGTCCTCTCCAATGCTAACTCTAGATTTGCCAAAAAATCCAAACCCACCGACAATGAAGAAGAAGAAAAAATTCATTAATCTTCCATGGCCAACTGGCAACAGGCCGATCCATCGAAATCCGGCAATCCTCCACTAAAACCATCGATCTGCATCTAACAGAAACACCATCAATAGAATCCAGTGAGTTCTCTAAAATCCGTCAACAGAAACCATCGCAGGTCTGGCGACTCCGACCTACGGCGTCCCCTGATCAGCGAAAGAAACCCATCTCTCCAGGCCAAAAATCGACTAGCAAACACGCATGATTTCTCCATTGAAGCTGATAACCCACGGAACTGAGCAGGCGAGTAGGCAACCTTCATTTCCCTGCCTCCCTTACATTTTTCGAGCTTCCCAAAATGCCCCAATTCATCCTAACCATCTATTGAAAATTGACGGTGGAGATGACGCTTTCCACGAGAACAACGTAGAAAGCGCTTCTCATGGGTTGGGCCTCTTAGATATTTGAGCTCCGCTGGGTAGGTTGGAACATGAAGCCTGATGAATGCCATGAAAGCGGGATTCAGATATTTGAGCTCGGGCTAGCAGAATTCCAGATTTTCTAATTCAGACGTTTGAAATTAATAGGGGGTGGTAGGATGTCCGATTATCAATCTAGCATGGAGGTAGTTGCATGTATAAATAAAGTCCATTGTGTGTAAAATAATTGAAATATAAAGATAAAAATGAAAAATATAAAATTATTGAGCAGTTAATAAATGAAATTCTACAGCGAACAATGCATCCACACTTCTCTCTGCTGCGTAGCATTCCCAAATTTACTCCTCAAAGATATGCTATTTTCACGGAAAAAGATATTGCTCATGTTTCTTTGATGATCTTTGTGCAATTTATACGTAGTTTTTTTAATTTTTTTATTAGGGTAAACAGGTCTATGTTTCTTTCATTCTTTTTGATGCAAATGTTTCTTCCATCTATAATTTAAGAAGAAGAAGTCAGTAAGTAACAGTCCCGGGGGGGGGGGGACGGAAAATATTTAGGTCCGAGCTGTTATGCGCAAAATTTTTTGTGTGCCACTTGATTAAAATTCATGCATGATGATGTTTTAATAATATCGAATCCAACTCCGTTATTCAATTTTATATACTTAAATAAAAACCAAGAAACCATCCTAATTGAAAATTCTATCAGGCCCTTGAAATAAATCAAAAACATTTTAAATAAAAAATTTAAATATCTTTACAGTAACATTCTTCAATCAATAGTTTTTTTATAACCTTTTTGAGTACCCCATTCAAGAAAAATGATTTGGCTGTATTTGACTATAAAACATCATTAAATTGTACATGAGCTCATGAAAATCTTAATGTTACATGGACAATTTGAGTACTGTGAGGAATAAGGATCGGGTGGTTATCGTCAATTCATTTATTTTTGTTTCGTATAGGAAATGAACTTCTTCCATGGTAGGGGAAACAAGTTGTACTCTCCTAACGAAATTTCAGGAAAGGATCCCATAAGCTGTAGCCAGCAATCATAGAAAAAAAATCACGATGACAGCATTCCCTGTTGTTTGGGTTTAGGTTCTAATAAATGGAAACAAGGACTAATTAGACCAGAATTGTACTAGACAAGGAAAGTTTTTCTTGTTCATAGAAATATCATTATGAGCAAGAAATTTTTCATCGTATATGTAATTTTTTTCTAATAAAGATCTTTCCTTGCTAATAAGGTTACAAAAAATTATATTTTCTTGTAATAAAAGTTCCCAAATCTACAAAACTTTATTTTTATTATAACTTGATTCATTTTTATGTCGTGACAATTCATGGAAAATACACTCTCATAAATAGTACTTTTTATTGGTATTGTATAACATGACCTACAATGTTACAAATTAAGTTCATGTACGTTGGAGGCAACAAACTTCCACCTATCGCCGTGGGAGTCAACTAGCTCTAAAGGGACACTATGCTCCCAATATTTTTTAAGAAAGACCAACTACTTTTATCCTTGTATATAGGCTAAAGTCCCATTAGGCTTCGAACCTATGCACGACAACTTGCTAGAATTCATATATGCAGCGTTGTGGGCAATGCTCGATTGGTCCCATAAACATTACTTAAATAGTACATAAAATTATGTAAAACTTCAATGGTCTGGATTCATGTGAAAAATGGCAGATTTTGTACCAAAAATGTAGTCAAATTCGTTCTTCCCATGTTGCTCCATCGACAGACTTGAAAAATATTTTTTGTTAATATGCTATGGGCCTCATAACTTCTGCTGAATCAAAATATGGTCATTTGAAATTTACACTTTCTTTTATCACTTTCCGAACCTTCAACGACCAAGTGCTCGTTTTTAATTCTCCCTTGCAATACATTAATTTTGAAACATTTGCTAGCGTGGGGGTTAGAGGACACCGATAATTTGTTCTGTACGTGAATTCCACGTACCATCCATAGGAATCATTTGCTAGCGACAATAGGCAGAAAGAGAAAAAGGCTCTCCTATTAAAACCGGAAATCCGTATATGGTAATAATGTCGGGCTTGTGTTTAGTTGAGTAGGGGTCAACCACTTTTTAGGTTCTTCTCGTGCTTTTTTCAGGCAAGCAATTTACCACATTTTTTCTCCTGCTTTTAATTTTCCAACTGAAATTTTATTTACAATGTTATTTTTTTTCCTATTTCATATTATAGCTTACAAAATCGAACAAATTTCCTATAATCAACTTACAATATTGAAAAGGTAATTAAAGCTCCCCACGTAAGAGACACAGCTCCCATACCAGCTGTGCAACTACCCCATATCCGGTACGGAGGCCATATTCAAGGGAGAGCCCCAACCCATAGGAAGCTGTTCTACCATTTTTTTTCAAGGGAAGCTACAACTCTGCCATTCCTTTAAGCTAGATGGCTACGATTTGTTTGGATATTTTAGGTAGTCAAAAAATCGAAAAGAACGCATGCAACTCTCGCAGCTTACTCACAACTGTCTTGCCATTCCATCCTTCTTCCTCCCTCTTCACGCTGGTTTTCCTCCCTATTCGGATTACATTTTCTTCTGCCATCTAGATTACTTCATACCATCTTATGATTAAAGTCATTTGATTTTGCTTTCCCATCCATATGGATAATCATGGGTTTTTTTATTTTTTCAAAATTGCAATTTTAGTTTCCATTTTTTTTTGCAACTCAATGAATATGATGCCATGATTTAGCTTGATTCAGATGGATTTTTCAAACTTGGCTTTCAAATTTGGCATGGATGGTTGATGGTTGCAAGGGTTGGCCGTTCGAGACTTCAGGTCGATGGCTTGATGCCAGCAGATCGATGCAGAGGCTGAGTGTAGAGAGTCCATGAATGGGTAATCGGAGGCAAGGATAAGGGAATCAACAATAGTGGTTGTCATTCTTCAAGAGAAGGAAGAAGGGAGTTGGAGGTAGCGGAGAGAGGAGACGGACTGACAGAGCTGAAGAGGAGAAGGGGGGGTGATGTTGATGTAGTCATGGAAAAGGCTATGAAGAGCCTGAGGATGACCGATGATGCACAAGGAGACTGGAGAGATTATTTTTTCAACACTATAGTTTTAATTTTTATTTTTTCAATTCGGTGAATATGGCAGCATGATTTAGCTTGATTCGGATTGGTTTTTCAAACCCAGTTTCGAATGGGGCACGGATAGCTATTGCCATTGTTGTGACCATGATTGTCGGCAATGGTTTGGATGTCGGATATGGAGCCGTGATGTCGGCTATGCAAAGGGCAGCGGCTAGTGGTGGATCACAGTGGCTAGCAGCAAGGGCTTCACAAGTTTGGGGGAAGAAGATGGACTTTAGTGAAATTTATAGAAAACCCCATGGCCAAAGACATTTCGCAAATGGGGTTAGGCTAGAAAATTTTGCAAAGTAGCCCCCAACTTGCATCTCTTTTCCATTGGGCTTGGGCCTATGTCCAAAGCTTCGCAGGCTCCAGCACTATGCAGTCCGAACCATCAGGCACAAGTGACTCCCACCTTGGTATGAATTTTATTATATGTTTAATTTATTTAAAGTAAAATTTATTATTTTAGTTTGGATTTTAGTCAAAAATAAAATTTAATCTTGACATAAAATTCATTAGGAACAATTCTTTTTATCAAACGAAATTGTTCTATTTTCTATTTGCAGTTTTAACTAAGTAAATTTTGATGCCATTAACACCTCAATGTTTCTTGTTATCCTATTTTGAGTAAATTTTGATGCAAAATATTATTATTTATATTAATAGTAACTAATTATGTCAGATATTATAAGCAATATATCTTTTAAATTTAATAAATTAAAAATGATATGTATAATTATAACATACTTTGTCATAGTTCACTACAGTTTGAACAAACAGTTGGGCTAGTTAAACCTGAACCAGAGTTAACAACAGTTCAATTTACTGGTTAGTTTTGATAACATTACCTAAAATAATGTGAAGTTTCAAACAACCCAAAAATTAAAATTGCTTCCTAAATCTAGATCAAATTCACAAACAAAAATTAGAGATAGCATTGAAATTTTTTTCTATAAAATTTGTACTTAATATAAGTATTTATTAACTTTAATGATCTACATTTAATTAATTTACATTGATTTTGAAGAGAACACTAAAATTTTTTATAAACTTTTTGTTTAATGCGAATTTTTGTTAAATTGATAATTATATATTGATTTAATTTATTTTAATCTTCATTTTAATTTTAATTTTATTAATTTGACATTGAAACAACTGGATTGAGAGATGGGTGAATCCTTTAAGTTATTGTAGGTTAAACCAACTAAGTTCGTGGAATAACTTAATATATTAAATCAAGTGTGTTTATAGTTAATTAATTTGATATTCATTTAATTGAAATTTGTATACATTTTTAATTTACATTTATTAAATCTACCTTCAATTTGATTTACATATATTTTATAATTAAAAAGCAAAGGTGGTATACTAGCAAATAGTGCAATAGTAAACAACTTTAGTTTAGAAGTATTAACACGAGATCGTCTCTTTCTCCGTTATAAACATGTAACTAAAAAAATCATATGCAGCATAAAATTATATGTTATTAAAATAATTTAAATATTTTTATTGATATACAATTACAGAATGATAATTTACTGTCAATAAAAACTTAATTTTCTGATCATTTTTATTTTACTTTTATTATTTTTTGCTTAAATTTTGATTTACATGAATTTGCAATAAAAAGTATATGCGATATAAATTTCAGTTATGAAAATAATTTAGATATTTTTATTTGAATTTAATTAAAAATTAAAAATTAATGTAAATATAAACTTAATTAAAAATGTGATCATTGTCAATGAATCTTTTATTCAAATCAATTTAATTCACACAAATTGGAGACGACATTGGATGATTTCGAGTAATCTTTTTATTCAATACACATTTTATTAAATTAATAAAATTATATTAATTTAAATTAATATTAGATTTATTAATTTTAGATTGAAATGACCAACCAAAAAGATGAGTAAAACCTATGAGTATTTGTGGATTTAACTCAATAAGTTGGCAAAATAGCTCAATATAATCAATAAATGATATTTATCATAAATTAAAAAATTACATAATAAATGTTAATTTCAATAGTCCGATTAATTATACTATGTTCTTGTGTGCAAATCATTTTTGTTCTATTAATATTCATTTGGAATTGTAAACTTGTTCTTAGGCCAATTAATGTCACATGTAGGCACATGTGCCCAGCGCTGGGGTTTCGATTCCTTGCTCCTACATCTGCATATCCCATGAGCAATGGTGGCTCTAGCTAATTGAAAAAAATATTCATTTAAAATTAATTTATATTATAAAAATTAAAGAAACATCCATGAATTTTGTTACAAACATTCTATTTAACAAAATGTTTGTTAAATGCATAATTTTATATTCACTTAAATTGATTTAAATTAATCTATATTTTATTTAAATTTTATTAATGTAAAATTAAAATGAGCAACATAAGATAAGTAACCATACATGTTACTTATTCTTTGAAACTCACTTCTAATAAAATTAAATATTTGTATATTTATTTATATTAAAAATAAAATAAGTAATTTATAATTTATTTTTAAGATGATGAAATTCAATAATTAATATTTTTTAATTTTTCATAATTAATGTATAAATGAGCTTATAAGGAGCTTAGGACCATATTACAGGTGTTAAATTAGAATTAATTTATTAATATCAAAAGTTAGATTTAGTTACATGTCGTTAGATGTTGTTTGATGTTATTAGATCTGGTTAGATATTATTAGATGTCGTTAGATGCTGTTAGATGTCATTAGATTAAAGTAGATTTCATTAAATCTTATTATCTGGGTTTTAAATTCTTTAATTAAGGTATAAATGACCTTATAAGAGGCTTAGGATCATGTTATAAGTGTTAAATTAAGATTAACTTATTAATATCAAAAGTTATATCTGGTTAGAGGTCATTCGATGCTGTTAGATGTCGTTAGATGCTGTTAGATGCAATTATATGTCGTTAGATGTCATTAGATTATGTGGGATTTCATTAAATCCTATTATTTGGGTTTAAATTCTATAATTAAGGTATAAATGACCTTATAAGGAGCATATTACAAGTGTTAAATTAAGATTAACTTATTAATTTCAAAAGTTAGATTCAATTAGATGTCGTTAGATCAAGTTAGATGTTGTTAAATGTCATTAAATGTCGTTAGATATTATTAGATGTTGTTAGATGTTGTTAGATTAAAGTGAATTTTCTTAAATCCTATTATCTGGGTTTTAAATTTTTTAATTAAGGCATAAATGACCTTATAAGGGGCTTAGGACCTTATAAGGCATAAATAAATCAATTGCCAATAATGGTATCCAAAATAATTGTCACTAATTTGAACCAAGATAAAAATTAAATAATTACGACATCTGACATCAAAAGTTCAGTATATCCTGATAGAGTGGGAGACACTAGAAACATTGAACAATATCATAAATAAACTTGAGAAAGAAGCATACATAGTTTAAAAAATTCTCTCACATTGTGTTGCTAAGCATCATACATAGTTTGAACTATGTATTGCTACTTAGCTCATGTGGTTGGCCTTGAAAGACAAATATGACAATATCTCTTGAGGTAAGAAGACTTGTGACCAAGTTTTCTAGGAATAAGGAGTATCAAGATTACATTACAAGGCAGCATCTTAAGCAGATGTTAATATGATCCGAAAGCTTAGGTCAATTAGATATACTCTCATTGGCAGAAAGTAATGACCATAATAAGATCTCTCCTTAACTACTAGAATTGGGCAGGAACAGGGTCAATGCATGATTGAAAGTTGACTTACAATACTTACATCTCATCTATATTACAACTCAAGCACTTTTGCAACATGGCATATGCATATGCCTAAGCAGTGTGATAGGTGGCACAACATAGGATGGTTCAGAATGGTATTTTTGCTAGACTGCTAGTTTGCTTGTTCTATATCAATGATTTTTTAATTACTCAGATTTCTAGCTATCTATGTTGACTTGCTTCCTGATTTCTATTTGTGAACTGCACAATCAAGTGACCTACTTGTTTGCCAAATTCTGGTGTTCTTCAGATTTAGCATTTACTATGGGATGTATAAAAGTCAATGGTTAGGGTTGCAATTTGTTCTATTGGGTTAAGGTTAACTAAGTTCTAATCCAAAATTTGAAACTCCAACCTAAGCTAAGCCTAACTGTATTTTGAAAATTCTTACTCGTCCTAGCCCAATACTAACTGCTAAGGAATTTGTGTTTTTTTAATATTGGTTCTTAATGAATCATTTTAGACAAAAATTATTTTTTTGTGGTCAAATTTAATTCCTATTTTGTTCCTGTTGTGTAAACATATATATGAATTTATGTAGCTGGGTAACGTGGTTATCATAGAGATAGGCTGGTTGGGTTGAAGTTGAGCCTAACCCAAGTCTCACACGAGTGCACGAGGTTTAGGGAGAAACTTCGTAGCTCAACCTCTCAATGCTTTTTTACCACCTTTTGTTTCAGTGGTTATATCTGTAAAGGTGAGAAGATGGGGCCTGAAAAGGTTTTCGGACTATAGTTTTACACCTTGAATATTGTTCTTGATAAAGCAGAAGGGATGTTAAGGATTCATGTTAGTATGGCCTTTTTGTCTGGAGCAAGTTTAGTTGCTAATTTATACCTACAATAACAACTCATCACACGTCTAGGCCCTACAAGACCTAAATGGACTTCTGACGTAGACTCAATTCATTTCCGAAAAATTGAACCAAGATATGTCCAAACCCCTGGTCTCGCAGTTTCTGAATTTTAGTTTTCCAAGTGATCTAGATCTTTAAGAAACACTCGAGCGAACATCTTTATCAAAAATAAGTGTTTAAGCGAAGTGCCTACTTATTTTAAAGAGAAAATTTCAATATGGTTTTTTTTTTTTTGTTTCACTTCATACGGACTCTTGCAAGTGGGTAATGGAAATCTAAGGATGGAAATCTTAGAAAGTGAATAAGGTGCCAATGTTTGAGTTGAATAACTACAATTAATTCTTTGTGTGCTTATTATTGTCTATGCTTTTGCCTGTGTGTTTATTCCTTCCATGTAATCTCATAAGCATTCCCAGGTTCCCTTCACCAATCCGAATTTTAATTTTGGAATCACCCAATTTATCCTCTCTTACGTGCTTCCCATGAGTGCATGAACATTTTACATAGAACCACTTACATTACACCCTACTAATATATACATGTCAGTATATAAACCTGTTCACGTTTGCAAAATACCATAGAAGATAATATAACACAAGCACCTTAACTTTAAAAGCTATTGTCAATTCTGGCAAGAATGAAAAACCAGTATGAATTCATCATCCTCCAGAGCAAGATTAGGAATCAAAAGCTAGAGCTTCTTACTTTCTTTTTTGGGCATCTCATTGCATCCATAGAAAGATCATTGCGATCCTCTTTTACTCCAGCAGCAGGGTCGCGGCCATGACCAATTTGAGGTTGATTTTCATTAATCTGTACTGAATGCTCATTAGCTAGAACTCCATTATAAGCAATAAGTTTGGTTGCTTCTCGTGGTCGGAGTAATTTTGCTATTGACTCATTGGGTGATGCAGTATTCTTCCTCCTCCAACTGTAAATATGATGAAAATAGAAGAAGATAAGTGCTATTATTGAAGCTAATCCAACCATGATGTAGATCGATCGTAAACTATAAAGGGGTAGGCTCTGGTTTGATATTGGTGATCCAGCATCAGGGCAAGTTGTTTCAACTCCAAACCATTTCTTCTCCAGCTCATACATATCATCTTCTTTCGTAAATTTCATGACTGCCCTAGAAACATCAGGAACCATTGCAGAGCCCCTCGGAAACACCTATAAGTGTATAGGAGAAAAGGAAAAAGGTTGCATGATTGACCTAAACAACTCAAGAAATTTGATCCGAGAGTTTAAAAGATAATACTTTAGATTATCTTTGCAAATATTCAAAACGTAAGTGCGAGTATGCAAAATTGTAAAGTTAAACTGTTAATTCTATAGAAATCCCTCAACAAGCGATTATACCTTGTGAATGGGCTGATTTTTATTTTTTTTAATCAACACAGAAGTATCAAGTGCAGACGGCATGGGCAGTAGAATGACAAAGGGGGCTATTTTTTTTTAAAAAAAAACCTATAACATTTACAGTATTCATCTATACATTTTTTATGCCAAAATTTGGCTATTTTAATATATTCTATACTTGTAAATATCTTTAAAATTTTAACAATTTCCTATTTAGTCTTAAATAATGTTAAACATTCATGGACCTTTTGCAAATATGCCTACAAAGTTGTATTGGAGGTGTACCAGTTAGCTCGATGAATTTACAAATAAGTAGTTTTGCACGAAATTGAAAGTTTGTTCTTTCGATTAGCTAGGCCAATCATTACTCTTCAAGATATGATTAGGCCATCCTCCACCATAATAGTAATAGACATTTGAAATTATTAAATTTGATAATTTTGGTAGGAAAACTTGAAAAAAATGAATAATTACATTTTAATGATGGTTGAAGAGTTTCTTTCTAGTTATGATTATGATTTGTTGAAGTAGATTTTCATGATTTGTACAAATTACTTAATGATCTATTATTTCGATATATGATTTTTCAAAATGGGATTATAAAGTGCAAATTTTTTTTTGATTAGTATGTATACACTGTGACAATTGATATTGCAATTAGGCACCTTTATAACCCTTACATCATAGAGGGGCCTCTACTCTCAAGAGGATATTTATAAATACTCTCACTCTCAGGGGCATTAGGTGAGATTCTAAATTGCACTTCCCCAATTTGGGCCGTTGGCACTACCTCTAGGGCATTGCCTATGGTGTGTAAAGTTTGAAATTTTTGAATTTATAATATACTCAACATTTTCCTAATCCTACTCCCATTATCAATCTATGATAATGCTTTGGTCTCTATGTTTTTTTTTTCAAGTTATAATTTATTCCACTAAAAATTTTCCTTAAAAAAATACCACTAATGAAAAAGAATCTTTTTAATTTTCGAAAGGATAAATTTCACATATACCTACAAATTTTATCTCTAATTTCACTTATGCCCATGAACTTTTGAAAATTCTTCTCATACTCACGAATTTTCATCATAATTTTATTTATACTTACGCCATTAGAGATTCGTTAAATGGGCTGTTAGCTTTCTTGTAAAATGATGAATATGCCTAAGCGCTAATGTAATTTAAAATTATTTTACTAATTAAACTGAAGATTCATATTCAAATAATTTATGATTTTATAGTTGTAGAATTACTAAAAATTCATTATAATATGAATTTTTAGTTATAAAATCATAATTAGGGATTACATATTTGTCATTTTCCAAGGATTTAATGGCCCCTTTAATAAATCATTAATGATGTAGGTATAAGTGAAATTAGAATAAAAATTTCTGGATTAAGAGGATTTTTCAAAAATACATGAGTATAAGTGGAATTATAGGTAAAATTGACGGTATAAAAGGAATTCGCCCCTTGTCAAAATCAAATAAAAAGAGAGATGCAGAGATACAAAGCCAAATCCGCCTGTTCTGTAGGTCCGACCAGCCATGGTATACTCCCGGCAGTGGTGTTTCAGGAAGACTATGATATAAGGGATCTCGTCCATGATAGCTGATACACCACCATTTCTGCTTCCAAGCTTTAAACCTTCTGCGTAATCTTTCACCGTGGAATAGGGCTTAAGCTTTGATGCATCGATTCCTTCACTTTTTAGTAGGTTGAAAACAAATGATCCATTTTGGTAGCCAATGTAATCGCCATTTCCAGTAATGTTTCTAAATCGGTAATAGTTGGCTGGATCTTATCAACTATCAGCATTGAGGTCAAATTTGCGGCAAATGCAGTCACTAGAATGAATACGAGGAAGATCCACAAATTTACTATGAACCTGGAGTAGTTGCTTTCTAGTCTTTCATCTGCAACATTATCATAGCTATAGATTAGAAGGAGAACTGTCACGCATGTGCTTTCTGGTTCTAAGTCAACCAAAAGTTGAGTTACTACTATCTTTTCAGTTAGGATATCCCACATTAGCTATGGAAGAAGTTAAGTATGCAATCATAAGTGCGAGAGAAAGATTAGTTCTCAAGCTAACTTTTGGAATCTAGAAGGCTTATAAGCACTCAACAACTACTATTAGAGCCCACGATGAAATAGCTTTGGACAAAAGACGGGCAAAATAGGCTAGTCAGGATCTAACTTAGGGCCTGATGTGTGAAGAAGGAGATTATGAGGACATCTCACATCAATTGTGGAAGGAGTTAAGTATGTAGAGCTAACTTTTCGAGTTGAAAAGACCCATAAACACCCAACATTTTCAAGTGTGCGTTCTTAGGAATTGCATGCCCATGTATTAAAGTACAAAGAAGGACTATTGTTACACTCGTACCTCAGTTCTAAAATGCCACTGATTTTTAAAATAAAAAATAAATATCTAAAATACTCATAAAATAATAAAAATTTATACAAAGATTAAATACACTTGAGCTAACAAGTTTATGAAAAAATTTTCAAAAAAAAAAATAGGTGTACGCGCTTGGGAGCATGCAACACTGCATGCTCCCGGAAGCATAAGATCATAATCTGTTACACTCTGTCTTACATTCCAAATAAAAGAAATGTTAGTGCCAACTGCCCCAAACATCATTTCTTTTCAATCATCATCTTTTCACTTTTCAATTATTCCTTTTCATAATTTAATTATTGGGTCTTGCTTTAATGTAACCTGTCTTACTCCAATTTTTTTTAAATCATCGTATGGATGAGGCTTATTTTGATGACGAAATAAAAAATATGTATGCGCAGCGTCATTTATTTTATCACGTTATCAAAAATCTTCTTAATCTAAATTGTAGATGGGCCAAATTTTCTTTAAAAAGTATATTCATGTCTAAATTATGGAAAAAATACTTAGATCCATTAATGGATGTAGTAGAATGTAATAATAATTTAAAATTTATTTTTCCATATAGGAATGATGTTTTAGATAGTAGAAATACTAAATAAGTAGCTTTGAAATTAAAATATTTATCAAATAATTTTATTATGTTGATTTTGCATACTTTCATGTGGGGGCATACATGTCTTTGAGGAAGTGATTTGCATATAAGCCCCTTTTGTAAAATTTGCACTTTTGATCTAAGTGTTATATTTATGAACAATGACTTTAATTTTCAAAAATATATTTTCTTGTTCTTTTGGTTACAAAATATCCAATTTTTAATATCTTTAAATAAATAATAACCTCACCACAATGAACCTTTTAATGTAAATCATGAATAGTCACACATCAGGTTACACAAAAGTAGTTTCATGTAACCCCTTCTATTTTTAATATCTTGATACTCGGCAATAAATTCACTCAATTCATTATATTTAACATTATTTATTTAGCTAGGAGGTCGAGTTTGATAGAGGACACTAAGTAAATAAAATCTTAGAATAGGTAGAATTATCAGGACATCAAGTGGAAAGGTTCTTAAGTAATAAAAGAGAACAAGACAACTTCCAATAATTATAACTTTTGATTTGAGTCAAGTTATCAGAGTCATGACATATTAATGAAAAGCTCTTTTTAAGTCTGAAGTCATGGAAGCCCCTAAAAATTTTAATATAGGATGCTAAGGAATAAACCCGGGCAAAGTTGTAAGAGCCATAAGATATCAATGAAAAGTGATTTTTAAACCCGATGTCATGACGACCCATATAAATTATATTTTTAATAAAGTTTAAATTTATACTATTTTAAATCATTTTTGCTTTTTATTATTTTTCATATATTTTGGAATTTTAGTAACAAAACCGACTGAATGCACCTGGGTGCATTTCACCTTTTTTAAATTTTTTTGAAATTTTTTTATGCAATTGTTAATCTAGGTGTATTTAATATGTGTATCAATTTTTACTAATTTTTGAGAGTTTTAGATATTTATTTTGATTTTCGAAAAGTCTCCAAAAATAGTAAAAATTAATATACATGTTAAATACATCTAGAGTAATAGTTATATAAAAAAAATTTCAAAAAAATTGTAAAAAAGGGTTTTTCTATTGGGTGCGTTTGATCGGGACTCGTTTAGTAAGATGTGTTTGTTAGGATCTTTTACATTTTTCTTTCATAATTGTGTTTTTGCATGGCTTGTTGATGTTAGGGTTTTGCTAGCACAATTTTATAAATATGTTATGCTCTTCTTTATTTTGGAAGACTTGCAGACTTCACTAATATTTTACATTTTCTCTCTAAATTAGAGCTTGACTGTCTGCATGTAAAACTTGTTTACTAATCCTGAAAGTCATCTTGTGTTAGCCTTTGCTATCATTCTTACTCACTGCATTAGTTGGTATCAAAGGACACAATCTTATCCAATCTAAAAATAATAAAAAATTCAATATTTAATAGAATATAATTTATAGAGGTTGCAATAATGTTGGACTGAAAAAGTGCTTTTTTATTGATATCTTATGGCTCCCATAACTTCATCGGATCAAAAATTAAGATTATTTAAAGTTATCTTGTTGTTTTTATTATGCAAGGGCCCTTTCACTTTACATCTTAATAACCCTACTCGCTATAACATTTTATCCACTTGGTATTCTAGTGCGCATGAGTCATAATTGTTGAAAAAATATATGTTCATTTATAAATTATCAAATTGCTTAAATCCATTTACATGTGTTGGAATGCGATAATATTTTATAAAGTTATTTATATACATAATAATGATATTTTTCATTGTTTAGATGGCATAAATACAACTTTAGGATTGATATTTCACATCAAACTATTTTATTACATTAATTTTACGGATTTGTAGATGAGATCATGAGACCATGCATAGTGATATTAGAAATTTAATAATTTTCATAATAATATAAATAATGCTAAATATAATAGATTTTCTATCAAACATCAAGATATTAAAAATGAAAAGAGTTATAAAGAAAAGGAGCTTCATAGAAGCAATGCCCAATTATGACAATGTCATTTTAATTATTTTATCAAATATTAAGTAGATTGCATTGTTGGATTTATTAGGAATTTAGACTCTCTTTTTGTGTAGATTAAACAGGCAGTCCAACTTTTTAGCAATAAATAGACATTTCATCATGAATCAAAGCCATCGAAAATACACCATAATTTTTCATAGAAAACCCTTCTTTATGATAGATGAAAAACCACAAGATAGTTGACACAAATCTTTCAGTATAAATCATGAGGTTATAGAGCAATGTCTTTCTCAATAGTCACCAAGTCAACTTAGCCAACTAGCCAATTCACTTGTCCACTCAGCTAATTAACTTAGTCATTGAATCCACTTGGCCCGTTAACTTGGTCACTAAGTTAGCTTAACCAGTAAACCTACTCACTAATCCAGCATAGCCAATAAAAAACTCTATCACTAAGCCAACTTCGCAAGTTAACTTGGTCATTGAGTAAACTAAATGTGTCAATCTAGTCATTAAGTTCAGTAAATCAACTCGACTGCTAAATCAACTCAAGCAGTTAATCTAGTAATTGAGTTGGTCTAGCTAGTTGATCCAATCATTGAGTCAGCTCAGCTTGCCAATCTAGTAAGTAGACTTAGCTAGTTAACCTAATTCGTTGAGCGAATTTTATTAACTCATTAAGTTAGACTTAAGTTTGGGGGTTTTAGTAATCCAACCATTCTAGTCTTGCTCTTTAAAGTTTCTCATGGGTAATTGTAAAACCCTTAAAAGTAATTCCTATAAATTATAATACTTGAGGGATTATTTTAAGAATTTATCGAAACTAGGGACTACTTTAAATTTTTGAAAAACCTTCAAATGCCCAAACTATCTAGCGTTTTTTAAAAAAATGAACGACGATAAAACAAACTAAAAGAAGAGTTGGGGTGGAGAAGGGAAAGGAATAAGAAGAGAACAAAGAGAAGGAAAGAGAGATATATTATTAGGGTGGACTTTATTTTGAGGGATTTGGAGGTGGGAAGATTTGGGAAAAAGTGGGCAAAATTAGGTAAGAAATTTATTTTTAATTTTTACTTGTTTATATTATTTATTACATTTATTTAATATTGTGATGGTATATAAGAAATTTAGCATAAAAATTGAGATGTTAGGATTAGAAATTCTAAACCCTAATAGGAAAATTTTTTTCCATGTAGGTGTATATGAGCATGACACTTAGATATATAATTTTAGGATAATATTTCGTGATGAAATATAATTATTATTTTAAATATTTAAGGCAATATGAAAGACTAACTACAAATAGGTATTTAGAATTTGAGAATGAGGAAATTATGATATTTGAGGATTAAAATAAAGAAAATTGCTTTTAGAATATTATTTAAGAATATATTTTTTTGTTTCAGTATATATTAAAGTGAAGAATACATTGGAATCTTGTAGAGACCACACCTGGAGATTCAGAAATTGTGTAAAAAGGTAAATAGGATTTTTCACTTTTATTTGGATGCTTATGAATATTGATGGATGGTTATTTTTTGTGCATATGGATGTTTTGTGATGATCTGGATATTTTATTTAACATTTGTTTGTGGAAAATTTCTTTCTTGAGACGTGTATCTTTGGTGGTTTTAATTATTAACTTAAGTTGAGTAGTTTGGGAAATTATTTTGAGATAATGATGACTTTGTGATGATATTTGAATTATATAAATTATCTAAATTTGATAAATATATTTAAAATGAGCACATGAATGTGTTGGACATGACATATGATGATTCTTCGGGTGAGCTGGAGAATTAGAGGAGCGATGGTGCATTGCAGTATAGCCATGTAAAATGTTTGTTGATGATAAATCTACCCAGGGCACCGGGGTGACATGGATGTGATACGGGGGTTGAGTATTTGGAGCATGGTTGACTGTGTGAGCATAACACAAATGAGTTCATGAAGTTTAGAAATATTAATTTTTGAATTATTTCATGAAAATGATATTTATTTGTTTTAATAATTAAGTTTAATCATTATCCTATTTATTAAGTTGGCTCAGATTCATATTTTTTATGTTAATATTTTTAGATGACAGGACTGAAGTAAGAGCCCAAAATAGGATTGGTGCTTAGATATAAGTGAGGAGAGATCCTAGCCCATCAGGATATATATAAGTTATATCCTAATTAATAGGAAAAATTTTAATTTAACATTTTAGTTGATGAATGAATGATTGATGTTGTAACGAATTCTTTTAAAGCTCATTTATTATGGAGTTGATATGTGATTGATTATGTTGATAGTGAATTAGAAAAGATTTGAATAATTTATTCTATTCCGCATCCTTATTTTGTGTTATATATTATAATTAACAGTATGATATGAGAATTCTTGTACAGGGTGATTCCACCTAACCCCCCAACCTCATAATTCTAGGAAGATGCTGCTAGATTTGACTAAGGGAGAAGGTTAGCCATCATGATGTTACAAAAGTGGTATCAAAGCATGGTTGAGAATGGTTAGATGGAACCGCAACGAATAAACTGTATAGGAGGAGTTGTAATATGAGTACAAAGGATGAGTCAAGTAACAGGGTTAACTAGTTGGCAGTGTTAGTTTAGATGATAAAACTAGAGATCCTTAGGAGATTCAAACTAAATTTTATCAAATGATACGAGTTGTTATCATTTTCATATGCTATTTTTATGAATCGAGATGTTTGCCATGATGTAGAGTTATGATAGCCCTAAGACCTTAGAGAAATGTGAATAAGGGAAAGACCCTATGATAGAAGAACTTGTAGGACGAAGGGGGCAAACTCAAAAAACAGGGGTCATTATAAACGAATCTAGACAGACCAAGAAGAGGATGACCAAGAAGGGCCAACATAGAGCAACAACAAGTTGATGCAGGGTAAGGTCTTGACATTGGAGGACAAGAGTTTGAGATAGGAGGGAAAAGTTTAGGTAATGTGGTAGGACAAAGTAGCAACATTCCTATAAGGAGTACTTCTCAAGAGCAGTTTCAATAGCGGTTAGAAGAGTGAATGGGATAATGACTAGAGAAGAGACTGAGTGTGGCTATTCATTCTGTTATGGAGGCTATGCATCAAGAAATTCATCATGCTGCCTATTTGAGGCTACCATTGGAAAGAGGGACATCAAGAATAGGAGGTCAAACTTAGGATCCACATGATATGAGGGTTAGGGCCAGTGGTATAACTTGAAGTGGAACAATAGTTGGAGGTGGAGATATAAGAAGAGAGGGCTGAGATGAAAGCATTTCAGGATATGAGTCCTCCAATCTTCAGAGGAGAAAAAGATTTTCAAGTTGTATTCATTAGGTGAGTTGAATGGAGAAAATATCAAATACTTGTAGTGTTCGAAGACTCGAAAAGTTGGGTATGGCATATTCGTTTTAGAGGGAGACGCAGACAAATTGTGGAATAATGATAAGTTGTTGCATCCAAGTAATGGAGCAAACCTTACATGGAGGAGTTTTGAGCTATATTTTATTAGTAGTTTCTTTCAATGAGTGAGAAAGAAAGTGGAGCTGTAGAATTTGCCTCCTTGGAGTAGGGAAAGATGATAGTGATGGAGTACAACACCAAATATCGTGCTTTATCATAATTTTTGGCATGGACAAAGATAGATTTAGAGGAGACAACATGCAAGTTTAAGGATGGACCAAAGCCATCCATAGGGCAAAGCTCTCGGTCTTCAAATTGATCAACCATACTAAGATTTTAGAGCATGCTTTGGCATGTATTGTGTGTCGAGTAAGACAAGATGGATTGAGCTCGATAACAAGAGAAGAAGAGGGTTGCAGGCCATAATTAATGGTAGAAAACTAAGAATCAGGTGGGACAGTATTCGTGATAACCTCGATAATGCCTTGTGCCGAATTGTGCACTGTGCAGAACACATCACTTAGGAGAGTGCAATATGGGGCAGAATGTATGCTTTGGTTGTGGAGAAGGAGGTCATTTGAAGAGAGATTGCCCCAATACTAATGTCATATGTTTCAATTATGAACAACGGTGTCATCATCATAATAGATGCCCACAACAACAAATTAGAATATTTAGTTTAGCAAATGTACAAATCAGAGGTCAACCATAGCCACAACATAGCCAATAGTAAGGGCACCCACACCTTGTTGAGGAAGAATGAGAGGTCGTTATCAGCCATATCATCAATATCAACCACCCCCCACGATTTGGGCAGAGGTCGTAAGTAGCGATAATGATATAAGCGGCTACAGCAGGAGAGGCAAAGACTAGTAACATTGTGGTTATAAGTGATTTCCAAGTTTGTCACCTTTTAGCTCATATATTATTTGATCTAAGTACTACCCATTCCTTTGTGCCTTTGAACTTTGTACTGAAAGCTCAATTGAATAGAGTCCCTATGAATATAACCATGAAAGTGTACATCCCACTTAAAGCAGTATGTATAGGTTTTAAAATTTATTATGAGTGTTGAATTATGATTGAAGGTAGAAAGTTTAATGTGAACCTAGTTGTGTTAAAGATCTCTGAAATAGATGTATTTTTGGGTATGGATTGATTGGTGAGGTGGAGAGCTATGGTATGAAGAAAGGGGAGGGGTAATTAGACCTAGAGATGGATTGTCTTATACATATACTGGGAAATCTCAGAGACAAGCTCCCATATTAGTGTCAGCTTTAAAAGCCATGAGTCTTATTGGGAATATGTTTGTAGCCAGAACTAGAGGGCAAATGACTTCAGCTAAAGCATGAAGTGAAATTTAGCATCGAGTTGCACACTGGTACAAATCCAATTTCTAAGGCTCCTTATAAAATGGCTCTAGTGGAGTTAAAGGTGTTGAAGAAGCAGTTGCAAGATCTCCTAGATAAAGGTTTCATTAGACCCACACATGTCACCATGGGAAGCTCCAATTCTATTCATGAAGAAGAAGAATGGAAGCTTCAAACTCTGCATCAATTATAGGGGGCTCAACAAAGTGATCATGAAGAATAAGTACCAGTTGACGAAGATTGGTGACTTGTTACGTCAGTTGCAAGGTGCTCATTTATTTTCTAAAATTGATCCATAGTCTGGATATCATCATATGCAAGTTCAATGTGAAGATGTACCAAAGACGATATTTAGAAGGAGATGTGGCCATTTTGAAATCTTAATGATGTTAATTGGGTTAACAAATGCTCCAACATTGAGTTCCATCACTTTTTGAGGAGATGAGGAGAATGGATTGACATGTTAGTGTAGAGGGACTAGTGGTAACCTACCTTAACAGATGAGATGATCTAAGCTCAGAAAGATGCAGAAGATGAGGATTTCTTGAGAATCCTTTAGAGGACAAAGAAGTGCGAGTTTTTTTTATTTCATGGTGGATGATGGTATTCTCAAATATTGAGGGTGATTAGCTATTCCCAAGAAGGCTTCGATTATATTAAAGGCTTTATAAGAGGATCATTATTTTTTGTACACTATCCATCCTGGTAACACAAAGATGTATCAAGATTTGAAGTTGCAGCTTTGATGGAATGGAATGAAAAGTGATGTGGCTAAATTTGTAGCAAAGTGTTTAACTCATTGATAGGTTAAAACTAAACATAAAAAATCATGAGGATTACTTGAACTTATAGAATTGCATGAATGGAAGTGGGACTAATGGGTAGAAAGAGAGGGTTAATCAGCAACTTGAGAATATGTTGAGGTCATGCCTACTAGATTGGGGTAGTACATGGAGTAAGTACTTGGCTTTAGCAGAATTTGTATGTAATAACAATTACTATTCTAGTATCAAGATGACACTATTTGAGGCATTTTATGGTAAGAAGTGCAAATCACTATTAATGCTAAGATGTAGTAGGAGAGAGTAAAATTATGGGTCTTTAAACAATAGCGAAATACAAAAAAATTATTAGCGGCTCAGTTTAGGCAAAAAATTTATGCAGATAATAGAAGAATGCCTCTAGAGTTTATCATGGGAGATAAAGTATTCTTAAAGGTATCACCTATGAAGGGAGTTGTTAGATTTAGGAAGAAAAGCAAGTTGAGCCCCTAGATATGTCGATTCTTATGAGATAACAGAGAAAGTAGAAAAGGTTGTATATAGGTTAGCATTACGCCTAGTGATGTCTAGAGTACATGATGTCTTTTGTGTTGACCTTAAGGAAGCACAAGCCAGATCTCTCCCATGTTTTACAACCAGAGAAAATCTTTGTAAAGGATAATTTACTGTATGTCGAGAGGCCAATTCGAGTCTTAGAAGTAAGACTATGCAATTGAGGAATGAGGAGATTAGACTTGCAAAGGTTCGTGGAGTAACTGTTCTGAGTAGAAAGCGATATGGGAGCAAGAAGAGGACATACAAGCCAAGTATCCAAATTCTCTGTCGTAGCCAAATTTCTAGAATGAAACTATTTACAAGGTGAGTAGGATGTAAAACCTTTAAAAGTAATTTCTATAAATTATAATTAACTAAGGGACTATTTTAAGAATTTACTGAAACTAAGGACTAGTTTGAAATTTTGAAAATGCTTAAAATGCCCAAACCATCCAGCATTATTTAAAAAAAGAATGAACAATGGTAAAACACAGAAAAAGAGGAGTAAGGGTGAAAAAGAGGAGAGAAAGAGAAGGGAAGAGAGAGATGTATTTATTATTAAGGTGGATTTTATTTGGAGGGATTCGGAATTGGAAATATTTTGTTAAAAATGGGAAAATTAGGTAACCAGTTTATTTTTTTCTTTGTTTATCTTATTTATTCCTTTTATTTAATGCATTATGATAGTATGGAAGAAATTTAGCATAAAATTGAGATGTTATGGTTAGAATTTTTAACCCTAATAGAAAAAAGAAAATTTCCACTGAGGTGTATAGGAGCATGAAACCTAGATGGATAATTTTAGGATGATATTTTGCAAAGAAATATAATTATTATTTTAAATAGTTAATGCAATATGAAAGATAGATGTCTACATATAGGTGTTTAGAATTTGGGAATGAGGAAATTAGAATATTTGTAGAATAAATTAAAGAAAATTATTTTTAGAATATTATTTAAGAGTATTGTTACTTTTTTTGTATAGATTAGGGCGAATAATACATTAGAATCTTGTAAAGACCACACTTGGAGATTTAGAAATTGTGTAAAAAGGTAAGTAGGTTTTTTTTCATTTTTATTGGGATGGTTATGGATTTTGATGGATGCTTATTTTTCAGGCATGGATGTTTCATTTGAGATTTCTTTGTGCAAAATTTCTTTCTTATTACGTATACCTTTAATGGTTTTAATTATCAACTTGAGTTGAGTAGTTTGGAAAATTATTTTGAAACAATGATGACTTTCTGATGATATTTGAATTATATAAATTATATAAATTTGATGAATATATTTAGAATGATCACATGAGCATGAGCATAATGCATAAATGCATTGTGCATGTTGAGCATGATATATGATGATTTTCCGGGTGAGCCAGAGAATAAGAGGAGCAACGGTATGTTGTAGCAGAGCTATGTAAAATATTTATTAAAGATGAGTCTACCATGGCACTAGGATGACATGGATGTGATGTAGATGATGAACATTTGCATTGTATGAGCATTTGGAGCATGGTTTTTGTTGGGTCCCGAATAGATGGCAAAACCCAAGAGGGGAGGGGTGAATTGGGTTCTTAAAAATTTCTTTGGTAACTTAAAAACTTAACCCCTTGTAGAATTAATCCCCTTGAATGAAGAAACTGAATGGAAAGCAAAGTAATAAAGAGAGCAGAAATAAAAGCAAGTAGACAAGAATTTTATAGTGGTTCGGGCAACCTCCCTACTCCACTCTTCCAAGCTCACACTCCTTGTGACTTGGGTTCCACTATTGTATTCCGCGAATACAACTAGAGCCTCTTGCTCTCTTCTAGATTCTAGCTCTAGGGGGCATATACAACCAGAGCCTCTTGCTCTCTTCTAGATTCTAGCTCTAGGGGGCATCAACAACCAGAGCCTCTTGCTCTCTTCTAGATTCTAGCTCTAGGGGGCATCAACAACTAGAGCCTCTTGCTCTCTTCTAGATTCTAGCTCTAGGGGGCATCAACAACCAGAGCCTCTTGCTCTCTTCTAGATTCTAGCTCTAGGGGGCATCAACAACTAGAGCCTCTTGCTCTCTTCTAGATTCTAGCTCTAGGGGGCATCAACAACTAGAGCCTCTTGCTCTCTTCTAGATTCCAGCTCAAGGGGGCATCAACAACTAGCACAAGTAGGTGATGAGTCACACTCCAATCACACACTACTTTGCTACCACTTGATCTTAGCTACGCAAGCTAAATCAAGTTCAACACAAATAAGTAAAAAGTAAACTACACTTTACAGGTGTGTAGAAACGATTTAGCGCAGGGAAGAACTTGTAGATGATGGCTTTGAAGTTTCTGAATGTAGCTCTTGCAACTTGAAACACAATTCTTCCTCCTTGAGTGATTTGATCTCTTTGAAGCTCTTATGGATATGAGTTATGCTCACTTAATGATCCTCTTGTTTCTCCTTCGTTCACAATGGGTTGTATTTATAAGTTTGGAGGGAATCCGAACGTTAGAAGGTTGGTGGCGTGCATTTAATGCGCCAACGTTCGAAAATAAATCCGACCGTTGCGACCCAAGTCGCAGGTGGAGTCGACTTCGGGTGCGACTTCACCCAAGTCGCTGACGGAGTCGACTTCGGGTGCGACTTCGCAGACTCCGGTCTTCAGTTTTCAAAGCTGGAAGTTTTTCCTCGATTGAAGTCGATCATGAAGTCGACTTGGTTTTGCGACTTCACCCAAGTCGCAGTCTGGAGTCGACTTGGCTTCGCGACTTCACTTCCTATAGCGACTTCAAGTTCCAGGTCGGGTCGACTTGGCTTTAGACTTGACCCAAGTCGTAGGTGGAGTCGACTTGGGTTGCGACTTCACCTCGGCAGTTGATTTTCTGAATTTGGAACTTGGAATTCTTCATTTTCCTTTTGGATTAATGTCTTCTCTTCTGCTTGCTTGGCTTTAATCTTAGTGTAGCTTGAATCTTTGAAGAGCCTGCTTGCTTTGGAGTTTGTTCTTGAAGACTTGACTGTTTGAAGCATGCTTGATGTCTTTGCCTTTGATTTGTTCTAGATCTTGAATCCTTGAACTTTGATAGGCTTGTTTTGATCTTGATCATGCTTGAAGCTCTTAAGCCTAGAGTGAAGAAGTCCTTTGAATGATTTGGAACCTTTGGAAGCTTTGACTTTGATTCATCTTGAATTTTGCAACTTATTCTTGGATTTTCTCTAAACTTGATTTGATCTTGGTTTGCATTTAAACTTGAAACCAAGTTTTGAACTTGCATCTTTGATCATGGAAAGAAGCTAGCTTTCCCATCCTTGAGCCTTGAATTCTTCAAGTCGCACTTCGGGGTCGACTTCGTTCGCAACTTCACCCAAGTTGCACATAGAGTCGACTTGGGCTGCGACTTGGCAGCTCCGTGTCCCAAATTTCAACTCTGGAAGAAATTGCACGACTGAAGTCGATAGCGAGGTCGACTTCGTCTGCGACTTGGCTATCCAAGTCGCATGTGGAGTCGACTTGACCCGCGACTTCACTTGGTCTTCTTCCCATTTCAGCTCTGGACGTTCTGCATGTTTGAAGTTGATCTTGGAGTCGACTTAGGGATCGACTTGGCCTTCCTAACTTGATTTTCTTCAAATGTATATTCCTTAAACATTTCACAAACTTGTTAGTAGCCAAGACATACTCAAATTGATTTGTTAATCATCAAAATATAGATTTAGCTAGTTTTCCTCATGTTTCCAACAATCTCCCCCTTTTTGATGATTGACAAAACCGATTTGAGTGGATACCTTTCATTAAAAATAATATGCTCATATTGCATTTTAAAATCATGCTTATGCTCATGCAAACAGAACATTCACATATAAATATCATGTAAGCATATCCTACTCTCCTCCCCATTCTTACTCTTCTCTTCTTACATCTCTCTCCCTTTTAATCATCTCTCTCCCCTTTTTAAATCATTAAGACTTATACTCAATTTTTCAACTCAAATACTCTTCTTCTCCTTAAATCTCTCTCCCCCTTTTTGTCAATATATCAAAAAGATTAGAGGGTAATCAAAGAGATAGGTGAGTTAGCTCCCCCTAAATGGGTGCTCCCCCTGAGTTTATGCTTATCCTAATTTTAGATACTACTTGTTGGACGTGATACCAAATGTTATTACTTGTTAGATTTTATACCACTTGATTTACCAGCTGATACCACTTGTTATACCACTTGTTGTAGCATTTGTTGTTTTGTTACTTAGGTGAGCTCAATCATTCCCATGTTATTTCTAATTTTATAGAATGCTTCTCTTGCTAGGGGTTTAGTAAAAATATCTGCAACTTGATCCTCAGTTGTAACAAATTCCAAACATATGTCATGATTTTCTACATGTTCTCTAATGAAATGGTGTCTAAGATCTATATGTTTGGTCCTAGAATGCAATACAGGATTCTTGGTTAGACAAATGGCACTTGTATTATCACATTTGATAGGTATATCTTTGAAATCCATGCCATAGTCCCTAAGTTGTTGTTTCATCCAAAGTAATTGAGCACAACAGCTCCCGGCGGCAATGTATTCGGCTTCCGCCGTAGATAGAGCGACACTAGTTTGTTTTCTTGAAAACCATGAAACCAACATGCTTCCAAGAAACTGACATGTTCCACTAGTGCTCTTTCTATCTACTTTGTAACCGGCAAAATCCGCATCCGAGTAGCCGATTAGATCAAAATTAGAACCCTTTGGATACCATAATCCTAAATTGGTAGTGTCTACTAGGTATCTAAAAATTCTTTTCACAGCTACCAAGTGTGATTCTTTTGGGCATGATTGAAATCTAGAGCACATACACACACTAAACAAAATATCTGGCCTAGAAGCAGTTAAATATAATAAGGAACCTATCATGCTTCTATACAATTTTAAATCAACTAATTTTCCCTTCTCATCTTTGTCCATTTTGATTGTGGAGCTCATGGGCGTGTTTGCTCCTTTGCTATTCTCCATGCTAAATTTCTTGAGCATCTCTTTAATGTATTTGGACTGGTTTATGAAGATTCCTTCATTTAGTTGCTTGATTTGCAGTCCAAGGAAGAAATTGAGTTCTCCCATCATGCTCATCTCAAATTCTTTCTGCATAAGCTCAGAAAATTCTTGACAAAGAGCTTCATTAGTAGCACCAAAAATAATATCATCAACATAAATTTGAATAATTAATATATCCTTTCCATTGTTCTTGATAAACAAGGTGGTGTCTACCTTTCCCTTTTGAAAATCGTGATCAATCAGAAATTTGCTTAGTCTATCATACCAAGCCCTTGGAGCTTGTTTTAATCCATATAATGCTTTGGTTAGCTTGTATACAAATTTAGATTGATCTTTTTCCTCAAATCCAGGTGGTTGCTCAACATACACCTCTTCATTTATATAACCATTCAGAAATGCACTTTTGACATCCATTTGAAACAATTTAAAGTTCATGTGAGATGCAAAAGCTAGTAAGATGCGAATTGCCTCTAATCTAGCAACCGGGGCATAGGATTCTTCAAAATCTATTCCTTCTTCTTGTGAGTATCCTTTTGCCACAAGTCTAGCTTTGTTCCTCACTACAAGTCCACTTTCATCTAATTTGTTCCTAAATACCCACTTGGTGCCAATAACACTACAATCATTTGGTCTAGGAACAAGGTGCCAAACTTGATTTCTTTCAAATTGATTTAGCTCTTCTTGCATTGCTATAATCCAGTTTTCATCATCAAGAGCTTGATCAATATTAGAAGGTTCAATTTTGGATACAAAAGCATATTGTCCACAAACATTTTGCTTTGACCTTCTAGTTTTTACACCTTCATACACATTTCCTATAACTTGCTCAATTGGATGTGCATGATTGAATTTTAAATCAGTTGGAGGTTTATAGGAATCATCACCTTCACTTACCCTTTCCTCCATGGACTCTTCTTGCTTTTCCACATGCAGCCTTTCAAGGCCATTTTCTATGTCATCTGCATCACTTGAATCATCCTTTCTTTTAAAGCATGGGTTAGTTTCATCAAAAATAACATGTATGGATTCTTCTACAACTTGGTTTCGTTTATTGAAAACTCTATATGCTTTGCTATTTGATGAATAACCAAGGAATATTGCTTCATCACTTTTAGCATCAAGTTTTCCCAAGTTGGTTTTTCCATTGTTCAAAACATAACATGTGCATCCAAAAGTATGAAAATAAGATATGTTTGGTTTCCTTCCCTTCCATAGCTCATATGGGGTCTTTTTCAAGATAGCTCTAATGGTAACTCGATTTAAAACATGACAAGCTGTGCTCACAGCTTCACCCCAAAACTTCTTGGATAATTTGCTCTAATTTATCATTGTTCTAGCCATCTCTTGTATAGTTCTGTTTTTCCTTTCAACTACTCCATTTTGTTGTGGAGTTCTTGGTGCAGAAAATGTGTGATGAATTCCTTTTTCATTACATAGTTCTATGAATCGTTTGTTTTCAAATTCACCACCATGGTCACTTCTTATAGACATAATAGTACTTTGTTTTTCATTTTCCACCAAGTTTACAAAGGTTGAAAACATAGAGAAAGCTTCATCTTTGCTAGCTAAGAGAATTATCCATGTAAATCTTGAAAAATCATCAACTATGACAAACACGTATTTCTTTCCACCAATGGTTAAAACGTCGGATGGCCCATATAGCTCCATGTGTAGCAATTCAAGTGGCTTTGTGGTGGAAATCTCCTTTTTGGTAGAAAAAGACATCTTTGGTTGTTTAGATAATTGACATGCCTTGCAAATTTTGTCTTTGTCATATTTCAACTTTGGCAAGCCTTCTACCAAACTCTTTTTCCATAGGGTCTTTATGTTTGACATATTCACATGTCCAAGTCTTTTATGCCAAACCCATGGATCATTTTCAATGGCCATTAGACATTGACCATCTAGTTCATAAAGTGAAACCAAATATACATTTCCATGTCTTCTTCCACTAAACATGATATGCTCACCATCAAATACATTGCATATAGATGATTCAAACACAACCTTATATCCTTTATCACATAATTGGCTAATGCTCATTAAGTTATGCTTGAGTCCTTCAACAAACAAAACATCCTCCATGCATGCATTTGAGCTACTGTAAATATTTCCTTTACCTTTGATTTTACCTTTCTCATTATTACCAAAGGCAACCGTTCCGTCGTTGCAAGGCTTAAGTTTGTGAAACAAATTTCTTTCTCCAGTCATGTGCCTTGAACAACCGCTATCCATGAACCATACATTATTTGCCTTTTCCTTTAAACAAATCTGAAAAATAAACAAGTAATTCTCATCTTTTTGGTACCCATTTTATGGGTCCATTTGGGTTAGTAAAATGATTCAATCTTCGTTGCTCTACCTTAGAAAGCCCAAATCTCGTGTTCCTTGGAACCCAAACTAATTTTGCACCATGGTCATATAATTTCTTGAAGCTACATTTATAGGCTTTATGACCCATTTTGTTACAGAAATTGCAAGCCATTGGTAATCTAGGAGTAGGCCTCCAAGTATATTTTGGTTCAAGTGTTGGCCTTTTAGTCCACACAACATTTTTCCTTTGTGGCTTGAATGTAGGTGCAGTATTTGTTTGATATTTTCCATGTATTGGCACATTTGATTTACCACTTTCTTTTTGCTCAAATGTATTGTATCCAAGACCTCTTCTATCTGTTTGTGAGGTCATATTCAAGAACATCTTCACATTTTCACCGGGATTAGAGAATTTTGCTAATGATTCATTTAAGGATTCGTTCTCCTTTTTCAGTTTCTCAACTTCTTTCAACAACAGTTCATTTTCTTCTTTCAATTTTGTTGACATTTCAGCTAGTTTTCCATTTTCAATGATAACAAAGTTACATTGTTTTCTTTTTAATGTCAACTTGTTTCCTAGCTTTTTGATTTCCCCATACATTGAATCATATGCAATTTGTAGTTCATCTAATTCGGCACATTTGAGGCAATCATGAAAAGAAGAATAACTTGATTGAGAATAAGGTTTGGAAGTTACCTCTTCACTTTCTGTGTATTTTGTTGAGGTAGATTGATCTTCCAAAACTTCCGTCGTGTTCAAGCATAGCAGTTCTTCTTCTTGTTCGATTTGTGCTACGCAGCATATTCTTGCACAGTTGGCCGCATCGTTGTCATCGGTTGAAGAGCTGTATGTTGATGACGTCTCCTCATTGACGTACATGCCTCTTCCCTTTTGATATCTTCTGCCTTCATGATTTTCCTTTGGCCTTTCTTCCGGTGTAGGACATTGGGTTTGCATATGTCCTACGCCCCCGCATCTATAGCATTTGATTGGTTCTTTCTTTTTCTCTCTGGAATTTCTGTCTTTGAAATTTCTGAAATTTCCGCCTTTTCTCACAAATTTTCTGAATCGTTTTGTGAGTAGGGCCATCTCATCATCGTTTTGAGAGGATGAGGCGTCATCTGTGTCTTGTGTAGCTTTCAAGGCAATTGCTCTTTTGCCTTTGTGTTGATCCTCATTCCTTTTCTTAATTAGCTCATGTGACATGAGTGAGCTAATAAGATCTTCAAGCTTCAATGTATTGAGGTCTTTGGCTTCTTCAATTGCCGTTATCTTTGAAGTCCATGAATCCGGTAGAGCTCTCAATATCTTCATAACCTGCTCGGATTCAGAAATAGCTTTTCCAAGACTCTTTAGAGCATTAGTAATTTTAGAAAATCTCGCAAACATTTCAGAAATATTTTCAGTATCTAGCATTCTGAAATTTTCAAACTCTCCAATCAAAATGTTTCTCCTAGTCCCTTGGACTTGGGAGGTTCCTTCATAAATAGATGTTAGAGTATCCCATATCTCTTTTGCAGTCGAACAAGAAGATACTCTATCATACTCCGAAGCCGTAAGAGCACAAAATAAAGAATTCATTGCCTTGGCATTGCTCTTGACGGTTCTTACTTCCTCTTCGGTCCACTTGGAAGCTCTTTCATCAATTGGCAAAGTTACACCATCTTGGATAGCAATCCAAGAATCCATATCGGTAGCCATGATGAGTTGCTTCATACGAAGCTTCCAATAGCCAAAGTTGTTCCCATCAAACAATGGTGGCCTTGTAAAAGATTGACCCTCGGCAAAAGCGGGAACGGAAGTAGATTGGGATGCCATGATAATGGATCTCTTTGATTCAATTCAAAGACCTGCTCTGATACCACTTGTTGGGTCCCGAATAGATGGCAAAACCCAAGAGGGGAGGGGTGAATTGGGTTCTTAAAAATTTCTTTGGTAACTTAAAAACTTAACCCCTTGTAGAATTAATCCCCTTGAAGAAACTGAATGGAAAGCAAAGTAATAAAGAGAGCAGAAATAAAAGCAAGTAGACAAGGATTTTATAGTGGTTCGGGCAACCTCCCTACTCCACTCTTCCAAGCTCACACTCCTTGTGACTTGGGTTCCACTATTGTATTCCGCGAATACAACTAGAGCCTCTTGCTCTCTTCTAGATTCTAGCTCTAGGGGGCATATACAACCAGAGCCTCTTGCTCTCTTCTAGATTCTAGCTCTAGGGGGCATCAACAACCAGAGCCTCTTGCTCTCTTCTAGATTCTAGCTCTAGGGGGCATCAACAACTAGAGCCTCTTGCTCTCTTCTAGATTCTAGCTCTAGGGGGCATCAACAACCAGAGCCTCTTGCTCTCTTCTAGATTCTAGCTCTAGGGGGCATCAACAACTAGAGCCTCTTGCTCTCTTCTAGATTCGAGCTCTAGGGGGCATCAACAACTAGAGCCTCTTGCTCTCTTCTAGATTCCAGCTCTAGGGGGCATCAACAACTAGCACAAGTAGGTGATGAGTCACACTCCAATCACACACTACTTTGCTACCACTTGATCTTAGCTACGCAAGCTAAATCAAGTTCAACACAAACAAGTAAAAAGTAAACTACACTTTACAGGTGTGTAGAAACGATTTAGCGCAGGGAAGAACTTGTAGATGATGGCTTTGAAGTTTCTGAATGTAGCTCTTGCAACTTGAAACACAATTCTTCCTCCTTGAGTGATTTGATCTCTTTGAAGCTCTTATGGATATGAGTTATGCTCACTTAATGATCCTCTTGTTTCTCCTTCGTTCACAATGGGTTGTATTTATAAGTTTGGAGGGAATCCGAACGTTAGAAGGTTGGTGGCGTGCATTTAATGCGCCAACGTTCGAAAATAAATCCGACCGTTGCGACCCAAGTCGCAGGTGGAGTCGACTTCGGGTGCGACTTCACCCAAGTCGCTGACGGAGTCGACTTCGGGTGCGACTTCGCAGACTCCGGTCTTCAGTTTTCAACGCTGGAAGTTTTTCCTCGATTGAAGTCGATCATGAAGTCGACTTGGTTTTGCGACTTCACCCAAGTCGCAGTCTGGAGTCGACTTGGCTTCGCGACTTCACTTCCTATAGCGACTTCAAGTTCCAGGTCGGGTCGACTTGGCTTTAGACTTGACCCAAGTCGTAGGTGGAGTCGACTTGGGGTGCGACTTCACCTCGGCAGTTGATTTTCTGAATTTGGAACTTGGAATTCTTCATTTTCCTTTTGGATTAATGTCTTCTCTTCTGCTTGCTTGGCTTTAATCTTAGTGTAGCTTGAATCTTTGAAGAGCCTGCTTGCTTTGGAGTTTGTTCTTGAAGACTTGACTGTTTGAAGCATGCTTGATGTCTTTGCCTTTGATTTGTTCTAGATCTTGAATCCTTGAACTTTGATAGGCTTGTTTTGATCTTGATCATGCTTGAAGCTCTTAAGCCTAGAGTGAAGAAGTCCTTTGAATGATTTGGAACCTTTGGAAGCTTTGACTTTGATTCATCTTGAATTTTGCAACTTATTCTTGGATTTTCTCTAAACTTGATTTGATCTTGGTTTGCATTTAAACTTGAAACCAAGTTTTGAACTTGCATCTTTGATCATGGAAAGAAGCTAGCTTTCCCATCCTTGAGCCTTGAATTCTTCAAGTCGCACTTCGGGGTCGACTTCGTTCGCAACTTCACCCAAGTTGCACATAGAGTCGACTTGGGCTGCGACTTGGCAGCTCCGTGTCCCAAATTTCAACTCTGGAAGAAATTGCACGACTGAAGTCGATAGCGAGGTCGACTTCGTCTGCGACTTGGCTATCCAAGTCGCATGTGGAGTCGACTTGACCCGCGACTTCACTTGGTCTTCTTCCCATTTCAGCTCTGGACGTTCTGCATGTTTGAAGTTGATCTTGGAGTCGACTTAGGGATCGACTTGGCCTTCCTAACTTGATTTTCTTCAAATGTATATTCCTTAAACATTTCACAAACTTGTTAGTAGCCAAGACATACTCAAATTGATTTGTTAATCATCAAAATATAGATTTAGCTAGTTTTCCTCATGTTTCCAACAGTTTTCTGTATGAGCATGGTACAAACAAGTGTATGAAGTTTAAAGAAATTAATGTTTGAGTTATTTTATGAGTGTGATGTTTATTTACTTTAATAATTGATTTTTACCGTTATTCTACTTACTGAGCTGACCCTAATTCATATTTTTCATAGTGATCTTTTTAGATGGTAGGACTAAGGTAGGAGCCTAAACTAGGGTTGGGTACTCAGATAGAAGTGAGGAGAGATCCTGGTCTTTTGGGATATATAAAAGTTATTATCCTAATTCGTAGGAAAATTTTAATTCAGCATTTTAGTTGATGCATGAATAAGTGACGTAGTGAGGACTACTTCGTAAAGCTCGTTTATTATAGAGTTGATATATGATTGATTATGTTGATGGTGGATTAGAGGATATTTGGATAATTTATTCTATTTAGCACCCTTATTTTTGTGTTATAGGTTATATGTCATTATTGACAGTATGATGTAAGAATGCTTATACAGGGTGATTCCATCTAACCCCTTAGCATCATACTTCTAGGATGACGTTGTCATATTTTCTGGTGAAATGTAATTACCCTTAGCTGAGGGGTAGGGTTAGCCATTGGAGTGTTCCAGTAATTAAAAGAGCTAAGTAAATTAACTCATGGAGTCAACTTGTCTACAAGTTATCAAAATTAGTCAACTTGATCTAGTTATTTCTAAGTTTTAATAGAAAATTAAGAGAATTAAGCTTAGTCAACTAATTAAGATAACATTATTAATCATAAGTCAACATATCATTCTTGGTTTAGTCAAACTCGATTAGCTTGGTCTTGATTTTCCTAAGTTTCTCATTAACAATTAAGAGAAATGAATGGAACTCACTAGTCACCCTCAAAGTTCCAAATTTGAGTTAATTGTACTTCTTAAGCTTTCCACGATTATAAGGAGAGCTAAGTTAACCCAGTCCACCTAGTGATTTAAGTAACTCTTGAATATCAAGTCTCTATATTATGCTCAATTGTCTCAAAGAAGCACAATCCTAGTTTGAGTTACCATATATATTTTTTTGGAACACTAGTTAGCATATTTGATTTTGGGATTTCTATCATGTATTGTATTTTTTCTTTTAGTCAAGAGTTTTTCTACATAACGGATGCAATTATGGTTGTTTGATGGGGATATGAAAAATGCAATGCAATTTTTGAAATTAATTATGTTGCACTCAATTGAAAAGATGAGATGCCAACAAGATTGAACTTCATCATCTCTCTTTTAGCTTCAGACAACCCCAAGGTACCACTTTCTATTTGTGTAACCCCCAGTGTACAATATGAAGTGCGCATGACCCAAGCCATGAATTATAATTACAAGGCTATAAGATCCATGAACGAAACAAATCTTCATACTTCAGCTGACATGATAGTATCATGGAAGAGGCTAGTGCTAACCATACAATAAATTTCCTAAAAGTAACCATTATTTTGTTGCATTTAATATGCCTTTGGTTGCAAATTATATGCGACAAGTGAAATGGGTACTAGCTTTGTTGCTTATGAGTGGTGGTATATACATAAGAACAATAATTTCTTTGATATTATTTGTACATAGTGTGACCATTCCAAAATGTCTGTCTGGCAAATAGACATTACCAAAGTCTTCTCAAATACAACCTTAGTCTAATGGAAATTGTGCGATGGGAGGTGTGAAGAGTAGTCAATTCCTTCAAGTAAAGCAATGGGTGTGTTCCTCTCTACCCTTATCACTTTGGAAATAGTTTCCCTCCACCAATTTCCATTTCAAAAGGGCCTCTAAGAAAGAGGCATGCTCTATACTATTCATCCTCTATAATCTTGAGCTATAGCTAATGCAGATGCCTTATTACTGGTTAACGAGATTCAAACCCTAGTACTAAATCTAGGGGCTTGCCAAAAACTTGATCCTAATGGAAGACCCACAATTATATGCTTAGTTTAGGGCTCAAAGGGATATAATAAAGAACTCTTCAAAGCCACCCCGAGAAGGCTATGGAAAGTAGTCGAGAAAATGACAATGGTTGATGTGAAGGAAAATTTATATTTGGTTACTTTTGAACTCATAGGGGACATGCACAAAATGATGGAAGGATGCACATGGTTTTTTGATAGAAACCTAATCCTTGTAGAAGAACTCAAAACTCTCATGTGGCCAGAAGACACCCAACTGCATAGTACTCCATTTTGGATTCAAGTTTTAAAAATTCCTTATCTAGTGGAAAGAGAGGACCTAGGAATCCTGATTGGTAAATCCTTTGATGAATGTCTAAAGGGGGCAATAATAGGGGAAAATCTAAGGATCTGAGTAAGGAAAAATGTGCAAAGACCTTTGAGGAGGGGCATCTTCATTTAGGGGCCCAACAAGCTCAAAAGATGGCTCAACTTCCAATACAAGAAGCTCCCTAATTTCTGCTATGCTTCTGGGATTATGGGCCATATTTTTAAAGAATGCAGTTAACTAGGGAGGAATGGTAAGGACACCTTAGAAAATGAGATGTCATATAGCAGTAACCTAAGGGCTAGTTTCAAATAACTTAGTCTAAAAGGGGTAGAGGCAGAGGTAAAAGAGTGGAGTCAATGGCCTATGTTGGGGTGCTAAATACCAGCATGAATTGGAAATCCTAGAGAAGGATGGCCAGCAGATTTATAGATCACCATCTCAACAGGGGGAAGAGCTTGCAGAGGGAAAGAGAATATGCAACACAAAGGTGAAGGGGGCTCTAGAGGGTAATAAAGGGGATGCACAATAGCTAGAGAACCAAAGATAAATAAGAGAAAAGGGATCACATAGTTCCAATAAGGGCATTGGATAAGGATTCAAATGCCACCATAGAAAAGAGGACGACGTAGTTCTAAAAATTTAGCGAGTTATGTGGGACACAAGGGACGATACAGACACAATAGAGGAAGGAATGTCTTGAATAATTCATATAATGAGACATAGGAGATGTAGTTTTAGCAAGATAAGATGGAATCTAGGCAACAATGGAAAATAAAATAGGTGTTAAGTCACCTTACAACTAAAATGGTAGAGAACACAAAGCTTCATCTCTAACTTAGTATTTGGGGCTTATGGGAATGAAACGCTAAGGCTAGAAGGTGGTAGAATACACAATCCAAACATGTTCTAGAATAAATTGTTGTTTATTGTCTATTTTTGATGAAATAAACAGATAGCTAGGGAGCTAAATCGGGTTCTTATGATATAACAAGCACACTTTGAAGTGCAGGGACAAGAGAAAATAGTTGAAAAGGGAGAAATTGAGGGAGTAGAAAATGGGAAGGCTAGAAGGTGGTAAAATGAACAAAAATAACAGGTGCCAGAATAAATTACAGTTCATTGTCGATTCTCAACCAAATAAATAGATGGTTAGGACCTAAACTAGATTCCCATAAGACAATAACCACACACCAGTTAGTCGGAATATGAAGTGTAAGAAGAGGAGATGGCCAATGAGAAGGGAGGAATAGAGGGTGCAGAAAATGACGGTATACATAACTTAATGGTGGGCTACGATTGGACAGAAAAAAACTATCAAACGAAGAAATAGATGGCAGCAACTATAGAGGGATTGAAGGGGAAAGATGGACAACATATTTGCTCATAAGGGGCTAGGAGCTCATAATAGTAGAAAAGGGGCAAAAGACGGAAAAGAATTAATCAAGAGGAAAAGGGAAGAACATATGAGGTAGAAAAATGAGGGATTCAGGGGCAGCAACGATTGGAAAGAGCTAGCATCAATATTGTTTGTTGTAGCATGGAGGTTCAAAATTGGTAATAAAAGAAGCTAAAATCGAGTTCCTTAGATGCGGTTATGGATTGGATGAGGTGAAAGTTGGGAATACTGCTTAGCTCCGCCTAACCTAAATGACCATTTTGTTATAGAATTGCCGTGAGCTTGAGAATCCATGTATAATCTTGAATCTTTTTATTTTTGTTTGAAGAGAAGATTTCATTTTGATCTTCTTAATAGAAACTAAGAAAAGGGCCAATGAGATGGATTTTATCAAAAGAAAATTGTCTTTTGACAATTATTTTGTAATAGATTGTTTGGATAGAAGGGGAGGTTTAGCTTTTTTGTGAAATTAGGATGTGGATATTGTTATCAAGCCTTCTCATCTCACCACATCAATGATGCTATTGAGGAGCTAAATGTGAAGATGTGAAGAATGATAGATTTTTATGACCATCTCGAAGCTAGTAAAAGATTAGAGACATGGGATCTCTTTAAATATTTTGACTCTTTCTCAAATCTGGAACGACTTTTTTTGGACAATTCTAGCAAAACTGTAGGGGAATTTAATACATAAATAGGAATATCAAATCATGGAGACTGATGGAAGCCTTCCAAGAAATAATTGATCTTTGTCATCTAGCTAATCTATGCTTCAAGGGGTATTTCATGACTTGGACCATTAGGAGAACAGGCCTAGACTCTATTAAAGTAAGGTTAGTTAGGGCCTTAACTAATCAAAACTGGCTACACATGTTCCCAATAGCATAATTTCATCATAAAACAATAGTAGCCTCTAATCACAATCCTCAACTCCTTCAAAAGGACTAGGATAGACTGGCAAAGAAAGAAAGCAAGCATTTTAGGCAAGCTAATATCATTCGAGGCCTATGGGACTCATATACTTAAAACTTGACCCATGGACGGGGAAAATTAGATTGAAAATGCAAAGGTGTGAATTGGAACTTCTGGAATGGAGTAAGAAAACAAAAGGTAATTTGAGGAGTAAGACACATTTTCACCACTCTGCCTATGCAAAACAAGAGAAAGCTCTTGTTGAATGCTAAAGATTATGGGATTGAAAAGTAGGAAACTGTTATCGACTTCCTACCAGTGGCTAACTAGTTGAAATGGAAGCAAAAATCAAAGATCCTATGGCTTTAGCATGGGGACAGAAATAACTCTTTTTCCCATAATATGGCAAATGAGAGAAGAAGAAAGAACTAGATTAAGGTGTTGGTGGACCATAATGGAAATCTAATGGCAAATCAAGATCATATAAAACATTTGATTCATAAATTTTGTACAAACTATTTTCAATCATTAGGAAACATCTCCAACTCACCTGAGTTTGTATTTGATATCCCCCATAAGATTACAAATGAAGAAAAGTAGAGATTGATGGTCGAGTTAGACAGGCAAGAAGTGCTGAATGCTCTTACAGATATGCACCCCATGAAAATACTAAGACCAGATGAAATATCGATAAGATTTTTCAAAAACACTAGGATATAGTTGCGAAAGACATATTTCAAGCATGCGTAGAGGTCTTGAATGCTAGCTCAGTTAGGGAACAGGTGGACATGCTAACATCAACAACACAACCATTGTTCACATTCACAAAATCAAAGGCACAATAAAAGTTAGAGAATTCTACCTAATCAGCCTGTGTAATGTGGTATACAAGATCTATCAAAAGTCCTTGCTTATAAGCTAAAGCTTTATTTGCTATATATCATTTCTCCTCAACAAAGTGCTTTTGTGCCTAATAGATAAATCTTAAATAATATATTGATTGCCTTGAAAGTGGTGCATGAGTTGAAGAGAAGGAACAATGGAAAACTTGAAGAGATGGCTATCAAGATCGACATGCCCAAGGCATATGACAGGATAGACGGGTGCTACTTGTGTGAGATGATGAGGCAAATAGGTTATGAATCAACTGGATCTATGACTACATCTCCATAGTCACTCATTGGTTCTTCTTCAATGGTGGATGCACTAAAGAAATTATCGCCTTAAGGGGGCTCTGCTAAGGAGATCTATTATCTCCTTACTTGTTTCTACTTTTTGCAAAAGGGCTGTTAGCATCTACATAAAGGGATCATGATCTAAGGAAGCTTACAAGGATCAAGATTGGAAGGAATGGCCCATAACTAACAAACCTTTTCTTTGCAAATAACATTATGCTTTTTATGCGAACAAAAGAAGAAGAAGTGTGACACATGATAGATATTTTAAAGAATTATACAAATTGTTCAAGTCGAACAGTAAATAGAGGCAAGACAACCATCTTTTCAGCCAGAACATAAGGCCAATCAATAAAATTGACATGAAAATGTTGATCGATTTTGAGAGACACCAAATGAAAACTTACTCAAGGCTTCTAATATTGATTATAAGGAATAAAAAGGCAGAATTCCAATATGTAAAGGAGTGGATATGAAAGTGACTTCAGGGGTTGAAATTATAACTATTATCTTTTCGTGGAAAGGTGGATCTCATCAAAGCAGTGGCCTAATCCATTCCTAGTTATATCATGAGCCTCTTCCTCTTCCTTACATCCTTTTGCAATGATATCAATAGCATAATTAGTAAATTCTAGTGGGAGAGAAGACGAGCAAAGGAAAATCAATTAGATCTCTTCGCAAAAAATGTGCATTTCAAAGGCTGGTGGTGGTTTGGGCTTTCGTGAGCTGGCTTCTTTCAATAGATCACTCGTGGAAAAATACCCAAGGATGCTCCCCAATGGATGCAAATTGGCTCATGTGCAGTCTTTTAGGTCGACTACAACCTAGTTGGTTACAAAGGAAGATACCATTTTGAAGGGAATTTGGAAAGCAATGATTCCTATGAAGATCCAGATGTTTGGTTCTCCTCAAAACCTCTCTCAACAAGATTTAACTTGACCAGAAGGGATGTTCCAATCAACCCCATTTGTCCGCTTTGCAACAATCATATGAGTTTAATTTGCAGATCCTTTGGACTTTTCTACTTACAAAGGAGGCTTTCATGGTAAACTACTTCCAATAATTGAATGCAATGGTACTAAGTAGTTTTAGGGACATCTTATATTTCCTGGCAATGAGTATAGGTTTCTATCCCTTTCTACCCTTTCTCACAATCTATTGGCAAATTTTGTATGCGATAAACTGGTTCCTCAAAATGTGAGGATCCACTGTATTATACAACTAATTGGTGTATACATTTCTTCCATACCAACTTGTCCTCAACTCTTCTTCTCAACTAGGATGTCAACCATTTAATGGGCCGAGCTCAATGGACTCAACCACAATTAGATTGGTGTAAACTCAATATATACGTGGCTTGTTCCATTGCACATAAATTCATGGAATTTGGAGCAGTTTTGAGGGATGAAAATGGCATATTTATAGTTGTCTCTAGCTAAAAAATATTGGGGTGGTGAAACCAAGTTATATGGAACTTCATGAAATTCCCCTAAGTATCAAGTTGCTAGTACAAAAGGGATATAATATATTGACAACTGTAAGATGCTTCGGTATTGATTTCATGGTTAGAGCTTTAGAATCTAGCTTTATTGAAGTTACATATTCCCATGTCCTTGAAGCTAGTCATATGATTGATCACTGCCTTGGAAGGTATGCCCTCTCCTTTCAAATGGATTTTTATGAATGGTAGATTGTCTCACCAACATGTATTCTCTCTCAAGCATGTATGGACTCTTCCTGTTCTGTTTGAATCTCTTGGGCGCTATTTCTTCCTCTTGAATTTTCTCCCATCTTTGGTAAGGGTATAGGGGATAGAAGCATTCCTTTTTTTCAAAAAAAGTTGTACATAGTGTTATTGGGTTGTGCATACTTTTAAATGCAACCATTTGGTTCAGTTGCAAATAATATGTAGATTTACTACGAAGTTCGTTGCTTTAATATAGAAATTGGTTGAAAACGCTATTACAAAAAATTTCATTCTATGCAGCTAAATTTTTAGTTCCAGATACCATATATATTGGCTAATGAAATATTTTTAATTTAGTTATGATGACTGGTTGAAAAATAGGTCTTAGTTCATTTGACTTGTTACAATTTTTTATTGTATCTCTTCCTTATGTGACAAGGCAACTGGTTGAAGATAACTTCAGAAGAAGGGTAAATGAAGTAAGTGCTTCTACCCAAATTCGAATCTTGGATCTCCCCTCTTATACACCCTTATAAGTACTCATATCAACAACTTGATCATGGTGACACTTGACTTGTAACAATTGATTACTCCCCATTAGGCTTGGGAGGTGATCTAAGTTGTTGTGGATACATTGTAAGCCTTATTTGTTGACCCCTGTAACAAACTATTTAGCTATAATTAAATTCTTTATTGTTTTTTTAGTGATGATATTTGTTTAAGTGTAGCTATTTTTTAAATCAGATGTAGCCAAAAGTAATATTTAATGTAATTATTAAATTTTGGCTACAAAAAGGTGTCAACATGTAATAAATTACATATGAAAACTTTTCTTGTGTTGTTAGCTTTCAACCGCACTCCTCACAAGAAAGTTAGGCCGATTTGAGACAATTGAGACAGGCAACTCAAGATTGTCTCACGCTATGAGGATTATAGAGCAACCTCAATAAATCTATAAGAATTGAAATTTTATAACAATAGTTTATTTGCTAATGAAATTTTTTAACATTACAATTATGCTAACCTAAAGTATTTTTTTTATCACTACATGCATTTAGACCGGCCTAGAATGAAATTCTAGAAACAAATCAAAAAAAATTTTGTCACCGTAAAATGGCTATAAAAATCAAAATTGTAGTGCTAGTTGGATTGAAATTTAATTTAATAATCATATTAGTATGGACCCAAACCAAATCAAGAGGTTATTCGAATAAGTGATTAGGGCTTTGCTGCTATGGAACCCTTCTTCTATGTAATCTTTTTCAGTTTTAGTATTTCTTAATGAAAAATCCACTTCATCTACTGTATTCATTATCATTTATATTATTATAAAAATCTTTTTATTTGTTTAATACCCATGTGGATATGCCCCATCTAAAAATTTGTAAGATCAACATAATAACAATAGTGTAATGCTAACTAAACCATCTAAAATATTATTACTATATTTCATGAAAAATATCATTATCATGTGCATAAATAATTCTATAAAATATTTCCAAAAAAATTTCTATAAAATATAATTATATTCTAATATATGTGTAAATGAATCAACGTTTTTCATAATTTAGTATTGTTTTCACTAAACAATTGATGTTAAATGCAATTAACAAATTTGATAAATATCAAGATTTTAAAATTGGCTTATAAGGTAGAAGAGTAGGAGAGGTACGCACTCTGAGCAAAAACAAATGTGGAAACCGAGAAGGACAGTATCTTTCCAATGACTTTGGAAGTAGGTCCTTGAAACTCAGGATTTGTTTCTTCCTCGAAAAACCACACAAGGATGCATTTGAGCACAGCAAAAGCAAGTGTAGTAAGCCATAGACCCGGGGTTAATGGCTTCATGAACCACCATTATCACATCATTACTCTTTGTTGGTACAATCAGACGCACACCACCATCCACATACGGATATGTGAACTCTAACAAATCTGACCTATCAGCTGTGATAGTTATGTCTCCCACGAATGCATCATATTCCTGCTCAAAACAACATAAACAAATTTATTAATTGTTTTTTTATAAAGAAAATTTTACTAATTGTTAAGCAAGCATTCAATTAGCAATAGCAGAGCGAAAGAAATTTCTTTGCTAAAAATTGGTAAAACCAGTTCGCTACAAATTAATACGTGACTTGTGAGAAAGGTTCGTTAGGGTCCTACTATTTATTAAAATCAATAAAATAAATGCTTAAAAAGATCTCCACTATCCAATTTTAAAAAAAGATCTTCACTATTTTTTTGTAGAGAGAGATATTCACTATTAATATATTGTATTTTATTTCATAGTGGAGACTGAAAAGAGGTGACTTAAATAATTGATGGCGTTTGTCACGAGTATTTATATAACGGGATGACCGAATGCACCCAGGTGCATTCACCCTCAATGCACTTGGGTGCATTTCACCAATTTATTTTCATGTTTTAAATTTTTTTATAAAATTGTTAATCTATGTGTATTTAACAGTGTATCAATTTTTACCTTTTTGGAGATTTTTACATTTTTATTTTTTATTTTTTAAAATCAGTGGCATTTTCGTAATTCATAAATTATGAAAAATGTCATTGATTTTAAAAAATCAAAAACAAATATCTAAAAGTATCTAAAAAGGGTTAAAAAATATTATATATATTAAATACACCTAGATTAATAGTTGTATAAAAATAAATGAGTTTTTGCACCCGAGTGCACTGTATCACGTCCCTTTATATAATAAGATATTAATTACGGATTGAATGGAGCACCAAAAAGGAGCCGAAAGAAGGTAGACAGAGATGTGGAAGACAGCCACAGTGGTGGAGAAGAGGACTGTTATGAGTGAATGGAGATTGTTTGTGATGACTTGGTGTATTTTTCACGAGAAATATGAGCGCCAATGGCACCACATATGATGACAAATGGTTTTCTTAGTAAAGATGTGGCCCGATGGAGCAGATTGGGCGCAACTCTAATGGGTTTTCTAGCTAGAACAATGATTGTGCATGTGGTTGTTTTGTGATACCGAATTTCGATGAGGTTTTTTATGTACGAATTCTCATGTTTTAAAGTGTTGCAAACATGGTGGTGGTACTTTAAATTAAACAAATTTTGCTTCAATAATGTAGATAAGATCAAGTGTCTAAGTCAGTGGTGAAAAGGTATATTTGAAATAAACTTGGTGGGCCCTACTTTCATCAAAGTTGCATCAACTTAGATGGCCATGAAAACTTGGGTACAAGATGCCAAAAAATCCAACTATCAAAACACAAGCTGTCAAACATGAGTCACTACTAAGAAGATCTTAGCTATCCAACGGTGAAATAAGATATATATATATATATATGTATATATATCAATTAAATTGAAAAATGGACAATCAAAAATCCATTGTATTTCAAAAAGAAAGCACATATTGCCAATGGGCTTTAGCCCGGTTGGTCGGGTATGCTATCTATGAGATCATGTATCTCGAGTTCCAGCCCTTCCAAAGGGTCCAACGTAGGGGGAAGCTTAGTCTCCCATGAGTATAAGTGAGAGCTTGTTGTTTCCTTTAAGTATAGGTGGGAGCTTGTTGTTTCAGGTAAGGATTAGTAAGAGTTTGTTGTCTTTTGTATAAATGAGCTTGATTGTACCATCAAATTGGTTGGTGATGGCTATTGGTTATTAAATGAGGTTTGAAAGCTAACATGGTGGTGATCATGCTTGTTGATTAAATCCAAGCCATTTAAATGAGTTAGCAAAATTGTGAATATGGCGAAGTAAATAGCTTTTATTTTGGCCATTTGAGTTGTCCACAACAAACACATGACAAGCAAGAGAAAACGGGATAAAAAAGGAGTCCAATGATGTGGCTTCATATGCTCCTCTTATTTTTGAGCCATGGAGAATTATTGTGTTAAAAAATTAGAGAAATGATTCAGTGTGTCCGGATTCATTTATCTTCAGTATACCCAATGCAATATACAATTTATTTTCATTTTTAAAAGTTTTTCACATATTTATGTGAGTCCAAGCATAAATGTTCCATATATACAATTTTAAGTATTTTTAAAATTAGTTTTAGTATTTTATTTTGAATTTTAAAATTAAAGAATGCATTATTTTTATTTTTAAAATTCAAAATAATATTTAAAAATATAAAAATATATAAAAACTATATATATATATATGAGATTTTCATGCTTGGGCTCATATATGAATTAAAAAAATTAAAAAATATTTAAAAAAAGCATTATGTACCCGAGTGAACTTAAGCTAGGTGGATTCGAGTGTACCAAATGAGGTTATATAAAACAAGGAGGGATTTGGAACCTAAAGTTTGTGTATTAGTATATTAGACCCTACAAACTTTTGGTCTTTGCATTTTAACCCTTATATTTGCACAAAAGCAAAGCAACAATGGCAAAAAAACGACATCATCTTCCTAAATGCTATTATCTCCTTGGAATCGTGCAACTCCATCGTGCAAATGATGTTAGTTTTTTATCAAGGCTACCTTACTTTTCGTATAGATATAAGGGTATTTTTGATATTACATATGAATTTAACGGTATTTTTAACGCCATTACAAGTGAGAGTTTAAAATGCAAACACCGAAACTTAACACCGTCTAATATGTTAATACACAAACTTCAAAGTCCAAAATGCTAATACGCAAAATTAAAGGATTAATTATGCAAATTACCGAAAACAAGGCCTATCAAAGTCCGATCATATCACACCCACCTTTTTACTCCTCTCAACAGCTAAATGCAAATAATGCATGACATGGAATAACGATAAAATACATGGCATGATGCATGGATGAAAATTTCCCAGCATGGAAATCTCGTAGCATGGAAATCTCTGCATGCTACGAGATTAATGGAGGCATCATCCCATGAAAGCAAGCTTGCATGGAAATTATTTGAAGCATGCATGAGATAAAACGTGCTTTTGGCTCGGTAAATTTTTGGACCATCAACCATACCAAGAGATGGATGAAATGGTGCTACCATTCAAATAATGCAAAGGCATAAATTGCAGCAGAAAAAAAAAAATTACAGATGCCTTGATACTAAAGTCATCAAAAGAAAAAGTGGACGGTAAAGATTTGGAATCCATCCGTCGCAATCGCTGCTTCGAAAACGTCGATCAGGAAACCGGTTGGTTTTGTTCTTCCTTCCGAGTGAACGAGATCTACCTTCATAAACTCCAAGAAGCCAGTTTTGATTGGAACCCCGATGTGTAAATGCGGTGTGATCAGTTGTTCTGCAGAAATATTAGTCGATTTCTCTAGCCAGAACACACCTGCATGCATGCATGCAAATTTTGATTCTACGTATTATTATTATTATTATTATTATTATTATTATTATTATGTCTAATTGGTTAACCTAGAATAACAATAAGAATAATAATAATAATAATAATAATAATAATAATAATAATAATAATAACAATAAGAATAAGAATAAGAATAAAAATAAGGATAAGAATAAGAACAACGACAACGACAACGACAACAACAACAACAACGACGACAACAACGACAACGACAACGACAACGACAACAACAACAACAACGACAACGACATCAACAACGACAACAACCACAACGACAACGACAACGACCACAACGACAACCACAACGACAACCGCGACAATAACAACAACGACGACAACCACAACCACAACCACGACAACCACAACCACGACAACAACAACAACAACGACAACCACAACAACAACAACAACAACCACCACCACCACAACAACAACAACAACAATCATAATAATCATAATAATCATAATAATAATAATAATAATCATAATCATAATCATAATTATAATAATAATAATAATAATAATAATAATAATAATAATAAAATGAACTTAATTTTCATACATATATATACACACACACACAGAAGATATATGAAGGCTCCATGCGTGCAGCCAGTGTGTATTGAATTATTATATATTCTATAGATGTATACCTGCAGATTCGCTGTTGGAATTGCAGGGGGTATTAGAGAAGCGTGCTTGGAGGGAGGTGTTCTTGTAGAATTCATGAAGTACAACCGATACACAAGTACGATTCCCGGCTAACGCTTTGAAATCATTAGCTTCTACTGCTAATATGGATGACAGGCCAGCTGAAGAAGCAAGAAGAGAATAGAAGATGAACTGCAGAATAATATCCATGACGAGCGATATGATCGACTATATTTGATTCCTGGCTGATGCATGATCGATCGATTAATTCAGACTTATATATGCATTCAATTGACAGCTATAACCGTTTGTCCATTCGTTCCAATTCAGAATCCTTATTTTCAGATTTTTTCCAGGCAACTTCTTTGAACCTTCCTAGAAAATTCAATATTCCAGCATATGCTAGTCGTCTTGCTTTAAGATTGCGCAATTTTCTAAGAGAGGAAGGCACATGTCATTGTAGTAATATATAAAAATAAATATAATATAATATAATGACATGTTCTGCCTCTTTTAGAAAATTTCGCAATCAATGGCATTTTCTTGTCTCTCTTAAAAAATTACGCAAGCTTAATACTATAGGAAAATTATCAAATGCAATCGGAGTACGCCATAATTACTATGCAGTTTGCTGCAAATGGGCCTCATATGATCGTGAAGTTAACATCCACCTCACCCATTATATTTAAAATTATTTACTTTAATATGATATCAATTTTCATCCAAATCAAACATTTTTATGGGTCTTATCTTAAAATGGTACAAAATCAACATAATAAAATAGTTTAACATAAATATCAATCTTAAAGTTGTATTTTCAACATTCAAAACCATCGAAAATATATTTTTATATAGATAAATTACTATATAAAATATTATTACATTTTATGTAGTCTGTTAGCATAGGATAGGTTCTCGTATATATATATATATATATATATATATATATATATATAAAGAGGAATTATCGAACGGGAATACTTTAATGTAACTAGGTCTCACTAAAGCAATTGTTGGAAACCCTCTATCCAATCGTTCATGCAGGCGAGTGGAATCTAAGACATCAATCTAATAGTTACTTTGTATAGAGAGGAGATCAAGTATTTAGACTCACATATTTAAAAGATGAAAGCCTGATTCCCTCATCTTTTCCCTTCAGAACACTCCCACCGTCTCCCACTGAGCTCTCTCTCCGTCTTCCTTGGCGCCATCTCTCTCCATCTTCCTCGTTGCCGTCAATCTTCCTCTAATCGAGCTATGGGATTGCGTAGCTCCATCTCTCTTACATTTTCCCCTTCTTTTCCCTCTCCATGAGCCCTCCCTCTCCTAGCAAGCTCTCTCTCTGTCTTCCTCGACGCCATCTCTTTCCATCTTCCTTGTCATCATCATTCTTCTTCCGTTTGACCTATGGGATGTGGATCTCCATCTCTCTCACATTTTCCTTCCTGAACACTCTATATCCTACCTTCTTTTAAGGCAAACTGGGTCACCTCCCTATCGATTGTGACCATCTCTCTTTCTTCCCATGGCCCCTCTCCCTCTCCCTATTTCTTTCTTCATTTGGATAGGTTTTACACCCCTCCTCTCGAGTCTCTATCTTCCTCCATCTTTCTTTGGTCAATAGTAGTGCGCATCAAGTGGTCTCATCTCCATAGGTATACACTTTGAGGTGTTTTTGTATTTCATGTTCCAAACTGATATGGTACATAAATGAAAATCCTTAGGAAGATTGCTTCTATCTAACATTGAACCGCAAGGATGATTGTGCTTATATGTCCAATGATAGCAAATGTTGTTGAATCTTACAGGCAGACGCGTAGAGACATGTTACCAACTTGGATTCTTGCTAAACGTAATAACCAATACAACATTATAGGTTTGGCAGCTTGTTGCAAATGTCTTGAGTATGCCTCACTGTTTAAAAAGGAATATACAATAAGATTACAAAAGCACTAAAATTTTCAAAAAAATAGTATCCTCATTCCACAATCAAGTGGAAAAAGCCACCATATAAAGGAAATTCTTTTAGTAGTGTATGTCAATTTTTATAATGTAAATTTAAGATCTGGTTCAACTGAAAAAGAGCATAAATTCTATATGTATGTTCTGAGTTGAAAAAATGGTGAATAAGTGGAGAGAGTCAGGGAGGCCTTTCAACTAAATCCTAAGGTTATCTGTTGATGCCTTTGCGATACTTGCTTCATCTCAAGGTTGTTCACAGTAAAGTTTCGTGGTTATTTTTTAAAAAACGTTAGAATTGAAATTACTTAGCTAAAAGCCTAATATTGAAAATGTTTAGCTAACAATCTCATTTAATTCTTGAATATGGATCTCTGTAGAGATGTTTTAGAATGGAATAACTTCTAAGGATATGAGTCATTGGGTTACATCATATTTTTCTAAATTTATGGATGGTTTAAGATTCCTAATTGAAGAAGAGAAGAGTTTCAATTTAAAATCATTTGGTATTCTTCACCGTTGTAATTCATTATGCATTTTCAGTGCGTTCTAGCTAGTGTGGTATTTCTTTACTACCGGCATTGTTTGTCCATGCACATTAGACAATTCAGTCTCCATAATATGAGTAACCACCTTTTCCCATTGACCAAAATTGCATTTAACAATTTATTTCTATGTGAGCTATAGACTTTGAGAATTGATAGGGATACTCTATTCAAGTGGACAGGCTGGTTGTTTGAAATGTAATAAGGAACAATTGTTGTCCAATATACGGTGTTTGAAATGTAATAGATCAGACGTCTTCCAGTGGGCCGATTGAGTATTGGCCGTATGGTTTTTATAGACAGCCCAACCTATACTTGGCTATGCAATTGAAAAGACCACTTCTTTCTATTTGTATCTCTGTTGCTCAACATCATGCATAGATGCAAAACTTAATAGTAAATCATAGGGACATTAATGACTTTATTTTTTATAGGTTAGCCAACATGGTGAAGACTCGTAGTACTCATTAAGGGTCAAATGATGAACAACAATTGACACTGGCTGAACTCTAAACAGAGATGAGATTGAAACATTAAGCAAAAGAAGCTTTAAGTGGGGGTGATGTGGTACTAAGAAAATACCATAAAAAACATAAGAAGAAATACACCATACAAGATATGCCCATTCTAAGTAATATATTTATTGAGGAGGAAGCAGAAGATATTTATCAAAAGGAAGTACAAGAAAATCAAGATGTAGAATAAGAGTACATATAATAATAGAAAGAAAGGGATAATTTATAAGAGGAAGAGCTGAATAATGAGGAGGATCAAGAACAAAATAATGAGAAGGACAGTTGTGGGAAGAAGAAAATATTGCCAAGAAAGAAGAACATGAAGCACAGGGAAGTGAAGATGAAGCCAACATCAATGAGGAATGGTTGAAGCACTTTTAGAACCGGCTTCTCTGAAAAAGAAGTTAGTTGATTTGAGATTTTTAAAAATAGATGAGTTCAAGATTGGCCGTCTATTCAGGTTCCAAGATTGGCACAAACAATTAGCTAAAGATGACATTGTCTACGACCCACACCTTGTTCAAAGATTCCGCCACACTCTTTGTCAGAATGGTTCATTTCATCTTCATGGCCAACAATATCAATTGGCAGATGAGTTTATCACAATTAGCCTAGGGATTCCTAGTGGGGAGGAACAGTTAGATGAGTGGAGGTGATTTATTAGTTATGTTCTTCTTCTTAACAAGCAACATGGGAAGACCGATAGAATCAAATATGATTATTTCAACCTCAATGACTTTAGAGATTGAGGATTTTGCATCAAATATGCAAGCACTAGTTATTACCATGTTCAGGTGCTAGAGAGGTGGTCACATCCAATGTAAGGATGATATGGATGATAGAGAAGAAAAAGATTAGCCTTCCTAAGTGTATGATGTCCCACATATAGAAGACTAAGCATTCGAATCCATCACCACTACCATATAGTTGCTTTTTATTAAAGATATTCCTTCACTTGGGCATGGATGTTAGCAACGAAAGACTTGAAGCCCACAAATATAAGGACCAGAGTAACAAAATATCATTACTGCAAATGGGTTGGTAAAAGGATGATGTTAATCAATGAGTGTTGAAAGATGCACATGTCAATCAACTAGTTCATTGTAATATAGTTGCTTAGAATGAGAACTCAGAGGAGTCCTCCGATAATGAAACACTATCGGTTGGTCATTTGAGAAAATTCATTATAGGCCAATTTTCATCTATCATTGTGAAGCTAAATGATATTGACACCTAGTTGAAAAAAATTGAAGATTATTTGAATATAGACACTAATATAATGAAGAATGAACTCTTTTTTCTTGCTTTTTTTCCCCTTGTTATTGACTTCATTTGTAGGACTATAATTAAATATTGTAATTGCCTTATGGCCAATTGTAAGTGATTGAAACAATATTAGAATGTCATGTGTTGTATGATTATATTTTGAGCATTCATGTTGCATGCTTATTTGTAGGCAAGTATAAAACAGTTTCTTCAATTCATTTACATTTGTGTAATGATAGGTTTGTGGTCAAGATGGGAAGACCCTTAGCGGTTTTAGCTCATTTGAGATGTCTCACCATTAGAAGACTAAGTCTCAGTCACCTACTAATTTTGTATAGGTTATTGTTCCACCAGGCGATTGATTAGTAGACGTCTGTAGCTTAGTTGACTTTTTCTAGGTCGTCTAGTAATTTCTATGCTAGTGTGTATTTATTAAGTTTATAAAACGTCTACTATTGGAACCATAACATAGGAATAGAGCACACCCTTAATGCAAGGCATATGATGGTTAGACGACTTAATGTTAGTCATTTGATTATATGATGGCTTAATATTAGTTGTGTAATAGGCATATAACTTACTATTAGAAGAGTTACATATAGTGGAATTGACATTCCATAGTAACAACTAACAATTAAAGAAAAGAGTTAACTAGTAAAAAAATCGAAATATGAAAGCACAAATCATAATTGTCAAATTAGATAAAATAGATTCAATATACATCCTATAAATAACACATACCTACCATCATATATGTTTTACATCCCTTCAATTCAACTAACAAGTTCAACAAAAACTTAAACCAACTCATAAATTGAAATACCTACTAGATTAATTATTAAGGCACATCTCTTTAGATTTGTCACTCATACAATTGATAGCCAGAGTGTATGCTCCTTATGCTTTTTAAAATTTCTCTCTTTAGCTTGAGTAAAGGACATGGACCAACTTGCGCACTTACATGCAAGGGTTGAGGTTGAGAAGATGTTTCTATATCTCTCGCTAGTGGTCCATGTCTTTTGTGTTGATATTGTAAGTCTTTTAGCTACATCAACCTTTATGTGATAATGACAACTCCCTCTAATGCTATTTCATATGTATTAATACCATGTATCCCAAAGTTCAAAATATATGATGATATTCTGACCGTAGATCTACATCAACCTTACCGGGTTCTAAAAGCTGTCTTAGGTATATCTTCGTCCCGAACTTTCAACTGATGATATCTTGATCGTAGATCTATTTTGGAGAAGACCGATGCACCTTGCAGTTGATCAAAGAGATCATCAACTCGGGGAAGTGGATATTTGTTCTTAATTGTTACCTTATTCAGCTCTTTGTAATCGATGCACAACCTCATACTGCCATCTTTTTTCTTTACAAAAAGCACAGGTGCTCCCCAATATGACTTAGTAGGTCGAATAAACCCTAAATCGAGAAGCGCTTGCAACTGTATTTTTAATTCTTTCAACTCTGCAGGAGCCATTCGATAAATTAGAGTAGTATCGAACATCAATTCTATGATGAAATCAATTTCTCTTTCTGAGAGTACTCCCAACAACTCTTTTAGAAATACATCCAGAAATTTATGAACAACCGGAATGTCTTCTAACTTAACCTCTTTATCTTCTATTACTAGAACTGAAACAAGACATCCTTGCCAACCTTTTCTAAGAAGTTTTTTAGTTTGAAAAGCTGATATGAGGTGAGGTGTTACTAATTGACTTTCCTTGAAATCAATATCTTGCTCATTGGATCCTCCCAGGCTAACACGACGTTCTCGAGGGTAAATTCCATGTACCCACTTAGCTAACCAATTCATTCCCAAAATAACATCTAGATCTTTCGTGGGTATGATTAAAAGATCTACCGCGATGGTTAAACTTTCAATTTCTAGGGTACAAGCCATACAAGCACGTCTAATCAATAAACTACCCCAACAGGTGATGTGGCCCAGACATCCCAAGTTAACTCAGTGACTTTCAATTTATGCTCTTGCACAAACTCTTCAGATATAAAAGAACTATCCGCACCTGTGTCAAATAATACTCGAGCAAAAATACCACAAAGACAAATAATACTTGCCACTGTCTCCATCGGTGCTTGGGCCTGCTCGGGTATTAGGGCACGAACTTGTGCTTAAGCTGGTAAAACTGGTTGTCGTCCACCACCACCTTGGTATTGTTGTCCTGCTAGTCTACCAACTGGACGGTTTCGCGCTTGTAATTGTGGTTGTCCGACATTTCCAGCCATTGGACAATCCTTAATAATATGACCAGGTTGTCCACATTTATAGCACACGAAGCCCACGACACAGTTCGAGGGTTAATGACCAGTCTTCACGCACTTGAAGCATTTGCAAAGTCCGGTATGAAACTTTCCACATCTGTTGCACTTGAGAATTCTTTTCTTCTTTTGAAATCCTCCATTCTTTGCACCTCCCTCAACTCTAATTTGCCTCGAAGAAGACTGTTCAGTCTGCTTCTTTCCTAAATGATCCCTTACTGGTGATCGTTCCCTCTTCAAGTAACATTTATTAAGCTCAGTAGTATCACTCTCAACTAAGAGAGCATTATCGACTGCATCACCATAGGTTTTATTGTGTCAAAGTATTACTCAGCCACGTATACCCTCAACCAGACCGTCCTCAAACTTCCGGATCCAACTATCTTCTTCCCATTCTGAACTTGGAGCAAACCGAAGCAAAGAGTTGAACTTTGTTTCATATTTGACCACCGTCATAGTGTCTTGCTTCAATTCGGCAAACTCTTGGGCCTTCAAAATTCTAACAGAAGATGGAAAGAACTTGGCGAAAAAAGATTCCTTAAATTTATCCCAAGTTCCATTTTCTTTCCTACAATTGAAGACACATTGCTATGTCTTCCACCATCTATAGACCTCTCCACTAAGTTTGAACGGAGCAAATAAAACTTTTTATCGGTCGTCACAACCCATAAAGTCAAAAATCTTTTCCATCGTCTCAATCCAATGCTCGGCAGCTAAACAATCACCACCGACAAAGGATGGGAGTTTTTGACGATGGAGTGCATCAACATCTCGCCGATCCATTTCTCGCTGTTCGGGACAACCCGTGGTTGCAACACTCAGACTTTCTACGACTGTTCCTTGAGTTTTATCACTAGCTTCTCTGTTTACCTGGTTCGAGACCTCCCTTTCTTCCTGCCTACCAAATTCCAATTTTTCTTCTAAAACCTAAGGATCACGATTTTGATCCGGCCCTTCTCTCTGACTCCCATGCATACTAGCAGTCGACTAATGTTCATCATGCCCGTGGTGACGGTGCTCTTGGTTAGGGGTGCAACTAGGGTCAGGTTTAACCCGAACCCAGCCCGTCGAACCCAGAATTTGGCTGTGCCAGAACTGGCTATTTATGAGCCCAAAACCCATTTTTCGAGTTGAACCCGAGCTCGATTTGAAATCGGTTCGATTTTGGGTTGATAAGAACCCTAACCCGCTCAACCCGAACCCGATTTCAATACCCCCTACAAAGGGGATTTTTCCTGTACCCTAACCCCTAAATTCAGATTTCCCCCCAATTCCAGGCTTCAGCAATTCGCTCGCCGCCAATCCCACTTTAGCATCCTGCCCACGCGGCCGCACATAGCCGCCGATCAACGACCGATTGTCTTCCCTGTCGACGACGGGATAAGGGACGACTGATTGCGCAATGTTGTCGTGTCGATGAGACGACGACTCAGTCACTCAGCGTAGTTCATCTTCTTCGGTGTCGTCTGCTTCTGCCCATCGTCAACTGCTCTGAGCTGCTTTAAGCTGCTCCGAGCCTCATCCCCTCTCCGACCAGCCCGCTTAATCGACGATCGATCGTCTTCCTTATCGACGACGGGACAACAGTCGACTGATTGTGTAGTGTCATCGTATCAATGAGACGACGACTCAGTGACCTGCTCCGAGCTTCATCCCCTTCTCCGTCCAGCCCGTGCGATCGACGACCAGTCTGCTCCCTATGCCGCTGTGCGATTTCCGACCAGCGATGAAGAATTTTCCCCATCAGCGGTCCATGTTGCCCCATCAATTTCCATTCACTCTGCTTTTGTACAAGTTCCTTGCATCATCTCCTGCGACTCCAAGTTGCCAACTTCGATACCATGCCTAAAAGCTTCATTGCTTGTTTCGTAATCTGCCTTAACAGAGCTTGTTACTGATTTTTCATGTCTGCAACAAACTTTCAAGCCATTCGATTTTTTATTTAGGTATGGACGCCATTTTCTCTTTTCTTCTTGTTTGGGTAGGTTCCACTTTTTTAATTATTATATATGTTGCGGTCAATAGCAACTGTTGATCACCATTTTTATTTACATGACTTGGAGTTAACTTGGATGTTGTGATTTGGAGTTTGATGCTTGAATTAATATAATCTTATTGGACTTGATATTTTGTACTTTTTGGATGATTTTATTTTATTGCAATTGATATGATAAAGTTTATCTTACAATTGGATGATAATATTGATGTATATTGTTGTGATATTGATATTAAATTGCAGAATGGAAAGTGGTTGTACTTCTATATTTTCCAAAATACGACAATTATTCTACTTAATGCAAAGAGAAGGCTCAAAACAGGTTTCTTTTTTTTTCTACTCTTAAGCGGTATTTGAATTTTTCTTGCTTTCGTGTAATAAATTGTTTTTTAAACTTTTTTATACAATCGGTTTATGATAAAAATTATATATATAGGATGAGTAATAAAGACATATTAATAGGCGAAACTCAACCCGAAACTCAACCCGAGCTTGAATTTCAAAAATAGGGTTAGGATTGAGATTTACAAATAGGGTTAGGGTTAGGATTAGGGTTAAGGTGAACCCGAGTTTCATGAGTCCGAGTTGCACCCCTACTCTTGGTTTCTTAGTACTGCTAAGGATTGCTGTTGAACAATCTCTTCTAGCTGTGCTTGCATCCGTTCCCACTAATGAAAAGCTTCTGTCTGAAACACTGCAAATGTTTGCTCTTGTTCATTCAGACGCTACTCAAGCATGTTAGTTCAGGTCGGAGATTCAACTAGAGTTTTATCCTTCCTTCTACTAGGCCTTTTTCTAGGCTCAGCTTCTAGTTGGTCCTTAGCCTACTTCTTTTGCGGCTTTTTACTAGGATTTTGCTCTGGATGACCAGTTTGGACATTCAAATCATCGGAATTACTTTTCATTCTGGCATAAAAGAGAAATATGGTCTCAATAAATATTCTTTAAGCAAACAGGAACAATCGTAACTTTTATTTAAAAAAATGTTACAACCTAGTTTGCATATTTGCTAAAAGGATAATTTTCCTTGAGGTGATCAGAGAAATGACACAGGAAACAAATTCGGCTACCATATGGACATGCCTTAGCTGTATGTCCATTGGTACCATAAAAATAACACACCAACTTAGCTAAAATGGGTTGTTGGTTATAAAAAGTCCATGGTTCCTTCTTGGCGTAGGCTTCCTTAGACTCCACTCTAGTCTGCACGTCTTGACCCTGTGGCAGCATAGAGGGTAACTTGTGAATAGCTTGAGAAGGTACTTCCTAGGTCTCTACCTCAGTATAGACAGGATCGGGGCTGGGTCCTTGAATAGGGGAAACTTCCTTCAGCAGCTCTGGACTAGGTTCGACCATTACCTTTGGCTTGGGTATAGCAAAGGACTCACCCATGGCCTTAGGTATATCAGCAGCCTTAGGTGTATCCACCTCTTTGGGCACATCCACAGCCTTGGGTATATCCACTGCCTTGGGCACATCCACAGCTTAGGTACATTAGCAGCTTCAAACTCATCCACAGCTTTGGGCACATCCTTAGCTTTGGGTACATTAGCGGCTTTGAACTCATCCACGGCTTTGGGTATATCAGTAGTTTTGAACTCATCCAGGGCTTTGGGTACGTTAATAGGTAATATCTTAGGCTTTGAAATAGCAACCTTAGTCTGTATAGAAGATTTTCTTAAAGTTGAAGGACCATCCTGTTTTAGGGTTCCAGCCATCCGGGGTAGGGGTACAGGCTTCTTATATGTAAGTACAACCTGAGTTTCAGCTTTTCTTTTCTTAGGCTTCTCATTCTCTATGGGTTTTTGGGTATGCAGTCTTTTACTTTTATCAGCTATGGTTTTATTATCTAGATCAATTTTTAGGTCGGTCATTAATTGGGTCACTGGTTTCTTACCCTTTTTCCTACTTAGATTTCTAGCCCAAGGCTTAACAAGTGTAGGTGGGGTGGCAGCATCCACAACCTTTAGGATCCTATCCAACTTTTTATTTAGGGCTTGGTAGTGTAGATAGGATTCCTTTCTCCATGTTAAAACCTGTTTTTCTAGGGCACTTAATCTTTCATGGGTAGTAGGGAGAGTCTTTCTTTGGGTTTTAGGATTAGGGTATACCGATGTACCCGAACTGACCATTTCTGGACTCAAAAAGAAAAACATAGGGTTAGATTTGCAAATTCATTTCAAATTTTTTTTAAAAAAATTATAATAATTAATAAGCCATATTTTATATGTGTGACTACTTTGATATCATTTGTAACATACCGGTCCAGAAAAGTGATCCTGAGCCGTGTATTTAATGCATTTCCCAAGATCAATCACACATTTATTGCAAAATTAATTATTATAATTTCATAAAAAATTTAAAATTTTACTTCCACTAGTCATGTTCCCATTATTACATCAAAGCACAAAGAAAAGAAATTTTACAAGTCTCATTCTCAATACATGCCTTTGAAATAAATAAATAAAATTAAATATCCTTGAAATTCTTCGCGTAAATCCAAAACGCTAGTGTCCCACTTGATTTGCTACACCTGTAAAAATAATGGGTTAGTCCCAACATGACTAGCAAGTAGACAATTATTTGAAAATGGATAATGACCCAATTAGAACTTAATTAAATGATAAAAATAATCATTTAATTTAATATCTCAAAAATTAGGCCTCAAATGCAAAATCAAACCCTTTCATTGAGTCCTGAAGCATCAAAAATATAGAAATATACTATTAGATCATTCAAATCGGAGTTCAAATGATTAAGTCATAATAAAATGAAATAAACAGCTTGGATTAGGCCATATCATCATAGCCTTTACTGCAGGTGGGCCCTATCAAGGCCTCTGTCACTTAGCCTTTATTGTTGTAATGGCCCACACATCAATTTCCAAAATCCTGTGGAGATCAGAAGCATCAAAAATTATTAAATGTAAAGGAAAACGTCAAAAGCAACAAAAAAAGTTTCGTTGCAAAAGCAAGCTTCTCATGCTTTGGACGAAAATTCCTCTCCCTGACGCCTCTACGAAAATTTTCTCTAAACAGAACTTCTTATTTGAATGACTTTCCATTCATGTACGTCTGGAAAAATCGGAACTGGCTTATATAACTTGATTTTACGCCGTTCATAATACACATAAATATTATTAAATACATGCTGTAATTAACCCACATCATTAATATAAGTTTCAATATATATCAATGTATTTGTAAAAAGAAAAATTTAATAATCTCAATACATATAATTTTAGGCATAAAATTCAAACATATTTATCTGTATAATTTTACATCCTAAAAACTTAGGAATATAAAATTATATTATTTCAAATATGTTCTAAAAATTATATAATCCATACATAACAATTGTATAAAAATAGCCCAATGCAAATCACATAATTATCGAACTAAAATCAATTTTTAAATAAAATTTCACTTGCCTCTGTTGAAGAAAATAAATTTTCTCCTTCCGCCACTCTACCTCCCAAACTTTTCTTACAAATATCCCAATCTATCAAGTCCCCGGTCCAATTTATAGAAGTCTCGTAACTTCTAAGGGATAGAAAGATAGGAATAAGATAAAATTTATGTTAAAATTAGATTCTATCTTAACAAATCTTATCTAAGATAATTTTTATCTCATCTTATCTTATTCTGTGGAGAGATAGAGATAAAATTTGTTTTAAAATTAAATTCTATCTTAACCACCCTATCTAGCAGAGTTCTTATCTCATCCTATCTTATCCTGTGGGGCCCACATGTCTGGGGAGACAAAAGTGTAAAAATAAATCATATTTTTCTACAAAACCCCATACTTGAACCCTAGACCTTTAAGAACACTTGGACCTCCTTTATGCCAACCAAGCTACATGGGTTGCTGAAATAATATTCAAAAATAAAAATAAAAATATAACCCACGGCATATTTAAATAATAATTGGGCAAGGCCCATTATTACTCATTTGGCCCAGTTGGTCAAAAAGTCTACCCTTGCCACATAGGATACTTTACGTGGATTTTGACCAGTCAACTTAATTTTTTATTATTATTATTCAACATTTTACAATCAGGATCACTCCTCATTAAGTTGTTGAATGATTTTTATAAGATGATTGACGGCAAGAGAGTATTTGGGCTAGATGACAGTGATATAGTGGTTTTTAATTCAATTTTTAAGATGGGTGGATAACTTTCATTTTATATGAGATTTTGTGAAGTATGATCACGTATAGATAAAAATTATATATAAGTCTGTCAACTGCAGATCCGTAAGTGATCTATCTTGATTTCTTCTCATCGGATTATTTATTAGTTGTCTATTTTATTTTAATATCTATTAAATAAAGATATTCAGATGGTCCATTATGCCAAAAATTAAATCACATTTGTATTTGTCGCACAAATACTTTGTATAACGTGGATAGATATAATATATATGTTTTGCTTTAGAAGCCTTGATTGTTAACGTAATGTGTATATATATTTTGGACCTATCTGAATGCACTTGACATTAGTTGGGGTGTATAACACATAATATATTATATTCTATACTCAGTTTTATATTTGCAATAATAGATGGAAAGAATATTAAATTAAATTAAATTTTAGTTTAAGATGGAGAAGTTGTGATTGCCGAATTCGGATGGCGATAAAATTGAATTTGATACAAAACAGTTGCTGATGCCGATATCCATAAATATAATAATATGTTATTTATGTATCTTTACGGAAGCTTGAAACCTCTAGAGACCACGATCGATACTCTATAACATAATATATTATACATGTAATGGAAGTTTGAAAACTCTAGGGTCGGCACTTATGTATATTTTTTGAAAGCTTGAAACCTCCATCATCAATCATATATGTATAATGTTATGATCATGTGGGCTTTATTTTGAGATAACTGAACTGTAATTGTGATGTAATGAAGTTGCACCTGAATATTTCTTTCTCTCTCGCCCCCCCTCCCTCTCTCTCTCTCTCTCTCTCTATATATATATATATATATATATAAGAACTAATCTAGTGCAGACGGATTGCACTATAATACCAGTGTAGTTGGTTGCAAAACAAGCCGCATACATATTAAAATGTAATAATACTTTATAGAATCATTTTATCCATATAAATAATATAAATTAAATGGTTTAGATCTTGAAAATACTATTTCAAAATTGATATTTAAGTTAAACTATTTTATTACATTGATTTCGTACCATTTTAAGATAGGGCATATTCACATGCTAGATTTTAACAAAATTGATATGCTATCAAAATAAATGATTTTAAATATCATGGGTGGGGTAAATATTAATTTTAATATATGTGGGGCCTATTTTGGGGTGGTCTATACCGTAATTATGGTATAGTCCATCTGCATTTAAATATTTTTCTATATATATATATATTATATATATAGGGTTTCGTTTTTATGTAACCAGGTTATATAGAAGCAATTTCATGTAACCGCTTTAAATTTTAAGATGTTGATGATTAATTTAAAATTTAATATATTCATTGTATTTAACAATATTTACTTATCTAGGAGACCAAATTTTATCCCAATCAAGCATATTTATGGGTACATTTGCTCAATATATATATTCATGTGTGAATTATGAAAAATCATTAGATTCATTTACAGAAGTATTAGAATATAATAATACTTTATAGAGTTATTTATCTGTATACCAATAATATTTTAGATAAGTTAGCTATTTGAAAAACCAGGGCATGTGAAATAAGGATCATATCAAACTCACCCTTGCACTCTCAAAATTAAATGCAATTAACGCATGAAATGGAATAAAGATAAAATAGAAAGGAAATCTCAGCATGCTCCGAGATGAATTGAGGCATCATCCCATGAAAGCAAGCTTGCATGGAAATTGCTTAGAGCATGCGTGAGATAGGACATGCTTTCGGCTCGGTAAATGCTCGGACTATCAACCGTACAAAGAGATGGATGAAATGGTGCAACCACTCAAATAATGCAAAGATGCCTTGACACTAAAATCATCAAAAGGAAAAATGGACGGTAAAGATTTGGCATCTAGCGGGTGGATGGACAGGATCTTATAAACATTTATCCTAGCTATTCAAACATGTTTAGCTTAGCGCATGCCACGCATGGAGGGAGCAAAAGATTAGGTTCACTAGGCACACTTTAGACGGTGTATATGCATGAATAGTACTGTGCATTGGAACCATTTAATTATATTGATATTTTAGACGGTGTAGATGTTAAAGAAGCTCTTTCAAAATTGAACCATTTAATTACATTGATTTTACACATTAATAAATGGGACTCATGCAGTGAAATTTTAAAAAATCAAACAGTTTTTAGGATATTATAAATAATGGTAAATACAATGAATAAAGTAGATTTTCCATTAACCATCGAGACTTTAAAATAGAGGGAGTTACATAGAAATGAGGTTTTATAGAAGCGGGACCGATATATATACATACATATATATATATATATATATATATATATATATATATATATTACATGGAAGTGGACCCATGTAACCCCTTAAAATCTAAGATTTTGATCATTAATAAAAAATTCAATCTATTCATTGTATTTACTCTTATTTGTTTATCTAGAAGACCAAGTTTCATCCCAATCAAGTATGCTTATGGGCCACATTTGTTCAAAAATATATATATTCATGTGTAAATTATGAAAAATGTTGAAATCTATTTACACATGTATTAGAATATAATAATAATTTATAAAATTATTTATTTATGTAGAAATAATGTTTTGGACGGTTTAGATGTCGAAAATACTACTTTAAAATTGATATTAGCATTTTAATAATTTACACATGAGTATATACATTTTCTAACAAATTTGGTACATAAACATATTTGATTAAGATGAAACTCGATCCTTTAGATAAATAAAGGATGTTAAATAAAATGAATGGATTAAGTTTTTCATCAAAAATCAAAATCTTAGATTTTAAAGGGTTACATGGGTCCGCTTCTATGTAAGCAAATGGTTTACATGTTTAGAAAGTCACCTTAAAGTTGATATTTACATTAAACTATTTTATTACGTTGAATTTGCACCATTATCGGATGAGGTCCATACACATATCTAATTGGAATAAAAATTGGTATGGTAATAAAATATATCATTTTAAATACAATGGGTGGAGTAGATTATAATTTTATGATCATGCGGGGCCCATTTTGATGCAACTGCATTGTAATTACTGTGCAGTTGCGCTGCACCTGAATATTTCTATATCAATAAGAGAACCTTTCCTATACAGTGAAACTATACCATAGTTAAAGGCACATTTGGCCAATATTGGCCCCAACATGTACTTAAATGTACCGATGTTTTATACAATCATTTATCCATATATAAATTTTATAGAAAATTGTTTACAAATGGAAAAACAACTTTAAAATTGTTATTTATATCAAACTATTTTACTACGTCAAATTTATATCCTTTTTAGATAGGGTCTATACACGTATCTAATTGGAATTAGACAATGATTGTTATAGATGGACTCATTGTACTATTTCTATAAATATTCGGAAGCTGAAATAAAAAGGATATGTGATTATAAATTCAAATTCACTTGTTCTCATTATTGTTAACTGTCCATTTCTAGCATTATATTTCTACAAATTAGATAATCACAGGAATAAAGTAGGAATGATTTGGGATAAATAGAGGTAGTTACATGTATAAATAAAGTCAATTGTGTGAAAAATAATTGAACTATAAAGATAAAATTGAAAAATATAAAATTATTGGGCAGCTAATAAATGAATTTCTACAGCGAACAGTGCATCCACACTTCTCCTTGCCGCGTGACATTCCCAGACCCACTCCTCAAAATATGCTATTTTCACGGAAAAAGATCTGACTCATGTTTCTTTGATGATCTTTACGCAATATATACCTAGTTTTTTTTATTTTGTTACTTCCATCTATAATTTAAGAAGAAGCAGTCAGTAAGTCATAGTCGGGGGAGGGGAGGTGTGGAACGTTGATGTTTCAAACATGCAGCCATGAAAAATATTTGGTTCCGAGCTGTTATGCGCGAAATTTTTGTGTGCCTCTTCATTAAAATTCATGCATGATGATGTTTTAATAAGATCAAATCCAACTCTATTATTCTATTGTATATACTTAAGTAAAAACCAAGAAACCATCCTAATTGAAAATTCTATTAGGCCATTGAATTAAATCAAAAAGATTTTAAATAAAAAATTTAAATATCTTTACAATAACATTCTTCAATCCTGGTTGTATCTGACTATAAAACATCATTAATCATTATACATGAGCTCATGAAAATCTTAATGTTACATGGAGAATTTGATTACTATAACTAATAAGGATAGGATGGTTATCGTCCATTCATTTATTTTTGTTTCGTATAGAAAATGAACTTCTTCCATGGCAGAGGAAACAAGTTGTACTCTCCTAACAAAATTTCAGGGAAGGATCCCAGAAGCCGTAGCCAGCAATCATAAAAAAAAAATCATGATGACAGCATTCCCTATTGTTTGGTTTAGGTGCTAATAAATGGAAACAAGGAGCAATTAGACCAAAATTGTACTAGAGAAGGAAAGTTTTCCTTGTTCATAGAAATATCATTATAAGCAAGAAAGTTTTCTTCGTATATGTATTTCTTTTTATAATAAAGATCTTTCCTTGCTAATAAAGGTTGCAAAAAATATATTTTCTTATAGTAAAAGTTTCCAATTCTACAAAACTTTATTTTTATTATAACTTTATTCATTTTTATGTCGTGACAATTCATGAAAAATACACTCTCATAAATAGTATTTTTTACTGGTATCGTATAACATGACCTATAATATTACAAATTAAGTTCATATACATCGGAGGCATCAAACTTCCACATATCCCCAAGGGAGCCACATAGCTCTAAAGAGACACTATGCTCTCATTATTTTTTGAGAAAGACCAACTACTTCTATCCTCGTTTATAGGCTAAAGTCCCATTAGGCTTCGAAGCTATGCACCATACCTTGCTAGAATTCATATGTGCAGCGTTGTGGGCAATGCTCCATTGGTCTCATAAACATTTCTTAAATAGTACATAAATTTATGTAAAACTTCAATGGTCTGGATTCATGTGAAAAATGGCATATTTTGTACCAAAAATCTGACCATTAGATTAACATCTTGGAGACCATTAGATTAGCATCTCTGATCACAGTTATTTTGAAATTTGTGCTCTCCTTTGATATTAGTATATGTGGACAATTACTTAGTTAAATTCAATTTTGACAAACATATTATATCTAGTATTTTGAACTTGATTACAATCTACGTGGATACATATATATGATCCTTTAGTTTGCTTGTTGTGTAAGGATAAATTTTAATGATTTTCCTACTCTGTGGATGTCTTTATAATATCAAGATACAAGTGTATAAATGTAAAGTTGAATGTTATATTTTGGAATGAAATTAAAATGCTTATGAATAACATATCTTATATTCCATACCACCCCTTATATATTATGGGGAGATGCTGCCAAATTTTTCTTAGGTTGTATGTTACTTATTGACTAGCCATTGAGAATATCTAGGCAATGGAGCGTCACATCTTTATAATTTCATATTAATTGAATCAACTTCAAAGTGGCAGTTCAATATTAGATTATAATTTATTTAGTTTACTTCCTCATGGGAACAATCTCTTACTCATCTCTTTATTACTTGAGCGGCACATGCACTTGTGTTGCAAGCCAATACATTAGTTTTGTTGTGGTTCATCAGTGGAAACGACTACAAATTTTTTCTAATTAACTTGATTTCATTCAAATAAGAATGGACAAACTTATACTCATTCAAATATACTCAAATGAACTGAATTAAATAGAAGAAAATTTGGTAAACTTGAAATGACTACAATTAAGTCTAATTGACTTAATTTGATTTGATTGGGAATGAATGGACTTGAACTCATTCGATTGGACTTGGATGAACTGAATTAGATAGAATGTACTTCATTTAATTAAAATAATTACAATTCACTATAATTGACTTGATTTCATTCGAATAAAAATGGATGAACTTAAACTCATTTAAATCGACTCTAATGAATTGAAATTGATAAAATGAACTTTGGTTTACTTGAATTGACTGCGATTCACTCTAATTGACTCAATTCGGTTAGAATGTGAATGAACAAACTTTAACTCATTCTAGTAGACTCTAAAAAGTAGAAGTAGATAGAATGAACTTTGATTAACTATAATTGACAACAACTTACTTTAGCTGACTTAATTTGATTCGAATGAGAATGAATGAATTTAAACTCATTCGAATTGTCTCAAATGAACTGAATAAGGTAGAAGAAACTTTGATAAACTAGTATGGCTGCAACTAACTCTAATTAACTTGATTTGAACCAAAAACTTGGTTAGCATCGTATAATATTTGCAGCTAGATCTAATTTGGTTCTATATACTTGGCGTTGGGCATTTACCAACCATTCGTGTAGCTAAATTTTTTTGGTTGTTAATGCATATTAGCAACGAAGCAAGTCTCAATAGCAACCAAAAAGCTCATTAATATTGAGCATTTTTTGTTGTAGTGGGTTTCATTTTGTAACATTAAATAATTATTTATTCAATTTCAAGTGTAAACAAATCATAAAACTATTCCATTTTCTTGAATTAGACAAATAGTCAATAATAAATGACTAATGTTGCATAAAAAAATTTAAAAGAAAATTTCACATTTAATCGCACAACTATCCACTTAAATTGGAGTAGAAATATCCACAAAGTATATCATTATTTACCAACTATTAGTATATTTTTTGTAATGCTGAATGACATTCTTGTAATTGATAATGACCCAAATTTTTACCCTTCGAAATTTTCTTTGACCTTTATACTACTAAATTATATCTCTGTGATTGGTCGGAATCCATATTCTGCCACTTAAGGGTTATCGTTTTGTCACCATTAGCATATCCGAATGGTAGACATGGGTGTGTGCATCTGTGCATTTCCAATTTTAAAAGCAGGCAGAGCAACAGTGTCTTTTCATAAAAAAAATGGGTTATTATTTTGCCCTTAGGCAATTAATGGGAGATTTCACCCCTTGATGGGATTTTCCTCTTTTTATATGAAGAGTATTTTTCTTTTTAGTTTAATTGGGAAAATGCCTTTTTTACCACATTTATTGAGGCTTTAATAACAACTTTGGGCCCAAAAATCTCCAGTGGGGTTATTTGGCTTAAATATTTTCTTGGGAATTTATAGCCGTTAGCAAAATTTTCACCCTTAGGCTTAATTTTACCATTGCGAAGAATGTTTCATCCTTAGGGTATTATTTGCACTTTAGGTGTAATATTTCCATCAATGTTCCATATTTTAGACTTATGAGCAGGTTAGACTTTAAGTTCTTTTAAGTAATATGAATCTATACCAAAACATTTTATAACATGATATAATCCTTTCCAATTTGTGGCTAACTTGTGAATTTTAAGCCTCGGAGAGAATACCATTTTGCAAAGGACCAAGTGCCCCGCTCCAATGGTTCATACTTTTACCTTAGTGTATATGGAAGCATCAAGCAAATGGAGACTAATAAATAACTAATTTTTAATGAAGCTTAGCAATTAACCTTATGTTTTGAGAAAGACCTTGAGCATTAATTTCTTCCCTCGAATGAGCTACATAAACGGTTAAATTTTATAGTTTTGGCAAGTATAATAACCTTTATGATTTAAAAGGTGTTCTCATTGTGGTTAGCCGTTGTATAATAAATATGCTCGTCGTACCTCCCTCAAATGTTGTATACAATTATTCCCTCATCCATTAGGTCCTTGGACAAATGCTCTTGTTAGGCCTGATTAGTCTTCTATATGCCATTTACTTAGGGATATGTGGGCATTTATGCCTATTTATAATCTTTTCGTTTATAAAAGAAATGGACTGAGGAGAATAATTGATGGTCTTACTTTCGATCGTTTAGTCAAATAATCAACTGTAATTGTAATTAATTTACTAAAATTTTATTTTCGTAAATATTCTTCATTTTAAATGTATCCATTTTATTTGAGGAATATTTTTAAACAATAAAATTCTTTTGTATTTTAAAAATATTTTCTTATATTTTATTTTATTGTTTATTGGGTATTTTTTTAATTTTAAAAAAGTGTCTAAAATTTATAAGCACACCCACAATTTCATGCTAGCCTCGTGGGGTTTTTTGCATTTTAAATTTTGTAATTTTGCCTATTTGCATTTTATATCCTGAACTTTGGCCGTTTGTAGTTTAAACCTTGGATACATCAATTATTTTCATTTTAAACCCTAAGCTATAAGGGCGTTAAGAAACACGTGACTTTGGACCATTTGCATGCTCAATTTTATAAATTGACACAAATTACCATCTGAAGCAACACCCTACCAAGGAAGACGAGTTTACACAGAAGAAGTCTTCATCAAGCCCTCATGATGTCATTGGCGACCGCGGCTTCCTCTTCTAACCGCCATCGGTGACCGCTATGCTGTCTCGCTACGACGCTGCCCGAATGGATGATCTGGAAACCACGCAAGCCAATAGAACTAATGGTCGATGGATTTTTTTTTTTTTTTTTCCAGCCATTATGTCCAAATTTTCAAGTTTTCTGCTACCAAAAATTCTGAAACATATAGGGATTGCTGGATATCGGAAATTTCAAGCCATTTGTTGCTCGGTCTTGTAGGAGATGCCATCCATAGAAAAATCAGCCTGCTTGGCTTTCTTTTTCACTTGATTTTACTGGCTTTGAAGGAGTTGAGGAACGATGGATTCTCCCTTGACAGCCACAGAAAGAAATTGTGGAGAAGATAACAGAATCTTTCAGTAGTCCAGCGGACTACATTAACTCACGTGCATGCGACCGATTTTACAATTATAGTCCATTCAATATATTTTTACAATTTAGCCCCAATAAATTAATAAAACTCACCCGAAATATGTAAATAAAGAATCTTAGTTAAAATATAAGATTATCAATGATTTCATCCAATACTCCAAATAAATTTTTCCATATTATAAGAGTAGAAAATAATGTAAAGGTACGTAAAAAATTGCAATTTTCACTCACCAACATTGCTTGCAACTCTCATACAATGGATGGTTTTGGAGAGCATCTATGTCCTTTTTTTTAACATGCGAGGCTATTTACAATATTTTAAATGAGTTAACGGTAGTTTTAAATAGCTTTTTGTGTGCCTCTTGATTAAAATTCATGCAAGATGATGTTTTAATAAGATCAAATCCAACAGTATTATTTTATTTTATATACTTAAGTAAAAACCAAGAAACCATCCTAATTGAAAATTCTATCAGGCCATTGAATTAAATCAAAAAGATTTTAAATAAAAAATTTAAATATCTTTACAGTAACACTCTTCAATCAATAGTTTTTCTTATAACCTGTGTGAGTACCCCATTCAAGAAAAATGATCTGGTTGTATCTGACTATAAAACATCATTAATCATTATAAATGAGCTCATGAAAATCTTAATGCTACATGGACAATTTGAATACTATAACGAATAAGGATAGGGTGGTTATCATCCATTCATTTATTTTTGTTTCGTATAGAAAATAAACTTCTTCCATGATAGGAGAAACAAGTTGTACTCTCCTAAAGAAATTTCAGAGAAGGATCCTAGAAGCTGTAGCCAGCAATCATAGAAAAAAAATCACGATGACAGCATTCCCTATTGTTTGGGTTTAGGTGATAATAAATGGAAACAAGGAGTAATTAGACCAGAATTGTACTAGACAAGGAAAGTTTTCCTTGTTCATAGAAATATCATTATAAGCAAGAAATTTTTCTTCGTATATATATATTTCTAATAAAGATCTTTCCTTGCTAATAAATGTTGCAAAAAATATATTTTCTTGTAGTAAAAGTTCTCATTTCTACAAAACTTTATTTTTATTATAACCTTATTCATTTTTATATCATGACAATTCATGGAAAACACACTGTCATAAAATAGTACTTTTTATTGGTATTGTATAACATGACTCACAATATTACAAATTAAGTTCATATACCTGGGAGGCAACAAACTTCCACCTATCCCCATGGGAGTCACTTAGCTCTAAAGAGACACCATGCTCCCATTATTTTTTGAGGGAGACCAACTACTTCTGTCCTTATAGGTTAAAGTCCCATTAGGCTTCGAACCTATGCACGATACCTTGCTAGAATTCATATGTGCAGCGTTGTGGGCAATGCTCGATTGGTCTCATAAACTTTACTTAAATAATACATAAAATTATGTAAAACTTCAATGGTCTGGATTCATGTAACAAATGGCAGATTTTGTACCAAAAATGTACTCAAATTCGTTCTACCTATGTGGCTCCATCGACCAAGTGCTCGTTTTCAATTCTCCTTTGCAATACATTAATTTTGAATCATTTGCTAGCGTAGGGGTTAGAGGATACCGATAGTTGGTTCTGTACGTAAATTCCATGTACCATCCATACGAATCATTTGCTAGCGACAATAGGTAGAAAGAGGAAAAGGCTCTCCTATTAAAACCAGAAATCCGTATATGGTTATAATGTCGGGCTTGTGTTTAGTTGAGTAGGGGTCAAGCACTCATTAGGTTCTTCTCCTGATTTTTTCAAGCAAGCAATTTACCGCATCTTTTTCTCCTGCTTTTAATTTCCGACTGAAATTTTATTTAAAATGTTATATTTTTTCCTATTTCATATTATGTAGCTTATAAAATCTAACAAATTTCCTATAATTAATTTACAATATTAAAAAGGTAATTAAAGCTCCTCACATAAGAGACAAAGCTCCCACACCAGCTGTGCAACTGCCCCATATCCGGTACCAACGCCAAATTCATGGAAAGGTGTTCCCATGAGATAAAATATGAAGTAAGGGTCTTTTAGTAAATTGACAATGCGTGTATATTTGTTTGAAAATATGAATATGTTTGGTTTTTTGATAAAGTGCATAACATCTCAATCCATTCCATTCATTTAGTGGATCACTTACAAAAACATATGTAAACATATTTTTCATTATTTGACATTTTGTAAAAATATTTTTGTAGAAAATATTATTTTTTACTAAGATTCCATTATAATTGGTAAAGTTTAAAAATATACTTTATATTATAAATTATTTTATATTATTTAAAGTTCATATAAATAAGGTATTGTCAAAAATAACAATTTCGATATCTATTTCTGAATTTTTGAAAATTAAATAATATTTTTATTTTTCTCATTTAACCACATCTTATTTTCATTTTATATATCTAATTGTGATTTAACACCCGTAATGTGATTTTGTACTCTTTATAATATCATTTACGCCCTTGGTACATAATTTAAAATTTAATTGATAGAATTTAATGGTTGTAATTAAATTTAGCGACATCTAACCGTATCTAACTGGATCTAATTTTTATATTAATAATTTAATTCTAATTTAACTCATGTAATATCATCATAGGCTCTTAATTAGGTCATTTATTCCTTAACATCTAAAATTAAAATACAGATAATATGATTTAATAAAATCCACTTAAGCATAGCTATATCTAACCCCGTCTAATAGCATTTAACCAGATATAATTTTTATATTAGTAAGTTAATCCTAATTTAACACCTGTAATGTAATCGTAGACTCCTACTTAGACCGTTTGTACCTTAATATCTGAAATTAAAACTCAAATAATATGATTTAATAAAATTCACTTAAATCTAACCACATCTAACTGTAGCTAACTGTGTTTAACCATATCTAACCGCATTTAACTGTGTCTAATTGCATCTAACAGCATTCAACTAGATCTAACCGGATCTAATTTTTTACATGAATAAGTTAATCCTAATTGAACACTTGTAAAATGATTATAGGCTCCTAATTAGGTCATTTATACTTTAATATCTAAAATTAAAACTCAGAAAATATGATTTAATAAAATCCACTTATTAATAAGTTAATCCTAATTGAAGCCTACAATATGATCATAGGCTCCTAATTAGGTCATTTATACTTACAAGGCAGCATCTTAAGCAGATGTCAATATGATCCAAAAGCTTAGGTCAATTAGATATACTCTCATTAGCAGAAAGTAATGACCATAATAAGATCTCTCCTTAACTACTAGAATTGGGCAGGAACAGGGTCAATGCATGATTGAAAGTTGACTTACAATACTTACATCTCATACATCTCATCTATATTACAACTCAAGCACTTTTGCAACATGGCATGTGCATATGCCTAAGCAGTGTGATAGGTGGCGCAACATAGGATGGTTCAGAATGGTATTTTTGCTAGACTGCTAGTTTGCTTGTTCTATATCAATGATTTTTTAATTACTCAGATTTCTAGCTATCTATGTTGACTTGCTTCCTGATTTCTATTTGTGAACTGCACAATCAAGTGACCTACTTGTTTGCCAAATTCTGGTGTTCTTCAGATTTAGCATTTACTATGGGATGTATAAAAGTCAATGGTTAGGGTTGCAATTTGTTCTATTGGGTTAAGGTTATCTAAATTCTAATCCAAAATTTGAAACTCCAACCTAAGCTAAGCCTAACTGTATTTTGAAAATTCTTACTCGTCCTAGCCCAATACTAACTGCTAAGGAATTTGTGTTTTTTTAATATTGGTTCTTAATGAATCATTTTAGACAAAAATTATTTTTTTGTGGTCAAATTTAATTCCTATTTTGTTCCTGTTGTGTAAACATATATATGAATTTATGTAGCTGGGTAACGTGGTTATCATAGAGGTAGGCCGGTTGGGTTGAAGTTGAGCCTAACCCAAGTCTCACACGAGTGCACGAGGTTTAGGGAGAAACTTCATAGCTCAACCACTCAATGCTTTTTTCCCACCTTTTGTTTCAGTGGTTATATCTGTAAAGGTGAGAAGATGGGGCCTGAAAAGGTTTTCGGACTATAGTTTTACACCTTGAATATTGTTCTTGATAAAGCAGAAGGGATGTTAAGGATTCATGTTAGTATGGCCTTTTTGTCTGGAGCAAGTTTAGTTGCTAATTTATACCTACAATAACAACTCATCACACGTCTAGGCCCTACAAGACCTAAATGGACTTCTGACGTAGACTCAATTCATTTCCGAAAAATTGAACCAAGATATGTCCAAACCCCTGGTCTCGCAGTTTCTGAATTTTAGTTTTCCAAGTGATCTAGATCTTTAAGAAACACTCGAACGAACATCTTTATCAAAAATAAGTGTTTAAGCGAAGTGCCTACTTATTGTAAAGAGAAAATTTCAATATGGTTTATTTTTCTTGTTTCACTTCATACGGATTGTTTTAATGGGTATTTCTCTTTATTTATTGTTTACTTGTGTTTATCTATAGCGAGAAAGGGCATTTTTCAATGAGAAACAGGGTAGTAAACTGTTGTCGATAAATGGGAAGCCCCGTACATCTAGGTTGGAATTTTAGAAGGTAATTGTGGGCTCCTGTTGTAAATTGGGTTGACTTGGGCTAGGGTCTTCTATACCCTAACCATATTTGTAAAAGATTAAACCCAACCTTAACTCTATCTTTGTTTTAGGTTCGAACCTTATTCATGTAAATTCTATACAAATTTAATTAGTTTCGAGTTAAAATTCAGGTTAAAAGATAATTGAAAAAATTGACGTTTAAAAGATTTATCCGTTGTTTGTAAAATTACTAATTAACAAAGAAAAAAAACATAGAAACTTACCGTTGCATGATTGCATAGAGAGAGAGAGAATTGAAAGACATCAATATATAATTCAAAAAATTTAATACCTACACAAACTACTGAACTTTAATATACTTTATATCCAAATATAGTTGATTAAATCAAGTGATCTAGGTTTCGCGCATAAATAACCATCTTCGTTTTATAATAAAAACTAAATATGCATATTAAATGTCCGTATGATATATTTATTATTTTATTCTAATATGCAAATTAGGTTGGGTTCGATCTAGTTGACCAACCCATAACCTGCAACAACCCTATTCCAGATCAGGTTATATTTTCAATACTTCAAAGAAGTACCCAGCCCTGCTAAATTTTGGGTTCAATCGGGTCAGGTAAACCGACAGTAGTTACATTTGATGACTGGACTCTTGCAAGTGGGTAATGGAAATCCAAGGATGGAAATCTTAAAAAGTGAAGTTTGAGCTGAATTACTACAACTAATTCTTTGTGTGATTATTATTGTCTATGCTTTTGCCTGTGTGTTTATTCCTTCTATATTATCTCATAAGCATCCATAGGTTCCCTTCACCAATCTGAATTTTAATTTTGGAAACGCCCAGTTTATCCGCTCTTATGTGCTTCTCATGAGTGGATGAACATTTTACATAGACCCACTTACATTATGCCCTACTAATATATACATGTCAATATATAAACCTATTTATGCTTGCAAAATACCATAGAAGATAACATAACACAAGCACCTTAACTGTAAAAGCTATTGTCAAGTCTAACAAGAATGAAAAACCAGTATGAATTTATCATCCTCTAAAGCAAGATTAGGAATCAAAAGCTAGAGCTTTTTCTTTTCTTTTTGGGCATCTCAGGCATCCGTAGATAGATCATTGCGATCCTCTTTTTCTCCAGCAGCAGGGTCATGACCATGACCAATTTGAGGTTGATTTTCATTAATCTGTACTGAATGCTCATTAGCTAGAACTCCATTATAAGTAATAAGTTTGGTTACTTCTTGTGGTCGGAGTAATTTTGTTATTGAGTCATTGGGTGATGCAATATTCTTCCTCCTCCAACTATAAATATGATGAAAATAGTAGAAGATAAGTGCTATTATTGAAGCTGATCCAACCATGATGTAGATCGATCGTAAACTATAAAGGGGTAGGCTCTGATTTGATATTGGTGATCCAGCATCAGGGCACGTTGTTTCATCTCCAAACCATTTCTTCTCCAGCTCATACATATCATCTTCTTCCGTAAATTTCATGACTGCCCTAGAAACATCAGGAACTATTGCAGAGCCCCTTGGAAACACCTATAATTGTATAGGAGAAAAGAAAAAAGGTTGCATGATTAACCTAAACAACTCAAGAAATTTGATCCGAGAGTTTAAAAGATAATACTTTAGGTTATCTTCGCAAATATTCAAAACGTAAGTGGGAGTATGCAAAATTGTAAAGTTAAACTGTTAATTCTATAGAAATCCCTCAACAAGCGATTATACCATGTGAATGGGCTGATTTTTTTTTAATCAACACAGAAGTATCGAGTGCAGACAGTTTGGGCAGTAGAATGACAAAGGGGGCTATTTTTTTTTTATAAAAAAACTATAACATTTGCAATATTCATCTATACATTTTTTATACCAAAATTTGGCTATTTATATTCTATACTTGTAAATATCTTTAAAATTTTAAAATTTTCTTATTTAGTCTTAAATAATGTTAAACATTCATGGACCTTTTGCAAATATGCCTACAAAGTTGTATTGGAGGTGTACCCGTTAGCTCGATGAATTTGCAAATAAGTAGTTTTGCCCGAAATCGAAAGTTTGTTCTTTAGATTAGCTAGGCCAATCATTACTCTTCAAGATATGATTAGATCATCCTCCACCATAATAGTAATAGACATTTGAAATTATTAAATTTGATAATTTTGGTAAGAAAACTTGAAAAAAATGAATAATTACATTTTAATGATGGTTGAAGAGTTTCTTTCTAGTTATGATTATGATTTGTTGAAGTAGATTTTCGTGATTTGTACAAATTACTTAATGATCTATTATTTTGATATATGATTTTTCAAAATGGGATTATAAAGTGCAAAATGTTTTTTTGATTAGTATGTATACACTGTGACAATTGATATTGCAATTAGGCACCTTTATAACCCTTACACCATAGAGGGACCTCCACTCTCAAGAGGATATTTACAAATACTCTCACTCACAGGGGCACTAGGTGAGATTCCAAATTGCACTTCCCCCATTTGGGTCGTTGGCACTACCACTAGGGCACTGCCTATGGTGTGTAAAGTTTGAAATTTTAGAATTTATAATATACTCAACATTTTCCTAATCCTACTCCCACTATCAATCTATGATAATGCTTTGGTCTCTATGTTTTTTTTTTCAAGTTATAATTTATTCCACAAAAAATTTTCCTTAAAAAAATACCACTAATGAAAAAGCATCTTTTTAATTTTCAAAAGGATAAATTTCACATATACCTACAAATTTGATCTTTAATTTCACTTATGCCCATGAACTTTTGAAAATTCTTCTCATATTCACGAATTTTCATCATAATTTCATTTATACTTATGCTATTAGACATTCGTTAAATGGGTCGTTAGCTTTCCTATAAAATGATGAATATGCCTAAGCGCTAATGTAATTTAAAATTATTTTACTAAGTAAACTAAAGATTCGTATTCAAATAATTTATGATTTTATAGTTGTAGAATTACTAAAAATTCATTATAATATGAAATTTTAATTATAAAATCATAATTAGGGATGACATATTCGTCATTTTCCAAGGATTTAATAGCCCCTTTAATAAATTCTTAATGATGTAGATATAAGTGAAATTAGAAAAAAAAAATTTGTGGGTTTAAGAGGATTTTTTGAAAATACATGAGTATAAGCAGAATTATAGTAAAATTCATGGTATATAAGGAATTTGCCCTTTTTCAAAATCAAATAAAAAGAGAGATACAGACATACAAAGCCAAATCCGCCTGTTCTGTAGGTCCGACCAGCCATGGTATACTCCCGGCAGTGGTGTTTCAGGAAGACTCTGATATAAGGGATCTCGTCCATGGTAGCTGATACACCGCCATTTCTGCTCCCAAGCTTTAAACCTTCTGCGTATTCTTTCACCGTGGAATAGGGCTTAAGCTTTGATGCATCTATTCCTTCACTTTTTAGTAGGTTGAAAACAAATGATCCATTTTGGTAGCCAATGTAATCGCCAGTTTCCTGTAATGTTTCTAAATCGGTAATAGTTGGCTGGATCTTATCAACTGTCAGCATTGAGGTCAAATTTGCGGTGAATGCAGTCACTAGAATGAATACGAGGAAGATCCACAAATTTACTATGAACCTGGAGTAGTTGCTTTCTAATCTTTCATCTGCAACATTATCATAGCTATAGATTAGAAGAAGAACTGTCACGCATGTGCTTTCTGGTTCTAAGTCAACCAAAAGTCGAGTTACTACCGTCTTTTAAGCTAGGATATCCCACATTAGCTATGGAAGAAGTTAAGTGTGCAATAATAAGTGTGAGAGAAAGATTAGTTCTCAAGCTAACTTTTGGAATCTAGAAGGCTTATAAGCACTCAACAACTGCTATTAGAGCCCACGATGAAATAGCTTTGGACAAAAGACGGGCAAAATAGGCTAGTAAGGATCTAACTTAGGGCCTGATGTGTGAAGAAGGAGATTATGAGGACATCTCACATCAGTTGTGGAAGGAGTTAAGTATGTAGAGCTAACTTTTTGAGTTGAAAAGACCCATAAACACCCAACATTTTCAAGTGTGCATTCTTAGGAATTGCATACCCTTGTATTAAAGTATTAAGAAGGACTATTGTTACACTCAGACCTCAGTTCTAAAATGCCACTGATTTTCAAAATCAAAAATAAATATCTAAAATACTCCAAAAATGGTAAAAATTTATACAGAGATTAAATACACTTGAGCTAACAAGTTTATGAAAAAATTTTCAAAAAAAAAAAAAGGTGTACGCGCTCGGGAGCATGCAACACTGCATGCTCCCGGGAGCATAAGATCAGAATCCGTTACACTTTGTCTTACATTCCAAATAAAAGAAATGTTAGTGCCAACTGCCCCAAACATCATTTCTTTTCAATCATCATCTTTTCACTTTTCAATTATTCCTTTTCATAATTTAATTATTGGGTCTTGCTTTAATGTAACCTGTCTTACTCCAATTTTTTTAAAGTCATCGTATGGATGAGGCTTATTTTGATGACGAAATAAAAAATATGTATGCGCAGCGTCATTTGTTTTGTCACGTTATCAAAAATCTTCTTAATCTAAATTGTAGATGGGCCAAATTTTCTTTAAAAATTATATTCATGTCTAAATTATGGAAAAAATACTTAGATCCATTAATGGATATAGTAGAATGTAATAATAATTTAAAATTTATTTTTCCATATAGGAATGATGTTTTAGATAGTAGAAATACTAAATAAGTAGCTTTGAAATTAAAATATTTATCAAATAATTTTATTATGTTGATTTTGCATACTTTCATGTAGGGGGCATTCATGTCTTTGAGGAAGTGATTTGCATATAGGCCCCTTTTGTAAAATTTGTACTTTTGATCTAAGTGTTATATTTATGAACAATGACTTTAATTTTCAAAAATATTTTTTCTTGTTCTTTTGGTTACAAAATATCCAATTTTTGATATCTTTAAATAAATAACAACCTCACTACAATGAACCTTTTAATGTAAATCATGAACAGTCACACATCAGGTTACACAAAAGTAGTTTCATGTAACCCCTTCTATTTTTAATATCTTGATGCTAGGTAATAAATTCACTCAATTCATTATATTTAACATCATTTATTTAGCTAGGAGGTCGAGTTTGATAGAGGACACTAAGTAAATAAAATCTTAGAATAGGTAGAATTATCAGGACGTCAAGTGGAAAGGTTCTTACGCAATAAAAGAGAACAAGACAACTTCCAATAATTATAACTTTTGATTTGAGTCAAGTGATCAGAGTCATGACATATTAATGAAAAGCTCTTTTCAAGTCTGAAGTCATGGCAGCCCCTAAATATTTTAATATAGGATGCTAAGGAATAAATTCGGGCAGAGTTGTAAGAGCCATAAGATATCAATGAAAAGCGATTTTTAAACCCGATGTCATGACGACCCATATAAATTATATTTTTAATAAAGTTTAAATTTATACTATTTTAAATCATTTTTGGTTTTTATTATTTTTCGTATATTTTGGAATTTTATTAATTTTAGTAACAGAACCGACTGAATGCACCTGGGTGCATTTCACCTTTTTTTAATTTTTTTGAAATTTTTTTATGCAATTGTTAATCTAGATGTATTTAATATGTGTATCAATTTTTACTATTTTTTGAGAGTTTTAGATATTTATTTTGAATTTCTAAAAGTTTCCAAAAATAGAAAAAATTAATATACATGTTAAATACATCTAGAGTCAGAGTTATATAAAAAAATTTCAAAAAAATTGTAAAAAAGGGTTTTTCTATTGGGTGTGTTTGATCGGGACTCGTTTAGTAAGATGTGTTTGTTAGGATCTTTTACGTTTTTCTTTCATAATTGTGTTTTTGCATGGCTTGTTGATGTTAGGGTTTTGCTAGCACAATTTTATAAATATGTTATGCTCTTCTTTATTTTGGAAGACTTGCAGACTTCAATAATATTTTACATTTTCTCTCTAAATTAGAGCTTGACTGTCTGCATGTAAAACTTGTTTACTAATCCTGAAAGTCATTTTGTGTCAGCCTTTGCTATCATTCTTACTCACTGCATCAGTTGGTATCAAAGGACACAATCTTATCCAATCTAAAAATAATAAAAAATTCAATATTTAATAGAATATAATTTATAGAGGTTGCAATAATGTTGGACTGAAAAAGTGCTTTTTTATTGATATCTTGTGGCTCCCATAACTTCATCGGATCAAAAATTAAGATTATTTAAAGTTATCTTGTTGTTTTTATTATGCAAGGGCCCTTTCACTTTACATCTTAATAACCCTACTTGCTATAACATTTTATCCACTTGGTATTCTAGTGCGCATGAGTCATAATTGTTGAAAAAATATATGTTCATTTATAAATGAGCAAATTGCTTAAATCCATTTACATGTGTTGGAATGCGATAATATTTTATAAAGTTATTTATATACATAATAATGATATTTTTCATTGTTTAGATGGCATAAATACAACTTGAGGATTGATATTTCACATCAAACTATTTTATTATATTAATTTGACGGATTTTTAGATGAGATCATGAGACCATGCATAGTAATATTAGACAAATGAAATAATTTTTATAATAATATTAATAATGCTAAATATAATAGATTTTCTATCAAACATCAAGATATTAAAAATGAAAAGAGTTATAAAGAAAAGGAGCTTCATAGAAGCAATGCCCAATTATGACAATGTCATTTTAATTATTTTATCAAATATTAAGTAGATTGCATTGTTGGATTTATTAGGAATTTAGACTCTCTTTTTGTGTAGATTAAACAAGAAGTCCAACTTTTTAGCAATAAATAGACATTTCATCGTGAATCAAAGCCATCGAAAATATAGCATAATTTTTCATAGAAAGCCCTTCTTTATGATAGAGGAAAAACCACAAGATAGTTAACACAAATCCTTTAGTATAAATCATGAGGTTATAGAGCAATGTTTTTCTCAATAGTCACCAAGTCAACTCAGCCAACTAGCCCATTCACTTGTCCACTCAGCTAATTAACTTAGTCATTGAATCCACTTGGCCCATTAACTTGGTCACTAAGTTAGCTTAAACAGTAAACCTACTCACTAATCTAGCATAGCCAATAAAAAACTCTATCACTAAGCTAACTTTACAAGTTAACTTGGTCATTGAGTAAACTAAATGTGTCAATCTAGTCATTAAGTTCAGTAAATCAACTCAACCGCTAAATTAACTCAAGCAGTTAATCTAGTAATTGAGTCGATCTAGCTAGTTGATCCAATCATTGAGTCAGCTTAGCTTGCCAATCTAGTATGTGGACTTAGCTAGTTAACCTAATTCGTTGAGCGAATTTTATTAACTCGTTAAGTTAGACTTAAGTTTCGTGGTTTTAGTAATCCAACCATTCTAGTCTTGCTCTTTAAAGTTTATAATGGGTAATTGTAAAACCCTTAAAAGTAATTCCTATAAATTATAATACTTGAGGGATTATTTTAAGAATTTATCGAAACTAGGGACTACTTTAAATTTTTGAAAAACCTTCAAATGCCCAAACTATCTAGCGTTTTTAAAAAAAATGAACGACGATAAAACAAACTAAAAGAAGAGTTGGGGTGGAGAAGGGAAAGGAATAAGAAGAGAACAAAGAGAAGGAAAGAGAGATATATTATTAGGGTGGACTTTATTTGGAGGGATTTGGAGGTGGGAAGATTTGGGAAAAAGTGGGCAAAATTAGGTAAGAAATTTATTTTTAATTTTTACTTGTTTATATTATTTATTACATTTACTTAATATATTGTGATGGTATATAAGAAATTTAGCATAAAAATTGAGATGTTAGGATTAGAAATTCTAAACCCTAATAGGAAAAAAAATTTCCATGGAGGTGTATATGAGCATGACACTTAGATAGATAATTTTAGGATAACATTTCGTGATGAAATATAATTATTAATTTAAATATTTAAGGCAATATGAAAGACTAACTACAAATAGGTATTTAGAATTTGAGAATGAGGAAATTATGATATTTGAGGATTAAAATAAAGAAAATTGCTTTTAGAATATTATTTAAGAATATTGTTTTTGTTTCAGTATATATTAAAGTGAAGAATACATTAGAATCTTGTAGAGACCACACTTGGAGATTCAGAAATTGTGTAAAAAGGTAAATAGGATTTTTCACTTTTATTTGGATGCTTATGAATATTGATGGATGGTTATTTTTTGTGCATATGGATGTTTTGTGATGATCTGGATATTTTATTTAACATTTTTTTGTAGAAAATTTCTTTCTTGAGACGTGTATCTTTGATGATTTTAATTATTAACTTAAGTTGAGTAGTTTGGGAAATTATTTTGAGATAACGATGACTTTGTGATGATATTTGAATTATATAAATTATCTAAATTTGATAAATATATTTAAAATGAGCACATGAATGTGAGCATGATGTATGAATGTGTTGTACATGACATATGATGATTCTTCGGATGAGCTGGAGAATTAGAGGAGCGATAGTGCATTGCAGTATCGCCATGTAAAATATTTGTTGATGATAAATCTACCCAGGGCACCTGGGTGACATGGATGTGATACAGGGGTTGAGTATTTGGAGCATGGTTGACTGTGTGAGCATAACACAAATGAGTTCATGAAGTTTAGAGATATTAATGTTTGAATTATTTCATGAAAATGATATTTATTTGTTTTAATAATTAAGTTTAATCATTATCCTATTTATTGAGTTGGCTCGGATTCATATTTTTTATGTTAATATTTTAGATGACAAGACTGAAGTAAGAGACCAAAATAGGATTGGTGCTTAGATATAAGTGAGGAGAGATCCTAGTCCCTCAGGATAAATATAAGTTATTATCCTAATTAATAGGAAAAATTTTAATTTAACATTTTAGTTGATGAATGAATGATTGATGTTGTATCAAATTCTTTTAAATCTCATTTATTATGGAGTTGATATATGATTGATTATGTTGATAGTGAATTAGAAAAGATTTGAATATTTTATTCGATTCCGCATCCTTATTTTGTGTTATATATTATAATTAACAGTATGATATGAGAATGCTTGTACAGAGTGATTCCACCTAACCCCCCAACCTCATAGTTCTAGGAAGATGCTGCTGGATTTGACTAAGGGAGAAGGTTAGCCATCATGATGTTACAAAAGTGGTATCAAAGCATGGTTGAGAATGGTTAGATGGAACTGCAACGAATAAACTGTACAGGAGGAGTTGTAATATGAGTACAAAGGATGAGTCAAGTAACAAGGTTAACTAGTTGGCAGTGTTAGTTTAGATGATAAAACTATCTTTGAGATAGAAGATGCGCGACTTTATCAATTCCCTATCAGAATCAATGGAAAAGGAGGAATTTGATTTGAATAAGAATATTATATCTTATAAATCTTTATTTGATACATATTGCAAGCTCGAGTTGATAGAAGAGCACAGAATTGTTTTTGAGATTAAGCGATCTGCCACGTTATTCATATATCCTAATCATTGTTAGGCTAAATTTGGGAGAGTTAATGTGGAGAAGGAATTCTGGTTAGAAAGGGTAGCGATTGTAGCCTTGGTTAAAGAGCAAAACACTACCATAAATAATGAATGTAACTATAAATCTGAAATGACATTGTGCAGTGATACTTATGACTTTATAAATAAGTACATAAGGAAAATATCATTGATTTTCTTCCATAAAAGACATGCAATTGGAAATAAATGCTTGTACTATAACGTTATGCTAGTAATATATGATAATATTTTTTGCCTTCCATGTTTTAATATTTTTTGAGTAGGAGTCCTCAAGTTAGTAGGATTCAAAGGAGTTTTCACTTGAAACTAATGGTTCTCGAGTTGTAGGATTTAGAGAAATTCTTGCTTTGAAATAAATTTTAGTGCAATTGAATGAAATTAATGGTAATTCAACATTTGCGACATGGATGATGATTGAAAACATAATGAGATTTGAAATTAGAAGAATCCTTCCCACGTATGCTAACCAGGTGCAAATCCCGAGCCCTTGGTGCTGTGCTTTTACTAATGTTGAAACTTAAATCGCATGAGAAAAGCATTAGCATTGAGTCAGCAATCATTTGTTGGGAAATTCCATAAGGTCGAAGCTTCATTCTGCATCTCACCTGCAGTGCATCTGCATTGCATTGAGAGTTGTAAAATACTTAGAATATCAATGGTTATTTCTCATATTTCCTTTCCTTTCCTTCTACAAATTAAATTTAGAACATCTAGTTCCAAAATTGGATTTCTGATGCAATTTTCTCCTGCTGATCTGATTACTATCAGCTTCTGAGGATTCAAATTACAGATCCAATTGCTAGATACTATGGACTCAGCCGCGGACAGGTAGTGAAGATTATTAGACCGAGCGAGACAGCTGGAAGATATGTTACATTGCATACCGCAATGTTGTCTGAAGTCATGCCCATTCGGAATTTTGGATACACTCCTGTCGTAATCGTACCTTTTGCCTTACCCTGGAATGATGTTTGTAGCTTTAAATGTGGAGCACTTTTCGTGTTGGCGTCTGGAAAAATTACTCTTATTAATGCATAATTTTTTTCCTCATTGCAAGCTTGTTTAGAGAAATTTTCCATCTTCCTTGAATAACTTTGATGTTATGATATTTTAGGAAATCATCGAGAACTCATTTTGAATTGACGAAAACATTCTTGAAAACCCATAATTCTAATGAAAATAGAAAATTATAATATTTAATAGCCGAAAATGAAATACAAATCTAATATATTTGTAATAATAAAACAAGAAAATGTCTTTTATTTCTCAAATTGAAAACGTTGAGATTTTTTGTGTTCTCAGGATGTTGAATTTGTGTGTGTGCGTGTGTTTTTATCAATTCATAGTGGTGTTTTAGTGAATTTTCCTGTTCCAAAAAATTGGAGTTCAGAGGAATGCATTTAAATGGACTTCCGACGTAGACTTAATTCATTTCTTAAAAGTTGAACCAAGATATGTCCAAGCCCCTGGTCTCACGGTTTCTGAATTTTAGTTTTCCAACTGATCTAGATCTTTAAGAAACAATCGAGCAAACATCTTTATAAAAAATAAGTGTTTAAGCGAAGTGCCTACTTATTGTAAAGAGAAAATTTCAATATGGTTTATTTTTCTTGTTTCACTTCATACGGACTCTTGCAATAAGGTGCCGATGTTTGAGTTGAATAACTACAATTAATTCTTTGTGTGCTTATTATTGTCTATGATTTTGTCAGTGTGTTTATTCCTTCTATGTAATCTCATAAGCATTCCCAGGTTCCCTTCACCAATCCGAATTTTAATTTTGGAATCACCCAATTTATCCTCTCTTACGTGCTTCCCATGAGTGGATGAACATTTTACATAGAACCACTTACATTACACCCTACTAATATATACATGTCAACATATAAACCTGTTCACGTTTGCAAAATACCATTTAAGATAATATAACACAAGCACCATAACTTTAAAAGCTGTTGTCAATTCTAGCAAGAATGAAAAACCAATATGAATTCATCATCCTCCAGAGCAAGATTAGGAATCAAAAGCTAGAGCTTCTTACTTTCTTTTTTGGGCATCTCATTGCATCCACAGAAAGATCATTGCAATCCTCTTTTCCTCCAGCAGCAGGGTCACGGCCATGACCAATTTGAGGTTCATTTTCATTAATCTGTACTGAATGCTCATTAGCTAGAACTCCATTATAAGAAATAAGTTCGGTTGCTTCTCGTGGTCGGAGTAATTTTGCTATTGAGTCATTGGGTGATGCAGCATTCTTCCTCCTCCAACTATAAATATGATGAAAATAGTAGAAGATAAGTGGTATTATTGAAGCTAATCCAACCATGATGTAGATCGATCGTAAACTATAAAGGGGTAGGCTCTGGTTTGATATTGGTGATCCAGCATCAGGGCACGTTGTTTCATCTCCAAACCATTTCTCCTCCAGCTCGTACATATCATCTTCTTCCGTAAATTTCATGACTGCCCTAGAAACATCAAGAACCATTGCAGAGCCCCTCGGAAACACCTATAAGTGCATAGGAGAAAAGGAAAAAGGTTGCATGATTAACCTAAACAGCTCAAGAAATTTGATCCGAGAGTTTAAAAGATAATACTTTAGATTATCTTTGCAAATATTCAAAACGTAAGTGCGAGCATGCAAAATTGTAAAGTTAAACTGTTAATTCGATAGAAATCCCTCAACAAGCGATTATACCATGTGAATGGGCTGATTTTTTTTTAATCAACACAGAAGTATTGATTGCAAACGGCATGGGCAGTAGAATGACAAAGGGGGCTATTTTTTTATATAAAAAAACCTATAACATTTACAGTATTCATCTATACATTTTGCTATTTTGATATATTCTATACTTGTAAATATCTTTAAAATTTTAACAGTTTCCTATTTAGTCTTAAATAATGTTAAACATTCATGGACCTTTTACAAATATGCCTACAAAGTTGTATTGGAGGTGTACTGGTTAGCTCGATGAATTTACAAATAAATAGTTTTGCACGAAATTGAAAGTTTGTTCTTTCAATTAGCTAGGCCAATCATTACTCTTCAAGATATGATTAGACCATCCTCCACCATAATAGTAATAGACATTTGAAATTATTAAATTTGATAATTTTGGTAAGAAAACTTGAAAAAAACGAATAATTACATTTTAATGATGGTTGAAGAGTTTCTTTCTAGTTATGATTATGATTTGTTGAAGTAGATTTTCATGATTTGTACAAATTATTTAATGATTTATTATTTCGATATATGATTTTTCAAAATGGGATTATAAAGTGCAATTTTTTTTTTTGATTAGTATGCATACACGTGACAATTGATATTGCAATTAGGCACCTTTATACCCTTACACCATAGAGGGACCTCCACTCTCAAGAGGATATTTATAAATACTATCACTCTCAGAGGCACTAGGTGAGATTCCAAATTGCACTTCCCCAATTTGGGCCGTTGGCACTACCACTAGGGCACTGCCTATGGTGTGTAAAGTCTGAAATTTTAGAATTTATAATATACTCAACATTTTCCTAGTCCTACTCCCACTATCAATCTATGATAATGCTTTGGTCTCTATGTTTTTTTTTGAAGTTATAATTTATTCCACTGAAAATTTTCCTTAAAAGAATACCACTAATGAGAAAGCATCTTTTTAATTTTCAAAAGGATAAATTTCACATATACCTACAAATTTTATCTCTAATTTCACTTATGCCCATGAACTTTTGAAAATTCTTCTCATACTCACGAATTTTCATCATAATTTCATTTATACTTATGCCATTAGAGATTCGTTAAATGGGCCGTTAGCTTTCCTGTAAAATGATGAATATGCCTAAGCGCTAATGTAATCTAAAATTATTTTACTAATTAAACTAAAGATTCATATTCAAATAATTTATGATTTTATAGTTGTAGAATTACTAAAAATTCATTATAATATGAATTTTTAGTTATAAAATCATAATTAGGGATGACATATTCGTCATTTTCCAAGGATTTAATGGCCCCTTTAATAAATCCTTAATGATGTAGGTATAAGTGAAATTAGAATAAAATTTTTTGGGTTAAGACGATTTTTTGAAAATACATGAGTATGAATGGAACTATAGGTAAAATTGATGGTATATAAGGAATTCGCCCATTTTCAAAATCAAATAAAAAGAGAGATGCTGACATACAAAGCCAAATCCGCCTGTTCTGTAGGTCCGACCAGCCATGGTATACTCCCGGCAGTGGTGTTTCAGGAAGACTCTGATATAAGGGATCTCGCCCATGATAGCTGATACACCGCCATTTCTGCTTCCCAGCTTTAAACCTTCTACATATTCTTTCACCGTGGAATAGGGCTTAAGCTTTGATGCATCGATTCCTTCACTTTTTAGTAGGTTGAAAACAAATGATCCATTTTGGTAGCCAATGTAATCGCCATTTTCCCATAATGTTTCTAAATCGGTAATAGTTGGTTGGATCTTATCAACTGTCAGCATTGAGGTCAAATTTGCGGCGAATGCAGTCACTAGAATGAATACGAGGAAGATCCACAAATTTACTATGAACCTGGAGTAGTTGCTTTCTAATCTTTCATCTGCAACATTATCATAGCTATAGATTAGAAGAAGAACTGTCACGCATGTGCTTTCTGGTTCTAAGTCAACCAAAAGTCGAGTTACTACTGTCTTTTCAGTTAGGATATCCCACATTAGCTATGGAAGAGGTTAAGTGTGCAATCATAAGTGTGAGAGAAAGCTTAGTTCTCAAGCTAACTTTTGAAATCTAGAAGGCTTATAAGCACTCAACAACTGCTATTAGAGCCCACGATGAAATAGCTTTGGACAAAAGACGGGCAAAATAGGCTAGTAAGGATCTAACTTAGGGCCCGATGTGTGAAGAAGGAGATTATGAGGACATCTCACATCAGTTGTGGAAGGAGTTAAGTATGTAGAGCTAACATTTCGAGTTGAAAAGACCCATAAACACCCAACATTTTCAAGTGTGTTCTTAGGAATTGCATACCCATGTATTAAAGTACAAAGTAGGACTATTGTTACACTCTATCTTACATTCCAAATAAAAGAAATGTTAGTGCCAACTGCCCCAAACATCTTTTTCTTTTCAATCATCATCTTTTTCACTTTTCAATTATTCCTTTTCATACTTTAATTATTGGGTCTTGCTTTAATGTAACCTGTCTTACTCCAATTTTTTTTCAACATCATCGTATGGATGGGGCTTATTTTGACGATGAAATAAAAAATATGTATGTGCAACATCATTTATTTTATCACGTTATCAAAAATCTTCTTAATCTAAATTGTAGATGGGCCAAATTTTTTTTAAAAAGTATATTCATGTCTAAATTATGGGAAAAATACTTAGATCCATTAATGGATGTATTAGAATGTAATAATAATTTAAAATTTATTTTCCATATAGGAATGATGTTTTAGATAGTAGAAATGCTAAATAAGTAGCTTTGAAATTAAAATATTTATCAAATAATTTTATTATGTTGATTTTGCATACTTTCATGTAGGGGGCATACATGTCTTTGAGGAAGTGATTTGCATATAGGCCCCTCTTGTAAAATTTGCACTTTTGATCTAAGTGTTATATTTATGAAAAATGACTTTAATTTTCAAAAATATATATTCTTTTTTTTTTGTTACAAAAATCCAAATTTTAATATCTTTAAATAAATAACAACTTCACCACAATGAACCTTTTAATGTAAATCATGAACAGTCACACATCAGGTTACACAAAAGTAGTTTCATTGTATTTAACATCATTTGTTTAGTTAGAAGGTCGAGTTTGATAGAGGACACTAAGTAAATAAAATCTTAGAATAGGTAGAATTATCAGGACGTCAAGTGGAAAGGTTCTTACGTAATAAAAGAGAACAAGACAACTTCAAATAATTATAACTTTTGATTTGAGTCAGGTTATCGGAGTCATAACATATTAATGAAAAGCTCTTTTCAAGTCTGAAGTCATGGCAGCCCCTAAAAATTCTGATATAGGATGTTAAGGAATAAATCCAGGCAAAGTTGTGAGAGCCATAAGATATCAATGAAAAACGATTTTTAAACCCGATGTCATGACGACCCATGTAAATTATATTTTTAATAAAGTTTAAATTTATACCATTTTAAATCATTTTTTGTTTTTATTATTTTTCGTATATTTTGGAATTTTGTTAATTTTAGTAACAGAACTGACTGAATGCACCTGGGAGCATTTCATCTTTTTTTAATTGTTTTGAAATTTTTTATGCAATTGTTAATCTAGGTGTATTTAACATGTGTATCAATTTTTACTAATTTTTGAGAGTTTTAGATATTTATTTTTGATTTTCTAAAAATCTCCAAAAATAGTAAAAATTAATATACATGTTAAATACATATAGAGTCATAGTTGTATAAAAAAAATTCAAAAAAATTGTAAAAAAGGGTTTTTCCTTTGGGTGTGTTTGATCGGGACTCATTTAGTAAGATGTGTTTATTAGGAGCTTTTACATTTTTCTTTCATAATTATGTTTTTGCATGGCTTGTTGATGTTAGGGTTTTGCTAGCACAATTTTATAAATATGTTATGCTCTTCTTTATTTTGGAAGACTTGCAGATTTCAATAATATTTTACATTTTCTCTTTAAATTAGAACTTGACTATCACATATAAAACTTGTTTACCAATCCTGAAAGTAGTCTTGTGTCAGCCTTTGCTATCATTCTTACTCACTGCATCAGTTGGTATCAAAGGACACAATCTTATCCAATCTAAAAATTAGAAAAAATTCAATATTTAATAGAATATAATTTATAGAGGTTGAAATAATGTTGGACTGAAAAAGTGGTTTTTTATTGATATCTTGTCGCTCTCATAACTTCATCGGATCAAAAATTAAGATTATTTAAAGTTATCTTGTTGTTTTTATTATGTAAGGGCCCTTTCACTTTACATCTTAATAACCCTGCTCGCTATAGCATTTTATCCACTTGGTATTCTAATGTGCATGAGTCATAATTGTTGAAAAAATATATGTTCATTTATAAATGAGCAAATTGCTTAAATCCATTTACATGTGTTGGAATGCGATAATATTTTATAAAGTTATTTATATCCATAATAATGATATTTTCCATTGTTTAGATGGCATAAATACAACTTGAGGATTGATATTTCACATCGAACTATTTTATTATATTAATTTTACGGATTTGTAGATGAGATCATGAAACCATGCACAGTGATATTAGACAAATGAAATAATTTTCATAATAATATAAATAATGCTAAATATAATAGATTTTCTATCAAACATCAAGATATTAAAAATGAAAAGAGTTATAAAGAAAATGAGCTTCATAGAAGCAATGTCCGATTATGACAATGTCATTTTAATTATTTTATCAAATATTAAGTAGATTGCATTGTTGGATTTATTAGGAATTTAGACTCTCTTTTTGTGTAGATCAAACAGGCAATCCAACTTTTTAGCAATAAATAGACATTTCATCATGAATCAAAGCCATTGAAAATACACCACAATTTTTCATAGAAAACACCTATTTATGATAGAGGAAAAACCACAAGATAGTTAACACAAATCTTTCAGCATAAATCATGAGGTTATAGAGCATTGCTTCTCAATAGTCACCAAGTCAACTCAGCCAACTAGCCCATTCACTTAGTCAACTCAGCTAATTAACTTAGTCATTGAATCCACTTGGCTCGTTAACTCGGTCACTAAGTTAGCTTAACTAGTAAACCTACTCACTAATCTAGCGTAGCCAATAAAAAATCTATCACTAAGCCAACTTTGCAAGTTAACTTCGTCATCGAGTAAACTAAATGTGTCAATCTAGTCAATAAGTTCAGTAAATCAACCCGATTGCTAAATCAACTCGAGCAGTTAATCTAGTAATTGAGTCGGTCTAGCTAGTTGATCCAATCGTTGAGTCAGCTCAGCTAGCCAATCTAGTAAGTAGACTTAGCTAGTTAATTTAATTCGTCGAGCAAATGTTATTAACTCATTAAGTTAGACTTAAGTTTCGTGGTTTTAGTAATCCAACCATTCTAGTCTTGCTCTTTAAAGTTTCTCATGGGTAATTGTAAAACCCTTAAAAGTAATTCCTATAAATTATAATACTTGAGGGATTATTTTAAGAATTTATTGAAACTAGGGACTACTTTAAATTTTTGAAAAACCTTCAAATGCCCAAACTATCTAGCGTTGTTTAAAAAAATGAACGACGATAAAACAAACTAAAAGAAGAGTTGGGGTGGAGAAGGGAAAGGAATAAGAAGAGAAGAAAGAGAAGGAAAGAGAGATATATTATTAGGGTGGACTTTATTTGGAGGGATTTGGAGGAGGGAAGATTTGGGAAAAAGTGGGCAAAATTAGGTAAGAAATTTATTTTTAATTTTTACTTGTTTATATTATTTATTACATTTATTTAATATATTGTGATGGTATATAAGAAATTTAGCATAAAAATTGAGATGTTAGGATTAGAAATTATAAACCCTTATAGGAAATTTTTTTTCCATGGAGGTGTATATGAGCATGAGACCTAGATAGATAATTTTAGGATAATATTTTGTGATGAAATATAATTATTATTTTAAATATTTAAGGCAATATGAAAGACTAACTACAAATAGGTATTTAGAATTTGAGAATGAGGAAATTACGATATTTGAGGATTAAAATAAAGAAAATTTCTTTTAGAATATTATTTAAGAATATTGTTTTTGTTTCAGTATATATTAAAGTGAAGAATACATTGGAATCTTGTAGAGACCACACCTGGAGATTTAGAAATTGTATAAAAAGGTAAATAGGATTTTTCACTTTTATTTGGATGCTTATGAATATTGATGGATGGTTACTTTTTGTGCATATGGATGTTTTGTGATGATTTGGATATTTTATTTAACATTTCTTTGTGGAAAATTTCTTTCTTGAGATGTGTATCTTTGATGGTTTTAATTATTAACTTAAGTTGAGTAGTTTGAGAAATTATTTTGAGAAATTATTTTGAGATGACGATGACTTTGTGATGATATTTGAATTATATAAATTATCTAAATTTGATAAATATATTTAAAATGAGCACATGAACGTGAGCATAATGTATGAATGTGTTGTCCATGACATATGATGCTTCTCCGGGTGAGCTGGAGAATTAGAGGTGCGATTGTGCACTGCAGTATACCCATGTAAAATGTTTGTTGATGATAAATCTACACGGGGCGCCGAGGTGACATGGATGTGATATGGAGGATGAGTATTTAGAGCATGGTTGACTGTGTGAGCATAACACAAATGAGTTCATGAAGTTTAGAGTTATTCATGTTTGAATTATTTCATGAAATTGATATTTATTTGTTTTAATAATTAAGTTTAATCGTTATCCTATTTATTGAGTTGGCTCGGATCCATATTTTTTATGTTAATATTTTTAGATGACAGGACTGAAGTAAGAGCCCAAAATAGGATTGGTGCTCAGATATAAGTGAGGAGAGATCCTAGTCCCTCAAGATATATATAAGTTATTATCCTAATTAATAGAAAAAATTTTAATTTAACATTTTAGTTGATGAATGAATGATTGATGTTGTAACGAATTCTTTTAAAGCTCATTTATTATGGAGTTGATATGTGATTGATTATGTTGACAGTGAATTAGAAAGGATTTGAATAATTTATTCTATTTTGCATCCTTATTTTGTGTTATATATTATAATTAACAGTATGATATGAGAATGCTTGTACAGGGTGATTCCACCTAACCCCCCAGCCTTATAGTTCTAGGAAGATGCTGCTAGATTTGACTAAGGGAGAAGGTTAGCCATCATGATGTTACAAAAGTGGTATCAAAGCATGATTGAGAATGGTTAGATGGAACCGCAATGAATAAATTGTATAGGAGTTGTAATATGAGTATAAAGGATGAGTCTAGTAACAGGGTTAACTAGTTGACAGTGTTAGTTTAGATGATAAAACTAGAGATCCTTAGGAGATTCAAACTAAATTTTATCAAATGATACGAGTTGTTGTTATTTTCATATGCTATTTTTATGAATCGAGATGTTTGCCATGATGTAGAGTTATGATAGCCCTAAGACCTTAGAGAAATGTGAATAAGGGAAAGACCCTGTGATAGAAGAACTTGTAGGACGAAGGGGGCAAACTCGAAAAACAGGGGTCATTATAAATGAATCTAGACAAACCAAGAAGAGGATGACCAAGAAGGGCCAACATAGAGCAGCAACAAGTTGATGCAGGGTAAGGTCTTGACATTGGAGGACAAGAGTTCGAGATAGGAGGGACAAGTCTGGGTAATGTGGTAGGACAAAGTAGCAGCATTCCTATAAGGAGACTTCTCAAGAGCAGTTTTAGTAGCGATTAGAAGAGTGAATGGGATAATGACTAGAGAAGAGACTGAGTGTGGCTGTTCATTCTGTTATGGAGGCTATGCATCAAGAAATTCATCATGCTGCCTATTTGAGGCTGCCATTAGAAAGAGGGACATCAAGAATAGGAGGTCAAACTTAGGATCCACATGATATGAGGGTTAGGGCCAGTGGTATAACTTGAAGTGGAACAATAGTCGGAGGTGGAGATGTAAGAAGAGAGGGCTGAGATGAAAGCATTTCAGGTTATGAGTCCTCCAATCTTCAGAGGAGAAAAAGATTTTCCAGTTGTATTCATTAGGTGAGTGGAATGGAGAAAATATCAAATACTTCCAGTGTTCGAAGACTCAAAAAGTTGGGTATGGCATATTTGTTTTAAAGGGAGATGCAGACAAATTGTGGAATAATGATAAGTTACTACATCCGAATAATGGAGCAAACCTTACATGGAGGAGTTTTGAGCTATATTTTATTAGTAGTTTCTTTCAATGAGTGAGAAAGAAAGTGGAGCTATAGAATTTGCCTCCTTGGAGTAGGGAAAGATGATAGTGATGGAGTAAAACACCAAATATCGTGCTCTATCACATGTTTTGGCATGGACAAAGATAGATTTAGAGGAAACAACATGCAAGTTTAAGGATGGACTGAAGTCATCCATAGGGCAAAGCTCTCGGTCTTCAAATTGATCAACTATACGAAGATTTTAGAGCATGCTTTGGCATGCATCGTGTGTCGAGTAGGACAAAATGGATTGAGCTCGATAACAAGAGAAGAAGAGGGAGGTGGAGTCCAAAAAGTAGGGAGGATTTGCAAGCCATAATTAATGGTAGAAAACTAAGAATCAGGTGGGACAATATCCGTGATAACCTCAACAATGCCTTGTGCCGAATTGTGCACTGTGTAGAACACATCACTTAGGAGAGTGTAACATGGGGCAAAATGTATGCTTTGGTTGTGGAGAAGGAGGTCATGTGAAGAGAGATTGCCCTAATACTAATGTCATATGTTTCAACTATGAACAATGGTGTCATCATTGTAATAGATGCCCACAACAACAAATTAGAATATTTAGTTTAGAAAATGTACAAATCAGAGGTCAGCCACAGCCACAACAGTAGCCAATAGTAAGGGCACCTACACCTTGTTGAGGAAGAATGAGAGGTCGTTATCAGCCATATCATTAGTATCAACACCCCCCACGAGTTGGGCAGAGGTCGTAAGTAGCGATAATGATATAAGCGGCTACAGCAGGAAAGGCAAAGACTAGTAACACTGTGGTTATAAGTGATTTCCAAGTTTGTCACCTTTTAGCTCATATATTATTTGATCCAAGTACTACCCATTCCTTTGTGCCTTTATGCCTTTGAATTTTGTACTGAAAGCTCAACTGAATAGAGTCCCTATGAATATAACCATGAAAGTGTCCATCTCACTTAAAGTAGCATGTATAGCTTTTAAAATTTGTTATGATTGTTGAATTATGATTGAGGGTAGAAAGTTTAATGTGAACCTAGTCGTGTTAAAGATCTCTGAAATAGATGTAACTTTGGGTATGGATTGATTGGTGAGATGGAGAGCTGTGGTATGAAGAAAGGGGAGGGGTAATTAGACCTGGAGATGGATTGTCTTATACATATACTAGGAAATCTCAGAGACAAGCTCCCATATTAGATGGAGATGGAGATGGAGATTGCATCCCATCTGAACAGGGAGGACAGGTTGGTCGACAGCTGCAGAACATCAAAGGCTGGCAGGAAGCGCACGACGTCTCTTTTGCTATGGCTGCCGAAGCGGGAGACAAGCAAGGTCTGCACCCGGTTTTTCAAAATTGCCAGAGATCGACTCCACTCCTTTCAAGCAACACCTGTGCAAGTGTTGGGTCTCATCCAGGTGTCAGCGCAGGCATGCCGAAGCAAGTCAAAGTGGTGCATGACACAGCGGGCTAGATGGCGATGCAAAACAGCGACACCTACGGCACTTCCAGCGATGCATTGGCAGGTAACCCACGACAGGAGTGTATCCAGCCAAATATGCCAAATTCTGCTCAGTGTGGGAATGGTCCTGGTACGGGCAGCGTTGGTCCAGAAGCTACCGACGGGGTGTATGTCTGAAGACTGGTTTGGGGTGCGTTGTGAGTTTAGCTCAGAACTCAAGCTGTCAAAGCATTGGTCCCAAGCTGTGCGGGAGGATCTGAGCTGCCCATATGCCAATACCGCCGCAGGAGGAGTAGATCTGCCCATCATGCCTGAATCTGCTCAGCGTGTGCTTGTTTCTCCCTATATGCCAAGCTGTATGGGAGGAACAGCGTTGCCCGTCATACCAAAATCCACGCAGCATGCAAATGGTTCTGCCCATATGCCAATACCTGATGGTTTTCATAAAACAAACCCAGATGAAATGCAGGCCATTCATCCACCCTCTGAAGGAGGACGCAGATCAATGGAAGTAACTACAGTCAAATCGAAAGGAAGCTGGAAAAGGCTGGCGAGGGGCACGGGGGTGGATGAATGCGAACCAATTAAGGAGGGGCGGGTGAATCATGCAAATGAAGGAGATCTGGAGGGAGATAAGGTTGAGTACCGTAAGAGAGGTCTAGGAGGCGACACGGGTGCACAACAACAAAGCAAAAAGAGGCTGAAAACTTTTGCTTCCGGCTGTCCTTGGGTAATATGGCAATTTTAGCCTGGAATTGCCGTGGGCTTGGGAACCCACGCGCAATTCGTTGCCTCCTTGACATGGTCAGGAAACAAGATCCAATTTTGGTTTTCCTTAGTGAAACAAAGCGTTCAGCGAAGGAAATGGAGGGGATTAGACGAAAACTGCATTTTGAATGCTGTTTTGCTGTGGACTCGGCAAGTAGATGTGGGGGCCTTGCACTTCTATGGAATAATGATCAGCCGGCTAACATTCTCAATTTCTCCAGCAACCACATTCATGCCGATTTTTTGGGGTGGACTTTTACAGGTTTCTATGGACACCCGGAAACACATAACCGTCACCATAGCTGGAATTTGTTGGAGCTACTTAGTGGGGGCCCAACAATGAAGTGGCTTGCAATGGGAGATTTCAATGAAGTCACGGGCCCTTCCGAATACCTCAGTCAGAAGATGCGACCTCAGACTCAGATGGACCTTTTCTGCAACGCACTGGACAGATGCAATTTGATGGATTTAGGGTATGTCGGGCATCCGATGACATGGTCTAACAACCGAAGCGGTCCTCATCGGGTGGAAGCGCGGCTGGATAGGGGGCTCGCCACGCCACAGTGGTTGTCGCTTCATCCTTTTGCAAAACTACTCCATCTATCTTCGGCCACCTCGGACCACTGCCCTATTCTGCTCATTTTGGATATGAAGCGGCGTAAGCAAAAACCTCCGTGCGAATTTCGTTATGAGCTCTTTTGGGCTAGGGACGAGAAATCTCATGATATTGTAAATCAGTCTTGGGATTCGGTTTCTTCAGTGGGTGTTCCTCACTCAATCCTCCTGGGACAGAAGATCATGGCATGTACTAGAGCGCTAACCAAGTGGAATAGGAAAAGACGGGGTAATATCCGACAATCTATTCTTCAGAATCAAGCAATTTTGGACTCTCTTATGACCCGATATCCATCGGATCGACGGGATGAGGCAATCCACAGAACAAGATTCAAAATTAACCGTCTGCTTCATGATGAGGAAGTATTATGGCGTCAACGCGCAAAAACACATTGGCTTTATGCTGGGGATAGAAACACGGCTTTCTTCCATCGCATGGCTTCCAACAGGCGGCGCTCAAATTCTATCGGGGCTCTCCAAGATCTGGATGGGCAGTGGGTTTATGACCAAGATCAGATGCAAGATATGGCTTTTCATCATTTCAAGTCGGTGTTCTCCACATCGGAGCCTTCGGATGCCAACTGGGTACCGAGTATGATTTCTCAGAGGATATCTGACCAGCAAAGACAACAACTAACCAAGCCTTTGAGTTTTCAGGAAGTGACTACGGCAGTGAGAGCTATGAGTCCAACCAAAGCCCCTGGTCCGGACGGAATGTCTGCTGGCTTCTATCAGAAACACTGGAACACGGTGGGTCAGGAGGTTTTTATGTGGTGTAAAAGCTTTATGGACGAGTGAAACCCCGCGCACCAGACGTCACAATTGCAGCAGATGAACTCCACTACAATAATCTTGATCCCAAAGAGGGCAGGAGCCCATTCTTTATCCCATTTTTGTCCCATCAGCATGTGTAATGTGGTTTATAAGATCATGGCAAAGGTCCTGGCTAATAGGCTTAAACTTTGTCTGCATGTTGTCATCAGTGAACAACAAAGCGCTTTTGTCCCAAGCAGGCTTATCACTGACAATATGCTGGTGGCATATGAAGCTATCCACTATCTCCATCATGGGCAGAGACGAAAACGATCGGAGATGGCTATAAAAGTGGATATGTCCAAGGCGTATGATCGGGTGGAGTGGAACTTCCTCAAACAAACCATGGAAGCAATGAATTTCGGTCCGGTTTGGACCAGCTGGATTATGAGTTGTGTGACCTCTGTATCTTATCGGGTGAATGTCAATGGTTTCAAAACGTCGTATTTCCAACCACAAAGGGGTCTAAGGCAAGGTGATCTGCTTTCTCCCTATCTGTTCATTATTTGCGCAGATGTCCTCTCTGCTCTGATATCCAACGCAGCCGCCAGATCTACCATTCATGGCATCAAAATCATTCCTAACGGGCCTTCTCTCACCCACCTTCTGTTTGCGGACAATGCCATCATTTTCCTTCGAGCTGCAAATGAGGATATTAGAAGTTTGCTTGCTATCCTCCACCAATATTCGGATTCATCGGGGTAGATTGTGAATGTGGACAAGACATCCGTGTTTTTCAGCTCTAACACCACTGTGACAAATCGTCGGGACATTACTTCCCTTTTGGGTGCTTCGGGCCATGATCTAAAGACTTATCTGGATTTGCCTACATGGTTGGGCAGGACAAAGAGGGACCTGTTCAAGGGCTTGAAGGAGCGTGTATGGAGGAAAATTCAAGGGTGGAAAGGAAGGCTCCTCTCCTGGGGCGGCAAAGAGGTATTGATAAAGGTTGTTGCTGAAGCGATCCCGACGTACTCAATGAGCATTTTTCTTGTCCCTAAATCGTTCTGTCATGATCTCAATGGGATGCTAAGCAAGTTTTGGTGGGGCGAGCAGGGTGGAAAGCGTAAAATGAGCTGGGTTGCTTGGACTGAGATGTGCAAAACCAAACTATCAGGGGGGCTGGGTTTCAGAGACTTACACATTTTCAATTATGCTCTCCTCGCAAAGCAGGCCTGGCGTCTATCCACAACTACGAGCTCTTTGTGTTATAAAATCCTCAAGGCCAGATATTTCCCAGCGGGCAACATTTGGAGCTGTCAGGCAAAAATATCGAACTCTTTCACTTGGAAAAGCATTCTTAAGGCTAGGGATGTGATCCGCTTTGGGTGTAAATGGCGGATTGGCAATGGAAAGCGCGTTCAATTCTTCAAGGATGATTGGCTCGATTCTACGGTCACCAAGGCGGGGCCCCTTCCGCTATCAATCCCGGATGACATCAACGTCAATCATTTCATCTGCGAGGCCTCCAACTCGTGGATCATGGAGCGCATTTTGGTAGCGGCCGGGTACGAGGGGTGGCATGTAATCAACCATATTCCCTTACCCTCACCCGCACAAGAGGACACGGTCTTCTGGAAGTTTGAACCTCATGGGGCATACTCTGTAAAGTCAGCTTACAGAGTCCTTGCCTCGGGTGATGGTTGCTCCTCTCAATCCTCCATTTATAAGGAAATCTGGCGGACTAAACTTCCCAGCAAAATCCTCATCTTTGGCTGGAGACTGTTCAAAAATAGACTTTCGACCCTCCTTAACCTCCGTAATAGGGTTATTGATGTGGATCCCCTTTGTTTCTTTTGCAGGCATGATTCTGAGGACACAAACCATTTATTCTCGGAGTGTGAGGTCACAAGAATTATTTGCTCTAGGGCTGCGGGGGGCATCTCTCTATCGACCCCGGTCCAGGATATCTTCTCCTCTCTCTCCGCTCGCCATGCGTCGAAGGATCTTGCTATGTTCATTCTCTGTTGCTGGAGGATATGGTTTATGCAAAATGCTTTGAGAGTCGACAGAACAAAACCGGATATTGCCAACACTCTCAAATGGTGCATGGATTATATGGAGCAACTCCAGAGGGCCACCCCTCTCATACTTGGAGGTGCGATTGATCGACCATTGGTTCCCCGATGGTCCAGACCCCCGGCGGGCTTCCTCAAGCTTAATGTCGATGCTCGGATCCTTCATTGTCATGCTTCAATGGGCTTCGCTGCTGTCATCAGGGATTCCAGAGGCTCGTTTGTTGCTGCAAAAGGTTGGCATAGGTGTGGAACTTTGGAGCCTTTGCTCATGGAGGCATATGCTTTACTTATTGGGGCTAGATGGGGTCAAGAGCTCAACTTTCAAAAACTGCAAATTGAGTCTGATTCGCTATTACTGATAAACTTTCTTCTCTCAAATGACTCCATCTCCTCTCCTGTTGGGGTTATTGTTGATAAGATCAAGTCTATTCTTTCACTTTCTCCCCATGTTACGGCTCATCATGTCCTTAGGCAAGGCAATGTTGTGGCACATGCTTTGGCCGATTCTCTGTCTGTTTCGTCAGTCGATCATCAAGCCTGGTGGGGCATCCCCCCCAACTATTCATGAGAAAATTTGTATAGACAATTTTTTGGATATGAATCTTGGTTCTTCCTATCTCTCCGCCCTAGACGCGATCTAGGGTGGTGAGATAGGTTGTTTCCATTTATCAAAAAAAAGCCATGAGTCTTATTGGGAATATGTTTTTAGCCTCAATTGTAGATGCAGAACTAGAGGGCAAATGACTTCAGCTAAAGCGTGAAGTGAAATTTAGCATCGAGTTGCACACCGATACAAACCCAATTTCTAAGGCTCCTTATAGAATGACTCTAGTGGAGTTAATGGTGTTGAAGAAGTAGTTGCAGGATCTCCTAGATAAAGGTTTAATTAGACCCACACATGTCACCATGGGAGGCTCCAATTCTATTCGTGAAGAAGAAGGATGGAAGCCTCAAACTCTGCATCAATTATAGGGGGCTCAATAAAGTGACCATGAAGAATAAGTACCAGTTGACGAAGATTGGAGACTTGTTAGATCAGTTGCAAGGTCCTCATGTATTTTCTAAAATTGATCCATAGCCTGGATATAACCTTGCCAGTAAGAGTTTCTATCTTACTGCCGGTCCCAAGCCCGGGGAAAAAAGTGAGGGTTGGCATGTCAGGCTGGCAGCCGGTGCCATTAAAAATCACCGCCACATCTCTTTATGGATTCTGAAAATATATTAAAAATTGTTAATGCTAGGGCGTCCCCTGTAAGCGACGCGCTGCAACAGAGCACGGTTGTAGTGAGAAATGAGCAAGGGTTCCTAGGGCGTTTCCCCAGAAGCGACGCGCTACATCGGAGCCCGGATGTAGTGAGAAATGGGCAAGGGTTGCTAGGGTGTCCCCCCGGAAGCGACGCGCCACAACAACGTCCGGTTGTGACGAAAAGTCAACAAAGGTTCCCATGCCTTTATGGACGTGGTTTAGGGAAGAAGGTGATATCAAAACGTAAGGTCCGTTTTGCTTCGTGGAATGTTGGGACTCTTTCAGGGAAAAGTATGGAAGTAGTAGATGTTATGAGAAGGAGAAAAATTAATATAGCATGCCTTCAAGAGACTAGGTGGAAAGGAGAGAAGGCTAAAGAGATTAATGGATTCAAATTATGGTATATAGGAAAGGATGATAATAGAAATGGTGTAGGGATAATAGTAGATAACAATTTCATAAATAAAGTTGTAGATGTCAATAGAGTAAATGATAGAATTATTCAAATAAAACTTGTATTAGGTGCAGAGGTTTTAAATGTGATTAGTGCTTATGCACCACAAGTAGGATTAGATGATAGAATCAAGAAACAATTTTGGGATGACTTAGATAGTATTATGCAAATAACATCTAACCAAGAAAAAGTTGTGATAGGTGGAGATTTAAATGGACATGTAGGAAAAGAGAATGTAGGATATGAGAGAAGTCATGGAGGCTTCGGCTTTGGAATAAGGAACAAAATGGGGAATGCCATTTTGGACTTTGCTATAGCATATGATTTGGTTATAGCAAATACCTTATTTCAAAAACGAGATGAACACTTAATAACTTTTAAGAGTGGGACCAATTCTAGCCAAATAGATTTCTTTCTTATAAGAAAATTGGATAGATCCCTTTATATAAATTGTAAAGTTATCCCAGGTGAGAGCTTAGCTATGCAACATAGATTATTAGTGATGGATATATATACACAAAAGGAGTCAACAAAAACTAAAGGCAATGTAATTCCAAAAATTAAATGGTGGAATTTAAAAGGAAACAACATAGAACTTTTTAGAAAAAGAATGATAGAAGAAGTAAAATGGGACACACAAGAAGATGGAGTAGAATCGATGTGGGATAAAATAGCAACTAACAAAAAAGAAGTAGGACAAAGTATTGTAGGTGTATATAAAAATCGTAGATCCTCACATAGAGAAACTTGGTGGTGGAATGAAGATGTTCAAAAAGCTATAAATGATAAACAAGAAAAGTTTAAAACATGGAAGGGAAATAAAAATGATACAAACTTACAACAATACAAACTATCAAAAAAAGCTACTAAAAAGATTATTAGTGATGCTAAATACAAAGCTTATGAGAACCTATATAACAGATTAGGAACTAGACAAGGTGAAAAGGATATTTTTAAGTTGGCTAAATTAAGAGAAAATAAGGGCAAAGATTTAACACATATTAGATGTATTAAAAGTGAGGACCAAAGAGTTCTCGTCAAAGATGATAATATTAAGGAAAGATGGAAAACTTATTTTTATAGTTTACTAAATGATACCCCACACGAACAATTAACATTAGATGTTAGTCTAAATAGGGAAGAAAATAGGAATATCAATTATTTCACAAAAATTCGAATATCTGAAGTAAAGGAAGCTTTAAGGAAAATGAAAACAGAAAAAGCTTTAGGCTCAGATAATATACCAATTGAGGCATGGAAGTGCATGGGAGATGTAGGTGCAACATGGTTAAAAAATTTTTTTAATAAGATTATAAAAACGAAGTTAATGCCAAGTGAATAGAGGAAAAGCATTATAGTTCCAATTTATAAAAATAAGGGAGATATTCAAAATTATGCAAATTATCATGGAATAAAATTAATGAGTCATACTATGAAATTATGGGAAAGAGTAATTGAACATAGACTAAGACGGGAAACTAATATATCTGAAAATCAATTTGGTTTTATGCCAGGAAGATCAACTATTGAAGCTATTTTCTTACTTAGACAACTATTTGAAAAGTATAGGGAGAAGAAAAAGAACTTATACATGATTTTTATTGATTTAAAAAAAGCTTATGATCGAGTACCAAGGAAGTTAATATGGCAAGTGATGAGAAAAAAAGGAATTAATGACAGATACATTGATATTATTAAAGATATGTATAAGGGGGCTGTTACAAATGTGAGAACCATTAGTGGAGATACTAATGTCTTCCCAGTTAAAATAGGTTTACATCAAGGCTCAACCTTGAGTCCTTACCTTTTTACCTTAGTAATAGATGAAATTACTAGACATCTCCAAGAAGAAGTACCTTGGTGTATGTTATTTGCAGATGACATTGTTCTAATAGATGAAACTAAAGAATGACTAAATTTAAAATTGAATAGGTGGGTAGATGCTTTAGAATCTAATGGTTTTAGAATTAGTCGTGCAAAAACTGAATATATGAAATGCAATTTTAATAATAGTGAGAACCCGGATGAGGAACCAATTAAGATTTTAGATCAAGCAGTAACAAGAACTAATCACTTTCGGTACTTAGGATCAATAGTTCAAGAGAACGGGGAAATCGAAAAAGATATAATACATAGAATTCAAGCAGGATGGAAGAAATAGAGAAGTGCGTCAGGAATTTTATGTGACCGTCGAGTCCCAGTCAAATTAAAAGGAAAATTTTATAAGACTGCGATTAGACCTGCTATGCTTTATGGGGCAGAATGTTGGGCAGTTAAAGAGCAACATAAACAAAAAATGAGCGTAGCAGAAATGAGAATGTTAAGGTGGATGAGTGGTAAAACAAGAAAAGATAAAATTAGGAATGAAATAATTCGAGAAAACTTAAAAGTGAGACCAATTTATGATAAAATGAGAGAAAATAGATTAAGATGGTTTGGTCATGTAAAAAGGAGGCCTGAAGTCGCACCGGTTAGGAAAACAGAGTTTATCCAAGTAGAAGGTGGTAGGAGAATGAGAGGAAGACCCAAAAAAATATGGATGGAAGTAATTAAACAAGATTTTTAAAAATTACAAATTACTGAAAATTTAGTCTTAAATTGCCAAGAATGGCGTAACAGAATCCATGCAGCTTACCCCACATAGGTGGGAAATGGCTTATGATGATGATGATGATGATGATGATGATCCATAGCCTGGATATCATCATATGCAAGTTCAAGGTGAAGATGTACTAAAGACAATATTTAGAAGGAGATGTGGCCATTATGAGTTCTTAATGATGCTAGTTGGGTTAACAAATGCTCCAACATCGAGTTCCATCACTTTTTGAGGAGATGAGGAGAATAGATTGACATGTTAGTGTAGAGGGACTAGTGGTAACCTACCTTAACAGATGAGATGATCTAAGCTCAGAAAGATGCAAAAGATGAGGATTTCTTGAGAATCCTTTAGAGGACAAAGAAGTGCAAGTTTTTTTATTTCATAGTGGATGATGGTATTATCAAATATTAAGGGTGATTGGCTATTCCCAAGAAGGCTTCGATTATATTAGAGGCTCTATAAGAGGATCATTATTTTTCGTACACTATCCATCTTAGTAGCACAAAGATGTATCAAGATTTGAAGTTGCAGTTTTGATGGAATGGAATGAAAAGTGATATGAATAAATTTGTAGCAAAGTGTTTAACTCATTAACAGGTTAAAACTAAACATAAAAATTCATGAGGATTACTTCAACTTATAGAATTGCCAGAATGGAAGTGGGACTAATGGGTAGAAAGAGTGGGTTAATCAGCAACTTGAGAATATGTTGAGGTCATGCCTACTAGATTGGGGTAGTACATGGAGTAAGTACTTGGCTTTAGCAGAATTTGCATATAATAACAGTTACCATTCTAGTATCAAGATGGCACTATTTGAGGCATTATATAGTAGGAAGTGCAAATCATTATTATTGCTAAGATGTAGTAGGAGAGAGTAAAATCCTGGATCTTTAGAAAATAGTGAAATAGAAGAGAAAGTAACTAATGTACATAAAAATTTATTAGCGGCTTAGTTTAGGCAAAAAATTTATGCAGATAATAGAAGAATGCCTCTAGAGTTTATCATGGGAGATAAAGTATTCTTAAAGGTATCACCTATGAAGGGAGTTGTTAGATTTGGGAAGAAAGGCAATTTGAGCCCCTAGATATGTTGATTCTTATGAGATAATAGAGAAAGTGGAAAAGGTTGTATATAGGTTAACATTACGCCTCGTGATGTCTAGAGTACATGATGTATTTTATGTGTCGACGTTAAGGAAGCACGAGCTAGATCTCTCCCATGTTTTACAAGGGACTATTTTAAGAATTTACAGAAACTAAGGACTAATTTGAAAATTTGAAAACCCTTAAAATGCCCAAACCATCCAGCGTTGTTTAAAAAAAGAATGAACAATGGTAAAATAGAGAAAAAGAGGAGCAGGGGTGAAGAAGAGGAGAGAAAGAGAAGAGAAGAGAGAGATGTATTTATTATTAAGGTGGATTTTATTTGGAGGGATTTGGAATTGGAAACATTTTGGAAAAAATGGGAAAATTAGGTAACCAATTTATTTTTTTCTTTTTTATCTTTTTTATTCCTTTTATTTAATGTATTATGATAGTATGGGAGAAATTTAGCATAAAATTGAGATGCTATGGTTAGAATTTTTAACCCTAATAGAAAAAAAAATTTCCATTGAGATGTATATGAGCATGAAACCTAGATGGATAATTTTAGGATGATATTTTGTGAAGAAATATAATTATTATTTTAAATAGTTAATGCAATATGAAAGATAGATGTCTACATATAGGTGTTTAGAATTTGGGAATGAGGAAATTAGAATATTTGTAGATTAAATTTAAGAAAATTACTTTTAGAATATTATTTAAGAATATTGTTATTGTTTTGGTATAGATTAGGGCGAATAATACATTAAAATCTTGTAAAGACCACACTTGGAGATTTAGAAATTGTGTAAAAAGGTAAGTAGGATTTTTTTTTCATTTTTATTTAGATGGTTATGGATTTTGATGGATGCTTATTTTTCAGGCATGGATGTTGTGTGATGATTTGGATGTTTCATTTGAGATTTCTTTGTGCAAAATTTCTTTCTTATTACGTATATCTTTAATGGTTTTAATTATTAACTTGAGTTGAGTAGTTTGGAAAATTATTTTGAAACAATGATGACTTTATGATGATATTCGAATTATATAAATTATATAAATTTGATGAATATATTTAGAATGATCACATGAGCATAAGCATAACGCATGAATGCATTATGCATGTTGAGCATGATATATGATGATTTTCCGGGTAAGCCAGAGAATAAGAGGAGCAACGGTATGTTGCAGTAGAGCTATGTAAAATATTTATTAACGATGAGTCTACCCTGGCACTGGGATGACATGGATGTGATGTAGAGGATGAACATTTGCATTGTATGTTCATTTGGAGCATGGTTGTGTGTATGAGCATGGTACAAATAAGTGTATGAAGTTTAAAGAAATTAATGCTTGAGTTATTTTATGAGTGTGATGTTTATTTACTTTAATAATTGAGTTTAACCATTATTCTACTTACTGAGCTGGCCCTAATTCATATTTTTCATAATGATCTTTTTAGACGGTAGCACTGAGGTAGGAGCCTAAACTAGGGTTGGGTACTCAGATAGAAGTGAGGAGAGATCCTTGTCTTTTGGGATATATATAAGTTATTATCCTAATTCGTAGGAAAATTTTAATTCAGCATTTTAGTTGATGCAGGAATAAGTGACGTAGTGAGGACTGCTTTGTAAAGTTCATTTATTATAGAGTTGATATATGATTGATTATGTTGATGGTGGATTAGAGGATATTTGGATAATTTATTCTATTTAGCACCCTTATTTTTGTGTTATAGGTTATATGTTATCGTTGACAGTATGATGTAAGAATGCTTATACAGGGTGGTTCCATCTAACCCCTCAGCATCATGGTTCGGGGATGATGTTGTCAGATTTTCTGGTGAAATGTAATTACCCTTAGCTGAGGGGTAGGGTTAGCCATTGGAGTGTTCCAGTAATTAAAAGAGCTAAGTAAATTAACTCATGGAGTCAACTTGTCTACAAGTTATCAAAATTAGTCAACTTGATCTAGTTATTTCTAAGTTTTAATAGAAAATTAAGAGAATTAAGCCTTACTCAACTAACTAATATAAAATTATTAATCATAAGTCAACATATCATTCTTGGTTTAGTCAAACTCAATTAGCTTGGTCTTGATTTTCCTAAGTTTCTCATTAACAATTAAGAGAAATGAATACAACTTACTAGTCACCCTCAAAGTTCCAAATTTGAGTTACTTGTACTTCTTAAGCTTTCCATGATTATAAGGAGAGCTAAGTTAACCCAATCCACCTAGTGATTTAAGTAACTCTTGAATATCAAGTCTCTATATTATGCTTAATTGTCTCAAAGAAGCACAATCCTAGTTTGAGTTTGCATATATATATATATATATATATATATATATATATTTGGAACACTAGTTAGCATATTTGATTTTGGGATTTCTATCATGCATTGTATTGTTTCTTTTAGTCAAGAGTTTTTCTGCATAACGGATGCAATTATGGTCGTTTGATGGGGATATGAAAAATGCAATTTTTGAAATGAATTATGTTGCACTCAATTGAAAAGATGAGACGCCAACAAGATTGAACTTCATTATCTCTCTTTTATCTTCAGACAACCCCAAGGTACCACTTTCTATTTGTGTAGCCCCCAGTGTACAATACGAAGTGCGCATGACCCAAGCCATGAATTATAATTACAAGGCTATAAGATCCATGAACGAAACAAATCTTCATACTTCAGCTGAAATGATAGTATCATAAAGAGGCTAGTGCTAACCCCACAATAAATTTCCTAAAAGTAACCATTATTTTGTTGCATTTAATATGCCTTTGGTTGCAAATTATATGCAACAAGTGAAATGGGTACTAGCTTTGTTGCTTATGAGTGGTGGTATATACATAAGAATAATAATTTCTTTGATATTATTTGTACATAGTGTGACTATTCCAAAATGTCTGTTCGGCAAATAGACCTTACCAAAGTCTTCTCCAATACAACCTTAGTCTAATGGAAATTGTGCAATGGGAAGTGTGAAGAGTAGTCAATTCCTTCAAGTAAAGCAATGAGTGTGTTCCTCTCTACCCTTATCACTTTGGAAATAGTCTCCCTCAGCCAATTTTCATTTCAAAAGGGCCTGCAAGAAAGAGGTATGCTCTATACTATTCGTCCTCTATAATCTTGAGTTATAGCTAATGTAGATGCCTTATTACTAGTTAACGAGATTCAAACCCTAGCACTAAATCTAGGGGCTTGCCAAAAACTTGATCCTAATGGAAGACCCACAATTATATGCTTAGTTTAGGGATCAAAGGGGTATAATAAAGAACTCTTCAAAGCTACCCTGAGAAGGCAATGGAAAGTAGTCGAGAAAATGATAATGGTTGATGTGAAGGAAAATTTATATTTGGTCACTTTAGGGGACGTGCACAAAATGATGGAAGGATGCTCGTGGTTTTTTGATAGAAACCTCATCCTTGTAGAAGAAATCAAAACTCTCATGTGGCTAGAAGACACCCAACTGCATAGTACTCCATTTTCGATTCAAATTTTAAAAATTCCTTATCTAGTGGAAAGAGAGGACCTAGAAATCCTGATTGGTAAATCCTTTGATGAATGTCTAGAGGTGGCAATAATAGGGGAAAATCTAAGGATCTGAGTAAGGAAAAATGTGCAAAGACCTTTGAGGAGGGGCATCTTCATTTAGGGGCCCAACAAGCTCAAAAGATGGCTCAACTTCCAATATGAGAAGCTCCCTAATTTCTGCTATGCTTTTGGGATTATGGGCCATATTTTTAAAGAATACAGTTAACCAGGGAGGAATGGTAAGGACACCCTAGAAAATGAGATTTCATATAGCAGTAACCTAAGGGCTGGTTTCAAATAACTTAGTCTAAAATGGGTAGAGGCAGAGGTAATAGAGTGGAGTCAATGGCCTATGTTGGGGGTGCTAAATACACCATGAATTGGAAATTTGATAGAAGGATGGCTAGCAGATTTACAGATTTATAGATCACCATCTCAACAGGGGGAAGAGCTTGCAGAGGGAAAGAGAATATGCAACACAAAGGTGAAGGGGGTTCTAGAGGGTAATAAAGGGGATGCACGATAGCTAGAGAACCAAAGATAAATAGGAGAAAAGGGATCATATAGTTCCAATAAGGGCATTGGATAAGGATTCAAATGCCGCCATAGAAAAGAGGACGACGTAGGTGTAGCTAGACAAGGGGTTCAAAAAATTTAGCGAGTTATGTGGGACACAAGGGACGGCACAGACACAACAGAGGAAGGAATGTCTTGTAATAATTCATATAATGAGACATAGGAGATGTAATTTTAGCAAGATAAGATGGAATCTAGGCAACAATGGAAAATAAAATAGGTGCTAAGTCACCTTATAGCTGAAATGGTAGAGAACACAAAGCTTCATCTCTAACTTAGTATTGGGGGCTTATGGGAATGAAACGCCAAGGCTAGAAGGTCGTAGAATGCACAATCAAAACATGTTCTAGAATAAATTATTGTTTATTGTCTATTTTTGGTGAAATAAACAAATAGCTAGGGAGCTAAATCAGGTTCTTATAATATAACAAGCACACAATAGTTAGTTAGAATTTGAAGTGCACGAACAAGAGAAAGCAGTTGAAAAGGGAGAAATTGAGGGAGCAGAAAATGGGAAGGCTAGAAGGCGGTAAAATGAACAAAAATAACAGGTTCCAGAATAAATTATAGTTCATTGTCGATTCTCAACCAAATAAATAGATGGTTAGGAGCTAAACTGGATTCCCATAAGACAATGAGCACACACCAGTTAGTCGGAATATGAAGTGTAAGAAGAGGAGAAGGCTGATGAGAAGGGAGGAATAGAGGGTGCAGAAAATGACAGTATATATAACTTAATGGTGGGCTACGATTGGATAGCAAAAAACTACCAAATGAAGAAATAGATGGTAGCAACTACTGAGGGATCGAAGGGGAGAGATGGACAACATATTTGATCATAAGGGGCTAGGAGCTCATAGTAGTAGAAAAGGGGCAAAAGAAGGAAAAGAATTAATCAAGAGGAAAAGGGAAGAACATATGATGTAGAAAAAGGAGGGATTCAAGGGCAGCAATGATTGGAAAGTGCTAGCATCAATATTGTTTGTTGTAGCATGGAGGATCAAAATTGGTAATAAAAGAAGCTAAAATCAAGTTCCTTAGATGCGGTTATGGATGAAATGAGGTGAAAGTTGGGAATACTGCTTAGCTCCGCCTAACCTAAATGACCATTTTGTTATAGAATTGCGGTGAGCTTGAGAATCCATGTATAATCTTGAATCTTTTTATTTTTGTTTGAAGAGAAGATTTCATTTTGATCTTCTTAATAGAAACTAAGAAAAGGGCCAATGAGATGGATTTTATCAAAAGAAAATTGTCTTTTGACAATTATTTTGTAATAGATTGTTTGGATAGAAGGGGAGGTTTAGCTTTTTTGTGAAATTAGGATGTGGATATTGTTATCAAGCCTTCTCATCTCACCACATCAATGATACTATTGAGGAGCTAAATGTGAAGATATGAAGAATGATAGATTTTTATGACCATCTTGAAGTTGGTAAAAGATTAGAGACATGGGATCTCTTTAAATATTTTGACTCTTTCTCTAATCTGGCATGACTTTTTATGGACAATTCTAGCAAACCTATAGGGGAATTTAATACATAAATAGGAATATCAAATCATGGAGACTGATGGAAGCCTTCCAAGAAATAATTGATCTTTGTTATCTAGATAATCTATGCTTCAAAGGGTATTTCATGACTTGGACCATTAGGAGAACAGGCCTAGACTCTGTTGAAGTAAGGTTAGTTAGGACCTTAACCAATCAAAATTGGCTACACATGTTCCTAATAGCATAATTTCATCATAAAACAAGAGTAGCCTCTAATCATAATCCTCAACTCCTTCAAAAGGACTAGGATAGGCGGGCAAAGAAAGAAAGTAAGCATTTTAGACCAGCTAATATCATTCAAGGGCTATGAGACTCATATACTTAAAACTTAACCCATGGATGGGGAAAATCAGATTGAAAATACAAAGGTGTGGATTGGAACTTCTAGAATGGAGTAAGAAAACAAAAGGTAATTTGAGGAGTAAGACACATTTTCACCACTCTGCTTATGCAAAACAAGAGAAGCTCTTGTTGAATGCTAAAGATTCTGGGATTGAAAAGTAGGAAACTGTTATTGACTTCCTGCCGGCGGCTGAAGAGTTGAAATCGAAGCAAAGATCAAAGATCTTATGGCTTTAGCATGGGGACAGAAATAACTCCTTTTCCCATAATATGGCAAATGAGAGAAGAAGAAAGAACTGGATGAAGGTGTTGGTGAACCACAATGGAAATCTAATGGAAAATCAGGATCATATAAAACATATGATTCATAAATTTTGCACAAACTTGTTTCAATCATTAGGAAACATCTCCAACTCACTTGATTTTGTATTTGATATCCCCCATATGCTTACAAATGAAGAAAAGTAGAGATTAATGGTTGAGTTAGACAGGCAAGAAGTGTTGAATGCTCTTACAGATATGCGCCCCATGAAAACACTAAGACCAGATGAAATATCGATAAGGTTTTTCGAAAACACTAGGATATAGTTGGGAAAGACATATTTCAAGCATGCCTAGAGGTCTTGAATGGTAGCTCAGTTAGGGAACAAGTGGACATGCTAACATCAACAACACAACCATTGTTTTCATTCACAAAATCAAGGGCACAATAAAAGTTAGAGAATTTTGCCCAATCAACCTGTGTAATGTGGTATACAAGATATATCAAAAGTCCTTGCTTATAAGCTAAAGCTTTATTTGCCATATATCATTTCTCCTCAACAAAGTGCTTTTGTGCCTGATAGATAGATCTTAATTAATATATTGATTGCCTTGAAAGTGGTACATGAGTTGAAGAGAAGGAACAAAAAAACTTGAAGAGATGGCTATCAAGATCGACATGCCTAAGGCATATGACAGGGTAGATGGGTGCTACTTATGTGAGGTGATGAGGAAAATAGGTTATGAATCATCTGGATCTATAGCTGCATCTCCATAATCACTCATTGGTTCTTCTTCAATGTAGATGCACTAAAGAAATTATCGCCTTAAGGAGGCTCTGCCAAGGAGATCTATTATCTCCTTGTTTCTACTTTATGCAAAAGGACTGTTAGCATCTACATAAAGGGACCATGATCTAGGGAAGCTTACAAGGATCAAGATTGGAAGGAATGACCCATAACTAACAAACCTCTTCTTTGCAAATAACGTTATGCTTTTTATGTGAACAAAAGAAGGAGTGCGACACATGATAGATATTTTAAAGAATTATGAAAATTGCTCAAGTTAGATGGTAAACAGAGGCAAGACAACCATCTTTTCAGTCAGAACATAAGTCCAATCAATAAAAGTGACATGAAAATGCTGATGGGTTTTGAGGGACACAAATGAAAACTTACTCAAGGCTTCTAATATTGATTATAAGGAATAAAAAGGCAGAATTCCAATATGCGAAGGAGTGGATATGAAAGAGACTTCAGGGGTTGAAATTAAAACTATTATCTTTTCGTGGAAAGGTGGGTCTCATCAAAGCAGTGGCCCAAGCCATTCCTAGTTATATCATGAGCCTCTTCCTCTTCCTTACATCCTTTTGCAATGATATCAATAGCATAATTAGTAAATTCTAGTGGGAGAGAAGACGACCAAAGGAAAATCAATTAGATCTCTACACAAAAAATGTGCATTTCAAAGGCTGGTGGTGGTTTGGGCTTTCGTGAGCTGGCTTCTTTCAATAGATCACTCGTGGCAAAATACCCAAGGATGCTCGTCAACGGATGCAAATTGGCTCATGTGTAGTCTTTTAGGTCGAGTACAACCTAGTTGGTTACAAAAGAAGTTGCCATTTTGAAGGAAATTTGGAAAGCAATGATTCCTATGAAGATCCAGATGCTTGGTTCTCCTCAAAAAGTCTCTCAACAAGATTTAACTTGACCAGAAGGGATGTTCCAATCAACCCCATTTGTCCCCTTTGTAACAATCATATGAGTTTGATTTGCAAATCCTTTGGACTTTTCTACTTACAAAGGAGGCTTTCATGGTAAACTACTTCCAATAATTGAATGCAACGGTACTTCTTAGTTTTAGGGACATCTTATATTTCCTGGCAATGATTATAGGTTTCTATCCCTTTCTACTCTTTCTCACAATCTATTGGTGAATTTTGTATGCGACAAACTGGTTCCTCAAAATGCGAGGATCCACTGTATTATTCAACTAATTGGTGTATACATTTCTTCCATACCAACTTGTCCTCAATCTTCTTCTCAACCAGGATGTCAACCATTCAATGGGCTGAGCTCAATGGACTCAACCACAATTAGATTGGTGTAAACTCAATATATATGTGGCTCGTACCATTGCACATAACTTCATGGAATTTGGAGTAGTTTTGAGGGATGAAAATGGCATATTTATAGTTGTCTCTAGCTAAAAAATATTGGGGTGGCGAAACGAAGTTATATGGAACTTCATGAAATTCCCCTGGGAAGATGCTTTGGTATTGATTTCATGGTTAGAGCTTTAGAATCTAGCTTTATTGAAGTTACATATTCCCATGTCCTTGAAGCTAGTCATATGGTTGATCACTGCCTTGGAAGGTATGCCCTCTCCTTTCAAATGGATTTTTATGAATAGTAGATTGTCTCACTAACATGTATTTTCTCTCAAACACGTATGGACTCTTCCTGTTCTGTTTGAATCTCTTGGGCGCTATTTCTTCCTCTTGAATTTTCTCCCATCTTTGGTAAGGGTATAGGGGATAGAAGCATTCTTTTTTTAAAAAAAAAGTTGGACATAGTGTTATTGGGTTGTGCATACTTTTAAATGCAACCATTTGGTTCAGTTGCAAATAATATGTAGATTAACTGCGAAGTTCATTGCTTTAATATAGAAATTGGTTGAAAACGCTATTACAAAAAATTTCATTCTATGCAGCTAAATTTTTAGTTCCAGATACCATATATATTGGCTAATGAAACATTTTTAATTTAGTTATGATGACTGGTTGAAAAATAGGTCTTAGTTCATTTGATTTGTTACAATTTTTTATCGTATCTCTTCCCTATGTGACAAGGCAACTGGTTGAAGATAACTTCAGAAGAAGGGTAAATGAAGTAAGTGCTTCTACCCAAATTTGAATATTGGATCTCCCCTCTTATACACCCTTATAAGTACTCATATCAACCACTTGATCATGGTGACACTTGACTTGTAACAATTGATTGCTCCCAATTAGGCTTGAGAGGTGATCTAAGTTGTTGTGGATACATTGTAGGCCTTATTTGTTGACCCCTGTAACAAACTATTTAGATATAAGTAAATTCTTTATTGTTTTTTTAATGATGATATTTCCTTAAGTGTAGCTATTTTTTAAATCAGACGTAGCCAAAAGTAATATTTGATGTAATTATTAAATTTTGGCTACAAAAAGGTGTCAACGTGTAATAAATTACATACGAAAACTTTTCTTGTGTTGTTAGCTTTCAACCTCACTCCTCACAAGAAGGTTAGGCTAATTTGAGACAATTGAGATGGGGCAACTCAAGATTGTCTCACACTATGAGAATTATAGAACAACCTCAATAAATCTATAAGAATTGAAATTTTATAACAATAGTTTAGTTGCTAATGAAATTTTTTTGACATTACAATTATGCTAACCTAAAGTCTTTTTTTTTTTTATCACTACATGCATTTAGACCTGCCTAGAATGAAATTCTAGAAACAAATCAAAACAATTTTTGTCACCGTAAAATGGCTATAAAAATCAAAATTGTAGTGCTAGTTGGATTGAAATTTAATTTAATAATCATATTAGTATGGACCCAAACCAAATCAAGAGGTTATTCGAATAAGTGATTAGGGCTTTCCTGCTATGGAACCCTTCTTCTATGTAATCTTTTTCAATTTCAGTATTGCTTAATGAAAAATCCACTCCATCTATTGTATTCATTATCATTTATATTATTATAGAAATCATTTAATTTGTTTAATACCCATGTGGATACGCCCCATATAAAAATTTGTAAGATCAACATAATAACAATAGCGTAATGCTAACTAAACCATCTAAAATATTATTACTATATTTAATGAAAAATATCATTATCATGTGCATAAATAATTCTATAAAATATTTTCAAAAAAAAAATTCTATAAAATATTATTATATTCTAATATATGTGTAAATGAATTAACCTTTTTCATAATTTAGTATTGTTTTCACTAAACAATTGATGTTAAATGCAATCAACAAATTTGATAAATATCAAGATTTTAAAATTGGCTTATAAGGTAGAAGAGTAGGAGAGGTACGCATTCTGAGCAAAAACAAATGTGGAAACCGAGAAGGAAAGTATCTTTCCAATGACTTTGGAAGGAGGTCCTCGAAGAACCACACAAGGATGCCTTTGAGCACAGCAAAAGCAAGTGTAGTAAGCCATAGACCCGTGGTTAATGGCTTCATGAACCACCATGGACTTATCACATCATTACTCTTTGTTGGTACAATCAGACGCACACCACCATCCACATACGGATATGTGAACTCTAACAAATCTGACCTATCAGCTGTAATAGTTATGTCTCCCACGAATGCATCATATTCCTGCTCAAAACAACATAAACGAATTTACTAATTGTTTTTTTTATAAAGAAAATTTTACTAATTGTTAAGCAAGAATTCAATTAGCAATAGCAGAGCAAAAGAAATTTCTTTGCCAAAAATTGGTTAAACCAGTTCGCCACAAATTAATACGTGACTTGTGAGAAAGGTTCGTTGGGTCCTACTATTTATTAAAATCAATAAAATAAATGCTTAAAAAGATCTCCACTATCCAATTTTTAAAAAAGATCTTCACTATTTTTTTGTGGAGAGAGATCTTCACTATTAATATATTATATTCTATTTCATAGTGTAGACTGGAAAGGGGTGACTTAAATAATTGATGGCGTTTTTCATGAGTATTTATATAACGGGGTGACGGAATGCACTCGGGTGTATTTCACCAATTTATTTTTATTTTTTTAAAAAATTTATAAAATTGTTCATCTATGTGTATTTAACAGAATTTTTACTGTTTTTAGAGATTTTTATATATTTATTTTTTATTTTTTTAAATCAGTGGCATTTTCATAATTCATAAAATATGAAAAATGTCATTGATTTTAAAAAATCAAAAACAAATATCTAAAAGCATCTAAAAAGGGTAAAAAATTATTATATATATTAAATAAAACCTAGATTAATAGTTATATAAAAAATAAAAATAAATGAGTTTTGGCTCCCAGGTGCACTGTATCACGTCCCTTTATATAATAAGATACTAATTACGGATTGAATGGAGCACCAAAAAGTAGGCAAAAGAAAGTAGACAAAGATGTGGAAAACAGCCACAGTGGTGAAGAAGAGGACTGGTATGGGTGAATGGAGATTGTTGGTGATGACTTGGTGTATTTTTCATGAGAAATATGAGCGCTAATGGCACCACATATGATGACAAATGGTTTTCTTAGTAAAGATGTGCCCGGATGGAGCAAATTGGGCGCAACTCTAATGGGTTTTCTAGCTAGAACAATGAGTGTGCATATGGTTGTTTTGTGATGACGTGTTTTATGTATGAATTCTCGTGTTTTAAAGTGTTGCAAACATGGTGGTGGTACTTTAAATTAAACAAATTTTGCTTCAATGATGTAGATAAAATAAAGTGTGTAAGTCAGTGGTGAAAAGGTAAATTTGAAATAAACTTGGTGGGCCCTACTTTCATCAAAGTTGCATCAACTTAGATGCCCATGAAAACTTGGGTACAAGATGCCAAAAATTCCAACTATCAAAACACAAGCGGTCAAACACAAGTCACTACTAAGAAGATCTTAGCTATCCAACGGTGAAATAAGATATATATATATATATCAATTAAATTGTAAAATGTACAATCAAAAATCCATTGTATTTCAAAAAGAAAGCACAAATTGATAATGGGCTTTAGCTCGGTTGGTCAAGTATGCTATCTATGAGATCATGTATCTCAAGTTCGAGCCCTCTCGGAGGGTCCAGCATAGGCGGAAGCTTAGTCTCCCATGAGTATAAGTGAGAGTTTGTTGTTTCCTTTAGGTATAGGTGGGAGCTTGTTGTTTCTCGTAAGGATTAGTAAGAGTTTGTTGTCTTTTGTATAAATGAGCTTGATTGTACTATCATATGTAATAATGTAAAAAAAAATTTAAAATAAAGCTCAAATTGGTTGGTGATGGCTATTGATTATTAAATGAGGTTTGAAAGCTAACATGGTGGTGATCATGCTTGTTGATTAAATCCAAGCCATTTAAATGAGTTAGCAAAATTGTGAATATGGCAGTAAATAGCTTTTATTTTGACCAGTCATTCACAACAAACACATGACAAGCAAGAGAAAATGGGATTAAAAAAGGAGTCCAATGATGTGGCTTCATATTCTCCTCTTATTTTTAAGCCATGGAGAATTATTGTGTTCAAAAATTAGAGAAATGATTCAGTGCGTCCGGATTCATTTATCTTCAGTATACCCAATGCAATATACAATTTATTTTCATTTTTAAAAGTTTTTCACATATTTATGTGAGTCCAAGCATAAATGTTCCATATATACAATTTTTAAGTATTTTTAATTAGTTTTAGTATTGTATTTTGAATTTTAAAATTAAAGAATGCATTATTTTTATTTTAAAATTCACAATAATATTTAAAAATACGAAAAAAATATAAAAACTATATATACGAGATTTTCATGCTTGCGCTCATATATGAATTTCAAAAAAATTAAAAAATATTTTAAAAAAGTATTATGCACCAGAGTGCACTTAAGCTAGGTGGATTTGAGTATACCAAATGAGGTTATAGAAAACAAGGAGGGATTTGAAACCTAAAGTTTGTGTATTAGCATATTAGACCCTACAAACTTTTAGTCTTTGCATTTTAAACCCTTACCCCTAACAACATTAAAAAACATTGTTAAACTTATGTGCAATGTCAAAAATACTCTTATATTTGCACAAAAGCAAAGCAACCATGGTAAAAAAAATGACATCATCTTCCTGAATGCTATTACCTCCTTGGAATCGTGTGGCTCCATCATGTAGATGATGTTAGTTTTTGGTCAAGGCTACCTTACTTTTCGTATAAATATAAGGGTATTTTCGACATTACACTTGGATTTAATGGTATTTTTAACACCATTAGGAGTGAAAGTTTAAAATGCAAAGACCAAAACTTAACAGCGTCTAATATGTCAAGACACAAACTTCAAAGTCCAAAACGCTAATACACAAAGTTAAAGGATTAATTATGCAAATTACCCAAAACAAGGCCTATCAAAGTCCGATCATATCACACCCACCTTTTTACTCCTCTCAACAGCTAAATGCAAATAATGCATGACATGGAATAAAGATAAAATACATGGCCTGATGCATGGATGAAAATTTCCCAGCATGGAAATCTCAGCATGCTACGAGATTAATGGAGGCATCATCCCATGAAAGCATGCGTGAGATAGAACGTGCTTTTGGCTCGTTAAATTTTTGGACCATCAACCATACCAAGAGAAGGATGAAATGGTGCTACCATTCAAATAATGCAAAGCCATAAATTGCAGCAGAAAAAAAAAATAAAATTACAGATGCCTTGATGCTAAAGTCATCAAAAGAAAAAATGGACGGTAAAGATTTCGAATCCAAAAATGGATGGATAGGATCTTATAACATTCATCCGAACTATTCACACTTGTTTAGCTGAGCACATGCAACGCATGGATGGAGCAAAAGATGAGGTGAAGTGGCTTCATTAGGCACACTCATTTACAATCCATGAAAGAAAATTCCATCCCATCAATCTCTTAGGGTATTTTTCGTCTATATTCCTCAACGGAAACAAGAAATGGCAGCAATCTACGCCTTAGATTGGTGATATCGATAAATCCGAGCCATGCAACTCAGTATGCAAACTTGTGGCAGGAGCATACTACCAGCAGATGCAAAGTGAAGCAGAAATTCTATGTTCCATAAAAGTGGAGCCCATATACGTATATATGAATGAATAATATTATATACGCGAACCTTGTCATGAACTAGAGAGATGAGGTAATTGTAGTAAGCCGGATCATCATGGTCCCCTTGGACAGCAATATATTCGTAAGTAATTTTATAAGGCAACGTCGCAATCGCTGCTTCGAAAACGTCGATCGGGAAACCTGTTGGTATTGTTCTTCCTTCCGAGTGAACGTGATCCACTTTCATAAACTCGTAGAAGCCAGTTTTGATTGGAACCCCGATGCGTAAATGCGGTGTGATCAGTTGTTCTGCAGAAATATTAGTCGATTTCTCTAGCCAGAACACACCTGCATGCATGCATGCAAGCAAATTTTAATTCTACGTTAACCAATTAGACATAATAATAATATTAATAATAATAATAATAAATTAAATGGACTTAATTTTCATATATATATATTTAATTTTCATATATATATATAATTATATATACACACACACACCGACATATCTTATTTACTTTCCAGTGTTTTTGTTTTTTCTGATAATTAAAGATAAAGCTTTCCAGCGTTAATATTACTTTAAAAAATCGTTTCCTAAATAGCGATACGACCTAAATAGCCAATTTAATTATCAGGATAACTTTTTTCCTTTAAAAAAGGAGAGACATATATATTGGATCATTCATTTCAATTAATCAAATCTCATCAACATCATGTGTGTGTATCGGAAGAATTATATTATCTGCGATCGTGAAAAAGTGTCAAAACCAATAACTAATAATTAATTACCTAAAAAATTAAGGAATAAAGCAGCAATATACATGCATGCATATACAAAGATAGAGGCGGAATCCCCTAGAAGATATATGAAGGCTCCATGAATGCAGCCAGTATGTATTGAATTATTATATATTCAATCGATGTATACCTGCAGATTCGTTGTTGGAATTGCATGGGGTATTAGAGAAGCGTGCTTGGAGGGAAGTGTTCTTGTAGAATTCATGAAGTACAACTGATACACAAGTACCATTGCCTGCTAACGCTTTCAAATCATTAGCTTCTACTGCTAATATGGATGACAGGCCAGCTGAAGAAGCAAGAAGAGAATAGAAGATGAACTGCAGAATAATATCCATGACGAGCGATATGATCGACTATATTTGATTCCTGGCTGATGCATGATCGATCGATTAATTCAGACTTATATATGCATTCAATTGACGGCTATAACCGTTTGTCCATTCGTTCCAATTCAGAATCCTTAATTTCAGATTTCTTCCAGGCAACTTCTTTGAACCTTCCTAGAAAATTCAATATTCCAGCATATGCTAGTCGTCTTGCTTTAAGATTGCGCAATTTTCTAAGAGAGGTAGGCACATGTCATTGTAGTAATATATAAAAATAAATATAATATAATATAATGGTATGTTCTGCCTCTTTTAGAAAATTTCGCAATCAATGGCATTTTCTTGTCTCTCTTAAAAAATTAGGCAAGCTTAATAATATAGGAAAATTATCAAATGCAATCGGAGTACACCATAATTACTATGCAGTTTGCTACAAATGGGTCTCATATGATCGTGAAGTTAACATCCACCTCACCCATTATATTTAAAATTATTTACTTTAATATGATATCAATTTTCATCCAAATCAAAACATTTTTATGGGTCTTATCTTAAAATGGTACAAAATCAACATAATGAAATAATTTAACATAAATATCAATCTTAAAGTTGTATTTTCAACATCTAAACCATCAAAAATATATATTTTTATATAGGGTGTGTTTGGCAATTGACAAAAAATGTCAAGTTAAAACTTTTCAATCTAAAACTTTTCACTCTCCACAACTATTATATTTTTTAATTATTTTTTCACATTTTCCTATACAATCACTCTACTTTTCAATCATTTCTACGCAACTAACGTATCTATTTTAACTTTATCCTCTTTACCACTCATCATTACCCTTATCATATCACATCATTTGACAACTTTTACTCTAAAAAATATTTCATCAAAAGTTTTATTCATTACCAAACACACACATAGATAAATTACTATATAAAATATTATTACATTTTATATAGTCTGTTAGCACAAGATAGGTTCTCGTGTATATATACATATATAAAGAGGAATTATCGAACGGTAATAATTTAATGTAACTAGGTCTCACTAAAGAAATTGCTGGAAACTCTCTATCCAATCGTTCATGCAGACAGGTGGAATCTAAGGCATCAATCTAATAGTTACTTTCTATAGAGAGGAGATCAAGTATTTAGACTCACATATTTAAAAGATGAAAGCCTAATTCCTTCATCTTTTCCCTTTAGAACACTCCCACCCTCTCCCACTGAGCTCTGTCTCCATCTTCCTTGGTGCCATCTCCCTCCATCTTCCTCGTTGCCGTCAATCTTCCTCCGGTCGAGCTATGGGATCGCGCATCTCCATCTCTCTTACATTTTCCCCTTCATTTCCCTATCCATGAGCCCTCACTCTCCTAGCAAGCTCTCTCTTTGTCTTCCTCGACACCATCTCTTTCCATCTTCCTTGTGATCATCATTCTTCTTCCGTTTGACCTACGGGATGTGGATCTCCGTCTCTCTCGCATTTTCTTTCCTGAACACTCTGTATCCTACCCTTTTCTAAGGCAAACTGGGTCACCTCCCTATCTAGTGTGACCATCTCTCTTTCTTCCCATGGCCCCTCTCCCTCTCCCTATTTCTTTCTTCATTTGGATAGGTTTTGCACCCCTCCTCTCGAGTCTCTATCTTCCTCCATCTTTCTTTGGTCGACAGTAATGTGCATCAAGTGGTCTCATCTCCATAGGTATACACCTTGAGGTGTTTTTGTATTTCATGTTCCAAATTGATATGGTACATAAATGAAGATCCTTAGGAAGACTGCTTCTATCTTACATTAAACCACAAGGATGATTGTGCTCATATGTCAAATGATAACAAATGTTGTTGAATCTTATAGGCAGATGCTTAGAGACATGTTACCAACTTGGATTCTTGCTAAACGTAATAACCAATACAACATTATAGGTTTGGCAGCTTGTTGTAAATGTCTTGAGTATGCCTCACTATTTAAAAAGGAATATACAATAAGATTACAAAAACACTAAAATTTTTCAAAAAAATAGTATTCTCATTCCACAATGAAATGGAATCCACCATATAATGTAAATTTAAGATCTGATTCAACTGAAAAGCGCATAAATTCTATATTTATGTTCTGAGTTGGAAAAATGGTGAATAAGTGGATAGAGCTAGGGAGGCCTTTCAACTAAATCCTAAGCTTATCTGTTGATACCTTTGCGATACTTGCCTCATCTCAAGGTTATTCACAGTAAAGTTTCGTGGTTATTTTTTAAAAAATGTTAGAGTTGCAATTACTTAGCTAAAAGCCTAAAATTGAAAATGTTTAGCTAACAATCTCATTTAATTCTTGAATACGGATCTCTATAGAGATGTTTTAGAATGGAATAACTTCTAAGGTTATGAGTTATTGGGTTACATGATATTTTTCTAAATTTATGCATGGTTTAAGATTCCTAATTGAAGAAGAGAAGAGTTTCAATTTAAGCTCATTTGGTATTCTTCACCGTTGTAATTCATTATGCATTTTCATTGTGTTCCAGCTAATGTGGTATTTCTTTACTACCGACATTGTTTTTCCATGCACATTAGACAATTCATTCTCTATAATATGAGTAGGCACCTTTTCCCATTGACCAAAATTGCATTTAACAATTATTTCTATGTGAGCTAGAGACTTTGAGAATTGATAGGGATACTCTATTCAAGGGGATAGGCTAGTTGTTTGAAATGTAATAAGGAACAATTGTTTTCCAATATACAGCGTTTGAAATGTAATAGGTTAAAAATCTTCCAGTGGGCCGACTGAGTATTGGCCGTATGGTTTTTATAAACAGCCCAACCTATCCTTGGCTATGCAATTGAAAAGACCACTTCTTTCTATTTGTATCTCTGTTGCTCAACATCATGCATAGATGCAAAACTTAATAGTAAATCATAGGGACATTAATGACTTTATTTTTTATAGGTTAGCCAACATGGTGAAGACTCGTAGTACTCATTAAGGGTCAAATGATGAACAACAATTGACACTGGCTGAACTCTAATAGGAGATGAGATTGAAACATTAAGCAAAAGAAGCTTTAAGTGGGGGTGATGTGGTACGAAGAAAATACCATAAAAAACACATGAAGAAATACACCAAACAAGATATGCCCATTCCAATTAATATATTTATTGAGGAGGAAGCAGAAGATATTTATCAAGAGGAAGTACAAGAAAATCAAGATGTAGAATAAGAGTACATATAGTAATAGAAAGAAAGGGATAATTTATAAGAGGAAGAGCTACATAATGAGGAGGATCAAGAACAAAATAATGAGAAGTACAGTTGTCGGAAGAAGAAAATATTGCCAAGAAAGAAGAACATGAAGCACAGGGAAGTGAAGATGAAGCCAAAATCAATGAGGAATGGTTGAAGCACTTTTAGAACTAGGCTTTTTTGAAAGAGAAGTTAGTTGATTTGAGATTTTTAAAAATAGATGAGTTCAAGATTGGTCGTCTATTCATGTTCCAAGGTTGGCACAAACAATTAGCTAAAGATGACATTGTCTACAACCCACACCTTGTTCAAAGATTTCGCCACACTCATTGTCAGAATGGCTCATTTCATCTTCATGGCCAACAATATCAATTGGCAGATGAGTTTATCACAATTAGCCTAGGGATTCCTAGTGGGGAGGAACAGTTAGATGAGTGGAGGTGATTTATTAGTTATGTTCTTCTTCTTAACAAGCAACATGGGAAGACCGATAGAATCAAATATGATTATTTCAACCTCAATGACTTTAGAGATTGAGGATTTTGCATCAAATATGCAAGCACTAGTTATTACCATGTTCAGGTGCTAGAGAGGTGGTCACATCCAATGTAAGGATGATATGGATGATAGAGAAGAAAAAGATTAGCCTTCCTAAGTGTATGATGTCCCACATATAGAAGACTAAGCATTCGAATCCATCACCACTACCATATAGTTGCTTTTTATTAAAGATATTCCTTCACTTGGGCATGGATGTTAGCAACGAAAGACTTGAAGCCCACAAATATAAGGACCAGAGTAACAAAATATCATTACTACAAATGGGTTGGTAAAAGGATGATGTTAATCAATGAGTGTTGAAAGATGCACATGTTAATAAACTAGTTCATTGTAATATAGTTTCTTAGAATGAGAACTCAGAGGAGTCCTCTGATAATGAAACACTATCAGTTGGTCAATTGAGAAAATTCATTAAAGGCCAATTTTCATCTATCATTGTGAAGCTAAATGATATTGACACTTAGTTGAAAAAAATTGAAGACTATTTGGATATAAACAGTAATATAATGAAGAATGAACTCTTTTTTCTTGCTTTTTCCCCCTTGTTATTGACTTCATTTGTAGGACTATAATTACATATTGTAATTGCCTTATGGCCAATTATAAGTGATTGAAACAATATTAGAATGTCATGTGTTGTGTGATTATATTTTGAGCATTCATGTTGCAAGCTTATTGGTAGGCAAGTATAAAACAGTTTCTTCAATTCATTTACATTTGTGTAATGATAGGTTTGTGGTCAAGATGGGAAGACCCTTGGCGATTTTAGCTCATTTGAGATGTCTCACCATTAGACGACTAAGTCTCTATCACTTGCTAATTTTATATAGGTTCTTATTTCACCAACCGACTGATTAGTAAATGTCTTTAGTGTAGTTGAATTTTTCTAGGTCATCTAGCAGTTTCCTATGCTAGTGTGTATTTATTAAGTTCATAACATGTCTACTATTGGAACCATAACGTAGGAAAAGAGCACACCCTTAATGCAAGACATCTGATGTTTAGATGACTTAATGTTAGTCATTTGATTATATGATGGCTTAATATCGGTTGTGTAATAGGCATATAACTTACTATTAGAAGAGTTGCATTCATTCCATAGTAACAACTAACAATTAAAGAAAAAAAGTTAATTGGTAAAAAAATCGAAATATGAAAACACACATCATAATTGTCAAATTAGATCAAATAGATTCAATATACATCCTATAAATAACATATACCTGCCATGATATATGTTTTACATCCCTTCAATTCAACTGACAAGTTCAACATAAACTTAAACCAACTCATAAATTGAAATACCTACTAGATTAATTAATGCACATCTCTTTAGATTTGTCACTCATAAAATTGATAGCCAGAGTGCATGCCCCTTATGATTTTTAAAATTTCTCTCTTTAGCTTGAGTAAATGACATGGAACAACTTGCGCACTTACTTGCAAGGGTTGAGGTTGAGAAAATGTATCTGTATATCTTGCTACTGGTCCATGTCTTTTGTGTTGATATTATAAGTCTTTTAGCTACTTCAACCTTGATGTGATAATGACAACTCCCTCTACTACTATTTCATACGTATTAATACCATGTATCCCAAAGTTCAATATATATGATCACTTTTGTGATAGACAATATCAATGTAGCAATGATGAATTTGCTAGATCTGTAGTGTAAGGAATTTCAACTGTGTATATTGTCTTTCGGCCTTCTCATCCACTGCTAAAGCATGTGTGCTTCAAGTATGTAATTAATGTTACTAAATTGAAATATTCCTAGAAGATGATGGCGGACAATCCTAACGAATTCAAACTTAATGCATGGACGCCTACAACAGTTATGAGCATTATCTCACAGAACTATTTGAGATCGATTTTCTTCCATAGGTCCATTGAATGTGACAGTATATTTATCCATATAACACTCAATTTGTAAGTAGATGACATTATAGTATCTATCATGCTCAAGTTCTGCTTAGAAGACATTGGACATCTTCCTAGTGTACAAGTTAGCCATCTGGTCCATTATAACAACTTTTTTTAGAATGAATTCACAGTTTGTAGTCTTTCCATTTTTAGAAAGTTCAAAAAATTGATTTGACTAGTCCCTTTGGTCCAACTTGGAAATCATTTAAGTCCTGCATAACTCCATGCCCTCCATAGCATTCTAGCAACATCGCTGGACCAACCTGATTTTAACCCAAAATTCAAGGTATGCTCAAACCTTTCAATAAGTTCTAGCATCCATCTGCATAGAAACCTCCTGCATAGAACACAAGACATCAAGGCGCTTCCTAACATCTTCGCATATGCCTTCACAAGCTCATGCACAAAGCTTGTAAGATAGCTTGAACTCTGGCCATCTTTGCACTGGTTCAATCCTTTCATGGGCTTGATCTTAAGCAACTGCATAGCCCAATAGATTTATTTTCCTATGAACAAAGTGATCAAAAAATGAATTCAAACTCTGGAAGATTTGTGGTTGTCATTCCAATAAGAAAATAATTTTTTATTTGGGCCAAGACTCATATATATCTAATTTCTTACAATGATTGCAATCATATATTATCTTCTAATACATATTTTGATAACATTAAATGTCATACTTCTTCAAATCCATTAACCTCTTCAATCTTCTTAACACACTTGTACCAAGTATCTTTAAACTTTGGATACCTTTAGTAATAAGCACCTAATTTTGACAAAAATTTCTTAGTAATGTGTCATGCATATAACACATGCATTGAATTAGGGAAGACTTTAGAAATGACTTTCATCATAGCTGGGTCTTGGCCTATCATGATTGTGTTTGGAGTAACACCTCACATTACCTCCAACCATGTACTAAATAACCACTTAAAGTCTGTTCGCAATCTCACCGCAAGTGCACGGGTTGTAGATCGTATTATATAAATTATCAATCCATAGATAATTTGGGACTATAAACTTTACTTTTAAATACTTTCATGTGAAATATAAAGAGAATAAAGTAAATAAAATAAAATAAAAAGTAGAAAAGTGGGAAGAGAAAATAAAATTTAAAACTAGAATGGGTAGTAGAAAACAAAGATGCGAGTACCTAGGGTCTACAGTTTCACATGCATCTTTTGCAACGGGTAGTGGTATAATTATTCAATCCAGATATTATTTGCTAAAGGAGAACAAATTCTAATTTATCTTTGTACCTTTTCTCAAAACCTACAAGGCGTACCTTAATTTTCTTAACCACCTATTCTCATGGAATTAAGTTAATTAGAATCCATTAAGTTCTATGGCTTGCTCATGGAATTCCTCAAGAAAATTATGTCTATTTTCATGATCTTAGATTTTCAGGTTTACTATTTTGATTATCGTATATTAGATTTCCACCTCTCGATTTCATCACCTAATATATGGAATCATGCCAAAGTACAGACCCATGTACAAAGCAAACATTAAAATCATAAAATATTAAATTAACAACAATATTCATCATAAATAAATTAAAACCACACACCAGCTACATCGTACGCATGTTACATCCTAAACCCTAAATTTAGGTCTTAGCCGAGCATGTTTAAGTCTAAAATAAAATTTAAATTTAAAATCATCTTAAACAAGGTAATTAAAATTAAAAAAGAAAAAGAGATGGAAAAACTTATTGGTTTGAAGCCCCGATGGTGTGCTAACCACTCCACGCAACTCACCTGGCTGCCTCTTACCCGGTGCTCTCCACCTCCTCTCCACCTCTCTCTCTCTTCCCCTCGTGATTTCTCTCCTCAGTCTGCTGTAAAATCTCCCCAATTTTATGTGTAATTCTCTCTGTGGAATCTGTCGCTGTGAATTTTTCTCTCCCCTTTTCCCATGTGAATCCTTCTCCATTTATAATAGTGATTTCTTACTATTTCAAAATTATGCATCGTTGCATAAATATTAATAAAGGGCCAAAAATTCCCGATGAAAAATCTAACGTAAATTAGATGGTCTATATGAAGGGTTGGGGTTTGCTAATAGCCTCGAATTAAATGGACGGTTGAAATTTTGCTAGATAAAAGAAAACTAGGACGTTAATTTTCTGATGATCTGGTGGGCCTTGATGGATAGCTGGATGGTTTGATCTTGACAGTGAGAATTAATGGATGGCTGAATTTTTGTTGCTGATCGTATGATCTGTCTAGGTTTGGATCTTGGACGGTTGAGATCAAGCATGGGCAGTGGATAGCTACTGGACGTGATGGCTTGCTGATTTTCAATGAGTCTGACCAAAAATTTTTATAAGCTGCGTAAAATATAATTAATCATTAATTCATCAAATCCATAATAGGTTGTTAATATAAAAATTATTTAAGCCCATTTAATTTCACAGCAACAAATAAAATATAATTTCAACCCAAAAAATTATAAAATTTATTTAAATAACTTGAAATTAATATTTTACGCCCAAATGTTGTAAAATTATATTTCAAAGCAAATTTCACACCAAACTGAATTAATTACCCACCAAATTAGTGTAATATACCCACAAATATATTATTAATTTTTTATTATCAAATACCCTCGCACTTGAACTTTTACTTGTCCTCAAGCAAATAAAAAAGGGTCCAAGAATATATTGTGAAATGTTAAAACATTGGGCAAAAAGCAGATGTGATCAAGAAATTAGTGAGAATGTTAAATTAAAAATTTTAAACATAACACTTATTAAAAACTTTGGTCGAAAATCCCTTCTTACTCAATTCATACTCAATTCATACTGCACACACTGTCACCTACTCTGCTTTCAATCATTAAGATTTCAAAAAATCCCACAATAAACTCCGAAGTATCAGGCATCTTCCCTTTTATCTAGTTATTCAATGCACACATTCAACAAATCAAGTAACGGTAGTAATGCTGAAAAATATCAAGCAAATACCACATATACATCTCATCACATTTTTGCATCTAAATTCCCTTCACCAACTCAATCAACCAGTTCATAGGATCATAAAGACTTAGTGGGACAACAGTTCTATTTAGCACAAGAAAGAAAATTTTTAAAAATTTTCAAAAATGGAACCATCTCCACTTGATTTGAGCGTCATTTTACAATGGAAAATAGTGTTACTCCCACACTTAATGCTTTCATTGTGGTTTTTTTTTAAACCTGTTCTTGCTCTTGGTTTAGTATTTTTTTTAAAACTAATTCCGGCAATAATTCCCTTTACCACATTTCAGGGTATCTATGAAACTCTTTTTTTTACAAATAACTCCCTTCACCATATTTTAGGGTATCTACGAAGTCATTTTCATTATTTGCACAAGCTAGGAGGTCAAACCTTATTCTCGTTTTACTTTTCAACTCAAAATTCAATTTTAATGTTGGTTCAATTAAAAATGAATTGAGGTTTGGAGAAGAAAATTTTAAGTCTAGGCTCAATAGGGGTAAACAATAGTCATGCTCTCAAAAATAAGCTCATCAGAAAAAGAAATACCTTAATCATATCCATGAACAAGTCAAATTGAGTTTTATCTTTGGAAATTCTTCAACAAAAATAAGATTTTCATGTATATGTGAAAAACTATCTTTTTAAATGATAATTGTGTGTATTAGAAACAACCTTTGGTAAATTAGAGAGGATTACTCTGATTTTGGAAGAAAATAAAATTGGTTTTATAGTATATCAGTTTCATCAAGTAATTTAGGACAAAAAATCAAGTATTTTCAATAAGTACATGTTCAAAAATAAATTTAACATCTCATTAGGTTGTAGTTCTTTTCCTAACTCAAAGATTTTGAAATTCCAAGTATGGTTTGCTTACAAGACTTATAAGAGTTCAAAGTGGGGTCTCAATCAGTCCAATATCAAAATTTATATAAGAATCACCAAAAAAATTTTAAAAAAAATTCAAAATGTGACAAAAATTATAATCATCAGGGTAATGAAAGAAATAGTTAGAGAAAATTAATGCAATGCATTCACCCCACGCTTGAAACTAGCATTGTCTTCAATGTTAATCAATCAATCAAAAAGATAAATCAAAATTAAGTAAGTGGTTTTAAGAAGTGTGAGATGTTGACTTCCCTATCTGGCGAGTTGAACTAATTCTTCATCTCATGGTACTTCCTATCCAAGTAGGCTCTGAAAAGTAGCCAATAAAACTCCAAATTAAAAATTATCAAAATTCTAAACCAAAAGAAACTAATAGAAAAACTAATACTCCGGTGAAAAAAATTCTTTGGTTGCCTCCCAAGAAGCGCTTGGTTTAAAGTCATCAGCCTGACTTTAAATTCTCAGTTTGGTGGTGTGATTTCAAAGGAGTAGATGACTCCTATTGGAATTTTATCCCCTACGAAGTAGGGCTTGAGACGCTGCCTATTGACTTTGAATGCTCCAGTCTTCTTGCTCCAGATTTCAACAACTCCATGAGGAAACACATGTAGTACCATGAAAGGTCCTGACCATCTCGACTTTAATTTACCTAGAAACAATTTAAAATGAAAGTTAAATAGCAAAACCAGGTCATTTGCTTTGATTATCTTCTGTCGGATGTGTTTGTCATGCCAGAATTTTATCTTTTCCTTGTACATCCTTGCATTCTCAGAGGCATCAAGTTAGATCTCCTCGAGTTCATTAAGTTGTATTAGACTCTTTTCTCCTATAGATTTCAGATCAAAATTTAAAAATTTGATTGTCCAATATGCTTTGTACTCCAATTCAACAAGTAGGTGGTAGGATTTTCCATAGACAAGTCGGAAAGGTATTGTCCTAATCGGTGTTTTGAATGCAGTGCGGTATGCCCAAAGAGCGTCATCGAGTTGCCTTGACAATTCTCGTTGTGACTGGGGTATAGTCTTCTCAAGTATGTCATTAATCTCATGATTCGAGATTTCAGCCTGACCATTTGTTTGTGGGTGATATAGGGTGGTGATCTTGTATGTGACTCCATATTTCTTGAGTAGTTGCTCCATTTACTTGTTTCAAAAGTGGCTTCTTCCGTCACTTATGATTGCTCGTGGTACACCGAATCTGGTAAAGATATTGCATTTTAAGAATTTGGCGACCACTCGTAAGTCGTTTATTAGAGAAGCAATCGTCTCCACTCATCTAGTTACGTAGTCAACCACAAAGAATACGTACTAGTTGTTGAATGAGGATGAGAATGGTCTCATGAAATACATGCCCAAAACATCAAACGGTTCGACCTCGAGAATGTTTGTGAGTGGCATTTCATTTTGCTTTGAGATATTTCTTGTTCTTTGGCACCTGTCATAGGTTAGTGTAAAAGATCGAGTATCTTTGAACAAAGTATGCCAGAAAAACCTAATTATTTTGGCAACGGTTTTGGTAGGATCCATGTGTCCACCATAGGGTGAAGAGTGGCAGTGGTAAGAATTCTTTGAATTTCCTTGTTTCGTATACATTGACGAATTAAACCATCACCGCATCTCTTGTAAAGGTATGTGTCCTCCTGGATATAGTGTTTCACATTTTCTATGAATCTCTTCTTCTGTTGATAACTGAAATCAGGTGGAATGACTTTGCAAACCAAGCAATTGACAATGTCTCCATACCAGGGCATTAGCGCTTCCTTGAGTGCAAGCAAGCACTCGTCAAGAAAGTCCTCATTGATTTGCTCATCTTTCATTAGCTCAGTTTCTTTAGTTAGTGGCAGTCAGGATAGATGATCAGCTACCACATTCTCCACGCCTTTCTTGTCTCGAATTTCAAGTTCAAATTCTTATAATAACAAAATCTAGTGGATCAACCTTGGCTTAGCATCTTTCTTTGAGAGCAAGTAGCTAATGGTTTCATGGTCCATGTAAATAATCACCTTTGACCTTATAAGATATGAATGAAATTTATCAATAGCAAACACAACAGCTAGCAATTCCTTCTCGATGGTTGAATAGTTGACTTGAGCATCATCTAGGATTTTGCTTGCATAGTAGATCACCACTGGCTTATTGTCCTTACATTGACCCAAAACTGCCCCAACTGAATGGTCACTTGCATCACACATTATTTCAAATGGTAAACTCCAGTTATGTGGTTGAATAATTGGGGCAGTGGTCAAGGCCTCTTTCAACCTACAAAACGATTTTACACATTTGTCAGAAAAATCTAAGGGGACATCTTTGTTAAGAAAATTAATAAGGGATTTAGCAATTTTAGAGAAATCCTTAACAAAACGTCAACAAAAACTGGCGTGTCTAAAAAAGCTTCCGATTCCCTTGACCAAATTGGGTAGCGACAGTTTTTCAATGACTTCAATTTTCGCCCAGTCAACTTCTATGCCCCTGTTTGAAACTAATCGTACCAAAACAATTCCCTCCTGTACCATAAAATGACACTTTTCCAAGTTCAAAACTATATTGGTCTCTTCACACCTTTGTAAAACCTTAGACAGGTTAGATAAGCATGATTCAAAATTAATTCCATAGACAAAAAAATCATTCATAAAAAATTTCATAATATTTTCAATATAATCAGAGAATATTGACATCACGCATCGGTGAAAAGTAGCAAGTGTTTTGCAGAGTCTGAATGGAATTCGTTGATATTCTAAAGTGTTATACGGACAAGTAAAGGTCATTTTCTTTTGGTCTTGTGTGTGAATGAGAATTTTAAAATAACCAGAATACCCATTGAAATAGCAAAAGTAGGAGTGGTTTGTGAGTCGTTCAAACATTTGATCGATGAAAGGTAGGGGAAAGTGATCCTTTCGGGTGACCGTGTTCAATTTGTGGTAATCAATACACATTCGCCAACCTGTGACTGTCCTAGTTGGTATCAGTTTATTTTTGTTATTTTTCACAACAATCATACCTCCTTTCTTTGGTACCACATGTACTGGGTTTACCCAACTACTATCTGATATAGGTTATATGATTTTGGCATCGAGCAGTTTTAAGATTTTCTTTTTCACCACTTCTTTCATGTTTGGGTTTAGACACCTTTAGGATTCAATGCTCGTTTTGCAATTGTCTTCCACGAGGATTCTATGCATGCATAGAAAAGACCTTATGCTAAGTAAATTATCAATGCAGTAACCAATGGCCTTCCTATGTTGTCTCAATTCAATTAAAAGAGCCTCATATTGGGATTCAGAGAGATTGGTGTTAATTATGACAAGATAAGTGGAGTTAGGGCCAAGGAAAGCATATTTGAGGTTTTTAGGAAGAGGTTTAAGTTTTACCTTTGATGTTTCTTCCTTCGGTTGCATCGATATCAGTAAGGTATCTTCTGCGTCCAAATTTTCACAATTAGTGGTGGCAGAAGAAATAAGTGGGCTTTTGTCTAAAAGAGCTGCACAACAGAAAGTTTAGGATTATAATTTTCAATATTTACACCTTGAATGATACATATCTCCATTGAGTCGCCTTTTTCTACAATTGGCAAAGGGTCAATGATGTCGACTCGTAGGCAAGAATTGTCAATTGATCGATGCTTGGTGGCTTCAGAAACGTTGAACTCCACTTTTGTCTCCAACTGTCAGAGAAAGTTGGTCATTCTTGACGTCTATGATGACTCTAGCAGTCGCTAGAAAAGGTCGTCCAAGAATGATGGAGATTTGGCGATCTTCCCCCATGCCAAGGACTACAAAATAGCATGAATGAACAGTTTGCCGACTTTCAGAGGTATGTCTTCAAAAATGTCAACTGAAAATTTGATTGATCGATCAATAAGATGGAGTGACATAGAGGTAGGTTTTGGACCTCCCATGTTCAACTTTTTACAGATGGAGAGAGGGATCAGACTTACACTAGCTCTGAGATCACATAACACTTTGCTGATTTGAACATTCCCAAGAGCACAAGGAATGGAGAAACTCTCGATATCTTTAATCTTTTAAAGTAGTTTATTTTGTAGGATGGCGCTGCACTCCTCAATGAGTGCAATGGTTCCGTGCTCTTCGAGCTTTCTTTTGTTGGACAACATCTCTTTTAAGAATTTTGCATAAGTTGGCATATGAGATATCATGTTAATCAATCACATGCTGATTGATGGGTTCTTTAGTGTTGAAATAAATTTCTTGAACTACTTTTGAAGTTTAGCTTGTCTTTACCTTTGAGAGAAGGGAAGAGGAGGTTGATATGGAGGTGGCGCGATGTATGTCTTCTCCACCACTGGCTCAAGTTGTGGCTCCTCTTCTTGCTCTTGTACTTGTTCAACCTCCATTTTAGTGTCAATTTGAGATGGTTGAGGTGGGTTTAGTTGCTTTCCACTCTGCAAAGTGACTGTCTGCACTTGTTAGGGTTTACTTCAAGCCGGCTAAGGAGTTTGCCCTATTCTCTATGGGATGAGGTGATGACTTGTTGGGCAATTTGGTTTTGAAGAAAATTAATATGGGTTTGCATTTGGTCCAATCTTTCGAATAATTTATTAATTAAGGGATTAAAGGATTGCGCTAAAGGTAGTGTAGGTAAAGCAGGTTGAGAGGTTTTCTTGAGAAACAAGGTAGCTTACTATTTTTAGCATAGTTTTGGGTATTTGACTGGTTTGTCCAAGAGAAATTAGGATGGTTTCTCTATCTAGGGTTGTAGGTAGTTGATTGAGGGTTACCATAAGTGCGAGTATTATACTGGTTGTTAATTGCATTGACTTGCTCACATGTGTTGTCTTGGATAGAAAAACTACACTCACGTGTGTAGTGTGAAGCTCCTAGATCTCACATGAAATTTACTGAGAAAAAGATTGATGCGCACCAAGTGCTTGTCGTTAAGAGCACTGTGATCACCAGTTTAATTAAAATTAACCAAAACACATTAAAGCTATCACTATACGGATGATAGTGTAGAATAACGGTGAGTCGAGTCGAATCCACAGAGAGGTGATGTAGTTTTGAATTGTTTTTAAGAGAAACAAAAGGTATAGAGAAGAGAGAGAAAGAGGAGAGAGAGAGAGAAGAAGAAATTAGATAGATAAGAGAGAAGAGAGAGAAAGAGAGAAGAGAGAAAGAGAAGAGAGAGAAAGAGAAGAGAGAGAGAGAGGAGAGAGAGGAGAGAAATTAGATAGATAAGAGAGAAGAGAGAGAAAGAGAGAAGAGAGAAAGAGAAGAGAGAGAAAGAAAGAAAAGGAAAGAAATTAAGAGAGAGGAGAGAGAGAAGAAGAAATTAGATAGATAAGAGAGAAAAAGAGAAGAGAGAAAGAGGAGAGAGAGAAAGAAAAGGAAAGAAATTAAGAGAGAGAAAGAGGAGACGTTGGAGAAAGAAAAGAAAAGAGAAATTAGAAGAAATTAGATAGAGAAAGAGAGAAGAGAGAAAAGAAATGAAAATAGAAGAAATTGGAGAGAAAAGAAAGGGAGACAAGAAGCTAAAAGAAATTATAATTAGCTAACAACTTAATTAAAACTATTCTAAGAAAGCAATAAAAGCTATGAAATTTAACTATTAAAGCAGGAAAGAGAATTACATTTAATCTAAAAATTACAAAGCATAAAATAAAGCAGTAAATCTAATCTAAAAATTAAAACTACAAATTAAAAATTAACAATTACGAAGCACTACAAACCATAAAGCAATAAAATAAAATTTACATCACCCGAATATGGAGAGCAAAATCTCCACGTAATAGAAAATTTTATTGCTTGGCCCCACCTCCTTGCTAGGGGTCCCACAAGATAGGTCCCACCCAAGGGAAGAGAGGGTTGTGATCGGGTGTGTTTTTTTTTTGGGATGTGTGGGGGTACTTTTATAGTTGTGGGAGGGGCCCTCCCTCCCTTGTGGCTTTCGATGTGGGATTCTCACTTCATTGCCTGTAGTTGCCATTACGCAGCTCGGTTTTCTGCATCTGTCGAATAGATAGACGCTGCTGTAATTGACGGTGAAAGCTAGTGGAAATGATGAGCAGCCGTTTTCAAGGTGGGCGTGAATCCATGGCTGTTGAATTTGGGTTCCGGATGTTAGATATCCAGTTAGCTTTATGCTTGGCAACGACGAAGAGATGGTGAGCAGAGGGCTAGTTTGATTTGGGTGCACTGCCAAAATTGATTGACGGAGAAGAAAATGGGAGGGGGCAGCTGTTGGTCGGTTTTGGCTGCCGAACGGTTGCTTGAATGCAGCTGATGGATTGATTTTTGAAATCAAGAAGGGGCGGATGGTCTGTGGTTGGAGGATCGGTGCTGGGCAGGAAAATGGGTTTTCCATGGCTGCCGGTTCTGCTATTGCTTGGATTGGGGAAGACGGAGACGAGGAGACGATCAAGCCGGAGCTTTGAGGTGGGTTCCTGCTGCAATGGATCTGGGCTGGCCGGTTTTATCGCTGCCGGCGAAGAGGAAGTGCTGCCGATTTTGTCGTGGCTACCGGATTTGGGCGAGATGGTGGAGAAGAGGGCGTTTTTGGCTTGCGGCAGAGCTGCTGGTTGGAGGAGACGATGGAGCACCAAATTGGTGCTCCGGCGGTATATGGGAATTTGGTGACATGCAGTGCTTTTAAACACGAATTAAAATATTGATTCTTGGCCAAATAATTTCAAAATCGTCATCTATCTTCTAAATTTAATATATAAATATATATATATATATTTAACTTCTTTTGAATTCGTTTTATCAATTAATTTAAAATAGTCTATTTTGTTCCCTATATTTTGAAATATAATTGGGGAGATATGTATGTTTTACCCAATTAAACTATTTTATAATTTTGCCCGAGTTATGCTAATACTATTTCAAAGTTATATATATATATATATTTGTTAGACCAATTTAATTTTACCTTAGCATGTATCATTATCTTTGTAATTTTATATTTTCAAAATATTGCAAAATGACCATTTTATAGCAAAATTAAAGATTTTATCGAAAATATGATTTTCATGAAATTCCACTTAAAATATGCGTTTAATTAACATTTTAATATTTAATGGCGTGAATTTAATATGTAAATAACTGAAAATTCTTAGACTTATCAAAGATACACTTCATTTTGTGGATTCCTACTTCTTTTGCTGCAATAACTGGTCAAGTTTAGCGTGAAGAGAATTCATGGATTCAATATCATATACATTACCTCGCCAAGTGGGTCCTCGAATATCACCATTTTGAGATTCATGAAAAGCCAAATCATTGAGGAGTTCGAGAGCCTCCTCGTCGGTAAGTCGCATGAATCGGCTTCTGGGAACTAAATTAATAGCACTCCGAGTCCACCTGTCGAGTCCGATGAAGAAATTTTATATGATATCACCTTGAGGAATACAGTGATGTGGAAACTTATGCTACAGGTCTTTCATTCTTTCCCACACATCAAAGAGGGTCTCATCGTCTTTTTTGACGAACTGATTAATTTCATCCCTAATCTTCCTGTTCATAGTGGGTGCAAAGAATTTCTCTAGGAAGGCAGTAGAGAGCTCGTCCCGTGTATTGAAAGTGTTGGGTGACATAGAAAAGAACCATTCACTAGCCCAGTCATGAAGAGAAAATGGGAAGAGTTGGAGACGGATTACGTCACATGGAATTCCTTTGACCTTTGTTGTGTTGCTCAACTGCAAGAATTTACTAATGTGTACATTGGGGTTTTAAGATGGTAATCCTACAAATTGATCTTGTCGGACCATTTGGATAAGTCCTGGTTTAAAATCAAAGTTTCTTGCATCAATTTTTAGTTCCACAATGCACGATCGAAATCATCGAAGGTTTGGGCAATTTCGATTGCTGAGTGTTACCCTTCTTAAAGGAGCGTTATTCTCAGTCTATCCTTCCTCCTGCTCTTATCATGGTGGGACTTGATTGGTGTGGTCAATCATGGTTTCTTACGAGGATTCCTGCTTTTTGTACTCACGAACTCTTCTTTTGAAAGATTATTCAATTTCATGGTCCGCAGTAAAAAGTTTTTCTACCAATTGCTTTGCGAAACTCCAAGTATGTGGATGCATACATAGATAGGGCAAAACAACTAGTAGGTTTAGACAAGATAAAATAAATAAGAAAGTAGACAGAATAAGAGAATAGACAGAGACAAGAGAAAGAAAGTAGAAAGAGAAAAAGAAGAGATAAAAAGAAAAGAGAACAAAGAAAGTATCTAAAAATAAAATTTAAAATAACACTGAATTCCCCGGCAACGGCACTAAAATACTTATTCACAATTTTACCACAAGTGCATGAGTTGTAGATTGTAGTATATAAATTATCGATCCACAGGGAATTCAAGACTATAAACTTTGCTTTTAAAAGTTTTCGTGTGGAATATAAAGAGAATAAAGTAAATAAAATGGAATAAAAGATAAAAAAGTGGGAAGAAAAAATAAATTTAAAACTATAATGAGTAGTAGAAAATAAGGATGCGAGTACCTAGGGTCTAGGGTTTTACATGTGTTCACAATCTCACCGCAAGTGCATAGATCGTAGATTGTAATATATAAATATCGATCCATAGGGAATTCAAGACTTAAGATGTTGGATCCGAACACTTTCTAACCAAATAAGATAAGGAGAAGAAAGAATAGGAAAGAAAATTTGATCTGTAGAACATAGAACAGGGATTAGAAATCATAAGATTGAGAGCACCTATGATCTTGAATTTTACATACATCTTCTGCAACAGATACGTGGAATCTTTACTTGATTTGGACATTATGTGTTAAAGGAGAACTATCTCTATATTATCCTTGTACCTTCTCTCAAAACCTACAAGGCGTACCTAATCTTCTTAACTACTTATTCTCATGGGATTAAGTCAATTAGAATCCATTAAGTTCTGTGGAAGTTAGTAGGATTCCTCAAGATCATCATGCCTATTCTCGTGGTCTTAGATTTTCAGGTTTAATATATTGATTTTCGTATATTAGACTTCCGCCTCTCAGTTCCATCACCTAACATATGAGACTCATTGTCAAAGTGTAGGCCTTTACACCAAGCAAGCATTAAATCACAAGATATTAAATTAACACACAATATCAGTCATAAATAAATCAAACCACAATATCCACTACATTATACGTATGCTACATCATAAATCCTAGATTTAGGGCATAGCCAAGCATGTTTAAGGGAAAAATTAAATTAAATTTCAAATCCATCTTAAACAAGGCAATTAAAATTAAAAAAGGGAAAGATAGAAAAGCTTATTGGTTTGAAACCCCGAGGTGTGTCAACCGCCTCAAGCAACTCGTCGCCTCTCCTCTTGCCTCATGCTCTACGCCTTCTCTCGCTCTCTGGACCTCAACCTAAGCTCCCAAGATATTCTCTCATCCTCTGGGATGTTCCTAGGAGATGTTTTTATAAGGTTCCAGGAGGAAACTTGCGCACATAGTCCAAAACAAAATGGGAATGGCATATGAATAATAACATGAACAGTGCGCATGAATAGTGCAATGCATGAACAGTAACTATGTGTGAATAGTGCCTTCCTTGAAACACATTTTCGCTTCATATTTGAGTCTTGAATTTGCAATTTATTCCCGCTTTCATTGACTGTTATTAATTTGTCTATGTTGTATACCAAAATTGCACGTATTCCTCCTACTTTACACAAATCAGTCAATCGTGAGTGTTTTTTTCTTTGTAAAGATAAATCAATTAAAATATAATTTAAAGTATCTTAAGCACTCAAATTCTTCTCAATTAATAATCAAAATTTATAATATAAATGTGACTCAACAAATACCCTCACACTTGAACGTTTGCTTATCCTGAAGCAAATACGAAATAATCAACTCACAGAATTTCAAGAATTGACCTTTCAAGAACTTTTAGGAAAAACCAAATGTAAATGATAATCAAAACTAGTGAGGATGTTGAGTAAAAGACTTTGAAATAGAGCACTTATCAAAATCTCAATCAAAAAACTCTTTTCATTAGATTAATACTGTACACCCTGTTACTGTTTCTATTTTTAATCACTAAGAGTTCAAAAACTCCCGCAATATAAACTCCTAATTATCAAATATCCTCTCCATTTATCTAGTTATTCAATACACACATTCAATAATTTAAGTAATGGTTGTGATGCAAAATATTATCAGTCAAACTACCTCATATGCATCTCATCAAAGTATTGCATCCAAATTTCCTCTACCAACTCAATCAAGCAATTCATGAATCATAAAGACTTGGTGGGACAACGTTTAGGTTTAGCACAAGAAATAAAATTTTAAAAATTGAACCATCTCCACATTGATTTGAGCTTCATTTTGCAACAGGAAATAATGTTACCCCCACACTTAGTGTTTTCATTTTTTTAAAGCTTATTCTTACCCTTTGTTTAATGGTTTTTTTTATTTAGGATTTTTTTAAACTAAATCCAGCAATAATTTCCCTCACCATATTTTAGGGTATCTAGAAAACTCTTTTTTTTTCTTTTTCTTTTTACAAATAACTCCCTTTACCATACTTCAGGTTTCTAGGAAGTTATTTTCATTATTAGCACAAGTTAGGAGGTGAAACTTTATTCCTGTTTTACTTTTCAACTCAAAATTCAATTTCAATGTTGGTCCAATTAAGTGGGAATTGAGGTTTAGAGAAGAAAATTTAAATTCATGTTCGATGGTGGTAAACAATAGTTATGCTCTCAAAGATAAGCTCATCAAAAAAAGGAATACCTTAATCATGTCCATGAGTAGGTCAAATTGAGTTTTAGCTTTGAAAATTCTTTAACTGGAATAAGATTTTCATGTATATGGGAAAAATTACCTTTCAAAATAGTCAATTATGTGCATTAGAAACAACCTTTGACAAATTAAAGAGGATTACTCTAATTTTTGTAAAAAGGCAAAATTGGTTCCTTGGTATATTAGTTTCATCAAGTAATTCAGGACAAAAAATATAAGTATTTTCAATAAGTACATGTTCAAAAATAAATTTAACATCTCACTAGAATTCAATTATTCGTCTAACTCTAAGATTTTGAAATTCCAAGTATGGTTTACTTACAAGACTTACAAGAGTTCAAAGTGTGGTCTTAATCAATTTGGGGTTCAAAATTTTGCAAGATTTGCCAAAAAAATTTCAAAATTATTTTTTTAAAATGTGACAAAAAATGTTATCAATGGGATAGTGAAAGAAATAGTTAGAGAAAATAGTGCTACTGATAATTCTCAAAATTTTCATTTAATTTCATATTAAATTCACACCATTAAATATTAAAATATTAATTAAATACATGTTTTAAGTGGAATGTTGTGAAAATTATATTTTTCATAAAATCTTTAATTTTTTTATAAAATAATTCATTTTGCAAAATTTTTTGAAAATATAAAATTAAGAATGAATAGGCTAGAAAATTTTAACGTTGAAACATGTACTAGCCTATTAATATAATTTGGATAAATTTATAAAATTATTTAATTGAAAAAAATCATACATATGTGACTACAATCATATTTTAAAATACGAGAACAAATGGATCATCATATGATTTTGAGATAACATAAATAAAATTACATAAGTAAAATGAATTCAAAACGAGCTAACAAAATTAACTCGGAAATATTTATAAACTCAGTTATCCAGAAAATGCTTGTTGCTAATTGATGTAAGTTAATTTTCATATTTTGCATGTATACAGGTGATTAGGCACCACCAGAGCACCATTTCTAGTGCTCCATCATCCCCAAATCCTGCAACAGCCAGGCAGGGCCAGGACAAACCCCTGCCGTCCATCATTAATTCAAGCTCCATCTCTCCGATTAAACCAACGAACAATCTAGCAACACCGTCCATCTTCCCAACCCAGCAGCCATGGAGAAGAACCGACCGACCAAGCTGCCCAAGCACCACTGCCAATGAAAATCCACAACCAGCGTGTCTAATTCCATCTTCCAACAAGCTAATCACCAAACCAATCCACTCCAACCACGAGCTCTCCATGGCAGTGAGCTCGAAAGCTCGAAAGCCCCAACCAGAAAATCCCGCAATGCTAAAATCATGAGCCAAGACTAACAAGAGCAAACCTCAGCCTCCATTTCTAATTCGTTATCTTCCCAACTCCCTACACAATCCCTAATTTCTGCTGTTTCAACCGATAAATCCACCAGTTGCAGTGTTGTGGTTTTGTAAATCTTGCGACTTGTTAATCGGCCAGCCCTTTCTCTGCTCCACCAAATCGAAAAACCCACTTTCAGCTAACCCCCAAATCCAAGCACCAGCTCTGGTTGCCTCCTCTTCCCCTGCACCCAAATTTAATTTTGGCAGCTATAAAACCCACCACAAAATTGCTGCCCAAATCCAATTCTTCATCCAAATAGCAGCCAATCTATAAATTGCAGTAGCCCCCTTTCAAATCCCTTTGCTCAACATGGCCAAAGCGTCAGTCAGAGAAAAATCCAACCGCCAAGCACCAAGATGAACAGAGCACACCATCAACGACACCAATACCGGCAATATAAAAACCAGCCAAAGCATCAATCAAATCCCACAGCAGTGATCGACAGTAGCAAACCCATCTGAAAATCCATCAACCCAGAATTGTTGCAACCCCCATCATTTAGGGACCGTGGTTCAATGCACCCGGGTGCATTGAACCTCAATGCACCTGGGTGTACTTCACCCATTTTTTTTTATTTTTTTTTGAAACTTGTTTTACAAGAATGTTAATATAAGTGTATTTAATATGTGTATAAATTTTTATAATTTTTGGAGATTTTTAAATATTTTTTTTGAATTTTTTAAAATCAGTGGCATTTTTAGTAATTTAAAATTACTAATAATGCCACTGATTTTAAAAAAATCCGAAAAAATATCTAAAAATATTTAAAAATGGTAAAAATTTATACACATGTTAAATAGACTTAGATTAGCATTTTCATAAAAAAAAGTTTCAAAAAAAATAAAAAAAAATGGGTGAAGTACACCCAGGTGCATTGAGGTTCACTACACCCGGGTGCATTGAACCACGGTCCATCATTTAGACCATGGCAACAAGCTATAATAAATCTGCAAAGCACCACCTTCCAGCTCAATTCTTAAACGAGCAATATAGTCTTGCATCTCCATTTACCAACCAGCCCACTCATTCTCCTCTCCTTCAACCCGAATTAAAGCAGCTGGTCAGCCCATCAATGAAGTAAAGAAGCAACGCGAACAGAAGGCAACATGAATGAGTAAATACAATAATATCCAAATGGGAATCCCACGTTGGATTCCAAGTCTTCCTATGGGGTGTCCCACACTCTATAAAAGGATGGGTCCCCTCCACACATCCACACACCTCTCCTACACATGCCAAGTGGGTAATGCTCTAAAGGCTTGGATTACTCCTCAAAGAGTGGTCTTCTAGAAAAATTTAGAGTAAATAAATTTTCTTTTAATTATCATTTTTAATGTTTTGTAGTTGTTAATTTTAGATTTATTGTTTTTATATTAGATTTACTATTTTATGCTTTGTAATTTTTAAATTAAGTTTAATACAATTTTCATTCCTGCTTTCATACATTAAATTTTACTTCTGCAAATTCTTAATTACTTCTCTAGTTTAGATTTAATTTAGTTATTAATTACAAATTCTCCTCTCCTTTCTCTGTCCTCTCTCTCTTCTCTCCCTTCTTTATTTGCTTTCTTTCTCTTCTTTATCTTTCTTTCTAATTCCTTTCCCTTTCTCTCCCTTTCTAATTTTTTCTCCTTTCTCTTTAATTTTTTTTTCTTTTCTCTCATCTCTTCTTCAATAATTTAAAACTATATAGCCTCTCTGTGAATTCGACCCGACTCACCGTTGTTCTACACTATCACCTGCATAGTGGTAGTTGTAATGTGTTTCGATTATTTTAATTAAGTCAGTGATCATAGTGCTCTTAACAACAAGCACTTGGTTCACATCAGCAGCGCATTCACTCTCACGCTTGAAAATAGCATTGTCCTCAATGTAATTCATGCCATCAAAAAGATATATCAAAATTAGCTAGAAATTTTAAGGAATGTAACATGTTGACTTCCTTATTTTAGTGAGTTGAACTACTTCTTCATCCCATAGTGCTTCCTATCCAGATAGGCTCTGAAAAGTAACCAATAAAACTTCAAATTAAAAAGTATCAAAATTCTAACACAAAAGAAACCGAAAGAAAAATTAAAACTCCCTTGAAAAAATAAAATTTTTTGGGTTGCCTTCCAAGAAGCGCTTGGTTTAAAGTCATCAGCTTGACTTCAAATTGCATCAACCAACGCTCAATCTTTCAAATACAAGCTCATGTAGGTCTTTCTCTAATTTCTCTTGTGGTGTATTCTGCACTCTTGCGAAATTTAGACTATCACCAGACACGATATCCAATATTGCCTTTTGCAGCATCATCTCGTTGTGGTTTCCTATAAAATCGTAGATGTTGTTATTGTTTAAAAAAGGATCTAAATAAGATGAGAGAGAAATTTTCCTAAAGTTATAATAATTAATATGCATCTCTTTACGATTCGTGCAACATTCAGTAGCTCTCTGTGGAAAAATAAATGATGGCATGTGTATCTCTGATGGTATAAATGATTCCTCGATCCTTGTTTCTTTGAATGGACTAGTTGCTTTAATTTTCTCACTACTTTCATCTTGAGTTTTATTAGGATTTGATTGGCCTTGAATTTGCTCCATGTCCTCATCTTGCACCTCATCCTCCTCTTGATTCTCATCATTCAGAACATCTTCATGATATGCCTGGTTTGGAATCTGCACTTAATCATCTACATGTATTTGTTCATCTGCATGCATTTCATCTTCTACTTGATCCATATCACTCAAGATGGTTTCACAATAATCTTCAGAAAAATTTATAGAGTCCATGCATGGTTGACTAGGAGGTTTGTCAGGTTTCTCATTTAGATAAATGGCTTGTTGTGTAATTTATTTTCCTAAACTCATAAGTTGATCCTGCATTTGATCAAGTTTTTGATGAAACAATTTTAAAATTTTATCTTTAGTAGATTCTTCAAGCCGTGGTGCAATTGCAAGTGGAATGGAGGAAAAAAATTTTTAACAAGTTTTCATAGTAAAATTCATGGGTTTGAGGTGGAAAGCAATTTTGTTCAGATTGAAAGAAAAAATTGTCGGACCAAGGAAGGTTTGAATGCGTAAGCCCATTATCATAGTAAGTATTTGAGCAAGGATTTTCAACAAAGTGTCGGTAGTCCTGGTTATGAGAATTTTGCTGTCTATATCCCCAATCTTGTTCATATGATGCATTTATTATGGAAGTCTCCTCTCCATATGAATTATAACAGTCTACTACTTCACAATTCTTATAAAATTCAATAGCAATCATTCTATCATCATGAAAATATCTATCACTCTTTTTATTGCCATACTATTGATTATAGTATACCATCAAACAACCTTTTAGAAAATAAAAGAACAATATCCTATAAAAGATATACAAATAAAGAATAGAAAAATAGAAAAATAAAGAAAAGAAAAGTATTTAAATACAAAGTCCTAAATAGCGCTGAATTCTCCAGCAATGACACTAAAATACTTGTTCCCAATCTCATCGCAAGTGCACGAGTCGTAGATTATAATATATAAATATCTATCCACAAGGAATTCAGGACTTAAAATGTTGGATCTAAACACTTTCTAACCAAATAAGATCAGGAGAAGAAAGAATAGGAAAAAGAAAAGTTAATCTGTAGAACGTAGAAAAGAGATTAGAAATCACAAGATTGAGAGCACCTAAGATCTAGGATTTCACATAAATCTTCAGCAATGGATACATTAAATGTTTACTTAATCTGAATATTATGTGTTAAAGGAGAACTATCTCTATATCATCTTTGTACCTTCTCTCAAAACTACAAGGTGTATCCTAATCTTCTTAACCACTTATTTTCATGAAGTCAATTAGAATCCATCAAGTTCTGTAGAAGTTTGTAGGATTCCTCAAGGTCATCATGTCTATTCTCGTGGTCTTAGATTTTGAGGTTTAATATCCTGATTTTCGTATATTAGACATCTATTTCTCAGTTCTATCACCTAACATATGAGAATCATTGCCAAATTGTAGACCTTTACACAAAACAAGCATTAAATCACAAGATATTAAATTAACATATAATATCATTCATAAATAAATCAAACCACAATATCTATTACATTATACGTGTGCTATATCCTAAACCCTAGATATAAGGCTTAGCCAAGAATGTTTAAAGCCAAAATTAAATTAAATTTCAAATCCATCTTAAACAAGTGGATTAAAATTAAAAAGGGAAAAGATAGAAAAGCTTATTGGTTTGAAACCCGGATGGTGTGTCAACAGCCTCAAGCAACTCACCGCCTCTCCTCTTGCCTCGTGCTCTACACCTTCTCTCGCTCTCTAGACCTCAACCCAAGCTCCCAAGACGTTCTCCCATCCTCTGGAATATTCCTAGGAGGTGTTTTTATAGGGTTTCAGGAGGCAACTTATGCACATAGTCCAAAACAGATTGAGAATTGCGCATGAATAGTAATGTGAATAGTGCACATGAATAATGTACGTGAACACTGTGCATGAACAATGCATGTGAACAGTTGCATGAATAGTAACTATGTATGAATAGTGTCTTGCTTGAAACGCAGTTTTACTTCAAATTTGAGTCTTGAATTTGCAATTTATTTCCGTTTTCATCGGTGCTTATTAATTAGTCCATGTCGTTTGCAAGTATTCCTCCTACTTTACACAAATCAGTAAATTGTGAGTGTTTAATACTTTGTAAAGCTAAATCAATCAAAATATAATCTAAAGTATCTTAAACACTCAAATTCTTCTCAATTAATAATCAAAATTCGTAATATAAATGTGAGTCAACAACATGCATCTTTTCCAACGAGTAGTGGTATAATTATTTAATATAAATATTATTTGTTAAAGGAGAACAAGACTTAATTTATCTCTACACCTTCTCTTAAAACATACAAGACTTACCCTAATTTTCTTAACCACATATTCTCATGGGATAAGTTAATTAGCATCCATTAAGTTATTTGGCTTATTAATGGAATTCCTCAATGTCATCATGTCTATTCTCATGGTCTTAGATTTTTAGATTTAATATCTAGATTATCGTATATTAGATTTTCACCTCTCGATTCCATCACTTAATATAGGGAATCATGCCAAAGTACGGACCCATGCACAAAGTAAACATTAAAATGATGAGATATTAAATTAACAATAATATCCATCATAAATAAATTAAAACCACACACCATGCTACATCGTATGCACGTTACATCCTAAACCCTAGATTTAAGAAATCCAGGCCGTTTATTTTCTGGTGATCTAGTGGGTCTTGATGGACAGTTCGATGGTTTGATCTTGACGATGGGAATTAATGGATGGCTCGATTTTTGCTGTTGATCACGTGATTTGTCTAGTTTTGGAGCTTGGACGGTTGAGATCAAGCATGGGCAGTGGACAGTTGCTGGGCGTGATAGCTTACTGATTTTCTAGTGGGTCCCACCAAAAAATTTTATAAGTTGCGTACAATATAATTAATTATTAATTCAACAAATCCATTAATAAGTTGTTAATATAAAAATTATTCAAGCCCATTTAATTTCATGGTAAAAATAAAATATAATTTCAAGTCGAAAGATTATAAAATTTATTTAAATAACTTGAAATTAATATTTAATGTCCAAATGTATTCTTTGGGTAGTACTCTAAGTTCTTATTTGTTGAGAAGTGAATTTTCTTGCCTATGCAATTCTTGTTGCTCTAATTTTGCCTTTTAGTGCAGCAAATTTAACTTGTCATTTTACTCATTTAGGAGCATTTGTTTTGCTACTTTCTCCTTTCTCCTTGCTCAAAGGTGGAGTATCCAAGTCCTCCTTTGCTTTTTTTTAATACTCTTTTTCTGGGCTTGAGAATTTAGCTTATGATTCATTCAACATTCAATTTTCTTTCTTTAATTTCTCAATTTCAGTAGTAAATGTTTTCATTTCTTCGACTAAAGACTTGACTCTTTCAATAAGTTTTCCATTAACAATTATTATAAAGTCACATTATCTCCTTTTTTCAGCATATTTGTTTTCAAACTTTCTTGTTTCTTCAAATAATGAATCATAAGCTTGTTGTAATTCCTCTCACATAGCACATTTGAGATATTCATTTGTAAAGGAGTAAATGGATTTAGAAAAAGAGTTGTTTGGTTTAGATGTTACCTCATCATTGCTTGTATAGTTTGTTGAGGTAGTCTTGCCTCCAATTATCTCTATGCCTATGAGACAATTAAGAAAGTTTTTCTTCTTTAATCCAAGCTACTTTCTGAGGTTGGATCTTTGTTTACATTGATCCTTCTACCTTGTTGCTTTAAGCATTTCCTTGAACTACTTCTCTATTTCCTCTCTTGCCTTTCCTCGAGTTTGCTCTCATCAGGTGTACAACAATGTGCTTTCATGTGCCCTACTCCACCACACTTGTAGCATTTCAATGCATTATTCTTTCTTCTTTTCTATGCTTCTCATTGTAAGTCTTAGAAGAACTTAAATTCTTTCTTCTCCTTACAATTTTTCTAGATTTTTGAGTAAGGAGAGCAATCTCTTAATCTTCATTTTGTGATGCTAAAGAAGACTATCCATGCTTTGATAAGTCACTTTGAATGCAAGAGTCTTCTTTCGCTGCTACGTTCTTCATTCTTTTTCTTAATCAGCTCATGGGAAATTAATGAGTTAACGAGATCTTCTAGTTTTAAGGTTTTCAGATCCTTAGCTTCTTCTATCGTTGTAATTTAGGCTTCCATGATTCAGATAGTGCTCGTAGGATCTTCATCACCTGTTGAGATTCAAAAATAGCCTTTCCTAGGCCTTTAAGGACATTAGTGATTTTTGAAAATCGAGCAAACATTTCAAATATGTCTTTAGTTTCAAGCATTTTAAAACTTTCTAGCTATCTGATAAAATATTTGTTCTAGTCCCTTAGACTTAAGAAGTACCCTCAAAGATAAATGTTAGAGTGCCCTAGATTTCTTTGGTAGTTAAGTAAGATGACACTCGACCATACTTTGCTATAGTTAGAGCACAAAGTAGAGAGTTTGTGACTTTGGGACTAGCTTTACCTCCTCAGTCCAACTAGAGGGTCATTCACTCTTAGGTAGAGTAACTCCATCTTAGATAGCAATCTAAGAGTCTATACTAGTTGTCATAATTAATTATTTCATCTTCAACTTCCAATAACCGAAGTTATTACTATAGATCATATACTTGCTCTAAAAAAGTTTAATTTGATTTTGATAATTAACGAATCATTGAAATGTCATTAAAAAGGATCATCCATATTTTGATGATTAACAATCAGGTTTTGAGATTATTTAAAGGACTAATGTGTTTGGTTAGAATATTAAATTTGAAGTGAAATAGTTAACTTTGCATTGTTGAGCAAAATTCAGCATCAACTTGAGTCAAGTCGATAAGGCAAGTTGACTTTAGATGGCATTTTTGAGATAGGCCAAACATTGTAGATGCTTGAGCAAGTGAAGTCGCAACCAAAGTCAACTCTGTCTGCGACTTAGATGAAGTCGACCCAAGTTGACTCAAGACGCACCTTTGGGTCCATTAGGCAGCTAAAATTGAATCTGAAGAACTGAAGTCGTATTTTTCCATGTTATTATCATTAACAATTGAATGCGTGTGTTGAGACAACAAAGATAGAAAGGAGAGAGTTACATGAGAATTAAGGCTTTTTGTTATGAGATTTTTGAACTCCTATTGTTTGAAAGTAGAAAAGGTGGCAATGTATAGAATGTTAGTTAAGTGAGATAAGATTTTTGATTTGGATTATTAATAAGTACATGCTTGAGGATTTTTTGTTAACAAATCTTATTTACTCAGTTTTTGCTCAAATTGTTTGAAATATCGCTTCTGAAGTTTTGTAATTTGATTTTTCCTTCTTCTTTATTTACACGAGGACAAACAAAAGTTTAAATGTGGGAGAATTTCTTTTGTTATTTTTGTACTTTATACTTTGAATGACTTAAGGATGAGAATGTGAGTGAATACGATATTTTGAATTAAATATTAATTGACTTAGATTTTCTTAGTAAAAACACTCATGATTGAGTGCTATGTGCAAAGTTAGGTGATTTCAGTGCAAAACACGTGCAATTTGTGTAGAAATGAAGCACAAGGATCAATACTCATTCGATTGGATGGTTTAAAAGATTTAAATGGAAGAAAAATAGTTATCAAAATGACCTAGAATGTGTCAAGGAAGTTTCAACACGATTGAGGGCGTGTCAGGCAATAAAGAGTATGTTTGGTTGGAAGTAAAACTTTTGATGAAATTTTTTTGGAGTAGAAGTTGTCAAATTGATATAAAATGATGTGATATAATAGTGGTAATGATGAGGAGTAAAGAGAATAAAGTTTAAATAGATAGGTTAGTTGTATAAATAGTTGTATAGAAATGATCGAAAAGTAAGGTAGTTTGTATGAGAAAATAATTAAAAAATAGAGTAGTTATAGAGAATGAAAAATTTTAGATTGCAAATTTTTTATTGACATTTTTTTGCCCTAAACAAACACACCCAGGTTGTGTCAAGGTTAAAATTGAGGAATTAATCTACTTTGGAGTGGTTCCTTGGAGATTACTTTATAAACACTTGTTATACACGTTCGAAGGCATTTTAGAATATCTTTAGAGCTAGGATTGAGGTCCAGGAGTGAGAGAAACTAAAGAGCACGAGAAAATAAGCGAGGAGGCACGCTGCTTGGAGCATCAATACACTATTGAAGCTTCCGCATTAATAAGCTTTCTTTTTCTTTTATTATCTTATTTTTGACAGATTTTGAATACAATTTTATTTTATATTTGGACTTCATTAAGAACATACTAGGTTAAACTCTTAATCTAAGATTTAGGATGTAGTATGTGAACTATGTAAAGGATATTATAGTTTTGCTTTACTTATAAAGGATATTGCATATTAATTTAATATCTTGTGGATTTGATGCTTTTTGGGTATTCAAGCTCGTTTTTGGGTATTTAAGCTCTCACTTTAGCATGATTACATATATTAGGTGAATGAACTAAGAGGTGAAAGTCTAATATAGGATAATCAAGATATTAAACCTCACAATCTTGACCATGAGAATAGGCGTGATGACCTTGAAAAATTTCATAAACTACCACAAGACTTAATAGATTCTAATTGACTTAATTCTATGAGTATATATGGTTAACAAGCTGTAGATATGTCTAATTATTTTGGTTGCTTTTACTCAAGTATACATATCGATCAAATAATAAAAAGTGAGTAGAGTATCAAACCCACAAGGAAGAAGAGTTAAACGTGGCACAACCAAAAGTCCATTTGCCAATTACAAATTATTGATTTAAATAGATTTTTTATTAAAAATAAATAGTTTAAACTTTAACAACAAAAAGAAACTAAAGTAACTAGTGATAGGAGTGCAACAAATGGAAATTCTCAAAGAGATAATTATATAGATGAGGATTATGAATCCATTGACTCAAAACTATGCTATTTTGGTTCTTCCTTAATTAATTGTATAAAGAATTACTAATCTAGGCTCATTTATATTCGTATATGTCTTCCAACATATATAAACCTAACTTTGTTTTAATTAATTTTTATGTTCTTTTGCAACTGAGTGAAATAAGGTTGATTTGCGCATAACCAAAACAAAATCATACAGGGTTAATTAGTATATTCCTATCGTATTAACATTCAATCGCTACAAGTCATTGAAAACTTGTGCTTTACATATAGATCTCATATAAATCTTACTTTTTCAAGTGTAAATCTAGATATTAAATCAATCCACAAGGTAGTCAAGCTTGTAAAAGCATTTAAACAATAAGCAAAGGTAATCCCACAAAAACACATGTAAAATCAAATTTGCAAATTCATCAAGCATAAGAAACCAATCAAGCATAGTTTTTGAGCTCAAGTTCCTTACAACATCTCACCACAAGTTTTAACCCAAGAATATCACAAATAATTCCATCAAAATCATGTTCAAGTACATCCCAAAGGAAGAGAATAAGAAAAATAAGATAAGAGAAGATAAAACTTAGTGGTTTCCACCAATGCAATTGAATCTTCACTTGATCTCCTCCCTTGCTTTGAAGTTCTTTCTCTTCTCTTCCCTTGAGTTGCCCTTGTGTCCCCAGGTTATGTTCTTCAACCTTAAAAGATGTATTTATAACCCCTTCATTTGGACGTTGATGTGTGTGGAAAAACCACAAGCGGCGCTAGCCTCTTTGAATGCAAGCTGACTTGATATTTTAATTGTGTTGGTTGGGGTTGGGGCACCTAAAACTTGATATTTTGATGCACAAAGTGTCTCCTCTTATTCAATCCACTTTTAGTATTGGATTGACAAGTGAATCACTCTCCTTTTCCTACAACATAAAGTAAAAACAAGTGAATGCCTTCCTAAATGATCAAATGAACTACAGTTGAATTCAACTAAACATGCATGAAAACTACAGGAGATGTAAGAAACACACAAATGATGCAAATTAATGCAAATACTATGAGAATTTATATTTTTTTGCGAACTAGCATTGAAAATGGGTGCAAAATGGGCCTTGATAACTCTATTTTCATAGAGTTATTAGTGGTTAAGAAGGTTATTGTACGCTCTGCAAGTTTGGAGAGAAGGTATGAGGTTAATTTACGGTTTGTTCTCCTTTAATACATAAAATTTGGATTAAATAAGTATACCACGTATTCATTGCAGACACCATATGTGAAGCCTCAAATCCTAGGTGTTCTCATCTCCTTATCCTTTTACTATCGTTCTTAAGATTTTCTTTCTTCTTTTGTTATTTCTCTTTAATCTCATCTTATTCCTTTTATATTTGTTATAAAGTATTTAAAATTAATGTCTAAAGTCTTGAATTCTCTATGGGATTGATCTTTTTAAATGCTACTGTCTACACCTTGTGCCCTTGCGATGAGACATGAAGCCCATTTCTAGCGGATCTCATCGTAATTATGCTGCAATCTATTTATACTTGATTATTTCCCACATGTATATGTGTATACATAGGAGTGCACTCATATCAGATTTGTCGGCATTAGGCCTATATCCAATGTATCCATCAAGCGCACCCATTTTGCCACGTGAATTTTAGTGTATTAGATAAGAGAAGGGGTTTCTTAAAAAACAAGGCATGAGCCAACACAAGAAAAAGGAGATTTACAACTACCCTTTTCATGGATTCCACTCATAAGCAGAGAGTGTATGTGTGTATCCCATGCCCCTTTTCTAGTTGTGAACAAGGAGAGAAGGAAATCTCTAAGTCAGTAATGGCTACATCCTCCTCATGGGTTAAATGGCTCCCTTTGAGGTTAGCCAAGCGGATAATCAACACCTTTTTTTTCTCTTCTAGTGTGATCCCTGCATCTTGCAACCATTACTTTTTCCCCTCCAATATGATGAATCTTTGCATCTTTCCATTTTCCTTTGCTATTGATATATGCTTCCTTTATAGATCGAGACATCTACTGCACTAATGTTGAAGAGTATTACCCATTTTACGTTATGATTTTCGTGATGTAGGATTCTAGAGTTTTGATTTTTAGATGATTAGGGCTAAGGTTCCATTTTCTAATCCCATTGGGCTAAGATTTCAAATTTATTTTGATTAGCCATTTCAATTTGAATCCATTGAGTATTTGATTTGATGCTACTGAATTTGTGTATTTGATCATCAACGAATCCCCACTCATTCATCAATGGATTTTCTAACTATTTCTTTTTTGGTGATTGCAAGGATTTTCCAACATAAATTAAAAAAAATCATGCTAGACCCACACCACTACCTAGATTGACAACTTCATACTAATTATATCCCTCTACTTTGGCTCATTCATAGTACTTCGCTCAATTCAACCTAACAATTGTATTCCTGCTATTGATAATGAGGACTTGTGTAGCATTTTTTCCTCTAAACTTATGGCTTATTCATTGTACTTTGCTCAATTCAACCTAACAATTATATTCCTATTATTGACAATGAGGACTTATGTAGCATTTTTTTCTCTACACTTATGTCTCATTCATAGTACTTTGCTCAATTCAACCTAACATTTGTATATTCCTACCGTTGACAATGAGGAATTGTGTAGGATTTTTTTTCATCTAACCTTATGGCTCATTCATAGTACTTTGCTCAATTCAACCTGACAATTGTATTCCTGTTGTTGACAATGAGGACTTGTGTAACATTTTTTTCCTCTAAACTTATGGCTCATTCACAATACTTTGCTCAATTCAACCTAACAATTGTGTATTCCTACCGTTGACAATGAGGAATTGTGTAACATTTTTTCCTCAAACCTTATGGCTCATTCATAGTGCTTCATAATTTCTTTTCATAGTACATTGGCTCATTCGTAGTACAAGAAAAAATTCAATATTACTTCACTTGAATGTGCACTTCATTTTAACAACTAGTATCACTTTAGTCTTTAAGATGATACTGAGGCTTGATAGTATAAGAAAGCATTCAATATTAGTTGACTTGAATGTGCACTACATTTGAACAACTAGTATCACTTTAGTCTTTAAGATGATAATGAGGCTAAAGCAATAATCTAGTAACGTTATAATAACACATCCATTTAAGAGATTTTTGTATTTATGAGAGATTTTAGTCATCGCCATCTCATTTCTCAATCGCCTACTACAAGTATTTAATAACATCAAGGTTGAACTTTATTCTCAACATTATTACACCAACTCAAAACACTTAGTGGCACTTACATTCGAATTGTTTATTTATGTTTATATTTTTAATGAGTTTCATCAAATCTATTGTCCAAATAAGTTGCTAGATCTATGACTTATACAAGAGATGACAAAAAATTGAAATGAAAGGGTGGACTATCCATGTATGCATGGTTCTTACAATACATTCATGTCCAAAACTGTGGATAACCCTAGCAGAAGGTTTACCATTTTCGTATGAAAGTAAATTATGGATAATTTCTTATATAATAATCGATAATTCAATTATTTTTTATGTTGAAAACTAATACATAAATATATATATGACAGAGATCGACAAAATGCAATTATTTCTGTTAAGCTAAAAAATATAATGGGCACTTGATGAAAATTGAAGAACAATAGTGCAGTAGTGGAGTAGCAAAGGAAGTAAAAATGCTAAAATGGGAACTTGCGCTTGCCCTTAAGGGGAATGACCTTCTTAAAGAATGAATTGAATTCAATACAACGGTTTTGAACTTTCTAATTTTAACAATTTACAAATGGAACATTGAGGTCAATGAAGTTGACATATCAAAGGGGTTGTACGTTTCATATTAATTAAGATATTAAGGGGATATATCTTCTATGTTTGGTCAACTGAAACTTGTGTTTTGCAATGATATAAGACTGAATGGACTAGATTTTGTAACAATCAATTTTGAAATAATACATGAATGTATCTGATCATGACTCCTATGCAAATGCAAGATTGGATTCTATATTCTTGTTTGCACTTTTTACAGATTTCGAAATGTGAATTTAGTTAAGGTTAAAGAGTGTTGATAAATTTTCTTATTTTCATTCTTTGCAAATGTAAGATGAAAATTCAATTAAGGATAAAGAGTTGCTAATGAATGTATACTTTTGTTAGCATGTTGTCATTCTTTACAAATGTAAGATGCAAATTCAATTAAAGTCAAAGAACAGCTATCTAATTTTTTATTTTCATTCTCTGCAAATGTAACATGAGAATTTAGTTAAGGATAAAGAGTGGTTGTCAAATTTTCCTATGTTCATCCTTTACAAATGTAAGATGTGAATTCAATTTTTAAATTTTGCTAATGCTTAATGGATTTATGACAAGTGATAATGTGGAATTATCAAGGGAGTTGGAAATAGTCAACAATTGCCAAGGTAAGAATACGTTGAATATTCAATAGGGATTAGTAGTGAACACGTGTTAAAAAGTACTACAATCTTTACCAAAAAAGTATTACAACTAAGAATTGAAAATGATAATGTCATTCAAATAATGTCCAGTAAATACATAATTGTAGTCATTGTTGTTAAGTCACTTTTATACTATTTATTTTGGATAATAATTACATGAGAATTGAAGTATTTAAGAAGGTTTTAATCATATTTTGATTAATTAAACTTAATTTTGTGTAAATACTCACCAACTAATGCAATTTGTGCAGGAAAAGCATGTGCAATTTTGGTGTAAACATGGTCAAATTAACAAGCCTCGATGAAAAGCGGAAGTAAATTGCAAATTCAAGACTCATATTTTACACAGGCACTGTTCATGCCCTGTACAGTACTATAACGCAATATTCATACGTTATTCATGCACTCTTTATGCATTGCATAAATAACTATGCGCATGGTTCTGCACTATGTGTTACTGTTCATGTGCACAATTAATGCATAATTTTGAAGTTTGAGCAAGTGCTCTCCCCACCTCTATAGAAAGACCTCTTGGGAATGTTCCTGAGCATCTTAGAACGTTCCTAGAGCTTGGGTTGAGGTCCACAGAGCGAGAGAAGGCGTAAAGCACAAGGCGAGGAGAGAGATGGCGAGTTGCTTGGAGCAGTCAAGACACCATCAGGGCTTTCGATCAATAAGTTTTCCCTTTCTTTCTTTCTTTTGATTTTAATTATCTTGTTTATGATAGGGATTGGATAAATTATTATTTTGTGTTTGATTTTGATTATAAACATGCTAGGCTAAACCCGTTGTCTAAGGTTTAGGATGTAGCATGCGTCCAATGTAACGGGTATTGTGTTTTGATTATTTAAGGTATTTTGTGTTAATTTAATATCTTATTATTTAATCTTTGCTTAGTGTGAAAGTCTACACTTTAGCAATGATTCTCATATATTAGGTGGTGGAACCGAGAGGTAGAAGTCTAATATACAAAAATCAAAATATTAAACCTAGAAATCTAAGACCACGAGAATAAGTATGATGAATTTGAGGAATTTCATGAACTTTCATAGAATTTAATGGATTCTAATTGACTTAATTTCATAAAAATAGGTGGTTAAGAAGATTAGGGTACGCCTTGTAGGTTCCGAAAGAAGGTACAAGGATAATATAAGGATAGTTCTTTTTTAATACATAATATCTGGATTAAGTAAGCACTCCACATATCTATTGCAAAAGACATACGTGAAATCCTAGATCCTAGGTACTCTTAGCTTGAGATTTCTAATCCCTGTTCTATATTCTACAGATCAAGTTTTCCTTTTTTTTATTTTTCTTCTCCTTATATTATTTGGTTAGAAAGCATTTAAACCCAACATTTTAAGTCCCGAATTTTTTGTAGATCGATATTTTATATACTACAATTTACGACTCACGCACTTGCAGTGAGATTGTGGACAATTATAACTTGAGAATTGCAAATAAAAATTAATAATGTAATGGTAAAAATATGGTAAGAATTCCCATCCGCAAAACTATAGTCATGAATGTCAACCTATTAAAGCACTAAAATCATAAAACACAGTTAGTTAAGTGGAATTGTAGAAATATTAGTGACAAAATAGTCAATTAAGCATAAAAAAGAACCAAAATGAATCAATTAAAGTACTAAAATAATCTAATAGACATTGTTACCCTCACTTTGGGGTTGCGTGGGGCCTGAATAAAAATAAAAAAATACACATGTAAGTGTGAAATAGTTGTATTAAAAACTGTATGTATGATAGATATTTCACCTCTCCTTCCCCACCCGCTTCCTCTACTAATAGCATTTTAGCTTATGTTTTTGGCCCAATTGTATTGACTTATTGCCTTAATTAAAGACACATTCTTTTATCATGACCAATTACAATTTTTTTGCATCCACGACACAATTTTTGCTTCTAGCTTGTGGTTGTTCAAGAGAGCTCTTAAACATTTAGAACTCCTTCCTTTTCTAAGCATCACATGAGGGTCAAACATACTACATGCTTGGGAACTATAAGTCCTAAGTTTTCCACTTGAAGTAGCACAAAATTTATAAGTAACATTGCTATCTTCATTATCATTGCCATCGAAATTATAACTCCGACTTAGGCATATGCACTTGTACTTTCCTCATTCATTGTATCCTCCTCTATCTCTTGTTTATTCATTCTGGTCACTTCCACCATTGCTTTATGTAAATGCAATTTGATAACTTCATGTATTGAGGGTACATTTGGAAAGTGATAAAACTTTTGGATAAAAAAATTTTGTGATAAAAGTTGTTAAATTAGTAAAATGTGGTGATATAATAGGAGTAATGATGAGGTATATAAAGAATAAGACTAAAATAGATAGGTTAGTTCTACGAATAGTTATGTAGAAATGATTAGAAAATAGGATAATTGTATAGGAAGATGTGGAAAAATAATTTTAAAATATGATAGTTATGGAAAGTGAAAAGTTTCTCAATGCTTCACTATTTAGAAAGGCAAGAGACTTGCATAGTAAATGATGCCGCAAAATCAGACTATTCTTTGCATCATTTGAAAATGTACTCATATTTAGTCTGTATTTACTATTCGCAGTCCAAGTCCATGAGTAAGAATGTAATGAGGAGGAATTCATCTTGTTCCTTTGAACCAAAATATTGTTAACAAATGTTCGCATATAAATCCATTCTTCTCAAAATTTAGACATAATTGTGATGTCTTTGAGTCATCTACCATCCATGATACAATCTTCAACATACTTTCATCTCTCTCCAAATATGCATGCTTCGTAGTGCTCTTTGTCTCCATCCGTTCACATCAAATGGGTGCAATAATAGGTTTTATGCTCCAACTCTCATTGGAATTCTAAAAATGACTTGAAGGTATATAATCTTGAGATCTCTGGTTCTGCATTCCACTATGTCTTCAACACTAGAGTAGTATGTAGGGTCTTGAAATATGCATGATTCTCATCTTTGCGCCTTCTTAGAATTGTTTTTAATAGCCATTAACAAAATTGAGTAAGGAAGACTTATGAGTTCTAAAACCATCAAAGAATGTATTAATACTTTCATTCCTTCATGTGCTTTTCATCCCAGTAGTAGATATGAATTTAGCCAATGTGGGAACCCATGTATTTCAAATTTGATGCACATGTAGTAACCAAGAGTTATCATGTAGTTTAAACTCATTAATCATATTCATCCAATAAGTCTCAAATTTTACAATGCTCTTCTAATGATACAAGCATTAGTCTCACTAGCTTTTGAAGGTTGGGTACTTGGTAGATACATGAGACAACTTCTTAGGAAACTTCTTGTTAATAAGCCATAAATGAAGAATATTCTCCATATTGGGGAAAACTTCTACTATTGGTCTTTCAATTGTTGCATCTTGATTAGTTGATGATTGTTTTAGGATGAACTTCATCCATTATGTCAAGCCATATTTGGAATAGCCACTTAAAATTTTCTATGGTTCCACCAAAAAGTAAGCTGGCACCAAGTAACGAAATTCGCGAATGAGCATTGATACTAACACATGTTCAGATAACATTTTGTACACGTTTTTCTTGTATGTTACGTCAAAGAAAATGATATCATTGAACACCAAGTAATCATTCTTTGAAGCTCTGTGTATCCAAAAACATGATGTCAACTGCATATTCTCATCTACTTATATTTCATATGCGAAATTCAAGTAATCCCTAGTCTAGATTATAAAAATGCCAATAGTCCATCTACATCAGACCCATGCATTGCCTACCACTTCCTCCTTAATACATTTCTAACATCTTTTTTCATGAATCCAAGCTTTTTGTATTCCCCCTGCTTCATGAGTCAAAAAATCTATACACCTCACTATACCGATTCTAGATGCTTTAAAATCGATGATCATATTCAAGTGATCTTTTGTAACTCTTCTGTGTGATAATTGCAATGGAGTCTTCATAGGTATGGTAAAAGCATGGTTTTGTCTCTCTTCAAAATAAGTAACATGAAAGTATTTTTCTCCTTTTTGAAAAGCATGGCAAGGCTTATAAGATAATCGCAACGAGCATTACCATGAGGTCTCGTCTTACTCTACATCCAATTCTTTCCACATGCTAGCCCTTGAGCATGTGAACAAATGCCTTGAAATGTCCTCCATTTTTCTCTTCAATAGCTGTTCTTTCTTAGCACCGAAGCCATGATGCCATACATAATTATTATAAAAATCCACATGCTTCTTCAATAGTAGTAAATTCCGACCAATAGTTGACTTCAATTGAAATGGAATTCTTGGGATAAAAGTACTAACATTAATGTGGTTATCACTAATGTATGCACAACCCAAATTGTCTGTTGTGTGATCTTCTTCCTCATATTCATCACTCTGTGTCACATAATCATCAACATTTGCTACTCCATCACAATTTACAATAGCTTTCTCCAACCACACTTTGCTTTCAACATTATGCATGAATGTGTTCCTAACTATACTATCATCCATATAGAGAGAAAATTATGGATCGAATGACTCCTTGCAAACCGATCAAGAATATTTTTTTCACATGGAAAAATAGAAAACTAGGAAATCATGAAATTATATTAAAAAAAAAAAAACTCTATAGAACTCTACATACATTCTTCCCAAAAAAAAAATGAAATTGAGGGTAAAGGAATTTGGAACCAGAACTTAAGAAGCAAACCTAACGGCCTTCCAAATGAAAAAATGGCTCATAAAGAAAAGTATCCAATATTTCGACACGAGAACCCTAATCATGATTTTAGCCATGATTTGAGAGCAAACCATTTCGTAGAGGTTGGGCTTTCCACCATTTAAGGTGAATGGAGAAGAGAATGCAACTGAAGTTTAAATAGGTCCCATGGCAAGGCTTCGGAGAGAGCTTACGTGTGCGGGTGATAAGGTTAAGATCGATACCTACTCACCCTTATTTGTTTACCCTTTCAAATGTTTCAAATTTGACGATGGCATTTGTAGAGAAGACAACCAAGGACGATAAGATTTGATGAGGAGACAACCCTCGTTCGTTAGCACACACTCACTCATTCTCTCTCTAATATGCGTAGGACTCATGAGGGGAGTAGTTGAAAATCTCCTTTTTACGTTAGCTCCTGAAATTGTAGCGTTAAAACGGACATGCTAGATGCATATATCAGATATACGCCAAATGCCAACATATCTAGTATGAGCGCACTTCATGTATACATAACCCTTCATGTTCAAACAAACTGTTCTTGAAGGTGAAGTTTGCTCCAAAATAGGCCCCATATGTATTAAAATATAATAATATAATATATAAAAATTATATTTTAGATAATTTAGCTATTAAAAAATAAAATTACGTCTAATTATTTTATTACATTGATTTTGTACCGTTTTAATATTGGAGTAATACACATCTTTGATTAAATGAAAATTAGTATATTTTTAAAGTAAATAATTCTAAATACGATGGGTGAGGATTGGGCTAATACATATGTTTGATTAAATGAAAATTGGTATATTTTTAAAGTAAATAATTCTAAATACGATCGGTGAGGTTGATGATATTTTCATAATCAAGTGGACACTGGCTGCAACGTAATTATGGTGCAATCTAAATGCACTTAAATATTTTCTATATCTATAACTCTTCATATATAGTTTGACTCCATCATAATACTGTAAAATGAGCCTCATATGTATTAAAATTTAATAATACATTATGTAATTATTTATCTTATAAAAATTATATTTTACATGGTTTAGATGTAAAATACGAATTTAAAATTAATATTTACATTAAATTATTGTATTGCATTGATTTTATACTATTTTAAGGTGAGGCCTATGCATGTTCAATTTGTATAAAAATTTGGTATGCTAGTAAAGTATGTTAATTTAATGATCAAGTGGCCTCATTTTCTAGCGAACTGCACCATAATCATGGCATAGTTCGAATGCTCTTGAATATTTTCCACACACACATATATAACATGTGTGTGTGTGTGTGTAAGAAAACCCATCATGTGCAAATGAAGTACTCCATAATCACAATGTTGTTCGTTGCAAAATGGGTCACATGTGTATTAGAATTTAATAATATATTATATCATAATTTATCTATATAACAATTATAATTTAGACAATTTAGATGTTGAAAATACAACTTTAAAATTGGTATGTAAGTTAAATTATTCTACTACATTAGTTTGTACCAATTTAAGATGAGGACCACACACAAGCCTAATTTGAATGAAAATTAGTAATCAATTAAAGTTTGTAATTCTAAATACAATAAATGTAATTTTCGTTTCAACACTTAGCTCAATTTTTAAATGATTTCGGAAGACCAGTAGTTTTTATACCTTTTTTTTTTTGTTTTGGTTTTTTTTTTTTTTTTTAGCCATCGTTGACAGCTGGTCCATCAATGGGGAGCTGATAAGGTACACCTGGGTGAGCTTAGCTTCCATGCACCTGGGTGGTAATCCTGTTTTTTAAAATTTTTAGAAAAAATTTTTACGCAATTTTTAATCTAAGTGTATTGAACATGTATATCAATTTTTAACACTTTTGAGGTTTTAGATTTTTTTGGATTTTTAAATACCAGTTGTATTTTTAGTAATTTTAAAATGCCATTGATTTTTAAAAATCCAAAAAATATCTAAAAACCAGCAAATTTGGTAAAAATTGATACACACGTTAAATACACTTAGATTAAAAATTTTATGAAAAAAGTTTTAAATTTTTTTTTAATAAATTAAATACAACCTGACGTACTGCAGCTAAGTGCACCCAGATGCATTTAAAAATAACCGTCAATGTGGCCAAACCGAGTTAGTCTTGATAGAATTTTCGTGGTCATTTATACACTTTGTAAAAGCCATTGATTGCACCAAGATAGGTAGGGCATCTGCATTAATTAGCTATAAGTTAATGTCTTCATGTACGATTACCCATCTTTCATGGAAGTTGTTTGGACCGTTTTTAATAGAAAAATAAAAACCACAACCTTGGGTGCTTCTCTGCACAAGACATCCCTTCAGAAGAACAAGTGTCGTGTTGTTCTGGAAGAGTCACACACGCCCTCCGTTGTGGTTCTATTTAACTCCATTATTTTGCTCATGCTTTTCTCTGCATATCTTTAATTAAGACAATTAGTCTTTGGTTGGATTTTCACTTCAAATAATCTCTCTTCAAAAAATTTCGACACAAATTCTGAAAGCACAATCTTTAGCATGCATTTTACTATACATCTTTAACGGTAATTTTCACCCATTTACAACACATGTAATTATATCATAAAAAAATATTGCCAACACTAATCCCATCATTCTTGCACCTCCATTATCAACATAAAATAAAATTTATAACAATTATTTGATTAAAATACTTATATAAATTTTATTTATCAACTCTAACTCCTTAATCATTTTTCCTCTACAATGGATTTCATTGGTTCAAATCTTATCTATCAGCCCGAATGCCCATAAAAATTATTTTGCACATATCACATATATATCTAGCATCTCAACTATGGAATAAATTATCAAGTTCTATGTCATTCCTAAAGTTCTACGTATTTGGTTCATCTCTTACCAAATTTCTACTGCTAGCTCCACATGGCTAACTTTTAAAAATCATCATCTCAAATTCATTCCAAACATTCACAAACATATTTCACTCATCATGAGAATCAATTTTATTCAAACCAAAATTTCTATCAATAATCCTTCTTCATTTTTACTATCTTGATTTTTTCGAGCTTAACTCTATAACCAAGCTCATTTTCATTAATTCATCAAATTTATCTCTCAATTCACCAACAATTATCCATTTCCAATTGAAACAGGCTAGGTATTTCATCCATGTCTAATCAAATCTCAAGGCATCTCAAATCAACTTACACTTTATTTGTAGTTCAAATTCCATACACATAGACCAAATTCTAAATAATCATCCTCTAATCCCACCAAGGGCTTTTGTCGGCCTAAATAAGTAGCTTTACCCAAGGGGAGGGATGCATTGGGTAATTTAACATTTCTTTTCCATTTAAACTTGACCCCTTTGAGATTAAGTCTCCTTGAATAAAACATATAGAGTTAATTCAAGATAGCAAGAAAGTGAAAAATAGATGCACAAAGAGACACAGATTTTTATACTAGTTCGGGCAACTCCCCTATTCCACGCTTCCAAGCACATACCCTTTGTATCTTGGGTTCTACTATCATTTAAAAAATATAACTTAGAGCCTCTGTCCTCTATTAGATTATAGATCTAGAGAGCTTTTACAACAACACACAAGTAGTTGGTGAGTACCATCCAACCAAACATTATATGTTTCTACACCTTGGCTTTGGTCTTCAACACCAAGCCAAGTATTAAATTACAACATAAAATTAGAAATGAAATCAAGCTACTCTTTACAGAGTGTGCTGATCTTTATAGCATAACAAGCAAGCTCTGAGAAAGGTGAGAGAAATATTTGAACTTGAGGCTTTTTCAGTTGGCTTGAGAACTTGACTTGAAAACTCTTAAACGAGGCTTTGGATGCTTTGAACTTGGAAGGTGAGAGCACAATTAATGCCTTAACTAATCTTATGAACTCCACTTGACAAATCTTTTACAGCCTTAAAGGATTTTTGAATGTTTAATGGTAGGTTATACACATTTAATGCACTAACATTTAAAAAAAAATTGACTATTATCACTGACTTGCAGTTGAGGTCAACTTCTTGCGACTTCGGCCAAGTCGCAAGTAAAATCGACTTCAGTACCTCATTTCTTTCCAAAGAGTTTTTCTTCAAGCCTTAGCCTTCAAGTTGCATATGGGGTCAACTTAGTGATAAGACTTCACCTAAGTCATGGATGAAGTCAACTTCGGCTTCAACTTCACAGTATTCTAGAACTTCAACTCCTTAACCTTCATTGATTCTTCATTTCATTCTTCGAAGACTCTTCTTAGGTTGATCTCAAGTTGCACTTCACCTAAGTTACAATTAGAGTCGACTTGGGATGTAATTTCAAACTTTAGTTTTGGTACAAAAAATTTGAAGTTCCATTTGTTCTTCCAAGTCACCAATTGGGGTGGATTTCATCTTTGACTTTACCCAAGTCGCATTTGGAGTACACTTAGGATGCAACCTCAAATGTCATTTTGGAGTTAGAGAGTTTGGGCAACCTTAAATCCTCTAAGTCTCAACTTCACCCAAGTCACCTCTAAAGTCCACTTGGGTTACGACTTCAACATTATATATCTACTTTAATTTTTTTTTGCTTTTGAAAATGCATTTGAAGTCGATTATAGAGTGGACTTTGGTTGCGAATTTACTCAAGTTGATTTTGAAGTCGACTTAAGTGTGAAACTTCAACTATTCATACTTGAATTTTGAAGTTTCATCTTTTATGAACATACTTAAAATTGCATTAGTAGTCTTTAACATTTCAAATTGGCTATTAGTTACCAAAACTCAAAATTCGATTTGCAATTTGTATTAGTTGAGTTCATAGCTTTAACATATCCTAAATCACTAAAAGAATATGCAGAGACCTATCTTCAGCTCTTATCAAGTCATTTACCAAAATTCACCCATCTAGTTCTTATTGACTAAAATTTACTCATTTCCCCTATCTCATCTAACTTTTCTCAAGAATATCCTTTGGTTGTGAACTACATCGTCAAAGCTGTTTGTTCCGGCCTCGTGAAAAAAATATATCATAATTCATACTCTTGGTTAAAGATAAAATTGTTTCCCTGTGGCTTTGAGAATAAATGCTTAATTAATTTCCCAGCAAAATTTTAAAGCATCCAATTCTTTAACCGAGTCCGAAAAGTATATCACAGAAATATTTTGCATTGTGTTCTACATTCTGATTTTACATCTTTAACGAGAAAACCCTTGATTAAAAGAGCTGAATACAATGGTCCAAAAAAAAATGCTTAATATTAATGAAGTGCGTAGAAGATCCTTCTACGTCTTTACAAGTGCACGAAAAATCGTGTCTAACAAAAATATAAAGATAAATGAGTACACTTCGCCCCGCGCCGTGACTCGAATGTGAGGTATATGACGCCACGCGCCATAACTTGAATATGAAGTACATGACGCCACGCGCCATGACTTAAATATGGGGTATATGACGCCACGCGCCATAATTTGAATACGAGGTACATGACGCCACGCGCCATGACATAAATATGAGTTTACGCTTAGCCCGTCGACCAGCGATGACTCGGTTTGGGAACTAGTGAGGGGCCCGTCGGCTACACTAGTGACCCTACACAGCAAACTAAGTGCGCTCTTAGCTTCTGGATTTACACAGCAGACCAGCGTGTCCCGCTTTCAGCTTCTGTACTTGTACAAGAAACCAGCGTCTCCCGCTTTCAGCCTCTGGATTGAATAATTGGGTGGTTTTACCAAGAAATGGATTTAACCGGGTTTAAAAGTATTTTTAGGTCAACTTTGACCATTAAAAAGGGTTTGAGCCCAACTGGGCTTGTTGGGGGATTTTTGAGCCATCTTGGGCTTTTTGGAGATTTTTGAGCTATCTCAAGCTTTTTGGAGGGTTGGTAGCCATCTTGGGCTTTTTTTGTAGAGTTTTGGGCCATCATGGGCTTTTTGAAGAGTTTTGAGCCAGCTTGGGCTTTTTTGAGGGTTTTTAGCCATCTTGGGCTTTTTGGAAAATTTTGAGCCAGCTTGGGCTTTTTGGAGAGTTTTTAGCCATCTTGGGCTTTTTGGAGAGTTTTTAGCCATCTTGGACTTTTTGAAAAGTTTTGAGCCATCTTGGGCTTTTTGGAGATTTTTGGGCCATCTTGGGCTTTTTGGAAGGTTTTGGGCCATCTTGGGCTTTTTGGAGGGTTTTTGAGCCATCTTGGGCTTTTTGGAGAGTTTTTAGCCATCTTGGGCTTTTTGAAAAGTTTTGGGCCATCATGGGCTTTTTGAAAGGTTTTGGGCCATCATGGGCTTTTTGAAAAGTTTTGAGCCATCTTGGGCTTTTTGGAGAGTTTTGGGCCATCATGGGCTTTTTGAAAAGTTTTGAGCCATCTTGGGCTTTTTGGAGAGTTTTGAGCCATCTTGGGCTTTTTGGAGAGTTTTGAGCCATCTTAGGCTTTTTGGAGAGTTTTGGGCCATCATGGGCTTTTGAATATATATGTGTATTTTGATATATTTTTATAGAAAATACACATACATTTATTTTTATTTTTTTTTTTAAAGGAGAAAATATACTTAATCCGTGTGTCAATTCAACCCGCCAGTCGGGGAGTATCCACGTTAGGAAAAGTAGTTTTTGAAAATAATATATATGTATATATTTATATATTTATATATAATATACATATATATTTTTATTCTATTTTCAAAAGGGGAAAATATACTTAACCCGTGTGTCAATTCAACCCGCCATTCGGGGAGTATCCACGTTTGGGAAAAGTAGTTTTTGAAAATAATATATATGTATATATTTATATATTTATATATAATATACATATATATTTTTATTCTATTTTCAAAAGGGGAAAATATACTTAACCCGTGTGTCAATTCAACCCGCCATTCGGGGAGTATCCACGTTGTGAAAAGTAGTTTTTGAAAATAATATATATGTATATATATATATACACATATATATTTAAAGGAGAAAATATACTTAACCCGTGTGTCAATTCAACCCGCCAGTCGGGGAGTATCCACGTTAGGAAAAGTAGTTTTTGAAAATAATATATATGTATATATTTATATATTTATATATATATATATAATATACATATATATTTTTATTCTATTTTCAAAAGGGGAAAATATACTTAACCCGTGTGTCAATTCAACCCGCCATTCGGGGAGTATCCACGTTGGGAAAAGTAGTTTTTGAAAATAATATATATGTATATATATATATATAATATACACATATATATTTAAAGGAGAAAATATACTTAACCCGTGTGTCAATTCAACCCGCCAGTCGGGGAGTATCCACGTTGGGAAAAGTAGTTTTTGAAAATAATATATATATGTATATATAGATATATATATATATATAATATGCACATATATATATTTATTTTATTTTTAAAAGTATACTTAACCCGTGTGTCAATTCAACCCGCCAGTCGGGGAGTATCCACGTTGGGAAAAGTAGTTTTTGAAAATAATATATATATATATATAGATATATATATATAATATACACATATATATATTTATTTTATTTTTAAAAGTATACTTAACCCGTGTGTCAATTCAACCCGCCAGTCGGGGAGTATCCACGTTGGGAAAAGTAGTTTTTGAAAATAATATATATGTATATATATTTATATATAATATACACATATATATATATATTTATTTTTAAAAGAGGGAAAATATACTTAACCCGTGTGTCAATTCAACCCGCCAGTCGGGGAGTATCCACGTTGGGAAAAGTAGTTTTTGAAAATAATATATATGTATATATATAGATATATAGATATATATAATATACACATATATATTTTTATTTTATTTTCAAAAGAGGGAAAATATACTTAACCCGTGTGTCAATTCAACCCGCCAGTCGGGGAGTATCCACGTTGGGAAAAGTAGTTTTTTTGAAAATAATATATATATATTTATATATATATATAAAAGAAAGAGTTAAAAAATAATAATAATAAAAAATAAAAAAAAATAAAAAAAAATGGAGAACTCACGTTCCCTCTTCAGCGCAGGAGAGCTCTCCTCCTCCCGTTCTCCTTTTGTTGTCGTGAATGAAGGGCCGAATGCGGGTATTTATAGGTTTTCTGCCGGCTCGGGATGGGTTCCGCGGCTGTGGATGCAAGTTCACGCGGAACCGTCATCCCGCGGAACCGCTTTCACGCGGAACCATCTTCCCGCGGAACCTCAGATTTCGTTGCCGCGGAACTGTATGCACACGGAACTTCAGATTCGTTGCCGCGGAACCTCGTTGCTTGGGTACCAAGCTACACTTGCGCGGAACCGCTTTTCCCGCGGAACCGCTTTCGCGTAGAGCACATCTGTCCCTTGGTCGAGATTTCTTTTTCTCCCTTCCCTGCAACTTCTGTTTCGTTTCGCCTTCTGCGCCGTGCTCCTCTGCCCCGGCGGTCTGAGAAGTTTTGCTGAACATCACCGGACGCCGCCTCCGGCGAGACGTAACCGACGGACCCCACCACCGGCGCCATCGTGGCCGAAGTCGACGCTTCGGGCGCTGCCGACGACTGGACGCTCACTAGCCGGTCGAAGCCGAAATTCGAAAGGTGGACCTCGAAATCCGCGTCGAAGAGGACGTTCTGAGGCTTCACGTCGCCTTCTGCTGATTTCAGGAATGCCGTGCACCGACGACCCATGCTGCCTCAATCCCGCCGTGAATACCACGATCTCGAAGCTCTTGCTGATTTGCTCCAGCAGCTCGTCCCCGCCCGACGTAGATCCTCGGTAGCGCCTGGAGCAGCTTCTCGTACGCCGCTGTGGGCCGCGCTATCTCGAACTCGCCAGGGAAGCCGACGTCAACGATGTACCTCCACGCTTCCCCCGCGCCCCGCAGCACGTCGACGAACTCGTAGCACCCTCCGGCCAGCCCGCCGAATTTCTCCCAACGCGTCTTGCAGACGCCGGCATTGTATCCGGCGTCCCTCAGGAAGCCCGTCACTGCCCGCCGATGGGTGGATCTGTCCTGCGCTGCGCCTGACAAGGCTTCGACTGCCGCGCCGACCTTCTCCGGCAGCAATGGATAGCGTCGTCGGATTGCAGCAGCTTCTTCTCCAGCTCCGACATAGAGTATTTGAGCCTTGATGCTTCCAGAAGAGCCTCGTCGCGCTTCCGAGTCGCCTGCAGCAGCTTCTGCGAGAGCTCCGCGGCCGCCAGCTTCTACTCCAGCTCCGACATAGAGTATTTGAGCCTTGATGCTTCCAGAAGAGCCTCGTCGCGCTTCCGAGTCGCCTGCAGCAGCTTCTGCGAGAGCTCCGCGGCCGCCAGCTTCTACTCCAGCCCCGCTCTTTGACCTCACCGAGCTCAAGCTCTGGTCCTTCCCCTGGGATCGCTCCCAGCTCGTGCAGCAGCTTTTGTCCGACAGGTTGCTGTTTCCGAAAATCATCGTCGGGCAGCTTCTCTTCCTCAGTTCGACGAGCAACAGATCATCCGGTGATCAGATGCTCCGGCTAAGTCGCCATTCCCCCTGCTGGCAGAACTGGGGACGACGACGGAGAACTGGAGCCACCGTTGGTGTCGTCACGGGTGCCGGAGAAGGAGGAGAGGAGGAACCGGCGGCCGTGGCGGTTGCAGAAGCGAGTTGGCACTCTCGACGACGGGCGGTGGGGACTTGAGTGCTCTTCACGTGAGTACTCGAAGCCGCGGAAATGGAGCTCCCAGACCTCCACCAGCCAAACAACCAAGCAAGAGACTCTTCCTCCCTTGTGACTCATCCGCAGAGCTGAATGTCTACTTCCCGATTCTCCAACGAAGCAGTATTCGGTATCAAAGCTACGATGGCGGGAGCAGCAGCATCAGCAACTAGGGAAGAGGAGAAGCTAGTGAGTGAGGATTCTCAGCCGCAGTCTGTCAGCTGCGCGGACCTCTCCTCACTCCAGCAGCAGGAAGACCAGCTTTCAGATTCGGAAGGGAGGATCGAGGCTGGTCCAGAAATGGAGATTTCATCTGAAGGAGATTTTCGAAGCCCCGCTGATGAAGCAGGCAGTGGCTAAGGAGCCGAGGACAAGCTTTGATTTGGTAGTGGTTCCTACGTCAGAATCTACGCCCGATTGGTTGCCGGCTGGGTGAACGATGGAGGTGAAGGTACGGAACTCGCTGACTCACCCGGTTCAGACGCCGGGACCCGAACTGCCGGACTTGGTGACTTCGGGGCAGCCACACCCTTCGCCACAGTATCGGAGCTTCCGTTGTACAAAGCAGCGGCCTTCTCTTCCGGTGATTCGCCAGAAACCCGATCAGGCTTATCGCCCTCCTTTTTTTTTTTTTTTTTTTTTTTTTTTTTTTAAATGAGAAATCATATGCTCGTAGTAGTCCCATAGTTAAAAATTTACCTCATCACTGTTGGTCCCGAGTTAATGGCGATTACCCAAGAGGGGAGGGGTGAATTGGGTATTTAAAAATTTATAACTTAAACAGAAACTTTACCCCGGATTAATCTAATCCCCTTAATGAAGAAACGAAATGGAAAGCAATATAATGTAGAGAGCAGAAATATAAATCAAGCACATAAGATTTTTATAGTGGTTCGGGCAACCTCCCTACTCCACTCTTCCAAGCTCACACTCCTTGTGACTTGGGTTCCACTATTGTATTCCTCAAATACAATTAGAGCCACTGCTCTCTTCTAGATTCCAGCTCTAGGGGGCATCAACAAATCACAGCACAAGTAGGTGATGAGTTACACTCCAATCACACACTACTTTGCTTACACTTGATCTTAGTTCCTCAAACTAAATCAAGTTCAACACAACAACAATAATAATAAAAAAAATAATCTACACGTTACAGTTGTGTAGAAGCAGTTTGGCGCAGAAAAGAACTTGTTGAGTTGGCTTTGAAGGATCAGTAGTTGAGCTCTTGCAGTTTGAAGCAAAGTTCTTCTTCTAAGGATTTTCTTGATCACTTAATGCTCATGAAGATGGTAGTTATGCACACTTAATGATTTTCAGCTACTTCCCTCGTCCACAATGAATGCCTTTATAATTGTCGAGGGAATCCGAACGTTTGAAGGTAGGTGGCGCGCATTTAATGCGCCAACGTTCGAATATTTTTTGACCGTTGCGACCCAAGTCGCAGGTGGAGTCGACTTCGGATGCGACTTCGCCCAAGTCGCAGATGGAGTCGACTTCGGGTGCGACTTCGCCTTCCGTAGCGACTTCAAGTTCCAGGTCGGGTCGACTTAGGTATCGACTCGACCCAAGTCGCAAGTGGAGTCGACTTCGGTGTGCGACTTCACTTCGTCAGTTGGCTTGATGTACTTAAAAATTTGTTTGCTTAGTTCCTTCATTTCCTTTTGAATCATTGTCTTCTATTTAGCTTGCTTTCATATATTCTACGTTCAAGCCTTGAATCCATGAGAACTTGAACAACTTTCTTGGTTGAGTTTATGCATCTTGCTTGAACTTGGATTGGTCTTCAATTTTTGTAGACCTTGTGAATCTTGGAGCTTTGATTTATGCAATTTGCTTTCTTTTGATATTAGTCTTCGTATCTTGGATTTCTTCATCTTGAAATGTACTTTGCATTGGACTTGATAAACTTAATTTGATAATGAGCTTGTATCCTTGAGTTGGTCTTGAGAGATCTTAAGTTGATCTTGGAAATGAGCTTGAATCTGCATCCTTGAACTTAGAATACCTCAAGTCGAACTTGGAGTCGACTTCGTCTACGACTTTACCCAAGTCACAACTGGAGTCGACTTCGTTTGCGATTTCGGTATCTTTCTCTCTCAAATTCAACTCTGGAGTGATTTTGGCATCTGAAGTCGATGCTGGAGTCGACTTCTTTTGCGACTTGGCTTCCCAAGTCGCAAGTGGAGTCGACTTGGCCTGCGACTTCACCTGCTCTTCTTCCAATTTCAACTCTGGACGAATTTGACTCCTTGAAGTCGATGTTGGAGTCGACTTGGGGAACGACTTGGCCTTCCATGCTCTATTTTCTTCAAATGTATATGCCTTAAACACTTCCACAAACATGTTAGTAGCCAAGACTTACTCAAATTGATTTGTTAATCATCAAAACATAGATTTAGCTTATTTTCCACATATTTCCAACAAAAGCACCATTAATGGTATCATCACGCACATTGTCATCTGTATTCCTTATATTGTCAGGATATTATACCCAACCTCTTTCACAACTAATATGTGATAATCTAATAATCTCCTCCTTCATACATCAGGCCTTAAGTTTCCCAATTTTGGGCTCTGATACAAATTTGGGCTTCAGATTATACATTTTTGTATAGATCAAATAGGATATCTAACTTTGATGTAATAAATATTACAAACAATTAAAATCAAACTCATAGAAAAACATCATAATTTTTGCATGGAAAATCCCTCATTGAGAAAGGAGAAGCTATGGGAAGTATTACATGCAAAATATCCACTATAGAATAATGGGATCACAAATCTACATCTTCCCTAAGGAAAATCAAAGGATTTGATCATCACCATATATGAAAGAAGATGAATCTCATCAAATCTAAGATAAAATTTTTTGTAGAAGTGTATACAAGCTTCTCTTCTCAATCCACCAATTGCTTTAATGCAACAAATAGAGTAAACTTTTCCACCATGAATCAAAGAGATAGATTGTTATATTATTAAAATTTAAAGGAGAAAACCCCAAATGCGTGGGGCTATAAGAATGCAAAAATTATATTTTGAGCAACAACTTCTCATAACTTGAACAAACCTATTGGATTTGTATTGATGTGGTCCCCACATCACCAAATGTGTGCAAAAAATATCCATGTGTGAGGATCACTAATAATAATTTTGTTCAAACCAATTGCCTCGATAGGAACTACCTAGCTCATTAAATTGCACTGGCACTTTGAGTACAATTTTAAAAGAAGTAATAGTCTTGGTTTATCCTTTTTCTTTTTTCATAGGTGATAAAATAAAAAATTGGACAAAGTAATCGCGCACAATTTTGTGAATTGCAATAAAAGAAGTAAATAATTGGATCTAAAAAGTTAGATACTATTTTATTCATTTCTCACTATTCATTCAAGTAATATACAAAGTACCCTCAAAGGGTTTATATTGATTTGGCCCTCTGAGTTACATGGCAAGATTCTTTCCATTACCCATTTTACTCCATCTTAGGCTTAACTAAAACAACATTTGGGTGTATGTGCAAAACACTTATCATTTGTTCATGTATGTATGTGTCATTTGTTGTGAACTCAACTAGAAAATCAAGAGTAATCTATATTTTGATGATTAATAATCCAACTTTGAGTGTTAAAGGCTACTAACATGTTTAGTGAATTGCTTTAAAGATAGAAAATTCAAGTGTCAAACCATGGAAGACCAAGTCTTGTATCAAAGTCAACTAAGACACACGACTTTGGTTAAGTCTATACCTAAGTCAACCTTGAAAAGCGACTTAAGTTAAAGGAATGCAATCTTGAAGAGTAGACGGGTAAAGTCACAAACCCAAGTCAACTTCAATTATAACCTGGGCGAAGTCGATAGCCAAGTCGACTTAGGGGGTTGCATGTTTTCACTGACTCAAAATTAAATGAGTGAAATTTCACCCTAAGTCGACTTCACCCTGTAACTTGAGTCAAGTCTAAGACCAAGTCCACCTAAGGTTCCGACCTGCATTCCTACAGATCCAAGCAAATCTTTAAAAACTAAGTGTCAAATGTCAAATCGCACATCCAAGTCAACTCTTCCAAGTGACTTGGGTGAAGTCCAAGATCAAGTTGACTCAAGCAAAGAACTTAGAAGATTAAAGCCGTAGGAGCAGAAACTTTGAAATTTAAAGATTCAAGCGAGAAGTGAAGTCACATAGCCAAGTTCACTTTACTAGTGACTTGGGTGAAGTGCTAGAGTGAAGTCTACTTTGAGGTTGCATATTCCTACAGACTAGATAGATTACAAGTGAAGTTGTATTCGAAGTTGACTCCACGTACAACTTAGGTTAAGTCGATGACTAAGTTGATTTAAGATTGAACTTCAGGAGCACTGCATTTTAGAGGAGAACTTAAGAAGCGGAAAAGCCTCAATCGAAGTCGCACCCTAATCGAAGTTGCACCCCAAGTCCACAAGTCGCAATCGAAGTTGACTCCATATGCGACTTGCACTGTAACAGTCAGAAAAATTTAAACATTGCCGCATTTAATGTGCACCACTTACCTCTCAACGTTCGAAATAACTCATCAATTATTTAAAGCACGTCAAGTGTGGTAAAGAAGGTTAGTTAGAGCATTCAATAAGCCTTCACTTTCGCACTTACAAGCAATCAAGCCTTTATTAAGTGCTCTACTAAGGAAGAACTGAATTTCACTACAAGAGTTGCGACGGTTCGACCTCTCAAATATTCAAGAGTTCTTTTTCAATGTTGAATTGTCTCTACACAACCTGTAATGTGTAGAAAATTCTTTTGCAATATTTTCTTTGTAATTATACTTAGCTTAGTGTTAGAGACCAAGGCTGAGCAAGGACAAGTAGTGTACGGTTAGAGTGTGACTCACTATCTACTTGTGTTGTGTTTGTAAAAGCCCCCTAGAGCAATAATCTGAAAGAGAGCAAGGACTCTATCTATATGTTTATTTATATAGTGGAACTCAAGACACAAGAGTGTGCTATTGGAAGAGTAGAGTAGGGAGGGTTGTCCTAAACCACGATAATTTCTTGTGTCTATTATTATTACTTTGATTGCTCTATTATTCTCCACGTTTTCATTCAAGGGGACTTAATGTTCAAGAGTTTAAATTTTAAGATAAGAAATTCAAAAGAACCCAATTCAACTCGGGACCAACATTATTGAGCTACCATAGTAACACCCTTAGGGTAGTTTTCTGCTAGAATAACCTTAGGGTATTTTAGCTACATGTATGCCACTTCCCTTTTTACCAAGTCTCCTCCTTGGACTTTCTCCACACAAATGAATGTGCCTTCTACTGTTGTACTTATTTGATTCAACATCCCAGGCTCCAAAGATGGCCACTGAAGTGGTCCCCCTCATTCTGCATGTATTTGGTTAGGATGAATAATGTTTCAAATTCAAAATTTAAATTGGTGCTTATCAATGGAAATAGTAGTGTTTGTTTACTTCACTTTCTTATGTATATCCAATGAGTCGTGCGTTTTGGATTTGCCGCTATAAAGAATGATTATTTTTCTACTAAAACCAAGGTGGAATATCCCCTTTAGTTGTTAGTGAGAATTCAACCCCCATGAAAAATCAAAAGGAAGCTTTAACTTCTATGGTCAAGTTAAGATTCAAAAGGGTGAACACCTTTAAAAAGAGGATGAAAGAAAAATATGAAATTCTTGGCAAATTAGGCAAAAGGTATAAGCTCCAAATGATTTTAAATATATCTTGTAGGTTTCTAAATCTTATCTACATTATTGATATGGCTATTTTCCATTTGTCTCCTATGAATAAAAATAAACTAATGAGTTGTATCATGGCAACTTACAATAGATGGCGAGCCATTTCTTTGTAGTACAACACCTTTTGGGGGCATTGGGCTAGGAAGTCACCAAGGTCTAGAACTTCGGTCCTTCATCTTTTACTTTAGCTTCTCTATCTACTAAAGAGTAAAGGATATGAAAATCTTATTAGGTCTTAAGGGAGTTTTGGTAGGTGACTAATTGAAGAAAGAGCTAATAAAGTTTAGGGGGATCCCAAGTGTGAGAAAAAGGTGGAGAAAGATGCTTCGCTAGTGAATTTCCTAAAGAAGTTTTGAACCAAACTTATCTGAGGCCAAAGGTTTAAACTCAGAGTTTTGGAATGAACTATATGATTTGTTTGGGCATTTTCAATGAAATCCATTGGCAATAGCAAGAGCAAAATGTTATAATATGAAACTTTCGGTTGTTCATGAAGGGGTTGTCAATGCTTACTGCCCAAACGAGTCAGTAATCAATTTATCCACCCTAAAAGATCTTGTCGTATATCCTGCTTTTCTTCAAGGGATTCTATTACCCTCAGTCTAAGTCACTTGAAAAGATGAAACTCCAAATAAGACTTACAACATCTTATGTTGTAACATAGTTGAAATGGAAAATGCCTTTAGCCTCTTATTTGAGGTCCACTATACAGGGTAACATTGCCTTTTGGATCCAAACTTAGGCTGTTGTTGTCTATTCTTTTGCATGTGTATCTATTGTGTAAGTAATATAGAAGATAAAGTCATCATTCCTGTAAGGACTTGTACGTTAAATATTCACTAATTACTAAAAAACTAAATATTATATTTTAACCAAATGGATTTAAATAGAAACTAAGATATTTGAATTGAAAGAAGAATATATGCAAAAACTAGACATGGTTTGTGTGTAAGAAAGTAAGATAAACAAAAAAAACTCTTAAAAATGAATGATTCTAGGGTTACTACTACACTTGTATATCCTCATAATATATTACAACTCCTTGATTTAATTTATTAACATGGACTATTAGACGCGGACAATATTATCTATAGTCATCTTTAAATGGCCGTTAGACCGGACTCATTAATTTTAACCTCTAATGTAAGATAAAAGAATTTAAAATTAAAAGCAGTATTAATTACATTCATAATATTAACTACACATATCTAATAGGTATTTCTATTTATATTAGCAAATCTAACACATCCTACAAGTTAACGTAACCCCAAGATTATACATAAATTATGTATTATTTAACTTTATTGATCCAATCTCATGCTATCTCTTTCAAACATCATATAAACTTCGCAAATCTATCTATAAAGTGGACAATCTCATAGAAGTATTAAGAACAGGTTAAGTAAATAATCCAATTTTAATATTGTGAAATCAAGAAAAATTATGTCTAGCATGGTTCAACAACAAGTTCCATTACAACCCTATAATATGGTTTGTAGCCACACATAATTAAATTAGACATGAGGTTAAAATTAAAATCCGTCTTAAATAAATAGAAAATGAAAGAATAAGAAAAGAGAAAAATCTACTACTTTAAGCTTGATGTTTCGCTTCAATGCTTAGAAATCTTCTTTGCTGCGCCCCTTTGCTTTAGCGTACTCTCTCTCTCTCTCTCGAATTGTGTATTCTGCTGCTGTATATTCCATGTATAGTGTATTACGTTGCCCCCTATTTATGAAAATGGCACAGCTTAGGATATAACAATGGATTTTGCGTTGAAGTATGTCGCGTAAATTGGACAGTACAGACAGATTGCGTATGGATTTCAAGGGTGAGATGAGATAAGATGCTGTAGAAACCGGATGGTGCAAGGGAGTTCTGGTCATATGCTCCCGGGAGCATACAACGCTCAATGCTTCCGGATGTATACACTCATTTTTTTAATTTTTTTAAAAATTCTTTTATAAAACTGTTAATCTAAGTGTATTTAAGATCTATATCAACTTTTATTATTTTTGGAGTGTTTTAGATATTTATTTTTTATTTTTGAAAATCAATGGCCACTAATTTTCAAAAATCAAAAAGATTTTCAAAAATAAAAAATAAATATCTAAAATACTTCAAAAATGGTAAAAATTTATATGCATATTAAATGCACCTAGATTAACCACCTTGTAAAAAAATTTCAAAAAAATTAAAAAAAAATTAGTATATACACATGAGAGCATTGAGGGTTGTATGCTCCCGAAGTATACGAACTCAGAATCTTCTATTTGCGCGTTACTGGTGAAAAAGATAATTCCACGGCTTGAATTCCACTGCACTTGAGATCTTGCTTTTTGACGGTCGGCCCGGTCTATTTACTGAGAATTTTCTATTTGCGCATTAATGGCATAGCCTGCTTTGAATTTTGCACGGTCCCACTTGTGGTGTGGCTGACTTTGATTTATCTGCACCATAGAAAACAATTTGTGACTTTTCCACTTATATAATAAATATATTTAAATTAATATAAGCCCCTTTAATTTCGTTTTGTAACACTAGATAGATAATTACTTCTTCAATTTCAAGTGTAAAAAAATATATATAACTATTTCATTTTCTTGAATTAAGCAAATAATCAAGAGTAAATGGCCAATGTTGCGTAAAAACAATTTTAAAGCAAACTGCACATCTACACACACAATTACCCACTTAAATAGGCATAGAAATATCCTCAAAATATATCATTTTCTTATCAGAGGCGTGATCTTCGCTGGCTGGCCTGAAATCCGGTGATTTCAGGCTAGTCAAAAAATGTATTTTTTTTGAAATTTTTTATAACCATGTTAATTTGATTGTATTTAATCTATAAACTAAGCTTTACCATTTTTGGTATGTGTATATATTTATTTTGAATTTTTAAAAATAGGAGTATTTTAAATTATTTAAAATGACTTAAATTCTCCTATTTTTAAAAATCTAAAATTTAAAAACAGGAGTATTTTAAATGATTTAAAATGACTTAAATTCTTCTATTTTTAAAATTCTAAAATAAATATATACACTTATCCAAAGAGGTAAAACTTAGTTTATAGATTAAATATAACTAAATTAATATGTTTGTAAAAAAAAATTAAAAAGACAAAAAAATACAACTTTTGACTAGTCTAAAATCACTAGATTTCATACCGGTCAGTGAAGATCAGCCGGTTATTTATCAGCTATCAACTGTGCCTCTTGGTAATGTTGAATGACGTTCTAGTAATGGATTAAGACCTAGATTTTTACCTTTAAGATTTATTTTTACCTTTAGGCTACTAAATTATATCTCGACCATAGATTACAACCCAGATTCTCCGGCTTGAAGGGTTATCATTTTGTTGCTTGCATAACCGAATGGTCGACGGGTACGTGCATGTGCATTCCAGTTTTGAAAGCAGCCAGCGCAATAGTCTCCGTTTTTAAAAAAGGGGGTTATCATTTTGCCGTTAGGCCACTAATGAGAGATTTCACCCATTGATGGGGATTTTCTCTTTTAGTTTTATTAGGACAATGTCTTTTTTATCACACTTTCTGAGGCTCCAGTAATATCCCGGGATCAAAACAGCCTCAGTGGGGTTATTTGACTTAAATATTTTCTTAGGCATTTGTATCCTTTAGCAAAAATTTTCACACTTAAGCTTCATGTTATAATTACGGAGGATGTTTTATCCTTTAGGGTATTATTTGCATTTTAGGTATAATATTTTCATTAGGTTTGTGAACCGATTGTATTTTAAATTCTTTAAGTAATATGAACTTATGTTAAAAAATTTTAGGGCGAATTCCATATATATCCACTAATTTTACCTTTAATACCACTTATACTTATGAATTTGCAAAAATTCTTCTCATACTCACGAATTTTCATCTTAATTTCACTTATACCCACGCTGTTAGCAATTCGTTAAAGAAGCTATTAGCCCCCTCGTACAATGACAAATACGTCCAAGCTCTAATGAAATTTAAGCTTTGCTTAAAGTTAAATATTTATTTTCAAATAATATATGATTTTGTAGATGTAAAATTACTAAAACTTCATTATAATATGAATTTGTAACTATAAAATTACAATTAGAGATGGACATATTTGTCATTTTTCAAAGACTTAACGACCTCTTTAACAGATCTTTAACAACATGGGTATAAGGGGAATTCGGATGAAAATTCATGGGTATAAGAGAAATTTTTAAAAATTTATAGGGTAAATGGAATTAAGAATAAAATTCATGGGTATAAAAGAAATTTATCTAAAATTTTATTATAATCCTTCTTAATTTGGCTGACTTGTGAGTTTCAAGCCTTGAAAAGAATACCATTTTGCAAAGGATCAAGTGCCCCACTCAATAGTTCATATCAAAGCATCAAGCTGATCAAGACTGATAAAGTAACTATTTTGTAATGAAACTCAGCAATTAAGCTTTTTTTTGGGAGAGACCTTGAGCATTAATTTCTTTGCTGTATGAGCTACAATATTAATTAAAATTTATAATTTTGGCAAGTATAGTAACCTTTATGCTAAAAATCAATTAAAAAGGTGTTATCATTATAGGCAGTCGTAGTATAGTAAATATTCTCATAGTACCTCTAGCAAATGTTGTATACAATTATCCCCTTATACATAAGGGTCTTGGACAAATGCTCCTATTAGGTGTGATTAGTTTGCTATATTTGTTTATTTGCTTAGGGAAATGTAGGCGTTGGTGCTTATATATAATTTTTTCATATATAAAAGAAATAGTGAGAATAATTCGCCCAAAGGATCTTACTTGGGACCTTTTGATCAAATAGTCAACTGGAATTGGAATTAAATTAAAAATTTTCGTTTTTCATAAATATTCCTCATATTAAATGTATCCATTTTATATGAGGAATATTTGTAGACAATAAATTTTTCTTGTATTTTAAAGACATTTTCTTATTTTATTATAGTTTATTTTATTGTTTACAGGGATATCTTTATTATTTGAGAAAAGAGTTTAGAATTTGTGATTATAACCACAATTTCAGGTTTGCCTCGTTGGGATAAATGCAAAATTTTAGAAAGTCATGAGATATTTGCAATTTTATTCAAACCTTGCAGGTAAGGATGAAAATTCCCTTAAAAAAGCAGTCATATCTAGATGAGTGCTTGCCATGTGGACATTATTGAAGATTTTATCAACGATAATATCGATTTTCAATGTGGCCGACAAAAGAAAATTTGACGATGGAATTGATATCGTTGTGTCGGTAGGAGCCACTTGGGAACGTGAAGAATGGCCGTAACTATATAGATGGTTTATGTTTCCGGGACGCTGTTTTCCGGAGCGCTGTCGTATGCCTCCTGGAGCATGTAGCTGGGAGCTTGGGGGCATACACCTTTTTTTTACTTTTTTTTTTATTTTTTTTACAATATCGTTAATTTATATATATTAAATATGTGTGTAAATTTTTACTATTTTTAGAGTATTTTAGATATTTATTTTTTATTTTTGAAAATAAGTGGCATTTTAGGTAATTTAAATGCCACTGATTTTCAAAAATAAAAAATAAATATCTAATATACTGCAAAAATGGTAAAAATTTATAAAGATGTTAAATATACTTATATTAATGGTTTTATAAAAAAAAATTTCAAAATTTTTTTTAAAAAAAAGGTGCATGCTCCCGGGCGCATACACTACTATGTTTCCATGGTTTTTCATTTGGGAAGGCCATGGCTGACCATGGCTTGAGCGGGGTTTCCATTTCCATTGATCATCTTTTCACGGTGTAAATCTAGAAGAATGTTTCAATGCTCCGTGAATCAGGAGCAAAACCACGTTTTTTAATATATTTTTTATAAGATTGTTAATTTAGGTGTATTTAACTTACAAGCCAAATTTTATCATTTTGGATATATGTATATATATATATATATTTTTTTTTTTTTTAAAAAAAAAAACAAGGGTACTTTAGCCATTTTAAAGTGACTAAAATACCCTTTTTTAAAAAAATAAAAATTATTTATTTATCTCCAAAAATGGTAAAATATAATATATAAGTTAAATACACTTAGGTTAATAATCTTATAAAAAAATTTCAAAAAAAATATGTAAAAAAATAGGATTTGCACTATGATGCATTGAAACATTCATAGTAAATTTATAGATGTGTTTTTCAAGATCTCAGTTGCATGCTCCTGGGTGCATATACTCATTTTTTTTTTATTTTTTTACACAAATGTTAATCTAAATTGCTAAAATGCTACCAAATTTTAAAAATTCAAAAAAATATCTAAAAATTTCGAAAAATATTAAAAATTAATATACATGTTAAATACGCTTAGATTAATAATTTTGTAAAAAAAATTTTGAAAACATTTAAAAAAATGAGTACATGGAGCATTGAGGCTCTTTGCGGAGCATAGAAGCATAGAACTGGAGTTCTCTTCTCCTTTTCCGTGCCCCGATTCAATGCGTCGGGACGTATTAAAATTTCGGTGCGCCCCAGTGGATACTCCGTCCACCTGTCCAGATTGCCATCTGGGACGTCCCTGCAAAATGCTGGAAATTTTATAAAGAGGTCCCCGTCGTTTTTACCTTTTGCCCCCTTACGGAGTTACGGCTTAACTTTGAAAAAAAAAAAAAACGAAAACAAAACAAAACAGGGAGAGACAAGAGTCCGGCAGTCCGCAGCACCAGATCGAGGCGTTGAGAGAGATCTGCTCCACGACGGAGAGACAACACCCATAACTCCGACTCCGACACTTGCCCCAATTTCAATATCGCCCCCATCCCCAAACCCCTCTCCTCAATCTCCATATCTACTGCCGTTGCAGCGGCCATGCCACTCGCCCCTTTCCTCCCATCTCAACGACAACGGCGCTCCTTTAGATTTTGTCTTCCATTCTCTAGTTGAAGGCAGCAACAGAAGTGATTATTTTTTATTTCTTAGCAATCGACGGTCGGACTGCTTGGGGAACTCGAATCCCCAAGCCTGGATATCAAACCTTGAAGGAGATCACAAATCTTTGCAGCCAAGGAGAGCTGAGCCAGGCACTCCGAGCCCGAAAATAATTTATGAAAGGATATAAGATGAATTAGGAATTAGGAAAATGATAGAGAAGATGGCCCAATCGGTTGGAGCATGGAATCTGCAATCCTGGCAAACTAATAGCTGGTGTCATCACCGGCGAATAAACCCATCTTCTCCGGCCGTGGCCGTCGCTGTTGCTTTAAAACCCACTAGGGCCAAATTCTGCGAAAACCCAAAAGAAACCATGAAGACCGCTTGTTGCATCGCCAAAAAATTTCCAGCTGCGATGCAAAAAACGCTGGTTGCGCTCTGCCTTTAAACCTCCATTGGTGGCAGAAAACCCACTTTGGCGATGTTTTACCCCACTCACGTGCAACTCTAGCAGATTGCCCTCTCGTCTTTGTCCTCTTGGGGCTTGGGTGGTTTCTCGTCGCGTCCAACAGAAGGGACGAAATTGCAAAATGGAAGAGGACGTGGGCTGTAAAAAGTGCAACATTTGAGTGGACGGTCAGATCTGGTGGGCGCATTGAATCACAACTCATGTTTTACATCTGTACTTGTTTTGGAAGAATAGTTTTGTTCCAAAGTGAGCTTTCATTTTCATTGATCTTCGGTTCACTCAGTAAATTTCAAGGAGCGTTTGAGAACAAAGGAAAAATCTTATGAATTTTTTTTTTAACTCCATTTTACCCCTTTTTTCAATTACCTATTCATATAACTTTATACAAATTGTTGTATTTTTAATCATTTTTTATATTTTTCAACAGAACAACCTTATTTGTTTTAATCTTATGCTTTCTACTACTCATAGTTACTCTTATCATATTACATTATATTCTCATATTTTCAGAAAAACCCCTGAGTCGTGGTAATTTTACAGACCATATGAACCAAGAATGTTGCAAAATGCGCCGGCCCATTGCGCTGGGCTGCGTCCAGGTCTGGTTGAGGACAAGAAACTGGGCTTGGAATCCATAGAACCCATCTTAGAAGAAGTGGATTAATCTCAATCAAGTGGGCTATGCGGGCTCATAAGATATCGACCGGCTAGCACCGAAATGGCGATGTCAGCGGGATGTGGGCTGAGCCCACTAACTGTCCTAGGCAAAACTAAGCCCAAATAGACTGCGCTCAATGACTAGGAGGCCGAAGTCATCCAAACCCGTGCGAGGCTAACATAGACTGTCATAGGGCGGCCCAAACTGCTGGTGTTCACGTGATGAAATTCAAGTCATCCATATTATTTTTGATAGATTTTGCTCATTTTAAGTCCAATTTTAATGATCTAATAGTCCATTCTTAGTAATTTTGATACTATGGATGCAATGGTACAGTTAGATTTCTTACTTGAGATTAAAAATTGATGTTTATGTCATGATTAATCATATTTACGCCACAAATTATGAAACATAATCCCTTGAGCATGCAACACATGTGTAATTAAATAAGTTATGATGTTCTATGTTATTATTATATTTTAAATTTTCTTATGGTGAGATTATATTTTAAAGTATTACTGAAGGTTGGTGTTGTGACAAGAGGTTTTAACGCGGATCCCGTGGTTATTTAATTAGGTCTCTACTATACAGGGAGAGACTACCACGCCCTACCTTCTGACCGGCTAACCAAAAGAATTATATAATAAATTTAATTATCATTATTGAATTATATTTTCTATGGTTATGTTTTAGTGTTGGTGCTTATCACCTGACCTTGATACCTGCAGAATTCTTTTTCCACAAGAATCATGAGGATGTCAGAAGAATTAGAAAAAGAATTAATTCATATTCAAATAAACACTATCTCAGATGATATAAACTTTAAACTGAATCCCAAATATACCCTTTATGAGCATTTTCAGTCTATAAAAAAAGTTCATAATTTGTCTTCACAACAAATGTATAAAAATATCTTTAAGACTGGAGGTGCGAGGCTTTTTTCAATTCCCTACCAAAATCAATGGAAAAGGAGAAACTGATTCTGAAGAAGAACATTACATCTTACAAATCTTTTTACCTAATGCATATTGTGAGTTTGAGTTGATGAAAAAGCGCATAATTATTTCAGGGATTAAACAATCTGTTACGCTGTCCATATGTCCTAATCTTCGCCAGGCTAGATTTGCAAGAGCACATGCAAAGAAGAAATTCTAGTTAGAAAGGGTGGTGACTAGAGCCTTAGTAGAAGAGTAAAGCACTATTATGAGTGATGAATATAACTACAAACTTGAAATGAGATTGTGCAATGACATTTATGACTTTATAAATGAGCATTTAGGAAAGTACCACTAATTTTTTATTGCACGAAAGACATGTAGTTGCAAATAAATGCTTGTACCATGCATATTATGTTATTTTTTGCATTATCAAATAAATGTAATTTTTATTGACATTTTAATATATTTTTTTTAGTTGAAGTTATCAAGTTGATAGGATTTAAAGGAGTTCTCACTTAGAAGTAATGGTTTACAAGTGTGTAGGATTTAGAGAAAACCTCACTTAAAACTAAAATTTTATATAATTGAACTAACTTAATAACCATCCAATATTTGTGACACGGATGATGATTTAGAATATAGTGAAATTTAAATTTGTTTCTTATGTTGGTTTTTCATTGATTTAGTCAGTCTTTTGTGACAATATGATTTATGCCAGTATTGATTATGTATTTATGTTACTTACAATAAAATCAATTACCAATAATGACATTCAAAATAATTGTCGTTGATTTAAGCCAAAATTAAAAATTAAAAAGCGATAATTATGACATTTGGCATTGGAAGTTTAGTATCTCCTGAAAAAGTGGGAGACACTAGAAATATTGAACAATATCATGAATAAACTTTAGAAGTGGTATACATAGTTTGAAAATTTTGCTCACATTGTCTTGTTGAACATTATACATAGTTTGAACTATGCATTGTTGCTCAGGTCACGTAGCTGGTCTTCAAAGACAAATATGGTAGTCTCTTAGCTACAAACCTCATGATCAAGTTTGACAACAATAAGGAACACCAAGATTACACCACGAGGCAGCATCTTAAGCAGATATCAATATGACCTGAGAGCTTAGGTCAATTGGATATGCTCTCATGGATTAGTAGAAGGTACTAACCATATCGAGATCTCTCCCTACCAACTAAAAATATATCAAAATCATGTATAACGAAAATATCAAATTTATTGAGGATATTTCACATAGTTGGATCTAGAGGTCAAGCTCCTAGAGGCTACAAAATTCTCTTGTAACCAAGTATATATAACTAACTCTGGTTTACGTGGAACTTAGAGTTTCAAATGCAAGAGGAATAAAGTGTTCCTTAAAAGAAAGACATAATGATCAAGGCCCGCATGAGGCTAAGAAGTTCAGTGCAAACAAAATATGTGCGGAGGGAAGAAAGATATGACTAAGATTAAGTAATACAATTGTAGCAAATTAAAGCCACTTTGCTCGTGGTTGCACTGAGTCAAACAAATTTTATTCTTGCTTTGGTATTTCTAAGTAGCTAAGTAATGCTCTAAGAATCTCATCCTTTGTGGATTGTAAACTCGACAGCAACGAATTGTATATCTTATAATCAAGGGGCTTTTTATGGATTATTGACAAATTCCATGAGCAAGATGTTCTTTACGCACTAGAAATTTAGTGAAACTTAATCTCTATTCTATCTTTAGCCTAAATTTTTCATGATAATTGTGTTAATGTATTCTTTGGGAACAACTTGCTTTATTACTAAATTAATGGTCATTGCATTTTATTAATACTTCTGTGAATGCACATTTATGGTATGCTAGATTGTGTTACATTAAAAAGACGAACCAACTAGCTAGAGAAAGGATTCGTGGCTCACTCGCTAAAACTGTTATATATTTTTGCAAAAATTATCTAGCCAAGAAAATTACAAGGGAAGCCATTTGATAAAGCAATTAAAACTAAGTTTCTCTTGCAATTTGGTCCATTTCGATATTTGTGATTTAATCAAATTTGAGGGTGAGAAATGAGCCTCATATTTCATCACATTCATTTATAAGTATATGCAATTTGATCATGTTTTGTTGATCTCCCATAAGTTAGAAGCATTAGATTGCTTTATATGTTACACCAGTGTGGTTGAGAATCAATTAGATCTAAAGACCAAAGCATTGAGAAATGATTGTGGATGCAAATAATCTTGTGATGAAAAGGGTATAGTTGGGAAACTAACTATTTTCGGTACTCTACAACAAAACAGTGTTGCGGAGAGAAAAAATCAAACCTTATTGGATAAGGTTAGGTCGATGATGGTGTAGGCAAATCTTCCAATATTTGATTAGGAAGATGCAATGTTAGCTGCTGCTCATTTCCCTAATCATGTTCCCTCCAAATCAATTACTTCCACTCCTTATGATTTGTAGATAGACTTAAAATTTGATATGAAAAAACCGCGATCATGGTCAACAACTTTCGTCACCAAAATTTCTCTCAAGAACATAGCCAATTAAGGCAAAGAGGAAAGAAACGTATCTTTGTCAGATACTCAGAACACTCCAAATGGTATGTTTTTGTCGATGAATATAAGGATGAAAGTATAACTAAAACTGAATCACAAGATGTGATATTCTTAGAGAATGACTTTACAAGTCAGGGTAGGGTCGATGACGGTGCTTCTTTTTACGAGTTAGAAGACCCTGAAGGTAGTAGTGCTTACAACTAATCAATCAGGAAAATTAAAAACTTACCTCAACATCTTGAGCCGAGTGGGAGCGACATGCCCCAAGAATATCAACCTTGTAATAAAAAAATGAAGTATCTTATGTCGTTTTTTTATGAGTAATGAGGAAACTCTTTTGATTACATCTCAAGATGATGAGGTGTTTAAGACTTCTCATAACCCAACAAAGAAAGTGGAAAAAGCAATGAAAAAGAATTGGAGACTATGTGGATGAATCAAGTTTGAGACTTATTTAATTTTCCATCTAGATGCAAAGTAATTAAGAACAAATAAGTTCTCATAAATAAGTGCAAGACAAATGGATCAATTGAGAAACGTAAAGTTTAGTGGCTAAATGCTATATCCACTAAGATGGTATAGACTATGAAAACATCTCAATTTTAATTATGAGTTTATCTCAATTCATCTTATGCAACATAATCATCCTAGATTTCTTACCACCATTAGAGAGTAGTAGTCCTCCAATTTTAAAATAGAGGACACATGTAAAATAACTTTTCTTATTTAGAATGAAAGATTAATTATATCATTTCAAAATGCTAACCATTTTGAATAAAATCATTTTTGAATTATTCTATATGCAAAGTTGTTAACCTATTGACAACCATATTGCAAAAGGCAAAACACTAAGCCTTGAAACATGTTCTAATAGTTCAGCAATATTCCTCTTGGCAGTAAAGTGTGGAGCTTAATGTCTATTATGATACGTATTCGCTTTAACACATGTTATACCATTAATTTGGTAAACAAACACCAATTAAATCTTAGATAAACCTATTGAGGACTTTCGACTCATATTGGTTATTGCACTGCAAATTATTTTCTAAAATAATTATTTATGCCCTATAGGTAACGTTGATATTGATTAATGTAGGAATGTGAAGGTGTGAAAGTCGGCATTAGGTCATATACCCTTGCTAAGAAAATAATGTCATTCTATAGACAACAAGAGATAACCTAATTTGGAAGTTGAATTTGTAATACATCTAGCCGCAGTGCAACATATCTACAATGTGTAGATCATGCTGTTTGTTGATTTATGATGCCAATACTAGTATGATTGAATAAATGAGAAATATTCAATCTAAAGCATGTCAACAAAGTCAGAGATTAACCCTCTTTCATGGGCAATCACCTCTGATGTTTTGAAAAATGCAAAGATGAGACAAAATTAGGTAAAATACATGTTCTATATGAGTAAGATTCCTAAGACGATTGTCTCCTTAATGAAAATCAAGACGAAGTCGTATTTTATTAGATCTTGACCATAGTGGGAGTCTCATGTTCCATTGGACTGTGTTAAAGCCAGATATGAGTCTCAATTGGCGCCTAAGAAGCGCGAGCGTTTTGAGAACTCAGGTTAGCTTGGTAGCAATTGAACTAAGGTCTTTATGGTGTTGAAAAGTTAATGATTTATGCTCCTTACAAGTTAGGATTTTTTTCTACCATAGCATGTGTTTCATGTCATGTGTGCTTAGTGACCAATAAAGGAAATGAATCAAGTTTCTTTGATTTGGATAATCCTTGTCTCCTCACTATGAGAGTCTTTGAAGCCAATATTATGCCCTATGTGACTTTCAGCTACTATATTTTGAAATTTTAGTCTAATGTTGTTATCTTAGCATATTGCTTACAAGTCATAAGTGATGTGACTTTACAGAACATGTCTAGGAAAGTAGTTTATCTATGATTAAGAGATATATGTGCGAGAGAAAGACTATTTTGTTTACATCACTTGTATTCACCGGTCGACCAATTATGTCCATTTATGTGATTAGTTAATGTGATTAGACATAATTATGATTACCATACGATGAGACATAAAGTCAAGTATAGCTTTGTGAGGGATTAGGTATACTTGGACTGATGAAAATAAAATGTGTCTGAGGCATAGCGAGACATAGATGTGCGTATGTACTCATAATTGTATTTTGGGTTGTAGCATCTATGTCTCAAGTACTCACAGGTCACATGACCTATTTGCTAGTATGAATAATCTTGAAAGGGAGATTAGTTGAGAAATCCATCTTATGCGAGTTGGAGATATCGCAAACCACGCATATCGTATCAGTAAAGTTTGCTTTAAATTTAACATACTAACTATTACACAAGCATTTCACCAAACACATGATAGGTGTAAAAGAGGAAACCTTTAGTCCATCTTATTGGTTTAACCCACTTGAGCAATGTAACATTCTAATTATAAAAGCTGCTAATATGTCATCTGCTTCACAAAAATCACAATATATCACGTTTAAGATGAAATTCCACCACTGGTCTCCCGGAGGGGAAAAAAAGTGTGGGAGCAGGTGGTCTCCCGGGGGGAAAGTGTGGGAGCAAGGTGGTCTCCCAGGCGGCTGTTGGAAGCTGTGTCTTCCAGATTTCTTTGGGACGTTATGTGTCCCCTGATTTGTAAGAATGTCTCAGATCTTCAAGTATGATATGTGTTGAGATACATGTAATTATATACCAATAAAAAAAAAGATGAAATTCCACCACTAATTTGAAAAAAGGAGTATCTACTTGCCTCGATCATGATTTCCCCAAAAATAGAAATCTTAGAATCGAATCTCTAGGATTTCAAGCTCCCTTAATGTGTTGACAATCTTCAAGGAAATTTAGAGAATTTTTGAGTCTAAGGCTGGATTGAGGCTATCAAGAAGGGAAAAGGGGAATGAGAAGAAGCAAAAATGAGATGAGAAGAAGAAGAAGAAGAAGAGAGGGTTTGCACACCTTCCCTTAAGAGGGCTCTTGTCAAGACGGGTTGGGCCTAAGCATGGGCCAAGTCCAAACACAAATTTGCAGCTAGCCTTCCCACTTAGATCGAACTCTGTACCTACTCTTCGATGTTCAAGATAATCAAAGTGCCCCAATCGACGCTTTAATCATACACCTTTAAATCAATAACCAATAAATTATATCGTGACCAAGTTGTGTAGTCACACAAACATAATAATTTACAACTCATACTCATTTTAATATGCTCGTGAATGGTGTCTCATACAACCCAATACGCCAAGATTCCAATGCATGCATGCATATACTACACGTCCCTTAGGTGTCACACATCTATAAACAATATACATAATATTAACATCATTAATTATTAGTAGAATATTAACAATTTACCTCATGGTAAAGGAAGGGTTATAATAAAAATAACTAGTCCTCACACTTACAGTGTATGTAAATGTGTTGGATCATATTTCTCTCTATACATATGTATATACATACATATATACGTACATATATAGAACTTTTCATGCATAGAAGGACTGCACCATAATTACAGTGCAATCCGTTGCAAAATGGCTCCACACATATTAATGTACAATGATACATTATATAATCATTTATCTATATAAAATTTTTCAGTCATCATGACTACTCTATTTCAATTCTTTCTTCACATTTTTATGCAATTATCTTAATTTTCAATCATTTTTATATAACTAATCATATAATTAATATACCTATTTTAACTTTACTTTCTTTACTCTTCATTATTACTCAATTATATTACATCATTTTCTACCAATTTAAAAACTTTTATATGAAAAAATTTTCATTCAAAAGTTTTATCACTTACTAAATATACCCCTCATATGATCATCAAATTATGATTTACTCCACTCATCGTATTTCAAATTGTTTATTCTATTAGGATACAAATTTTTATCTAAATTGGATATGTACGATCTATATTTGAAAATGGAACAAAATCAATATTATAAAATAGTTTGATTTAAATAACAATATTAAATTTATTTTTACAAAATATAGACTACCTAAGACATAATTATATATGCATAAATAATTATATAAAATATCAATACGTTTAAGTGTATGGGGGCGCATTTTGAGCTAACACACTGTGATTTATTATAATGTCCAAAGTATTAACAACTATGTAAATGGACGATGATGTGTATAATATGATATGAGTAGCCATATAATAATAAAATTTTAATGAATCAATTGGTTGAAAATATGAAAGATTATGCAACTGTAGCAAATGTGTTAAAAAATTAAGTTGGTTGTTTTGGATTTGTAAGAACCCTTGATTTGATTGAATGATGAATGCTTGAGATTTGACCCTCGTGTGTGGACTTTGAACTAGATATCCATGATGAGCTCTATGATTGACTACACACACGATTAAACTACAAATTAGGCCCCACATATATTAAAATGTAATAATATTTTATAAAATTATTTATCCATATAAAAATCATATTTTAGACGGTTTTGATGTTAAAAATATCATTTTAAACTTGATATTTACATTAAGCTATTTTATTACATAGATTTTGTACCATTTTAAGATGGGGCATGTACACATATTGGATTTAGACGAAAATTACTATTAAAATAAATAATTTTAAATACAATGGATGAGGTGGATATTAATTTTAATACATGCGAGACCAATTTTTAGCAGATTGCACTGTTATTACGGTATAGTTTGTCTACAGTGGATTAAATTCAATATATGTATATATATAGAAGGATGATCCTGTTAGCCTGGGCTAAGCAAATGTCTTGCTTAACCTACCTCAAAATTTTTTTTACTTTTTCTTCATACACTCAATTTATTTAAGTATGTTTAATATATAAATCAAGTTTTACCATTTTTGGAGCTATGTATATCTTCTTTGATATTTTTATACATATACACACATAGATGTTTAAAAATCTCAAAAAAATATATACACACATATTCAAAAATGGTAAAACATGATTTATATATTAAACAGACTTAGATAAACGAGTGTATGAAAAATAAAGTATTGTTAATAAGTTTGTTGAGGTAAGCTAAGTGAGTCATTTGCTTGTCCCATGCTAACAGAATCACTGCTTAATATATATATATAGGGAAATAATCCAGTGCATGCGAATGCACCGTGCAGTCCATGCACTGTGGGCCCCACTTGATCATAAATAGAAAATCCACCCCATCCATTATATTTAGAATTGTTCACTTTATTAACATACCAATTTTCATCCAAATCCAACACGTGTATAGTCCCCATCTTAAAATGGTGCAAAATCAACGTAATAAACTAGTTTAATGTAAATATCAAGTTTAAAGTGGGTTTTTCAACATCTAAACCGTCTAAAGTATGATTTATATATGGATAAATGAGTGTATAAAGTTTCATTACAATCTAATATGTGTGGGGTCCATTTTATAGCGGACTGCATAGAATTGGTTCTCATATATATATATATATACAAAACAGTCTCATGTAACTCCTTTAATTTTAAGATATTGATGATTAATTTAAAATCCAATCCATTCATTATATTTAATATTATTTTTTTTATCTAGGAGACCAAGTTTCATCCCAATCAAGTATATTTATAAACCACATTTATTTAAAAATATATATTCATGTGTAAATTATAAAAAACTCATAGATCCACTTACACATGTATTAAAATATAATGATACTTTATAGAATCATTTATTCATGTAGAAATGATATTTTAAATAGTTTATATGTTGAAGATACTACTTTAAAATTGATATTTTAACATTAAAATTTTTATTATATTGATTTTACATATTTATAGATGAGACCAATACACGATGATATTAAACAAATGAAAAAGTTTTCGAGATAAGTTAAATGATGTTAGATACAATAGATGGAGTGGATTTTTTATCGACTATCAAGATTTTAAATATGGAAGAGGTTGCATAGAAGAAGGCTTTGTAGAAATGAGACTATATTGATGAAGTGCAGACAGACTACACTATAATTATAGTGAAGTCTGTTGCCAATGGGCACTATTTGATTATGAAATCAACATTACCAATTTTTTATCCAAATAAAACATGTGTATATGCTTCATATTAAAATAGTACAAAATAAACGTTAAATGATTTAATGTAAATGTCAATTTTAAAGTTATATTTTCAACATCTAAACTATCAAAAATATTTCTTGTATAGATAAATGATTATATAAAATATTATTATATTTTAATATATGTGAGACCCATTTTGTGGCGGACTGCACCATAATTATGGTACAGTCTGTATGCACTAGATCATATCTCTATATATAACCCTTCATATGCAGATGGATTGTACCATAATTAAGGTGATGTCCATTGCAAAATAGGCCCCGTGTGCATTAAAAATGTAATAACACAATATATAATCATTTATCTATATAAAAATTATGTTTTAGACAATTTACATGTGAAAAATATAACTTTAAAATTGATATTTATGTTAAGTTATTTTATGATATTAATTTTGTATCATTTTAAGATGGGCTAATATGCATGTTTGATTTAGATGAAAATTTGTATATTATTAAAGTAAATAAGTCTAAATAAAATAGGTGAGGTGGATGTCAATTTCATGATCAAGTAGATCCTATTTTGTACTGGACTGCGACGTAATTATGGTACAGTCCAATTGCGCTTGAATATTATGTATATATAAATATACATAACCCTCATATATAGTTAGTTGAAAGTTGAGCCCAAATGTATTAAAATTTAATAATACATTATATAATTATTTATCTGTATGAGAATTACATTTTAGATAGTTCATATGTTGAAAATACAACTTCAAAATTAATATTTACATTAAACTATTTTATCACATTGATTTTATATCATTTTATGGTGAGACCCACATACATGTTCAATTTGGATTAAAATTTGTTATGCTATTGAAGTAAATAATTTTAAATACAACGAGTTAAGTAGATATGAATTTCATGATCAAGTGGCCTAATTTTATAGCGAATTGCACCATAATCATGGTACAATTTAAATGCTCTTGAATATGAAAAGAAGTTTTGTAGAAGCGCGACCGATATATATAGATATGTTCCTGTGCATTTGCTTGCACCGGAACTCGTCGTACATTTGGCTCAAAACAGGTCATAAATGTACTTAAATGTATTAATACTTTATACAATCATTTATCTATATATAACTTTTATAGAAAATGGTTGTTATTTATATTAAATTATTTTATTACATTGAATTTGTACCATTTTCAGATGGGATCCATACATATATCCAGTTGGGATAAAAATTAGTATAGTAATAGAATACATAATTTTAAATACAATGGATATAGTAGATTATAATTTTATGATCATTTGAGGCTTATTTTAAGGTAGTTGTACCGTAATTTATGGTGTAGATAATTGTACTTAAATATTTCTCATATATATAGAACCCGTCATGTTCAAACAGACTTCCTCAAAATTATGATGTAGTCCGTTGCAAAATTGGTCACACATGTATTAAAATATAATAATGTATTGTATTGTCATTTGTCTATATAAAAATTATAATTTAGACTATTTAGATGTTGAAAATACAATTTTAAAATTAATATCTAAGTTAAACTATTTTCCTACTTTGATTTTGTATTATTTTAAGGTGAGACCCATATACGTGGTTTGAATGAAAATTAGTAAGTTATTAACATAAATAATTTTAAATACAATGGATGAGATAGATGTTAATTTCATGATCAAATGGGACCTATTTTGTACCAGACTACGCTGCAATTACCATGCAGTATGATTACATTTGAATATTTTTCATATACATATATATAGCCATTAGGCTCGTTATAGGCCAAGTAAAATTTTAATTGAGTGCATTTTAATTACTGGCCACGTGTTTGAAAATTAAACCCCTGATTCAAGCTAGCATGTTAACTAATGAAAGCTACGTTTGGCCGAATGAAGAGCCTAAATAAATTAAAACAGAAAATGTACAAAAATATTTATAATATTTTAATCCAATTTATATACACGGAAATAAAACATTAAAATTATACACATAATATTAAAAATTATGGAGCCACCGCTAACGTACAATGGGTGGTCAGATACTATCCTAGGTATCATTTATCTGGACGATACATCGCATATGTCAATTATCTGGAAGATACCATCATTTAATAGTTGATTTTGGGTAGAAAATTTTCATTTCAACACTTGCCTAATTTTTCAAATGGTTTTGGAAAACCGTCAGTTTCTACACGCTATTTTTGTTTGTTTCTTTCTTTTTGTAGTCGTTGATAGGTGGTCCATCAATGATGCCCGCCCTGGCAAGTCTTCATAAAATTTTTGTGGTCATTTATATACTTTGGAAAAGCTATTGATTGCGCCTAGATTGGTAGGGCATCTGCATTAATTAAATATAAGATGATGCATGTACGCATCATGACCTGTCTTTCTTGGAAGTTATTAGTACCCTTTTTAATGGAAAAATAAAAATCACAGCCCTGTGTAGTTCTCTTCCCAATTCATCCACTCAGAAGAACAAGTGTCATGTTGTTATGGAGAATCACACGCGCCCGCCAGCGTGGTTCCTTGAACTCTATTGTTTTGCTCATAATTTTCTTTACACAACTTTGATTAATACTATTCATTTTTTTTCGGATTTTTTACTTCAAATAATCTCCCAATAAAATTTTTGGGCACAAAATTCTAAAATTATAATCTCTAGCCTGCATTTTAGTATACATCTTTAACGACAATTTTCACCTGCTTACAACGTACACATGCACTTATATCATACAAAAATGTTTCTAACATTAATGCAATCATTCTCGCACCTCTATTATTATCATAAAATAAAATTATGACACTTATTTGATAAAAATACTTCCATAAAATTTGATTTATCAGCTCAACTCCTTAGTCATTTTTCCTCTACAATGTTAAAACTTTTGATGAAAAGTTTTGGAGAGTAAAAGTTGTCAAATGATGTAATACAATAGGGGTAATGATGAGTAGTAAAGAGGATAAAGTTAAAATAAATAGGTTAGTTGTGTGGATAGTTGTGTAGAAATGATTGAAAAGTAGGATAGTTATATATGAAAATGTGAAAAAATAATTAAAAAATATGATAGTTGTGGAGAATGAAAAGTTTTAGATTGAAAAGTTTTAACTTGACATTTTTTATTAATTGCCAAACACATCCTATATCTATCACCCCTAATGCCTACAAAAGTTACTTCTCACACATATCTCCGAATGGCTAACTTTTAAAAATTATCATTTCAAATTCATTCTAGCATTCACGAACGTCTTTCAATCATCGTAAGAAAGTTTTACTCAAATACAGTTTTTATCAATGATCGTTGTTCATTTTCACCATATTGGTTCGTCAGGCTTAATTCTATAATTGACCTCATTTCATTTGACCCTGAAATTTATCTCTCACATTTCATCCATAGTTACCTAGTTGACATTTCATCCATGCCTAATCACATTTCAATCCAACTTACACTTCATTTGTAGTTCAATGTCCACACACATGGACAAAATTTCAAATAATCATCCTCTAATCCCACCAAGGGCTTTAACATATCTTAAACCACTAAAGGAATATGTAGAGACCTATCTTACTTATCAAGTCATTTGCCAAAATTCTCCCATCTAGTTCTTATTGACTAAAATTTACTCTTTTGCCCTGTCTCACCCAACTTTTCTCAAAAAATCCTTTGGTTTAAACTTCTACCATTTCATCACCATTTCTAATATCAACGCCCACATTGTCATCTATATTCCTTATTACACCTAGTCCCTTCCACAACCAATATAAGATAACCTAATAATCTCTGCCTTCACACATCGGACCTTAAGTTGGATTTTCCAATTCTAGGCTTTGACACAAATTTGTTTTTAAGATTACTCCTTTTGTATATATTAAATAGGTTATCTAACTTTCAAGCAAAAAATATTACAAATAATCAAAAATCAAACCCACAGGATATACGTCATTATTTTTACATGGAAAGTCCCTCATTGAGGAAGGGGAAAGCTATGGGGCCTATTACTGGCAAAATATTCACTACAGAATAATGAAATCACAAATTAACATCTTCCTTAGTGAAAATCAAAGGATTTCATCATTACCATAAAGAAGGATTTCAACAAAGTAAGACGAAAGAGGATGAATCTCACCAAATCTAGAATAAAATTTTTTGTAGAAGAATACAGAAGCCTCTCTTCTCAATCTACTAATAACTTCAATGTAACAAATAGATTCAACTTAGCTATCATGAAACCAAGAGACAGAAAACCCCAACTGCATAGGGCTAAGAAAATAAAAATTCTATTATGTGCAGTAACTTCTCACAACTTACAAAAATGTTTTGGAAATGCATTGATGTGGTCCCCACATCACCACATGTGTGAAGAAAATTTCCCCTAGTAATAATTTTGTCTAAACCAACTATCTCGATAGGGAACTACCTAGCTCATCAAACTACATTGGCATTTAGAGTACAATTTTGAAAGAGGCAACATTACTAGTTTATCATTTTCTCTTTTTTCAGAGGCGATTATAGAATCCAAAATTGGACAAAGCAATCATATACAATTTTGTGAACTACAACAAAAGAAGTAAAGAATTGGAACTTGAAGTTATTCCATTCATTTCTCACTTGTTATACAACTAATGTACAAAGTAATGTGCACAGTACCTTGGGGGGTTTATATTCATTTGACCTTTGGGAGGCATGTCATGTCATGCTCTTCTTCAAGGATTCTATTACCCTCAGTTTGAGCTATTTGAAAAGACAAAACTCCCAATGAGCATTACAACATATTATGTTGTAGCATAGTCGAAGCAACTAATGCCTTTAACCTCTTATTTGGATAAGGTGCTATTGAAGGCTAAGGGATGCTTACTCATTCAAGGATCAGTTGTCGCAAAATCAAGAGGAGGATTTTGTTGAATTAAAAAACCAATGTGATGAGTCAACAACTCTTTGGCATGCTAAGAAGTCTCAAGTGACTCGCCTTACCAACAAGAAATTGGGCTTGCACAATCAAGTCAATGCAATAGAAGAGGAAATAGTCTACTTCAAGATGAAGTGGTCATTCTTCTAAGGAAACTAGATGAAATCATGGGACAACATTTGGAGTATGGAAGAAAAGCCCAAAAAAATGTTTTTAACATGTACCCAAGTCAAATAAAGGTTACTTTCCCTAAAGTGGATCTTTCTAGCCTAATGACCAAGTAGATATAATGCCCTTTAGGGGTATAGTTGGTTTACTAAAGCTTGCATAATGTTGTTGTTATTTTTTTTGTTTGCTATCCTCATGAAAATCTTCAATATTAGTAAGGTTCTAGTATGTTTGACAAAATTTCTAATAAATTCTTCCATCGACCTGTTTATAGTTTTCTTTGGATAGTTTGCTCCTATAAGGAATCTTGAAGGGTTAATCCTTTATCAATACTAGTGGTTTTAAGTTTAATTAGGGCTTTTCCCTTTTGTCCACCATATGGGTAACATGGCCTTTTGGATTTAAACTGAGGTTGTTGGTTCATTCTTTATCAATACTAGTGGTTTTAAGTTTAATTGGGGCTTTTCCCTTTTTTCCACTGTATGGGTAACTTGGCCTTGTGGATTTAAACTGAGGTTCTTGCTGGCTGTTCTTCCACAAGTGTAAGGATCACGTTAGTAATATAGATGATAGAATCAAGTTATCATTCTCATGACAATTCGTATGTTAAATATTCACTAATTACTAAAAACTAAATATTAGATGTTAACTAGATGAATTTAAATATAAACTCAGATATTCAAATTGAAAGAAGAATAGATAGAAATAACAAAAGATGTTTTGACATGTAGAAAAGTAAGACAAAGGGAAAACTTTCAATGAGGTGCGTGTGGAATGTCATAGAAGCATTATTAACAAGTTATGTAAATAATCCAATTTCAATATCATGAAATTAAGAAAAATTATATGTCAATCATGATTCAATAACAAGATACATTGCAATCCTAGAATAAGATTTGTAATTACAAATAATCAAATTGGGAAAATGGTTAAAATTAAAATGCGTCTTAGATAAACAGAAGACTTAAAAAGAAAAAAAATTTACTCCTTGAAGCTCGATCTTCACTTCAAGGCTTGAAATCTGCTGAAGGCGGCTCACAAGTACTGTTGCCAAACAGGTGGGAGCTGGAATAATTTTTCTGGAATCATCTACCTTGATAGTTTAAGTGCCGCACATGGACGGCAAGAAAAATGCTTTTGACGATGCATAATTTACAGCATGGACTGAAGGCCCAGATCGCTGCTCTTACGTGGATGGTAGAACAGAGAGATTAACCACGGCTGGATGTTGCTTGGATGTGCCGATTGCTTGGATGGGATGAAATTGTAGGATGAGATGAGTGTTATTGTATACTAAGAATGGAAAAAGGTGCATTGGAATTAGGACAAATTGAAACCTAAACGAAAAAATAGGTTGTTATTTTTAAAAATAAGAAAAATATTTTAAAAAATATGAGATTCCATTCTATCTTAATTTCACTTCATTTCCTCCTAATTGTAGGTTGTTCAAAATTTAGATGTATTGAATATAGGATGACTATTGTTGAATATTGGGAATGAGAAAAAATTTGTTCAAATTAAGAAAAATTATATTGAAAATAAAAAAATTAAATTATTATTTTTTTAAAATAGAAAATGTAATTTTGAGAAATGTGAGATTCCCATTCCTTCATGGCGTGATGGAATTGGCAATTAATTTCATTGCTTGGCTTATGTAGCTTCACCAAATGAAATTTAGCTTAATGGCATGGCTTGCTTTGAATTTCGCAGGGTCCCACTTGTGGTGTGGCTGACTTTGATTTATCTGCACCATAGAAAAAAATCTGTGACTTTTTCCAATTAGCTAATAAATATATTTAAATTAATACAAGCCCCTTAGGTAAACCTATGAATCTAGGATAATGAAGTTTTGTTGATGTTGATGGATAGTGCTTTCTTGTTAATTTTGCCTTTGTTTATTCGTGTTTGCTTATTTGTCTTGATTCTTTCTATTGTAAGATCAAGGCCATTGAAATAACCATTTTATGCCTAGTTGAAATATTATTTTCAAATTTGTTGATTAGGTTTGGCCACTTCAATTCCTTCAACTCTTATTTTTTTTTAGTTCTTCTATTGGAAACTTAGAAATTTCTAAGTTTAGGAAAAATGCTGGCGTAGTAAAAAATGTAATAAATATTAAACTTATCCATGCAATGCTTCTATGAAACTATTGGAGGCTAAGTAGCCACTATAGAACATTCAACCCTTCTTTAATTGATGATTTGGAGACATATTGTAGTGGTTCTTTTTGTTTCATTAATTTATATACTTATTCATTTTTTTTCAATTTTTGATAGGGCTAATGAAGACATAGCTATGACATTTATTGGGTGTTATCATCTTGGTATAGGGCATTTAGGGTCATGGTTATTTAACACTATTGTATACATTTAGTTAGAAAACATTCTATTAATATAATTTTAGCTATGTAAACTCTAGATTATGTATGATGTGGAAAGTAATAAAAAATATGAATTTTTATATCAATTATGTGCTTTTGGTTACACTACTAGCCATTACAAAATGGCAACAAAATAATTTATAATGTTTTTTCATTGCAAATAATATTGGGTCGGATGGGTAATTTATTTTTTGCAACCATTCGTTCGTTGCAATTAATCCTAGGTTTGAGCAGGTCGAGTTTTTACAACGAAATTTTGTGTTGCTAAATGATGCTTATGGGTTCAACGTTGTAGAAACAATATCATACTGGCTAGTTTGACCAGCAACCAACCACCTGGCCGATCCTATTAGGCCTAGTTTTCGATTATAGGAAAGAAACTCGTCAAACCAATTGAACCGCGGCGGTTTCTAGTTTTTCAACCAGCTTGTTTAGCCCCTTAATCCGCAATTGTTATGCCCTCCTATAGCGCTTGGATGACTAAGTCTACAGTCGCTACCAATAAGATAGGATCGGTGATAATGGGGAGAACACACAGGTGCAATAATATAAATTATGGTATAATATCAAATGTTTCATAGACTACTATAAATTAGATATCTTATAACATATAAACCGAGTCACATCCAAGTGCTCAAATTCATCAAAAAGATATTAGGTTGTCCTTACATCATTCTTAAAACTCAAAATAAATAACTAAAATTCGGATTCATCATGTTCTAGTTCGATCTGGTGTACCAA